>CM039607.1:15731360-16331360 GCA_022457205.1 Saccharum spontaneum
CATGGTCACTATTTCATCGAAAGGTTTACGTTGCAAGAAGCTAAAACATATCATTAGGCCACAAGTGCTTCGAGGGCCTAGGAAAAGGACGCATACGGCAGATAACAAAATGGAATATTTTTGGTGACAAATAACTCTGCATTGATCAATGTTCATGGCAAATAGTTAAATCGCAACATGGTAGCATCTATGCAATAGCCTATCACAACAAAGTTGCATTCAGGTTTATCGCACATAAAGATTTGTGGCTAAAACAACACATATAACATTTGTTATTTGGTTAACAAATCATTGTTGCAAAAAAAAAAGTTGTGGCAAAATAGAAATTGTTGCCCTGCATATTAAATCAATTCAACAATAACGGCAACAATAATTTAAAATAGTATGTATAATCATAATTATAGAAGTATGTTACTAATAGTACAAGAATTACATATAAAACTGGGTAGCTAGTACTATAAAAAAGTCCAGCAGCAGTGGCTCCTCCTGCAGCTCCTCCAGCGGAACAGAGTTGAAGTTCCGAGGCAACAATTTACCTTTGTCTTCGTCACTCAACCCAATGAGCCGCTACTAGCGCAATTATTTGCAAGGTAATTATTTGCTCTTGCTGGTGATAATTGCTTTAGAGATGTGGGAGGTACATTACAGAGGAAAATGGATACTTGTAATGAACTGAACCAGGACCTATTTTCCAAGGTGCTACAGACATTTCTGTTAAGAAAACTTCAGTTTATTTCAGTAGAATAATAGCTAAGTTGTTCTCGTACAGGCAAACAAACTTGCAAAGGGAAAGTAATTACATCATAAAGGTTAAATCTTATTTAGATCAATGAAGGTATCATTAAAGTATAATCTAACTGCAGGATAGAAATGAATCACTATTCTGGTGCTAAACAATACAGAGGCATTTGCTTTGCGTCCATGCCATCTGACTGCAGGTACTAAGTTCACATTTCACAACAATTTAGGAGAAAAAAAGCTCATGCATAGGTCAGCCTGGTAGAAGAATTTGGCACTTATCTCATCAGGAAAGGAAATTTACACCAGAAACTCAGACTAACCCGATGCGATTGGATCCGAAGTGGAAAAAAAATGATGTCCCTTACCAAAATCTGCCATATATGAGGGTGGTGGCCTGTCCGCGTCAGGCAGGTCGGGGTCGTCGTGGCCCAGCGTGTCGAAGGGGATGTCGAGGTACTCCTCGCGGCTGACTTCCGCCGTTCCGCGACACCACCATGCTCCTCCCCAGCTTCTGGTCGCACATATCCTCCTCTGCTCCTTCTTCGTGCAGCTTCTGGATTGAGTGGGGGCACATTAGGGCGGAGCATTGGTGGGATTCAGGCGCCGGCGGCAGCAGCGGCTGGGTTTAGGCGAGTGAAACATGAAAGGATCTGCTCGCCGCGCGCTGGGTTAGGGATTGGCGGTGATGCGGGTGGCGGTAGAAAGGGGACGAGCTGGCCGCAGGGAATTAGCGCGGGGACGTTTTGGTCGGCGCCTCGGCGGGTTCCTTGAAAATTTCATCTCGCAGATTTCTAGTTACGGCGCGCAGGCATGGGTTTCTAAAAATTTCATCTCACTTCGTTCAAATGGAGACGATGCTTTTTTTTTACCTTGAGGGCAAAATCTAGATACTCAAGCCTACCCTTTTATTTATTGGTCCAGAACATCTTTTCTTCGTACTTGAATTTTTCCTTTCTTTTTTTTGGCCACTTAAAGTTTTGTCTTGTAACCTTTGTAATAACTTCTGTTTATCTTTCCCCTCCAGTTTTATTTTTTAAATAAGGGAATAAAATTTTATACAATAACTATCTGATTTGAAAGACGATTAACATGACCCGTCTTTCCATGTAAGTTAAATTTTTATTCTCATAAAAAACAATATTTCCAAATATTTGGGTATCCATATTTGTTACAATTAAATCTACAAAATAATATTTCCGAAATTCATGGGTATCCATATTCATCCAACCTTGTCATCCACGTGAGAAAAATCAGCCACAGCTGTTGCTACACCAATAAAGTAGGCTTGCCAAATAAACTGAGGAGTTGTTTGGTGCGGCTCTGAGGTGCTTCTTCGGCTTCTCAACTGTACAACTCCTGTAGCTGTCCTGTAGCAGGGAGCTAGCTGAAGCCTCAAAAACCAGCTGCGCCAGCTCTTTCATTTGGCAGTTCAATTTTTGGTTGTTTTTGATGGAATGGTTCCTCCCTACAGTGATGCCCAGGGTTCAACAGTTCAATTTTTGGTTGTTGTTCATGTCAAAGTTTGTGTTTCCGGTCATCCTTCTTCTCATTAGCAAGTTTTAAAATAACTATTAGTTGACTTTGGTTTACCTATTTTCATGAAAAATTAATATAGCGTTGCTCATATTTCTCTATGTAAACTATATTATTTTACTTATGGGCAATAGTATGTTTCAATATTTAATTGTATTTGTGCCTACTTATTAGAATTAATTCAAATTTGAAATACAAGTTGCGTTTAAAACACTACTATAGAATTGACTTTCACTGTTGGCCCATAACTGCTGGTTTCTTACAAACCGGCAGTGATAGTGGCTGACGGACCATTACTGTCGGCTTTTTGCTTGAACCTGTATTGGATAGGACCAACCTACAATAATATTTGGGTCATCACTGCCAATTCCTATCACTATGGGGGTTTTTTTGCTTGAACCGGCAGTGATATTGGGTCATCACTGCCAGTTTTTTGCTTCAACCAACAATGATAGGTTGTACGAAAAACTTTATAATTTTCTCATATTGTCCAATGAAGACGAACTTTATACTAAAGTTATAATACTTTTCGAGACCTACAACTTTGTAGTTTAAATATTTTTTTGATTTGAGGTCATTTGGATGTCCAAATATGTACCGTAAGATTGTATAGAGTTAATACCAAAGGGGTCTATATGGTTCATAGTCATAAGTGAGTGTGCAGTGGTAGTTAAGGATCTCGGATGGAGAAGCGTCCAAAATAAAAGTTGTAGATCTCGAAAAGTTATACAACTTTATAGTTCACAGCTTGTTTTGTTGAAGTCGTTTTGTTGCTGAAATATTTGTGTCACAATATTTTATACAAGTTAATACCAAAGCAATCCATATGCTCTATAGTCATCAGTGAGTGTGTAGTTGCTCTTAAGGATCTTGGATGGAGAAACAACCAACACGAAAGATGTAGATCTCAAGAAGTTATGCATCGTTGCAGTTGACAACTTTTTGGTTTGAAATCATCTATTTAACGAAAATTACGTTTGAATTCTCACATTTGAAATTTAAAATTTCCAAACGACATCGGATTGAGAAATGACCAAAATAAAAGTTGTATATCTCGAAAAGTTATGCAACTTTGTAGTTAACAACTTATTCATTTGAAATCATTTGTTCAAGGAAAATGATGGCTGAATTTCCTCACATTTAAAATTCAAATTTTTAAAATGATTTCGAATGGAGAAATGATGAAACCAAAATTATAGATCTTAAAAAGTTATAAAACTTTGTAGTCAATA
This sequence comes from Saccharum spontaneum, assembly GCA_022457205.1. Lineage (NCBI taxonomy): Eukaryota > Viridiplantae > Streptophyta > Magnoliopsida > Poales > Poaceae > Saccharum > Saccharum spontaneum. The sequence goes on from CM039607.1 coordinate 15,734,867, forward strand.
ACTTTTTCATTTGAATTTGTTTAGGATCTCAAATTTTCATTTCAAAACTAAATTAAGATAAAGTAGCTAGGATTTCAAATTTTCGTATTTAAGATTTACTACGGTTTAATATTTACGTAGCTACTACTATTTCGGTCGCTAAAAACAATCCCGCCCAAATTCCCGCAATCCCGCCCAACGACCGTCTTGCGAAATTGAAAATATAATAGGCTTATCCCGTGACCCCGCCTCGTCTCCTCCCCCATCTAATCCGGGAAAAAAATTTATGCGCTCGTGCCGTACACGACGCCGGTGCAGCACCACTCGCCTGCCCTTGATTGGTCGTGATCTACGTTCCTGATCCTTCCGTGCCTGGGCCTTCGTGGAGTTGACAACACAAATGGTCCATCAGTCCTGATTTTACGCGCAGCCCAGCCCAGTCGACAAAAAAATCAACAGCATCGAGCGGTGCTGCACCGGCGCCGCTGTGCGTCACGAGCGCATAAGTTTTTTTTAATCCCGGTCTCTCCATCTTCTAAACCCTAGTCCCAACGAGGAGGGCCTCCATTCCCCTCTCGTTTAGGCGCCGCCGCCTGTCTATAGGCTCACCTCTACGACGTCTCCGCTCTAGGCCACCGTGGCTCCGGGCTGGCAGATGTCCAGCGGCAACGTCCTCCTCATCAAGGGCAACACCGGCGGTTTCTCATCTGTGGCTCCCCTTCGACGCGGTGAGTTGTTCTGGTGGCGGGGCCTGGCCGACGAAGGTGTAGCCGAAGCACGGCCATACCAAGACGCACGGAGACGTACGACATCAGTGGCGTCCTCCTCCCTCCTCCGTCGCTCGAGCCCATCTCCCGCCTCTCTCGTTCAGGTGCGATGCTTATGCCTAATTTTGTCGATCTATTTTACTTTTCAGTCGATATTGAGTCCCTCTGGCCCTACCATAGGGACGGTCAGTTCACCTTATTCCTTCGGTGGTTCTTTCATTTAGGCATGACAGATGGATTTGCTTATTAAACTGACAGGAGGGATGCAAGGAATTCTAAGTCTAGTTCAGATGCAGTGCAGCTGCATTGGCTGGGCCACGAAGGTTGGTGTCCATTGCGAGTTTCAGTAGTACAGGATGTTCATCTTCTTCTTTTTTCTCTCTCTCTCTATAGGTTTATGCTAATTATTGTTGGACATTTTGCTTTATCGCACAGGAATTGAAAATTCAGTTGTGGGTGCTCGTCTGCTGGAAATTGGATGCGGAAAACAAAAAATGTAGAAGCGTTAAGAGGCAGCTTACTTAATCAGTGTTTACTAACCTATCTGTGAGACTGTGACTTCTTATTTTACACTGTGCCTCAGTTTTCTGCATAGCAAATTTACCTTCTTTAAATACAAGAAGAATTATTTGGGGATAACACTACTCTCAAGGCACATAAATAACTCCTAGAATTAGATCATCCATACTAAACAGTTTAGTTTAGAACATACTTTTCTGAGCAGTATAGACACTTAGTCACCATGTATAGCATTGCTGTATTTGGTAGAGAAAACAATTTTGATATTTATAGAACCTGTCTGCATAACCAAGACAAACATATTGCATCTTATATTTACTCAATTTAGAAATTTCTATGCTATTCATGCCTTGTTGCAGCTGTCCTTTTAAATATACATTTGCTTAATTATTGTTTGTTTTATCTCTTCCACTTTCCCTGATTTGTGTGCATTGCACTGGCCGTATCAGGGGATGGGAAGGGACACCACTGCTGCCTCCGTCATTGCAACCCTAGGAAGCTGAGGCAGCTGTACATCAAAGCAAATCAGGACGCCTCATGTACATAAGGTGATTATGCATGTGCATATGATGCTACAAACCTACTCAATCTCAATGACACTATAAAATTTTTGTCAAAGAACAAATTGCCATAGCTAGGAGATTGGTTGCAAAGTTAGTTGCAAGGCCTGCTTGATACGCCAAGAAGGTCCAATATCACAAAGCCCACAATCTTTACTATACAGTTCCCATGGTGTCTAAAAGTGGAATTTTTGCACACTAGAAAAATAATTGAGGTTCATTTGTCTATATGAATCCATGTTTATTTGATTTTATATAACTGCTATAGGAAAGCTACTCAAGACCAAGTGCTAAATCGAGAGTTCTGGAAATGTTCTCTGTCAGATTATTGATGCAACTCAAGAAATTGAGGTTGTCTACCCTTTTAATAAGATTTTTAAGGTATTGAAGTGACATGTGTATCATATAAATGTTATTTTCCCTACATTAAAACCGTTTTTATTCTTTTTTGTTCTACTTATAAGATTCACAAAATTCGATAGTGGCATTGCTTTTCCTTAAAATAAAATGACATGGAGATCTGAAGTCCTATTTTACAAAAATGTGAAGCACTTTGAATCTTCTCATGAGATACAGAATGTACTTGGATGCAGCAGTGATCTAACGAGCATATCAACAGAAAAGAGGAAGCACCCATGTATTTTTCAGCTCCAAAGATTGATAATATCTATTATTAGTAGCAGCACTGAAATTCTATTTTCTTACCATCAGTTAAATTTTATTGCTTTCCATTGTTTGATATTGTTAGCCAGCATATGCTCAAATGTAAAATAGATGCATATCATAGGATAATAGTAGATATTTTGTTTTAAGTAATGGTTGCTATCTGGTACAAAGATGCTATGAATTACTACTAGTCTTCTGCTAAATATTCTTTATGTCTGTGTTTGTCCCTAAATTCCTTGCCTTTTTCCAAGTGACTGCACAATATTTCAGCCTTTTTTTCCTGAAATTTAAGGTGGTTGGATACTAGCTATTGCTAGCAACTAAATAGAAAGGTCAGTGTGTTAAAATTTGTACCTCCATTTAATATAAGAAGTATGCAAGCATTTGCCTAATCAAGGCTTACAGAGATCATGCAATATTCTAAGTAGCATTATTTCAGTGGAATAGCTTTATGGAATTCCTGAGGCGGCTGTTGTTATATTTCAGTAATACACTCGTGAACTGGCTATCATTCCGTCCTGCAGGTCGCTGAGCGGCTGAGCGCAATAGCTTTGTGGAGGAAGTGAAACTGGAAAGGGAAAGACAACAGAAGGTTATTTGTGTTCAAATCTAATCCATTTACATGTGTATCCTTGTGTACTCATATTTCTTCTCTAATGCATCTTTTAAATCAATTCTGTTTTCAGGGGAGCCATGTATGCTAATATCCTAGGTCCAAAAGTTCCATTCTCCTCAGGCTACTGGTATGCTCATTGCACATGTTTTTCTTATTTGGCTACCTCAACCTTGCCTCTTGTTCTTGGTAAACATGATCTTTGTGCTTATCACACAGTTTGGTACATGTTATTACTAGAAATCTTACTTGTTGACTATCTGAGCATTGTTATGTGTAATGAATGCCTGGAACCTATAGTACCTCTAAGCGACACACTAGAAGTAGTCTTAACTGAAATCTTTCCCAAAACAAAGAATGGAATTCTACAACGAATTATATTTATTCAAAACAATTGAGTGATGTTTTGGCTAAGAGACGATCAAGCAAAAGGAATGTACAGATGGATAAATATATCGGTGATTTTTGTAGCTTCATTTCCTATGACAATTATATATCCCTATGAAAATGTGATTTGCAATGTCACTGTACTAAAAAAACTGATGCCTATGCCAAATGTCAATGTTCTTTATTGCAGGACAGAGTTTGAGTGGAGCACATGAGTGATGGGATGGTCCAAATCAGGCCAGGCCAGGCCAAGCCAAGCCAAGCTGTAGTGGTGTCTTTGCATCTTAGATGTTTTGGTCTAGAAACAAATGTGTTGGATATCTTTGTTTCAATAATGTGTATGTAGCCTGAGTTTGAATTTTTTGATCGTTTAATTCCAGATGTGAACAAATTAAATAAGTTAATATTTTGATTTAATAGCTTTATTCAAATGCTTTGTTGATGTCTATTGAGTTTTTAATTAATTAATTAATTAATGGTGCTGTAATATTGTCTAGTGGCACCAAATCAAGTGTTGTAAAAGTGGCTGTTGGCAACCCGTTTTGTGGCAATATATTCTATAGCAACGGACATTCTGTGTGGCAATAGAGATTGCACCTTATAGCAACAAAAACTTGAATGTGGTAATTGCTCATGTTGCTACCACTTCTTGGTGTTGCGATATAATCTTTGTTGCCACACTCGTTATGCGTAGCAATAGCGACTGCACCTTATAGCAACTAAATCTTGGGCGTGGCAATTGAATATGTTGCCACCATTTTTTGGTGCTGCGATATAATCCTTATTGCCACACTTATTATGTGTAGCAATAGCGACAACATCTTATAGCAACAAAATCTTGGGCGTGGCAATTGAAAATGTTACCACCACTTTTTGGTGTTGCGACACAAGTCTTGTTGCCACACTCGATATGTGTGGCAATAAGTTGTCTTGCAACACACGTTCGTAGTTGTTAGTGCACTATTTGCTACGGCATGAACAAGTTGCCATTGTAAGGTCCAGCAACGCTTAAGGCGTTGCATTAGTTGCTGTTGCCACACCTACAACCGTAGCAAAACCTTATGTTGCAACGCCTAGGTGTTGCAAATCCAAAACGCATTTCGCAACGCTTTCCAGAAAAGCGTTGTCCAAAGCTTTACCCACGCAAGCGTCTGCAACGCCTCCCAACGAAAAAAAAGTGTTGCTATTTCTGTTATTGCAACTATTTCAGACCTATTGCAATACTTTTCGGGCGTTGAAACAGGGTGAAAATTTAGTAGTGTGTCGAAGTACATAATGACCTTCTGCCAGTCAAGAGAGGCGATCCAGGACGCCCCTTCATCCCGATCTCCATCGGCATGGTGGACTTCCCAGAAGCACTCTGTGACTTTGGCTCCAGCGTCAACATTATGCCCAGGGTACTCTATGAAAAATTCTTTACATATCCTTTATCAGAAACAACTATGTGTTTGCAGCTTGCAGATCGGACACTAAGCTTTCCTAAAGGAATATTAAAGAACATGTGTGTCCGAGTTGGTACCTCGTATGCTCCAGCTGACTTCGTGGTGATAGAGACCGGGTCCGATGAGAGGTCACCAGTTATTCTGGGAAGGCCATTCTTGAACACCTCGGGAGCTGTCATCTACGCCAGCGCTGCGAAGATCAACTTCAACATCAAGGGGAGGAAGGAGACGTTTTCCTTCAAGAACAAGATTACACAAATCCCAGAGCAACCCCAACATGAACCAAGGAAGAGGACCAACAGGAGGAACAAGCAGAACAAGAACAACCAAGGATGGACCGAATCAGCTAAGATGGTCACTGCAGTTCAAGGAGGTCAAGATGGTCGACTCAAGTCGCCCTTTCTGAACAAGAAGGACGACCCAGGTATGCCAAGCATTGAGTGCTCAATCAATGGATACTCCTTTCAGAAGGTGCTCTGCGACACTGGATCAGGCGTCAACATAATGGCCACAGTCACCTATCAGCTCTTGTACGGGACCATGCCCTTAAAACCAACATACACTCAGCTCCAGATGGCAGATCAGACATCCCGAAAGGTTGAAGGTATAGTAACCGATGTCCCTGTTAAAATTAACGATCATTTTGTCCATACAGACTTTCAGGTCATTGACATGGGAGACGACGAGTACGATCCACCCATCATCCTAGGAAGACCGTTCCTAGGCACCGTCAAAGCAATCATCTACATTGGAACCGGAGAAGTCCATATGCATTTCCCCTCTGAGAAGGTACGCCGCTACTTTAATGACCCTAATTATATAGTTGAAGATTCTAAGCAGGTCAGGACAAGAAGAAGGCGACGTAACCGTAACCAAAGGAGCCAAACCATCAAGGACGTATGGGCAGACTATGAAGGAGAGGTCATAAGGCCCGAGGATACACAACAGGAGACCGAAGCACCAAGTCGGGTATGGAAAGTGAAGACGGTTACACAAGAAGAGGAGGCGCTGCCGGAACCACCGTCTACGCCACCCAAATCCTAGGACAACTAAGAAGAAAAGAAGTCCTGTTCGGAGGACTTAAAAACACCGAACGTCGTGCCAAGAGGAAGACTAGCAGATGGAGGACATCCTAATCGCTGTCAGGGTGCTGCCGACATTCAAATACACCTCTGCACCTGCTAGCTACATCAGAAGAAATTACGTCAAGATCCAGCTTGGGGGAGAGCACCCCCATTTATCCCGATAAGTATTTTTATCTACATTTATACCTATGCTTTATTAAAATAAAAAGATGCATAATCATGAAAACCCAAATAAATATTTTGTGTTTATATATATTTGCTTAGTTTAATAAATAAATAAAGTAGCTATGCTAAACTGAATCTTGAAAATAAAACTCTAGCATGGATATGATGAATAGTTGCTCTGCCTAATTTTCAAATTTGTTTTCTCTCTAGTTTAGACACAACTGTTATAATTTAAAACTGGCTCTAAACCTGAACTAGTGGGAAGAGAACTTGATCTGAAGTCTAAGTTGTTAACGGATATGATATGGGAAGGTTGAGCTGCTGTTTATCTGTTCCTAGAGATGCTAGAATTCTGGAGAATTTTATCTTTGAAAATCTTTAAAATGTTGCATGATGAGTTCCTGTATGATGAGAGTTTAAATTCCTACCACAGCCATATATACATGCTTGTTAGATTAAGAGCCGCACTTTTACTACTTACTGCTTATGGGCATTGAGTGTGGTCATGCTGTGTAGACCCTTAGGAACTTGTCATGTGGTTAAAATCAAGATTCACTTGCACGTTCACTCATACATGCTGCTTCTACTCTGGAAGTACGTATCCACATATATCCACTCATTTCCATCTCCAGATTCACCCAAAATTATTCTACTCCTGACCCGGGAGAGAATGGCCAAAAACATTATCCCATTCATGTTATTCCCTGTGAAGTTAATGCTCAAGTCATTTCTACTACCACTTGCTATATTTTCAAAAGAGGGAGATTGCTCTAAAAAAATATAAATACGAGGAAATAAAAAGGAGCAAGTGCTCGGAACCTCGAAGAAAGAAAAAGTGAGACGAGAGGTAAAAATGGACAAGTGTCCGACAGTAGAATTAGGGGTACAAGATACCCACCTGAGAGAAAAAAAAGAAAAAAAACAAAAAAAAATACAGAGCATCTCATTCCCCTCAAAAAGTTTTAAAAAGCAAGAAAGGTATGTATTCCCTCAAAAAGAGCATTAGACTTTTGTTATCACCATCATCACCATACACCACTCATTCACCACACATGCACATCTTGATTTGACTTATTGACTTGTTTCTCTGGATCCATGGTTTGACTATGCAATAAATGTTCTATGAGTATGTATACTATATCTCCCACCTATGAGCTCCAGATATCAAAGCCTTATTAGAGTAGGGTGAGAGAGAAGGCAATGTCACTACGCCTTATACCATAAATACCACATACTTTGAGAGAGAAGGCATATACCATTACTGCCTTGGTAAGGATCCAGAAATACCACAAAAGAGAGATATGAGAAAGTCATACAAGGAATCTCTGAGTTTTATTTGAAAATTTGCAAAAAACTCCAGAGCTATAGCTGATCAAGAATAAGAGACATGGCGTTTGACTAGACCGTTCTATCTTTTAATCACTCAAGATGCAGGTGACGGTTGCAAGCCCCATGGTGAAAGGAAAAATGAGTAAGTTTTAAGTCTTGACAGTTTACTCTAACTCAGGGATGAGACCTTATTTGAAAGCATATGTACCGTCAACGTTCAAAGGCGTTGCAGCAACTTCTGATCCATAATGAGTCTATCCTTGCTCAGGGACGAGCAAGAGGTAAGCTTGGGGGAGTTTGTTGACGGTCCTTAAGTACCAAATATAGTTATCAAATAAATAAAGAAAAGGATCCAAATGCAACCAACACCTAGACTTAGGGTTTTATCTGACAGAATTCCATGAGTTTTGGTGTTTGTCTGTTTCTAGAGGGGGTTATCAGAAAATACGGAGGAAAGGCCCACACGTTGGGTTTACATAGAGATAATAACGTGTTCACCGATTTTCTATCATCTAGAAGACTCCAGAAGCCACGAGATCGAACGGGAGGCCGAACGGGCCCGGAGGCAGGGCACCCGCCCTGCTCCCTAGGGCGCCCGCCCTCGCCTGAGAGCCAATCAGGCTCCGTCTCGCGGATTATGCTCCACCGACCTAAGGGATCAAGGAAAACCGTGCGATTAATGTCGGTTTGATCCGACGGCCCACGTTCACTTGAGGGGGCTATATAAGCAGGACCCCTGGCCCTTGGAGGAGGCACTCCCTCATTCTCATTCTTCAAACCCTAATCTCAGGAGGAGAGTCTCTGATCAAGCCCTAGAGCCACCACATCAACTAGATCTCTAGTATAGCATAGCTACATAGGATTAGAACTAGAAGGAGTCAATCTTCGATTGGTTTCCGGATCTGTCAAGAGGATTCTTGGTAATTCCTTTACTGTTCTTCATTGTTCATCTTTGTTCTTCAATATTATGAATACAACTTTGTTCTATTTCAATATATTGATTATGACTATGCTCTACTTGTTTATGTTTGCGATTATATTGTTCTTAGTTTATCGTAGTTATACGCTTGGCTTAGTTAGATTGGAATTATATACATGTTTAGGATCGTATAGCGTTTATCCATCGGATCCATGGGTAAATGATAAATATTGTGTAGGCGTGGTGCTTAGACCATATTTATCTGCGATTGCACCTTATATGCCGAATCGTGGGGTGGTCCGCGATGGTGACAGCTTCGTTGGTTCTTATATAGTCCCCCTCCCGTGTGTAAGGCAGGCAGAGCAATATTATTACGGGGGAGTGATTGCTATGTTTCTCATCTTCCTTGATAATATAACTATGCATGGGCGTAGTCCTTTCTCGCAATGATTGCCAAGTGTACTTGCACTAACTATGATATGCTAGACTTTATAGTTAAGAATAACTTAGGAAATATCCTTGTAGTTCGTCCTAATACCATGCTAATGACTTGCTAGAATATCTGTTGAGGTGCTTATCATTATTACATGTGGCTAGCTGATCAGATTAATTATCTTTGTCACCATTCATACTTTATCCATATTTTATGTGACACTTACCCCTGTATGCAAGAGATAGATGAATGCTCTCACTTATACATGCAATGATTGATACTCATTCCTATATTCCATTCCATAATCAACATTGATGTTAGTAATCCCTTCCCAGTGGTAAAAATATAAATAACGATACCTGGAATACTTCCCGGTTAAAATGCTACATCGGTATTAATCTGTGCGCTTGCAGATCTTATTTATTATTTATTTAGAAGAGCAGTTGCATATTTCAATACCGCGTCTCTCATGTCATGCTGGGGATGACAACTTGGCTTAAGTGGCATGAGGGATAGGTTCGGCATTTTTGGCGCCGTTATCAGAATTAGAAAACTAAGTCTACTTTTGGTAATGACGTTAAGAATGCCCAACACCGGACGCGTCCGGTCAGTTCAACGTGGCGTGGGCGCTAGGATTTGTGACCGGACGCTGGTCTGGCCTGACCAGTGCGTCCGGTCAGTTCACTTGTGCGCAGAAGGAGAGCACGCGACCGGCGCATCTGGTCCCTCACGAAACCGGAGCGTCCGGTCAGGCGTCCAGAGGAGCAGAGAGCTTTGTAGTGCCGATTGGACGCGCGGCGCGTCCGGTCACGCGTGATCGGACGCGTCCGGTCTCGACGGGAGCTTACTGGAACGTGACCGAACGCTGGCACTGTCGCGTCCGGTCAAACGGTTGAGCGCGTCTGGTCACGGCAACGGCTAGTTCTGACGCGCACTGTTCACGCTTGTCCTGTAGTGACCGGATGCGTCCAGTCACCCTGACCGGAGCGTCCGGTCAGCGCGATTTGAAGTGCGTCGTCCGGTAACGGCTAGCTGCGTACCCCTTCGTTATAAATAGACGTTGGCCGGGGTTTGAGCATAACTCTTGCGCATTTTGAGACATAGAAACATCCTTTGAGCTAGAGAACAACCCCTCCACTCATCTCTTTGCATAGTTGCACATCTTGAGTGAGATTGAGTGAGATTCAAGTGCATTGCTTGAGAGTTGCATTCTAGAGGCACTTGATCTTCGAGTTGCTGCGGATTTCTTGTTACTCTTCCGTGTTTCCCGACACGGTAGACGGCTTGGAGCAGCGGAGGTGATTGAGCTCGCAATTGGAGATTGTTGGAGCCCTCACCAAGTGTTGTAAGGGGTTCTTGATCCTTCCCCGTGGGAGTTCGCGAATTGGATACTCTAGTGGAGCTCGTGGCTTGGAGGATCCCCACCTTGTGTGCGGTTGTGCGGTGCCCGCCGAGGGCTCGACTCTTGATAGTCGATTAGCTCGCGAACCGACAAGTGGGTGTATCGCCACAACGGGGAGTAGCTTGCCGGGAAGCAAGTGAACCTCGGGATAAATTCTTGTGTCATTCTCCTCCCGAGAATTTCTCTTGTGTGATTGATTGATTGGTACTTCTCATCTCTACACGGCGGTATAATCACTCGAAGCTCTTCTCTCGTATTACTTCTGGTATCTAGCCTGTTGTTGTTGTGTTTAGTGGATAGCCTTGTTCTAGACTTGTGTAGGTGGCTTGCTTAATTAGTTAGAGCTAGTGCATTTTGCTCCGCCACCTTTTGTACTAACTTGTGGTTAAGTATTTCTTGTAGAAGTTTTAATTAGGCTATTCACCCCCCTCTAGCCTATTTGGACCTTACATACCCCACATCATGGAGCACTCTCCAAAGCAAGGTGGGCATGCCAAACTCGCTTAGAAAAGTGTCCGTGCTGTGGCGCTCCCACGGGGCCATCTAGTGACGGGGTGCTCTTCCGCCAGCGGACTTACGGGCAGTCTGCTTCGTGCGGGCCATCTGTAGCATAAGTTTTAATTACCCGGTGAGAATCATATTTTTAAGTCGGTATCACTTTTATCAAAATGGGATAATCCTTTTATAAGGGGAGGAATGCATGTCATGGATGAAATGTACAGGCAATATGATGCATGCACGAGTCTTACGTTCTCACAAACTTAGAAAATAAGAACATCTAACGATGAATTCGGTGGCATACAAACGATCCCTCATATACATAACTAATTCGTTCTACACGAAAAACGCTGTTATGTACCTGCAGAAAATTCATTTCAGCCCAATTCCCATGAATGCATGAAAGCAGTAAATCTACCTACACGCTCTACACGAATCCCCAGATGCGTGTACAACGGTAGTAACTACCCAATCACATCGTCCTATTGACGGCATCACCTCAACGGACGGAATACCCACACATGCGATACTTTCATAAAAACATGTGTAGAACATGTAATTACTCTAGTATCATATAAGCACTCTCCCTAAATCGGCAGTGTATCCGATCATGCTCTCACAGCTCACACTTACCGAAGCGTAGAGGTAACTGATCCATACATTACCATAAAATTAAGTGGCACTCATACAATAGCACGCCGTATGAGCAACGAAAAGAGAAATATGGTGCAAGAACCCCAAGTTAGTACTTAAATAGCCACCTAGAGTCCTTAACTGGGCATACATGATATGACCACTAGCACACTTTTAGTTTGAAAATAACACTTTTTAAACAAAATTTTGTTTTAAATACACTTATGAACAGTAATCACGCTAAACCATGCTCCGATACCAGCTGTAACAGAACCGCCCAATTATACGAGATTAAGTGGGAAAATCATCCAACGAGCGGACAATTTAACAAACTTAAACCCGTAAAACCCGGTAGTCCGTGAAATCCCGACGGATTTCAAACCATTTCACATCACAGCCAAGATCGTACTAAGTTTAGCGGTCACCATCATAAGTTACATAAAAGTTCGCGGCACAAAATACATCGGAGTTTAAACATAGTTATTACAAACCAGGTTCGGATAAAAGTAGCGGAAGCAGTAGTTCAAATCCCGCACACACACAGTGTTTGAAATAAAGTGCCAGCTTATGATCATCTTCAGCAAAAGCATCAGACGAGAAGTAGCGAATGACCATTGCCTGTGGTCCTAAGCTTTGCCCATCGCAGGATAGAGGCAGTTGATACAGTAGCCGTAATACATCTGCCCATATGCAACAAGTGGGAACAAAGCCCTGAGTACGAGAAGGTACTCAGCTAGACTTACTCGACAGAACCAAAAATAAAATGACACCAAGGATCATGACAGGCTTTCTGGTGGGGTAGCTGACTTATTTGCAAGAAAAGCATTTTCAACGTAACAATTCTTTTCCAAAAAGGCATGCGAGAAGTTAATCTTTATTACCCTGTCAACTATGTTTGCCCTATGCTAGAGTAACATGTAATTAAGCAAGTAAGGATTACCAACGATCATTAACAATAGTTATCATGTCATCTTCCACATAACTATCCAAGTGTTTTATCAACATTACTACGATGAAGTAGCTCAAGTCAAGTGTTCACTATCCAGTGAACGATGGCGATTCGAATCGATTATTAACCAGCTGGTAAGTTATTCCTCACACAAACCTCACTCACCCGCTAAAGTGATGTATTGGTCACCGAGTCAACTATTCAGGTAAAGTCGCGAGCTTGCCAGGAACCACATGTACCCGGGGGCCGCCCGACTGCTCTTTGATCTTATCATCGCGCTCCCGTTTCCTGCCACTACTGCTCCGGTACAGTGCGTTGCGGGCAATCCACTCAGCCCGAATAATCTCCCAGCTTCACGGTCGAAAGGTACCTTATTCGGCCAGCTAAATGTGAGGCATGCGTTCAACATGACTCGAGGCCCAACAACGGTCGGTCCTTAATCGACTCAGAGAGAGAACACTACAGTTGCAACCCTGCAAGTCTCCGCCCGGTCTCAATTTCAGTTCGACACTTAGTTATTATCATATGATATATCTTTCACACAGATCCAGGTAATCTCCTATAGCTCACGGATGACAGGCAATCACCCGACTTCTACCGGTCTAAGCAAACTAAGCAATTATTGACCGCGGACACCAAGGTAACAAGGATCGGGTAGAGCAAGGTGAAACAAGGTATAATGTAACAATGGTTGCAAACAACTCCTAAACATAATGCATCAATTAAGTAAAACCAATAATAAATTATTTGCAAACCGGGAGAGAAATGCTCCGGGGCTTGCCTCTCTCAAAAGAGCTCGGACGGTGTTCAGGGCACTCTGGAAGATCTTCACCGACCTCCTCTTCGGCTTCGGTCACCTCCTACTCTTGAACCTCGGACTGCTCTTCCGGGTCCTCAGAAGCTGCTACCGGGGTCACTTCTTGCGATCCTGTATGATGCAGATACATAAGTGCTCATGCCTAGGTGCATTGCAGGGATGACATGAGATGATGATGATGAATGAGATGTAGATGAGCATGTTACTTTATTTGGATTATGTGGAACTCACGACTCTTCTACAAGGTAGTCTATATCATCCAAGAACATGTACTCATAAAGTATCACCACTATACTCTACCATGCAAAGGCACTTTGACCCTTAAGATGCTTCAAAGATACACCAACGTAAGGTTGACTAACTAATCTAGCATCAAAGGGTGACTTTAAACCCTATTTAGCACTATGCTTGAACAGAAACACTTATTTTGGTATCTCACAAAAATCTAACAAAATTACTGTGGATTAATAACATGTATTCCAGCATGTCACAAAAGTTTCATTGCAATTTGAGTATTAGAACTACCTACACAAAAATAGCAAATCTAGGGCCTAAAAAGAAGTATAAAATACTTTCTACTATGAAAAGTATCAAACAACAGATTTCTCATTTTTTCTGGATTCTACTCAGTAAGTATTCACTGTACAAAAATTATTACTTGCATGTTTTATTCATATTTTTCAATTTAACAAAAATAACAATTATTAGCAATAAAAAGCACTTAAACTACACCTCAGAATTTTTCTACTAAGCCTGCAAGAGACCTATTTTTCCTAACAAGCACATGCCACAACAAGACAAATAAATTTGGAATCATATTTTTCTGAATTTTCTACAATTTACTATCCATTTAACAAGAAAATAGCAATTTCCAAAGTTAAATAAAAACCTTACAGAAAAGTAGTGCAACAATTAAATGCAATATTTTTAAATGGTAGATCTAGTTGTAAGGAACTCATAAAAATTTACTTCACAATTTTTGGAGCACATGTAATCACCCAAACAATTACCAAAGCATTTTTATTTCCAATTAATAAAAGAAAAGAAAAACTGGAATCCTTATTTGAAAACGGGCCGACACCGTAAGGGCCAGACGGCCCGGTCCGGCTCAACCCAGGGGCACGCGTGCATGGGATAAAGAAAACGGGCCGCATCCCGTTGGATCAGGCCGGCCCAGTCACTCGCTTCAACCGCGGGCGAGCGGGGACAGCGCGCGCGGCCGAGCCGGTGCTCCACACCGCGGCGGTGCGGCGGCCGCCGATGGCCAACTGCCGCTCCAGTGCTCGAACGAGCGAGGCAAGGTGTGCAAAACGGCCGCGGGAAAATGGTGAACACGTGAGCAGGGTTGAGAAACAAGGGGGGTGGGTGGAGGTGCCGGTGACCGGAGCACGAGCGCGGCGGCTCCGTCACGGTGGCGCGGCGAGGAAAACAAATTGATGCCCTACCGGAGCGAGCAAGAGGACAACGGGACTTGTTCGGATGAGGCAAGGGGATGGCGAAGCTCGGTGCAAGATTAATTTGGTGGTGGTGGACTGTCGCCGCCAGAATGAGGGAGCGGAGGTGGAGCTCGTGGCGGTGAGCCGCTCGCCCGCTCGGTTCTTGGAGAGGAGAGCGGATGGAGAGCGGGAGTGGGAGTGAGGGGGCGAGGAGGGTTCAGGCAGACGAATTTGAGCGTGCCTGAGCTGGCGGGATGGCAGAGCGAAGACGACGCGCAGCGGCTGCCGACGGCGCATGGCCGACACGCGGCGAGTGCGACCTGCCGCGGCGGCCAGCGAGGCGCGAAGGCGAGCGGGAGAAGGAGGCGGCCGCGTTGACGCGGGCCGGGCCGCTGTGCTGCGTGGGTGCGCGCGCGCGGGGAGGCGTGGGCCGCTTCGGCCGATGGGCCGAAAGGGTGGCGGCGGCCTGCTAGAGCTGAAAAATGCTTTTCCCTTTTTATTTTCCAGAGAAATTCAAATAAAATTCTATTTGCAGTTTTCAAATTCAAATTTGGGCAAGCAAATGACCTTTTCTGAAAATGGCTTAAAAATGAAAGTTGTTTAAAATTTGATTTCCTACAACTTTGATTACGGGGCCAACCTCAAAACCCTTATAGATTTTGATTTGTAGAATAAAAGCTAATTTAGGGAGGGTTTTTGAATATTTTCAAATAACATTTTTAAAACAAGTTTTTGACAAAACTTTGAGTAGTTAAGTTGCTCCAAAAATTTCACTTATAATTCTAAGTGATCTAAAATTTATAGTTGCACAAGTTTGATTAATATAACTAGCACATTATCACAACATGTTATGAAATACTAGTTTCCAAACTTTGATTTTTCCAAAAGTACACTCTAACTACATATGATTATACATGCAATGATATGGTATGCTCATGATTTGAAATGTTAATGCTTGCGTAACACCGAGGTGTTACAGCAGTCATGGAGGCTCGCCGTCTTGATTCGCTATTTTGCTTAGGTGAAATTCAACCTTTGATATTCGGTCTCTTCTGCTTTTCGTTTTTTCGTAGAAAATTATTGTTTATACCTATATGCTAACGTCATAAATAACATATTGTTTAATTATTTAGCTCTTCGTCTTCACTGCATTCCATTCGAAGGTATCCTGTTAATGATCAAGATGCAACTGGAAGATCATATATTATTAAAGGTCCATTCAAACCTTTTTCCTGTGATATTTTTTTTGAAGTTGATGAAGATGATATTAATTAAGACATTCATGTCCCTTCAAAAGCGTCGAATAAAACAGTCATTAAAATAGCATTGTAAGTCTCTGGTCCTCTTTTATGCCTATATTTGAACTATCGGTAAGGCTTATAACTATTTTTATATTATATTTAGTGGATGGTTTCAACTTAATCCTTAAATTTAAGCCTTACCTCGATATTTAGTGCATGTATACCGAATCATGTTGCAAATTCTACAATTGTTACCAAATTGCAAAAATGGATTTACCAAATTATATATGAAATTTTTTGGCCGGCATACCCTAGGATAAAATCCTAAATTCGCCACTGAATTTAGGAAAGTTGTATTCAAATGGAAAGCTACCAAACCACGTAAAGAAAGGTTCTTTTTTATGGAGAGAAAATTTAAAGAATCTGGATACCTTCAAAGTGATATCATTGGTGCAACTAAGAAATGAAAAAGTTGCTTATTCTAGATAGACAAATGGAGTGTTGAGGTCATGGGAGACAAATTTTCAGAACTACAATCTTTGCAAAGAACAAGTACATTTCATCTAGAGCTTTCTCACATGAGCTTTCCACTCAATTATTTCACTTACCCCTTTCATAGACTGCTTTTAGCCAGCTACAACTTGTTATTTCTCCAATGGAAGAGACACAATTGACTGACAATGATGATAATATGGGGATATGTTTGGGGATCAAACTCCTTCTCATCTTCAGAAGCATACAAAGTTCTAGAAGACTATCCTTAAGTTCATGGTATTTGCAAGTGGCTTTGGGAATCATTTGTCAGCCAAAGCATAAGGTTTTCTTTTGCTTAATGATCAAAGATAGGCTAAGCACAAGGAACACTCTTATTAGAAGGAGAAACATCGGGGATCAAACTCCTCCTCATCTTTAGAAGCACACAAAGTTCCAGTAGGCCATCCTCAAGTTCATGGTATTTACAAGTGGCTCTAGGAATCCTTTTGTTAGCCAAAGCATAAGGTTTTATTTTGGTTACTGATCAAAGATCGGATAGCACAAGGAACACTCTTAGAAGGAGAAACAAACGCTTCGAATCGTATGAATGTGTCCTTTGTCACTTGGTAGTAGAGGAAACCTTAGAGCACCTGTTTCTAAGCTACCCTTTTGTAAGATCTTGCTAGAGCCTTTTGAATGTTAACATTCCTATACATGTAAGTTTCCCAAAAATCTTTACCTCGTCCACACAGTTCTTTATGAATGGAATCATTCTTCTATGTTGGACAATTTGGACCACTAGAAATGACAAAAATTTTAAAGGAGTTCAAATGAATCTTCATGATTGCAAGATGAATTTCACTAAGGAAATCTCGCTACTATCCTTTAGGGCCAAGTCAAAATTTCAACAGCTTTTAACTTATGGACCCAAAAGCTCTTGTAACTTTTTGTTTGGCGCTTATTTTCTCTCTCCTTTGTTTCTTGAAATTTCTTGTATTCAAACTCTACTTTTGTTCTTAATATATAACTATTGTCTATATATTGGGCCCTGGGTACCCTTGTCACAAGGGAAAACAACAAACCTAGACGGGGTTGGCCAATCTGACTGCTCGAGAGGCCCAAACTGGTTGGGGTACCTGATCTACCTGGTGAAATCCCAAGTTTGGTTTTGTTAATTAATGACACCGAGTTGCTAATGCCATATGTTAAGTGTTTCGAGTTAGGCATAAACAACACATGTGGTGAAGGCGTTTGTGGCAAGGAGTAGTAGCCACAAGATCACAAAGAGATGGTACATGCACATGAAATGATGATCATGGTGATCAAGCATGTGGAGGTGGACATGGAACAAAGTGATCAAAGCAAAGGTATAATCATAGGGTTTGCTTTTGTCGGTCTAAGATGAGTAGAGAAGTGATTGACCGGGTTTAGGATTGATAGCCGACTATCAAGAGGGGCAGTCACGGTTAGCTCATGAATCAAGTGCTACTAGGTCCATATTCTTGAGCATATGCATTTAGGATCTAGTGAGATGCTAACTCCTTGAAAAATATTTGAGAAAATGCTAACACATCAGCACAAGATGGTGAACACTTGGTGGTGTTAGCACATTTGCGAAGGAGGTGGAGTTTGAGCGGTAGAGAGGGATTTTGTGGAAATGAAACGTCTATTTTTCACTGCACCAGAGGCAAAGAAATGGAGGCGAAAGGAAGTCACTAGGTGACTAGACACGTGACCGGACGCTGGATCAGACGTGGCTGGCGCGTCCGGTTAGTTCAATCGGCAGACGCGTGAAAGGTCTTGATGGCTAGAGGAGGGGTGAATAGCCTATTAAAAAATCCTACAAAGTATGCTAAACAAGTTTATCAATATAACAAATAGCGTGATACAAGTTTTGCTTAGCCTAAAGGGGGTTTGCAAGCCACCTATCCAATACACAATTCTAATGAATGTCACACAACCGCACAAGTTAAACCGTGAGAAGAAAAACAACTAGAGCTAGCAAGCTACCAAAGCAAAGAGCTACTCTAGCTACACTAAACAAATTAGCAAGATACAACTATGAAAGTAATGCAAGTGTGAATTAGAGGGGTTTCATCGAGGGGCGATGAATTGAGCCAACCAAGAAATAATTCCAAGTGATGATATTCAAGATAATCAATCCACTGAGACAAATCAATCACAATCAACGAAGTGAAGACACGATGATTTATCCTGAGGTTCACATGCTTGCCGACACGCTAGTTCCCGTTGTGTCCCCCTCAACCACGTGGTTTGGTGGCTAATCGGTCACACACTGAGCCTCTCAAAAGGCGCCACAAGAACCTACCAAATGGCTAGGAGTTGCAATGACACGAGCAATATACTAATGCTACCTTGCGGTACTCCGCCGAGGAAGGTGCAAACCCCTCACAAGATCACGGGAGGTGGCCAAGAACAATCACCAACACTTGCCACGCCACCAAGCTGCTCCAAGCCGTCTAGGTGGTGGAACCACCAAGAGTAACAAGAAAAACCACAGCAAATCAATCCCCCAAGTGCTTCTAGATGCAAATCAACGATTGATGCACTTGAATCACTCAATCTCACTCAAAGATCGCAATCGAATGCAAAGGAGATGAGTTGGGATGAGAGGGGATGCTTTGGCTCAGCTCAAAGTGCTCACAAGAATGTCAAAAGTCCAAGAGAGAGAGCCAAGAGCCAGCCACCAAGTATTTATAAACGTACCCCTTTGAAAAGAGCCGTTGGGTAGAAATCGTGCATGATAGACGCATCTGTCGCGCGGCCTCGGCGTCTGACGCATGCCCCAAAGCCACGTGTCCACGCGTTTGAAATCCAACAGTCTCGCGCCCAATTCGATAGACGCGTACACGAGTTTCACCTCAGCTTCTGTCGCCTCAACAGACGCAACACAGAGAGCTCCATTTCACGAAAATGATCAACAGATGCGTCCCTTGCTCGCCCGTCAGACGCTGCCTGAGCGTCTGTTGCTCGCACGTTTGCCCGACCGCGAAACCCTGGGCAACAGAAACTGACACAACGCGTCTGTCGCTCAGGCGTCCATGCGTCTGACGCTCTGGCCGAACAATGGCCATGCCGGGGCAGGCTGACAGACACGCCCACAGCGTCTGTTGCTCCCGAAGCCGGCGTCTATCGCCGATATTTCAGTGAAAAACGATCGCGCGACGTCGCCACTTCTTCCAACTTTTGGCGTAAAGAAAAATGGTCATTTCAATTCCTCGAAAACACCTGAATCTCTCCTCGCAAGCTCGGCGGGAGGGAGAGAGGAACCGAAACCCTCTCTATCGCTCAAACTTCACCGCTTTCGCAAAGGTGCTAACACCACCAAGTGATCATCGTCATGTGCAAGTGTGTTAGCATTTTCACAATCATTTTTCGAGGCGTTATTAGCTCTATCCAAATGCATATGCTTAATGAAATGTCACCTAGAGGCACATGCGGGACATGAAATGATACGCTATTTCCCCTCTTCATAGTACGACTACTAAACCTAAATGTGATCACACCCACTAGGTGTCTTGATCACCAAAAGCAAACCCTAGCAAAATACCTTTGCCTTGAGATCCATAGGGTTGCACCTTGTTCCTCCTTCATCACCATGGTAAGCACTTCATCATCCACACTTGATCATCATGCTTCATCATGCTATGTGCTAATCATCCTTTGCTACATACAATCTTAAGCACATGATTAGCACTTGGGCATTATCACTAATTACCAACACCAAACATAGTGCTTTCAACGTGCGGGGCGAAGTGCGAGGGTTTGTGACCGGAGCATCCGATCACTCACGGGACCGGCGCGTCCGGTCATGCACCCAGGAGAGCAGCGTGGAGGAAAGTTTGATCGGACGCGGTGCGTGTCTGGTCTGTCACAATCGGACGCTTCCGGTTGACGAAGTCGCTCTCTGGACACTTACTGGACTCAAACCGGACGTCGGATGTAACGCGTCCGGTCAATCACGATCGGATGCGTCCAGTCGACAAAGTCACTCTCTGAAACCTCTCTAGACAGCGACCGGACGCTGGCACTGTCGTGTTCGATCGTGGCGTGGAGCGCGTCCGGTCACACTTTACCTGAGAGCGTAACGTTTCGTGACCGTTGGAAATCTAACGAGCGAGATTCAAAAAGGGACACGTGGCGAGCATCGGCGAAGTCGCGCTGGTGCGACCGGACGCTAGCCGCATCCGGTCGATCAGACCAGCGCGTCCGGTCAACGCGCGCAGAGCGGCATCTCGAGCCTAACGACTCTATTCTTTGGGAATGCTTATAAATAGTTGTTTGACCGGTTTTGGGACCTCTCTCTTGACTCTTTGAACACTTGAGATATATTTTGAGCTAGAGAACTTCCCCCCACTCATCTCCTTACTTGGTTGCATTACTCTAGTGAGATTGAGTGAGATTCAAGTGCATTGCTTAGTGATTTGCATCTAGTGGCACTTGATCCTTGAGTTGACTGCGGATTTCTCGTTACTCTTGGGTGTTTCCTGACATCCTAGACGGTTTGGAGCAGTGGTGGTGTTGAGCTCGTGATTGGAGATTGTTTTGAGCCTCACCAAGTGATTGTGAGGGGTTCTTGAGCATTCCCCGTGGGAGTTCACGAATTGGCTACTCGGAGCTCATGGCTTGGAGGATCCCCATCTTGTGAGTGGATGTGCGGCACCCGCTGAGGGTTTGACTCTTGATAGTCAATTAGCTCGCGATCCATCAAGTGGGTGCATCGTCACAACGAAGACTAGCTTGTTGGGAAGCAAATGAACCTCGGTAAAAAATCTTGTGTAATCTCTTTGCCAAGGATTTCATCTTGTGATTGTGATTGCATTGATTGATTGGTTCATTAGAAATATCTCTACTCATCAATGTCGGTATAACAATACATGCTCACTCCTTTACTTACTTGTCTACCTTGCTAGTTGCTTAGCCTGTTTTCTCTTGTAGATTCTAGCTCCTAGTTTGTGTAGTGTTTCTTTTTCACCTAGGAGTAGAGTAAGTAGCAACTTAGCCTTGTTGGTATGGATTAGAGATTATAGCCTTCACATCTACTAGAATTGTTTAGGTGGCTTGCATAGTGTAGTTGAGCTAGTGCTAGAATTAGTTTCGCCATCTTTTGTACTAACTTTGTTGTTGAGTAAAGTTTGTAGATTTTTGAAAAGGCTATTCACCCCCTCTGGCCATTTAGGACCTTACACCTGACGGACAAGACATAACAAGATATATTAATTAGAAACTAACTCTGTTCAACTAGATTTTTTTGTAATAAATAGGAAACCCATAGGTAAACTAGTTAGGACTCTATGTGTAACCCTACCCATGGGCTATGTAAGGAGGGGGTAGGGAGTCTCTGATCAGTTATCCCAACTTAGATCTCAAGATCATTCTAGTGCATCCCTCATCGATCGACCTAGATAGCTCCACCCATAGATACACCGTTGTGATTTCCTACTTGCAACTGATTCCGAACGCACGACGCCCCAGCAATAAAAGATGCTATGGAGATAGGATGCCCCATACCTAAATCAGTATAAATATCTATCTCGTTTGCTACCTGTTTGGTCTACTGCTGTGATACGCAGATTATAGTCATCATAGGTTAAAAGAAACAACGACAGCTGCATAGTCATGAGGAAACTAGTTCACTCACCATTCGCCTCGTGCTAGCGACGAGAGACGAAATAGTACAACCCCCCGCCCCCCCCCCCCCCCCCCCACCCCCCACCCCCACCCCACCCACACACACGTGCGAGCGCGATTTTTCTCCCCTAACACTGATTTATTGAAATGACTTCAGCTATATATGTCATTTTCTAGTCGTGATATGGCCGGATCAATATATGTCGATTCCCGTTTGTTCTTTTCCGTTGTGTGAACACGAGTACTACTTGAACTGCGTAAGTACGTATCCAGAGCAAATAAAACAACAAAGTACATATATATATGGATATATCTAGTAGAGGACTCGGTGGATAGCTAGATGAGAACCTGCTGGGAACTTAGTGACCACTCGATTGTTTACTTATCCGAGCAAGTTGTTCGTTGGATTGGATGGTGTTCACATGGATTGGTCCATATAATTCCATATCTAGATTCTTTGGCAATTTATTTGTCATATTCGGTCAAGATTATCTGTATGACATATACTTGATTTCCAGAAGATTTATTCATCATATTCGGCCATTGTTGATCATTGAATGCCATTATTCATTTTCAGACGGGTCATTTATTTATTATATATATATATATATATATATATATATATATATATATATATATATATATATATATATATATATATATATATATATATATATATATATATATAGGATCATGCATGCATGCCGCCATGTTGAGAGCCGGTCTTCACATTGGATTTATGTAGATAATATTTACATGAGAACCGAGCGTAGCTCGGGTGGCAAGGCCCGGTGGTTGGGACCTTACCGGTCGGTGTTCGCCCCCCTGGGGCTGCGAATTTCCGGTCTCTCACCTTGGAGATTTATTCTCCGTCTCTCACCTCGGAGATTTATTCTCCGTTAATAATTTCAGTTGCCTCTTGCGCAGATGTGCCACAATGGTCAAGTGACGTGCCGCCACACTCGGATTCCAGTAATCTTCGAGCACCTCTCAGTTGCTTATTCTCCGTCTCTCACCTCGGAGATTTATTCTCCGTTAATAATTTCAGTTGCCTCTTGCGCAGATGTGCCACAATGGTCAAGTGACGTGCCGCCACACTCCGATTCCAGTAATCTTCGAGCACCTCTCAGTTGCTTATTCTCTGTCTCTCACCTCGGAGATTTATTCTCCGTTAATAATTTCAGTTGCCTCTTGCGCAGATGTGTCACAATGGTCAAGTGACGTGCCGCCACACTCGGATTCCAGTAATCTTCGAGCACCTCTCAGCTGCGTTCGTTGTCTAAGTATATTAGTAGGTTTGTTTGTATACCATGTGTGTGGTGGTGTGTGTCTGTATCCGAACAGATACTATAGCTGTATTTAGATGAGAGGCCTAAAAAATATTTACATGGGAATTATATTATTTGCGCATGGATCAGTACATATGATGTCTTTTTTTTCCATACCCAATGGATTCCTAAAAAAGTTGGATTATTTTCGGTGTAAATTGTACCGGCAAGCAGATGGACATAAGAAAAAGATATATCTTGCACCATGATCATCGCCTTATTGAGTAAGTGGCTTTTTAGGTTCCTCACATCCGATGGCATCTTCAAGAGTCTTTTTAAATCCTTTCTAATTGATAGGAATAGATATTTTGGTGAAAAAAAACCCTTCAACATCTTTAATTGATCTCCAAATATAGACATCATATATTTGGGATAGCTCACTAACCAAATTAAAGATAGAGAGCGAGGATGGCTCACTTGAGTGTGCACAGGATATATATCGAAAAACTGTTGTGGGGTATAAAGATATAGAAAACAAATTTTATTCAAATAACTTTTCAAATGATATTTAGAGAGTAAATTTTAGGAAATTTCTTGGAGAGCATCTTCAAGAGACTCTTTATTATTCTTCCTAATTTACAGAAATAAATATTTTGGTTAAAAAAATACCCTCCAACAACCTCATGAATTCGATATTCAAATATAGACATCCTCAATTCCGGATTTCTCGCTATCCAAAGATAAAGAGCGGGGATGACTCTCCACACTGCGCACAAGTAAGATATAAAAAAGTTGTTGGAGGGTACAACGATATAGAAAACGATTTTTACTTAAATGACTTTCCAAATGATGATTTAGAGAATAAATTTCAGAAAGGCTCTTGGAGATGCTCTTAAACCATTAATATGGAAAAATATCTTGCATCCAAATCTTTAATTTAAGTTTAGTAGAAATCAGTGACTCATACTTCTCGTCTAACATTACGAAGGTTAAACATAATTTTATCTGCTTTAGATGATTCAATGTTAGGGCCTGTTTGGCACATCTCACAACAACTTCATAAGCTGTTTTTTTTCTATCAAACACTCATTTTCAAAACAGATTCATGGGTGAAGCTGTTTTTCTCCTCCTCTCACGGAGACATGAGTTAGGATAAAGGTGAAAATACTAGCGTATCCTAACTCTTTCCCTCATAAGCTGTCGGTGAAGCTATTTTTCCAAACACTTTTTTCAAAATAGCTCAGCCTCGTAAAAAAGCTGCTAGTGAAGCTGAGCTGTGCAAACAGGTCGTTAAAGGATCGAAGGGAGATTCTAGGAGGATAATGCCTGGGTAAATGGTAATGCTTCCTGCTTTGAAGGAGTAGTATCCTAGCCTTTACAAGGGCACTGCTAGCGCCCGGACGTCCGGATCCAGACGCTACCAGCCGGACGCACCGCTCCGAGGTTCCCCGCCCCGCTACCTCCGCTGCGCGTGTTAACGAATAACAAAAAAAAGGAAAGCGAAATGAGCGGCCCCTGCGCACGGATCTGTGCCCCCACCCCGCTCTCCAGACCTCGCCTGCTCCCCGAGACAACCATTGTCCTCCCACAGCCCCTCCCCCACGCTTGCAACAGAGGTGGGAGGGAGAGATATGCAAAAACCAAGATCTGCCTATGAAACATTAAAAAACAACTGTTGCAACGTACATCCGATGGCGGTTGAAATAATTAAAACATGCTACTGAAACACCCAGTTTTGAACTACTGAAACACCCAATTTTGACCTACTGAGACACCCCAGAAACACCCCAGCTTGGATTACTGAAAACACTTGAAAACATCTTATTGACACGCCTAAATTGAACTACTGAAACGCCCCAATTTGCTGAAACGCCCCAATTTGGACTACTGAAACACTTAAAATCCTCCTGTTGAAACATCCAGATTGAGCTACTGAAACACCCATCTTGAACTACTGAAACACCCAGAAAACACCCCAAATGGACTATTGAAACACCAGAAAACACCCCCAGATTGACTACTGAAACACCCAACTTAAACTACTGAAAACATCCAGAAAAACACCTTAGATTGCCTACTGAAACATACCTTTTGAGCAAATGAAACAACAAAAAAAAATACTATTGAAACAGGAGGAGAAGAGAGGGAGAAGGCCACTAGATCTCCAACGCCCACATGATCCACCATGGGGGAGGGCGCGCGCTGCTGCATGGATCCACCAACAGGGGAAGCCCCCATGCCGCCGTCGAGGTGGGGGCACGGCAGGGTGGAGGAATGCCCACCAGCGGCTAGATCCACATCCTCCCACCATGGATCCAGCACGGGGGGCGGTGCACCATGGATCTGACGTGGAGGGGGCCCATGCTGCCGTCTTGGTGGGGAGGGCACGTCAGGGTGGAGCAGACCCCCACGCCGCCGGATCTGAAACTCCTCGCATGAATCCAGCATGGGAACGTCGGCGCCAACCAGAGGAAAGAGCCGGGAGCCACCGCTAAGGGCGGAGGGGAGAGCTGGAGAGAGGAAGGCATGGTGTGGCTCGCTGGAGAGGCGGTGTCGAGGGCGCTGGGAGGAGCAGCGTCGTGAGTGCGGAGTGAGGAAGAGACGGGCGTGCAGGCGGAGCGAGCGAGGTGGAGTGCGAGAGTGGGGAGGGGAAGGAATGGATGAGCGAGTGGATAAGGAGGGCGTCGGCACGGGCGAGCGGGTCGCGCCGCACCGCTTGGGCACGCGTCTGTTGCTTCCGGATGTCTGTCGTCTATCATTACCGTTACAATATAGCAAGATCAAAATCTATTTTATCACCATTACTTAACCCACACGGTTATGCATCATCAAATCAAATCAAATCAAATCAAATCGATAAAAGCACAAGTGGTTCCAGACTCGTGCCGTGGTGAACACGAAAAAGGGAAAGTGGACATACATGCACGCGCGTAGAAACCACATACGTACCACACGGGAGCAGCGGCGAGAGTACCAGAGAGTGCCGGGCACACGTCGAGATATTTTTATATTTATTAAGAAAGACGGGCGGGCTTTTATTTCCACCTAATAAATAAAACCTACCGAAAAGCGATCGAGCAGTACCCTCATTTGTTTCTCCAGCAGCAACTTCCTCCGTGGGTGTGCATCCCTCCGACCTCTCGCATGAAGATCGGGTGCGACGCGTGCGAGCGCGCGGAGGCGTCGGTGCTGTGCTGCGCCGACGAGGCCGCGCTCTGCCGCAGCTGCGACGCCGCCGTCCACTCCGCCAACAAGCTTGCCGGCAGGCACCACCGCGTCGCGCTGCTCCCGTCGTCCACCGCTCATCCCTCGCCCAGTCCCATCGTCGACGGCAGCGGCGGCGGCGGTCACCCCGCCTGTGACATCTGCCAGGTACGTATATATACGTAACGTATGTAGTATCCTAATTCCGGCTAACGGCCGGCGTTGTAGCTTGTAATTTTGTATAGGCGCTCAGCCGAATGAGTTCAGGTCGATCAAGTAGCAAGAGTACAATTTCATAGCTGGTTCTAGATACAGGACAAGAGGTTGCAATGGCCTTGTATGCAGATAGGTGGCTAGCTAGCGAGATTGGATCAGTATTAAGTCACATTCACCATAGGAAGATGGGTTTTTTTTTGGTGCGATGAAGGAACAACATGGAGATAGTATGTTCAGAAACTTTTCGCTTGAGATTATCAGCCAGATTAGCCAGCCATTCAGCAGTGTTTTTCTTTAAAAAAACCAGCCAGATTTTAGCCCAAGTGAACAGGCTGAACATTATTTTAAACAGAAAGAGTACAAAGTATGAAGTTTATTTTGTTACCTCAACAAGCATATTCTTAATTAATATAAGGATACCAGCCCTTCTCTCCATAAAAAATTCTTGTTAATTTTCTGAAAGAAAGGTTTGCCGGGTTGTTGGCTTGTTGCTGCCTCTCTCATCCAATGTGGTCCATCCAGTGTCTTGACAGATGCAGCGCATGAGAAGTACAGACAGGACATGATATCACAACCCGTACGTATCTTATGGGATATCTTTGCACGTGATCTTGTCACGCTACTTGCTACGAATACACGCAATATCTTAGTGGTCCCGCAACCAATTAATGTTATTACGTAAAAAAATTTCAATTGAAATGATATAAATCTGAATAAACACAGAGTCACCGTAGATAAATTTGCGCGCGGTAAAAAAAAAGGTCAAAAATTTTGATCGCAACATGACGATATGAA
Source organism: Saccharum spontaneum (assembly GCA_022457205.1). Taxonomy (NCBI): domain Eukaryota; kingdom Viridiplantae; phylum Streptophyta; class Magnoliopsida; order Poales; family Poaceae; genus Saccharum; species Saccharum spontaneum. The sequence continues at coordinate 15,762,316 of CM039607.1, forward strand.
TTGAACAAAGTTTGTTTTGCCTTGCTGCATGCTGATTCCTCCCTCGTCTTTTTGGCTTTTTGCACGCGCTGCTGCTTCTGCCCGATGTTGGTGCTGGCAGGAGAAGACGGGCTACTTCTTCTGCCTGGAGGACCGCGCCCTGCTGTGCCGGCCCTGCGACGTCGCCGTCCACGCCGCGGGCGCCCACGTCTCCTCCCACCGGCGCTTCCTCATCACCGGCGTCCGCGTGGGCGACGTCGAGAGCCCGAGCCACCACGTCCCCGGCAGTGACGGCGTCAGCCCAAGCGCCAGCACCGGCAACGGGAGCAGCAGCGACAAAGCGCGGCCGTCGTCGTCGGTCCACGCAACAGGAGCGACGACAGAGGGCTCGGGCGGGCAGGGGCAACAGTGGCTGTGGAGTGAGTTCTTGGCCGACGACGTTGGCGTTGCCATGGAGCAGTGCTGTCATGCTGAGCTACCTGAACCTGGCTCGTCCGGCCTTACTAGAAGCTGACATGTTGAGATCTCATCAGATCATTTGAGATGATTTCTGGAATCAGCTGATCAAAGAAAAAATGTACTAGTATCAAGTGAGCTTTAGCCTCCCTTAACCATCTCAAGTGTTATAAATTCTTCAGGATTAGAAGAATATAAACTGTACTCCGGTTCCATAACTTCGGTTGTTCTGAACAAAAATCCAGATTGGCGGTCGCTCGTTCGGACTGAACGTGCCTCCTCGTGCGCGTGGCGGCTGCGACCTTAATTTCTTTAAGGGCTATGCTAGCGCTGGACGTTTAAACGGACCCACGCGTCTGAACGCCCGCGCATACCGCTGCATCTGATGCGCCCCATGCCTTCTCTTACTTTATTTTTTTTGAAACACGTGCCTCCTACGGCTACTGCTACGCCCTACACCTCCTCCTGCTGCGCCCCACGCATCCTCCTGCACGTCCAATTGCATGCGAGGGAGAGGAAACACAACGTGCCTACCCTAATGCGAGAAAGACCCCAGTGCGCGTGCCCCAATATGAGAGAGAGGGATCACAATGTGCGTGCCTCAATCGAGAGAGAGCACAGCACACGTACCCCGATGCGAGAGAGAGAGGGAGGGAGCATAGCGCGAGTATGTTGAGCCAGCTGCATGCTCCACCGTGGGGGACCACGCCTGGAGGTGCAGGGGCACCTGATGCAGCGTGTGCTTGCCCGCAAGTCAGAGCGTGCGGGGAGCAGCACCTGTTGAAACATACCGAAACAAGGTGAAACAATTAAAATATACGTTTGCAATATATGTGTATAACCAATGCAACATATGCAACATCCAAATAAAAACACTTGTAACATATATCTAAAAACAGATAAAATATTTAGAATATACATTTGCAACATATGTGTAAAAACATATGTAAAATCCAGATAGAACACTTGAAACTTGCAACATGAAAACACTTGTTGCAACAGAAGACTGAAACAAATGAAATATTTTGGAACATACTATTGCAACATATGTGTGAAAATATATGCAACATACATATAAAAAACGCTTGCAACATATGTCTGGAAACAAATGAAACAGTTTGAACTAACTCTTGCAATATGCCTTGAAACACTTGCAACATATGTAACGTGTGTAATATCCCCTGATCTACTTTGCAATATCTATATGAAAGGATTGCAACATACCTCTAAAACGTTTGAAACAATTGAAACGTACATTTGCAACATAGGGGGACAGAGGCCTGGGCTAGTCGATTCAGGGCGACGAGGTGGGAGCCGGCGGCGAGCGGCTGCGCGCCAGCACCTGCGGTGTGCGTGAGCACCACCACCACCACCGCTAACGGCACTAGGTTTGGCTCGGTGGCGACGGTGGGGGTTGGGGGGCAGGGAGCACCATGGCCACCGGGGTGGGGAGAGCTCGGTCCCTGGGGTGAGAGAGGGCACCGAGCTGGGGTGGGGGAGAGCTGCGCGACTCCCCTACAATACTGTCGGGTCACTGCCATGAATTTCGCTCGTGCTCCATGGATCTCGTCTGGGTGGGGGAGAGGGCCACCGGATCCGCGGCGTTAGGCGTTCCCGGTGGGTAAGGATGCTGGGGTGTGGGGGGGAGGAGCCGCCGGGATGGGGGAGGGCGCACGCCGGGGTGGGTGAGGGCGCCGCCGACCAAGGAGGCAGCCATGGCCGTGCGTCGGGGTGGAGCAGGGCGCAAGCGCGGAAGGGATAAGGATGGGGAGGAGAAAGCAAGGGATAAGATTTTTTTAGGTGGGGGAGTGAGGCGTCCGTTTGTCCGGATATCTTAATTGTATCATTATCATTTCTTTTATCCTTTTTTTCTTCACAACACTGTGCTCGGTTTGGAGCTGAGTCATCCATGTCCATACAATTTTTTGAGGCAAATAGGCAATACTTCCGGTCCTACAAATGCCCTATGTGGCAGACAAGCTAAACCAAGGCGGTTGGTAATTTGGCCCGCCTCTAAAACAGAATTTTTGAACACTAATTAATTTGAAATGAAAAGGTAGTTAACTACACTGTTGCAAACCCCTTTTAGTACTACCAATTTTGTTTATGTTGTTCCTTCATCTGAGGTCATTTGAAAAGTTTTAAAGTATGAATTTCAAATTATGAAAGCTTAAATTCGCGCTATAAATGATTTAAAATAGAAAAGTCGTCAACTACAAAGTTGTAGATCTACACGATAATTTTAATATAACATTTATCTTTATCTTACTTAATTTGGAAAAGTTATCAAATTTATCCTTTTAAGTTTTCAGATTTTGAAATTCATTTTTTAAAAATTAATTAAGTACCTCGAATTGAGCAATTACATAAACCATAGTACTCGAAATGATGCTTTATAGTTGATGATTTTTTTATTTGAAAACATTTAGGGCTCAGAAATTTTGTCTTCGGATTAATGATTTTGAAATTCATATTTTTGAACTTTTTAAATGACCTCAGGTGGAAAAATGACCTAAACTAAAGTTGCAGTACTCGAAAAGATCTGAGACTTTACAATTCAAAATTTTTTCATTTGAATTCATTTAGAGTCTCAAATATATAAAAGTGAATACAAAAGGAATGTGTCGGTGTCCAGACCCGAGGGGGTCCTAAACCAACGAGTAAAATGCTGCGTGTCCCTTTCCTGGATGGTGATGCAAGGAGAACACACGGGGGTTTATCCTGGTTCGGGCAAAAGAAGGCCCTACGTCCAGCGGGGGTGAGAGAGATTTGTATTTCCTTGCACCGAGGTGCTTGCGTAGGGGTTACAAGCTTGCGAGAGAGGGTGTCGAGCCCAAGTCTCAAAAGGGAAAAGAAAGAGTACAAGATGATTGCTTGAGATGTTGGTCGCTACGTGGTGTGCGTGTAGCTGTTCGTCTGATCATCCTCTCTCTCCCCTTGTAGAGCCCCGGCCTCCCCTTTTATAGGACGTGAGGAGACCAAGACAACGGGGGCCTTGAAACGATGTTTTGTCGACCTCTGTTTGAGATAACTGTAGCGACGTGCCCTAGAAGTGGGAGGCCATCCCTGGGCACGTGATGTCGTAGAAGGTGAGGTGCTGAAATGACCCGGAGCACCGTGCCATACCGTCCTTTCTTCCTTGTTGCGCTGTGTCGGTGGTCGAGGTCGGGTCGAGGTAGGGTCGAGGCTGAACGGATAAGTCCGAATCCCCGGAACTACGGTATACGGACCTTGTCGTATCCTCCCTCGAGGGTTAATAGTGACGCACATGACGAGGCATGGTGGGAATAGTGACGTTTTTCACCTCCCATCACGGGATGGGCGGTAGAACAGTGAAAACTGACACGGGTATTGTTCCCACGTTGATCCAGACCGTGGCCATGCCGGCAGGTGATGGTTGGTAGGTTGCATTAAATGCTTTGACTTTTCGTCCCGTGTTAGGTAGAGACTGAGGGGGTCGAGCGCCTCGACCCGGGCTTACGCGAGTCGGAACGCTCCCGGGGGGCGGTCGAGCCCCGCGCGGGTCGGAGCACGGTCGAGGCCTCCCGTCGAGGGGGCCTCGTACGAGCCGGAGACAGGACGCGGTCGAGGCATTTCGTCGAGCCGGCCTCGTACGAGGCGGACCTGTCGCACGTAATGGGTTGTGCTTTATCGTGACTTAATCGTTTTAGTTTTTATTATCGTTAAATGTGGGTACCCCTATACTATTGGTACCGACAGTAGCCCCCGAGCCTTTAGGTGAGTGGACGTTCACTCTCCTTGAGGCTTTTTATCGATGAACTGGAGTCATAGCGCCGTTTATCTTTCTTAATAGGAAGGCCTAGGTGTTCTCAGTACTTTTCCGGTGGGGGCGCGCGAGCGCACCCGCCGGGTGTAGCCCCCGAGGCCTCGGTGGAGTATTGAGAAAATCTCCTCCGAGGTCTTGTTTATATTTTATCAGGGAGTAATTGATGCGGCCGAGCCCCCGAGCCTCGCGCGCACGAGGTCGATCAGAGTCCCTTCCGTCTTTCGTTGTCCGTCCCTCGCGCTCTTCCTTCGGAAAGGAAGAGGAGGGGTGGGGAACGTCGTACTACCCCGTTTGGGCGAGTCCGGCGATCTCCGGTGAGCTGCTAGCGGGGAGATTCGAGTGAGAGTTCGTGCTCCAGTCGTTAGGAGTCGGCTTGTGGCCCGGAGGCACTCTACGAAAATGCCAAGGAGTGGTCGTGCGGATGTCGGTTCCCTTCGACGGGATCCGAGGGCTCGTTGCCTCCCCCGTGGGGATTCCTGCTTCGACCTCGTCCTCTGGCCTCGAATACGTCCTGGGGTGCCTCGAGAGCGTGGCTCGAGCCCTGGCCATGTATGAGCGCATCCCTGGTCGTCCCTTGCTCTGTGCTCGAGGGCGGCTGTCGAAACCCAGGTCGAGGGCCAGCCTTTGTTCCCTCGAGACTTAAAGCGGGCCCGGAGCCCGTTAGCGGAATCTCGGAATATCCGTCCGCGGATCTCGTCCCGCCCGTTTAGCCAGGCGCGCCTTTTTAGGGCGAGATCGGCGCGGTAGTGGGCGGCGTGGCGTTCGGTTACTGCGTGGGGACGGCCACGTGCCCCGCTCCTGTAAGGCAAGAAGGACGGTTAGGTGGGCGCATTTATTACGGGAAACTTTTCCTACCTTTTCGCGCGGCCGTTGAGCTTCTTCCCGGTCTATAAAAACGAGGCCCGGGGGTCTGTGTTCCCCTCCGGTTCTTTGCGTTCTTGCCATCCTTTGCCTTAGGAAACCCTAGCCCCCTTGCGCTTTCCGTCCGCATTGCCGCCGCCGCCGCCCTTTTTCTCCACACTTTTCCTTCCCGTCGGCGCTGATGGCTGGAAAGAGCCAATTCCTTGCTACCGACGGCTGGGCCTCCTCTTCCGTGACGGAGAAGAAGCTGGAGGAGCTGGTCGCGGATGGGTTGCTGCGGCCGAGGACGAGCCGGTCGCGGCCGGAGTGGATCGCGCCGCCGTCGACCCATCGGGAGCCGGCCCCCCCGGAAGGCTACGTGGTGAGCTTCGTAAGCTTCCACGAACGGGGGTTCGGCATCCCGTCGTCGGTCTTCATGCGGGCGCTCCTCCACTACTACCGGGTGGAGCTCCACCACCTCGCCCCCAACGCCATTGCGCAGGCCGCCATCTTCGCGGCGGTCTGCGAGGGATACCTCGGGGTGGAGCCGCAGTGGAACCTGTGGCTCCACCTTTTCAAGGCCGAGCTTTTCACGCGGAACGCGGGAGCGAAGGGCGCCTTCTACGCAGTGCGGGTAGGGAGCTGCGTCCTTCAGTTGAGGTCGAGTCGGACGGACCAGTACATCCTGGCGCGCCTCATCTCTTCGAACAGCGGGTGGCACACGGGCTGGTTCTACCTCCGCAACGACGAGAACCAGCTGCCGAAGTATACCGGCCGCGTGCTGACCGCCCGGGAGGACAACTGGGTGTACGGCGTGCCGGACGTCGAGAAGCCGCGCCTGGACCCGTTGCTGGCGGTGCTGCAGCAGCTTCGTGCTCGAGGCCTGACGGCGGCGGCAGTAGCGACGGCGTTTCACCGTCGTCGGGTGATGCCGCTGTGCCGACGCCGCCTGCGCCTCGACCAGATGACCCCGGAGGCGTCTTTGGAGGGGAGCCGGATGTCGCACGAGACCCTCACCCCCGAGGAGGGGCTTCGCCGAGCCCGCCGGATGGTGGGGACCTTCAAGGCGGAGGAAGCCGACCGGCTCCCCATGAGGCCCACTGAGGGGTTCGAGCCCGTGGTAAGTTCCTTAGCACATTCGTCTTTTAGTTCGGCTCGTCTTCGAGACCTTCCCCTAATCCGGTCGACGCCATTGTGCAGGACCTATCGGCGCTGCGGGAGACACGACCGCCGGTTCCGGAGGACCGACCTGCTCGGGACGCTCGACGGGAGCACGCCTCGAAGCAGAAGGCGGCCAAGGAATCGACCAAGAAGCGGGCGGCCCGGAAGTCCAGGGAGAAGGAGGCGCGGAGGAAACTCCGGCGCCAACAGGCCCTCGACGGGCTCCCTTTGGAGCCGTCGCCCTCCGAGACCATGTCGGGAGAGGACGACGGCAGCAGCGGTGAGGATGACGACGCCTTGTCGCGGTACGAGGCCGCGACCGGGCTGGGGAACCTCCCCGACATCCGCCCTCTGCTGGAGCCCCTCGCGGGGCCATCCTCCTCGGTCGTTGTGGTCGAGGAGGTCGAGGAGGACGACGAGGAAGAGGAGAAGAGGAAGAAGAAGAAGGAGGAGGAAAAGAGGGAGGCGGGCCCCTCGGCGGGAGGGGCCGCCTCGCCCCGGACCCAGCCAGAGGGGTCAACGGGGGCACCTGCCCCAGCCCAGGCCCCGCAAGCTCAGGCGGGGACGGGGGCGGGGGCGCCGACATCGTCGTCGGCGGTGCCCTCGTCGGGCGTGAAGACCCGAGGCCAGTTGGCCTCGGAGGCGCAGAAAGCGCGTAGTGGCGCGCCGGCGAGGGCCCCGAGGAGCGCCCGGTCCGCGGGTGGGGCTGCCGCGAGGCCGCCGCCTGCGACCTCGAGCGGCTCGGACCGTGGGGGGTCGAGGCCCCTGGTGCCGATCTCTGGGTAAATTTCTGAACAGAAGGGGACTCGTCTTATTTTCTGATTTCGTCGATCGACTCATCCCTTATTTTTCAGGCTGAAACGGAAGGCGGAGACCATGGGGCCCACCCCCGTGAAATCCCTTCGAGCCAGCGCCGCCGTCCTCAACCGATCGGCGGAGCAGGACGCGGCCTGGGTCCGGGAGGTCGAGGCTGCGAAGGAGCGCCGTCGGTAGCGGGAGGCCGCGGGTGCCTCGACGGCTGCCGGCCCCGATCCTGCGGTGGCGGGGTCAGAGCCGGCGAGGACGGTGGCGCCCGGCCCGGTCGAGGCGGAGCCTAAGGCGCTGCCCTCGGCTGAGGCCACCGTCGAGGTGGCCGCGGAGGAGGCGGCCGCCGAGGCGACCGCGGAGGGGGCTGCACCAGCGCCGGAGCAGGAGGTGGCGCCGGCGAGGGAGCCGCAGCCGCAGCAAGACCTACCGGCGCGGCCGGTGGGCATGACGGAAGGTGGGGCCGTCGGGCCTTCTGCCGGAGCCCCGGAGGCGGTGGCGCCGGAAGTTGAGGCGCCGGTCGCGGGGGTACCGGCGGTTGGAGCGCCGGCTTCCGAGCCGCCGTCGGGCGAGATACCGGCCGCGGAGGCGTCGACGGCAGAGGTGCCGGCTCCGGAGGCGCCGGCTGCCGAGGGGCCGGTCACTGCCGAGGGACGGGCGCCCGTGGTCGTCATCCTCGACGACGCCCCCCTGGACAAGGGAAAGGAGATAGTGGGGGCCGAGGAGGGCGAGACTACAAGCCGGGCGGAAGCCTCGGCCCCTGCCGGGGGGGCGAGCGAGGGTAACGAGGCCGGCCCTTCGACCGGGCCGGGAGGTGCCCCGGCTGCGCCATCGTCGTCGTGGCCAGACTTCGCTACGATGGCGATAGCGCGGGCCGAGGAGGAGATCCCGAGGTGGGGAGGGCCGCCCCTTGCGTTCAAGGATGCCGCGAACCTCGACGGCGAGCCCATCCTTATCCTGAACGACAGGGATGAGGTCCACCGCTGGCAGTACCTCGAGGGCGTCCGCCGGCATCTCGCTCGGTTGCTCAGCGTGGCGTCCGACGCCGTTTCGCGGGGCATGCTGGATGCCACCGAGGTATGATTAATTTGCCGGCTTATTCCGTGGCTCTTTGTATCTTTTTCCTTGGGATTCATTATGCTTTTTGGTTTTCCTTGAATTAGGAACTCAAGGAGACCTCCCGCCGAAAGTCGCTCTTCATCCGGGGTGAGAGCGGTGTGTGGGCGTCGCTGTCCCGGCAACGGGCCCTGGTCGAGGAGACTCAAAAGAGGCTCGCCGATCGGTCCGCTGAGATGGCGGAACTGCGCACCGCCTACTCGACGGTGAAGGAAGAGGCGATCCAGGCATGGGCGGCGGAAGCCTCGATGCGCACCGAGGCGGACAAGGCCCGGGAAGAGGCTGCCCAGGCCCGCCGAGACCTCGAGCCCCTGTCGGCGCGGGTCAAGGAGCTCGAGGAGGACGTCTCCCAGGCTGGCCGTCAGCGGGACGCCCTCAACGTCCAAATCGGGCAGGTGACAGCCCAGCTTGGGGCGCTGAAGGGCGAGGTCTCGGTGCTGAATGGGGCCGTCCAGGAGAAGGACGCGGCGCTCCAGACCGCCCTCCAAGAGATCGAGGCCCTGAAGGCGGCCATTCGTGAGAAGGACAGCGCCCTCCTGGGGCTCGAGCGGACGTGCGGGGGGCTCCGCGACGAGGTCGTGGGTTTGAAGACCCATGTTGGAGGTAAGTAGCTCGTAACAGCTATGTGGCTGAGGCGGCGTGTCAGGTGCTAATCTGCCTTGTTGTATTTCAGAGCTGGAGCGCGAGAACCAGGAGGCCCACTCGACCGCGAACTCCCTGCAGAGCCTCCTGGAAGCCGAGACGCAGAGGACCCAGCTGCTCCAGGGCGCGATCACCTCGGTGTGTGACGGTCTGGGGGTCGAGCCCGACGTCGACACCGGAGAAGATGCTCCGGGGAACTCCTTCGTCCGTCGGGTAGCGGCGCTAGGTCACCTCGCCCGGGAGAAGATACGGGACAGCCTCCACCACGGCGTGAAGAGGGCGCTGGCCGTCGTTCGCTCGGGCTTTGTGTTCGACATGGAGCTTGTCGCCGACGGCTTCATCACAGACCCGGAGCGGACGGACGCGGAGAACGCGGACGCTTGCTTGGATCTGATCGAAGCCGCGGAGGGGCCTGGGAGCCGTCTGGCCTCGCTCTTTGAGCCCGAGGTGGTGCCGCCCGCTGACGACGAAGGCCTGTGAGCCAAATCTGGGCATGGGGGCCCGTGTAATAAGTTAGTTATTTTGAATTTTGGTCGTGGTGGCCTCAGGGGCCTTAAGAACTCAAAACTTAAACTAGTTCGTGACGGATCTAGTTTTATTCGAGCCTTTTTTCCCTTTCGGCTTGGGTTGTGTTCTCGTACGACTTACTTAACGCGCAGTCGCGCCCTTTGGCGTAGGGAGCGAGTGGAGGTACCGTAGCCTCGGGGGCGTAAGTGATCTCGCGGCTCGACTGCCCTCGAGCTCCAGGGTGCTCTCGCGGCCTCGTAGATCGCGTGAGAAACTGACCTAAGCGGCAGGGAGTGTGCTGCTCTTTTTCAAAGTTAGGAACGGTTATAAGACCTACTTAGCGTGCGGTCGCACCCCTAGAAGGCATGAGGGGTGAGTGGAGGTACCGTAGCCCCGGAGGCTTAGGTGATACTCCTGGCTCGAGGGCCCTTTCGCACCTTAGGGTGCTCTTGCGGCGAAGTCGATCGGAAAAGTGGTTCTTAAATTTAAAAGAGAGTACACATTTTTTCAGGGACTGGGGGGTTCCCCCCTTGTAGCCCCCGAGGGAGGGTCGATTCTGGGAGTGCAGAGTCGATCCTTCCTCATTATGAAACGAAAGTTTGAACATTGCTGTATTCTTTATTGATGAAAAAAGGAAATACAAGGCCTCGAGGCTTTCTAAGGAAAAAAGCGACGTAGCTGTTCAATGTTCCAAGCGTTGGTGAAGATTTCGCCCTTCTCGTTGGATAGCTTGTAGGTGCCCGGCTTTAGTACTTCCGCGATAATGTACGGTCCTTCCCATGGTGGCGTGAGCTTGTGGCGTCCCTTGGTGTTCTGGTTCCGACGTAGCACCAAATCGCCGACGTTGAGGTCGCGCTTGCGTATGTGTCTGTCGTGGTAGCGTCGGAGACCCTGCTGGTACCTGGCAGAATGCAACAGAGCCACGTCTCGGGCTTCCTCGAGCTGGTCGAGGGCGTCCTCTCTTGCGGCGTCGTTATTTCTTTCGTTGTAGGCTTTTAACCTTGGGGATCCGTATTCTATATCAGTCGGAAGCATAGCCTCGGACCCGTAGACTAAGAAGAACGGAGTGAACCCCGTGGCTCGACTCGGCGTTGTTCTCAGGCTCCACAGGACCGAGGGTAGCTCGGCGGCCCATCTTTTGCCGTGCTTGTTTAGCTTGTCGAAAATTCTGGGTTTCAGGCCTTGTAGGAGCATGCCATTGGCACGCTCTACTTGGCCGTTCGTTTTTGGATGAGCTACGGCCGACCAGAGGACGCGAATGTGATGGTGGTCACAGAAATCCAGAAACTTTTTACCAGTGAACTGGGTGCCGTTGTCAGTGATAATGCAGTTCGGAACCCCAAATCGATGGACGATGTCGGTAAAGAAAATCACAGCTTGTTCGGACCTAATACTGGTGATGGGACGAGCCTCGATCCACTTGGAAAACTTGTCGATTGCGACAAGCAAATGGGTGAAGCCACCAGTAGTTCTTTTCAGCGGTCCGACGAGGTCGAGCCCCCAAACGGCAAACGGCCACGTGATGGGAATGGTTTGTAGAGCATGTGCCGGGAGGTGAGTCTGCCTTGCATAGTACTGACAACCTTCGCAGGAGCGTACTAGCTTGACGGCGTCGGAGACCGCGGTCGGCCAATAGAACCCTTGTCTAAAGGCGTTCCCGACGAGGGTTCGAGGCGCAGCGTGGTGACCGCAAGCCCCCGAGTGCAGGTCGTTGAGCAGGTCCCTGCCTTCCTTGTTTGTGATGCAACGTTGGAGAATGCCCGTAGGGCTGCGGCGGTACAGCTCCCTACTGTCACCAATGATCACAAAGGTTTTGGCCCGTCGAGCGATCCGTCGGGCCTCGGTCTTACTCGAGGGGAGGTCCCCTTGGATAAGATAGTCGAGGTATTGTGAGCGCCAATCAGTCTCGATGTCAGATGGTGGGGTCGATCTCTCCACCTGCATGGCCTCGGCCCCGGTCGAGGGGGCCCCTGCCTCTGGTGGGGGGTCGAGTGACGACCCGTCGACCCCTCCGTCCAACCCAAGGTCGACGGATGGCCGTTGGAGATCTTTTGCGAAAACGTCGGGTGGGACCGTAGTTCGACTTGACGCGATTTTTGCGAGTTCATCGGCGGCCTCATTATATTTGCGTGCTATGTGGTTGAGCTCGAGGCCATGAAATTTATCCTCGAGGCGTCGTACCTCTTGGCAGTAGGCTTCCATTTTGGGGTCGCGGCAGCTCGAGCTCTTCATGACTTGGTCGATCACTAGCTGGGAATCGCCTCGAACATCAAGGTGTCGGACCCCGAGCTCGATGGCGATCCTTAGCCCCGCGACGAGTGCCTCGTATTCGGCGACGTTGTTGGATGCGGGGAAATGGAGCCGGATAACGTAGCGCATGTGAACCCCGAGGGGTGAGATGAAGAGCAAGCCCGCGCCTGCTCCTGTTTTCGTCAAAGACCCATCGAAGTACATGGTCCAAAGCTCGGCCTGGAGCTGCGCGGGAGGGAGCTGGGTGTCGGTCCATTCAGCCAAGAAATCTGCCAACACTTGTGACTTTATGGCTTTGCGCGGCGCATAGGATAGGGTCTCGCCCATGAGCTCGACCGCCCACTTGGCGATCCTACCCGTAGCTTCCCGGTTCTGGGCTATCTCTCCCAGGGGGAAAGAAGAAACCACAGTAACTGGGTGGCCCTCAAAGTAGTGTCGGAGCTTACGCCGTGTCAAGATGACAGCATAAAGCAGTTTCTGGATTTGGGGGTAACGGACCTTGGTTTCTGAGAGCACTTCACTAATGAAATAGACCGGCCTTTGGACGGGCAAGGCATGAGCTTCCTCGGCTCGTTCGACGACCAGGACTGCGCTGACTACTTGTGATGTCGCAGCGACATAAAGTAGGAGCGGCTCTCCTGGGGTCGGAGGGACGAGAATTGGCGAGTTAGTGAGTGCGACCTTGAGTCTGGTGAGGGCTTCCTCGGCCTCGAGGGTCCAGGAAAAATGCTCCGATTTCTTTAAGAGGCGGTACAGAGGGAGCGCTTTTTCGCCGAGGCGCGAAATGAAACGGCTGAGCGCCGCTAAGCAGCCCGTGACCCTCTGTACGCCTTTCAAATCTCGGATGGGGGCCATCTTGGTTATCGCAGAGATTTTTTCTGGATTGGCCTCGATGCCCCGCTTGGACACGATGAACCCCAGAAGCATCCCTCGGGGGACGCCAAAAACGCACTTTTCTGGATTGAGCTTGATATTCTTTGCTCGAAGGCATTTGAAGGCGACGTCGAGGTCGTTTACTAGATTGTCGGCTCGTTTGGTCTTGACTACGATGTCATCGACGTATGCCTCGACGGTTGGTCCGATGTGTTCTCCGAAAACGTGCTGCATGCATCGCTGGTACGTTGCCCCTGCGTTCCGGAGACCGAAGGGCATCGTGACGTAGCAATACATGCCGAAAGGAGTGATGAATGAAGTCGCGAGCTGATCGGACTCCTTCATTTTTATCTGATGGTAACCGGAGTAAGCGTCTAAGAACGAAAGAGTTTCACATCCCGCAGTTGAATCAACGATTTGATCAATGCGTGGCAAAGGAAAGGGAACTTTCGGACATGCTTTATTCAAACTAGTATAGTCTACACACATCCTCCACTTCCCACTCTTTTTCTTAACTAATACAGGATTAGCTAGCCACTCGGGATGGTGAACCTTCTTGATGAACCCGGCCTCTAGTAGCTTGTGGATCTCTTCGCCGATGACCCTGCGCTTCTCCTCGTCGAAGCGGCGCAGGCGTTGCTTCACCGGTTTGGACCCGGCCCGGATCTCCAAGGCGTGCTCGGCGACTTCCCTGGGTATGTCCGGCATATCCGAGGGACTCCACGCGAAAATGTCGACATTTGCGCGGAGAAAGTCGACGAGCACGGCTTCCTATTTCGGGTCGAGGGTGGCGCTGACGTTCAGCGCCTTCCCGTTGGGCTCAGCGGGGTCGAGGGGCACGAGCTTGACGTCCTCTGCGGGTTCGAAGCTGCCGGCGTGGCGTTTCGGATCGGGAATCTCGTTGGCGAGACCGTCGAGGTCTGCGGCCAAGGTTGCCGATTCCAAAACCGCCTCGCCGTGTTCGACGCACTCGACGTCGCACTCGTAGGCATGTTCGTATGAGGGCCCCACAGTGATGACGCCGTTTGGGCCGGGCATCTTGAGCTTGAGGTAGGTGTAGTTCGGTACAGCCATGAATTTGGCGTAGCACGGGCGCCCGAGGATGGCGTGGTATGTCCCACGGAATCCGACCACTTCGAAGGTGAGGGTCTCCTTCCTGAAGTTGGCCGGTGTGCCAAAACAAACGGGCAGATCGACCCGTCCGAGGGGTTCTGCCCGCTTCCCTGGCACGACTCCGTGGAAGCCCCTGACGCTAGGTTGCAAGCGCGCCCTCTCGACCCCCAGGAGGTCGAGGGTCTGGGAGTAGATGATGTTGAGGCTGCTCCCGCCGTCCATGAGTACCTTGGTGAGGCGCGTGTTGGCGATGACGGGATCAACGACAAGTGGGTAGACTCCCGGATTGGGGATGTAGTCCGGATGATCATCACGGTCGAAAGTGATGGCCACCGCGGACCAGTCCAGGAAACGAGGGACCGCCGTTTGTACGGAGAAGACCTCACGCCGTTCTCGCTTGCGCTGGCGCGCTGAGAGGCGGGTTGAGGGTCCTCCGTAGATCATGAAGCAGTCGTGGATCTCGGGGAATCCCTCCTCCTTGCTATCACCCTTTGGGTCTTCCTTCTTGTCGGTGGTCTTGTTGCCAGCGCCCTCGAAGTACCTGCGGAGCATATGACAATCCTCGAGGTTATGGTTAGTGGGCCCCTTGTGGTAAGGGCACGGCTCTTTAAGCATTTTGTCGAAGATGCCCCCGCCGGGGGGGCCTCGAGGCTTTTTGCGTTCGGTAGCAGCGACAAGCTCGTCGGCCGGGGCCTCGAGCTTGCCCTGCTGGCCCTTCTTCTTCTTGCGGTTGTTCCTTTTGGAGCCCCGGGTGGAGCTCACGGGATCGTCGACTTTCTGCTTCCCAGTGTCCTGCTCGCCGCCAAAGATGGCACCAACTGCCTCCTCGCCGGCAGCGAAGTTGGTGACGATGTCCATCAGCCCGTTGGCAGTGAGTGGGGTGTGACGGCCTAACTCTCGGACCAACTCCTTGCAAGTGGTGCCCGAGAGGAAGGCCATGATCACATCAGAGTCGGTGACATTGGGGAGCTCGGTGCGTTGCCTGGAGAAACGCCGAATGTAATCCCGGAGGGATTCACCTGGCTTCTGCTTGCAACTCCGGAGGTCCCACGAGTTGCCGGGGCGCATGTAAGTTCCCTTAAAGTTTCCTTCGAACACCCTTACGAGATCACCCCAATCGTGGATCTGTTGGGGTGGCAGATCCTCGAGCCAGGCTCGAGCGGTGTCGGAGAGGAACAGGGGGAGTTGGCGGATGATGACTCGGTCGTCGGTGGCCCCGCCCAACTGACATGCCAAGCGGAAGTCGGCGAGCCAAAGTTCGGGTTTGGTCTCGCCGTTGTACTTGGCAAGAGTCGTGGGAGGGCGGAACCGCGCCGGGAGTAACGTCTCACGGATTGCCTTGCTGAAGACCCGAGGGCCCGGAGGCTCGGGTGAAGGGCTGCGATCCTCCGAGCTGTCATAGCGCCCGCCCCTGTGCACGTGGTAGCCCCGAGCCACACCGTCACCGTGCTTGCGCGTGCGGCGCTCGACGATGTTGCCACGGGTGTCTCGAGGCGCTTGGTCATGAGCGACGGGCTCAGGGGTGGGAACCATCCGGATCCGTCGGGCAGGTTCGGGATGAACCGAGGCCTCCCTCTCTCGCCGAGAGGGCTCCGCGAGCCGCTCCGAGGCAGGCTCGCGTCGCCTCGAGGCAGAGCTCTCGGCCTGCTACAGGGCAGCGGTCTCCAGGAGTTCTCGGATCTCATCTCGAGCCCGGCGCGCTTCGGAATTCGATGGCTCGGGCATGTTGCGGAGGAGCATGGCGGCGGCGACGACATTCTGGCTGGCTCGAGCGAAGACCGGGGGATCGGTCATCCGGTCCTCGTCGATGCGGCGGTTGACGTCGCGAGCTCTTTCGCGAGCTCTCCCGCCAAGTACGCGTTCCGCACGCTCATGCTCGAGAGTTTGTTGGAGTAGACGCAGATTTTCTTGTTCTTCGTCGAGCCTCTCCCGCAACTCGCGGATTTGGTCGAGCTGCGCCCCCTGATCCGCAAGGAGCTGAGCCTCGCCTTGCCCGGCAGGGTGCCCGTCGTGGGGGGCGTGTGCCTTCCTCCGACCGGCCGTTCTTCCTGCGAATCCGACGCGCCTTCAACATCGACGTTGAAGCACTCGCGGGTGGGATCGTAGGTGTCATCAGCCGAGTCGGAGTCAGGGGCGCCGAAATAATAGTATGACGGGGGGATATATGGTCGTTGTGGGCCGCTACCGGGGTTGCGGCGTGGGGAAGCGGCCACACGGGGTTCTGTTCCTGGCGCCTCAGTAGAGTCCAGGTAATCAGAAGCCGGCGTGGACACGACGAGGTCAAGGGCGAAGCGCAGGTGGTGCCCAGGGAGTTCCTCATAAGCACTCATGCAAGTGCCCACAGAGGAAGCGTACGTCTGGGCAGCCGGAACTAGCCCGAACGGAAACGGCGAAGGTGATGTTGCCGCCCTCGCCGGGAGGGAGGCACGGGGCAGCGACGTCGCACCAGGCGGAGGAGTGGCGGGGTTCTCCGCTGGCATGCTGTCCTCGGCCAGGCCCATCCTGCCCAGACTTTCCACGAGAAAATCCGGGCCGGCGTCTGACTGGGAAGCGCCGAACCGGGGAATCCCATTGCCCTCCGTCAGGTGGAGACGATGGTTGCGCCGGGCTCGCCGCCGCCGAGCGGCTCGCGCCAGCCTGGAGCGACGGTACCGGCGGATTGCTCCCCCAGGCTGGGAGAGCTCGTAATCCTCGTCGGTAGGGTGTCTTGGCGGGAGCAGGACCATATCGTAGCCATAGCCGAGCGACATGAACTCCAAACTCCCGAACCAGATCACCGTGGCCAACGGGATAGGGCGTTCGGGGTCAGCCATCCAGGAAAAAGGCGGGAAAGCGACGTTAGCACGCAGCGTGCCCCTACCTGGCGCGCCAACTGTCGGTGTCCAGACCCGAGGGGGTCCTAAACCAACGAGTAAAATGCTGCGTGTCCCTTTCCTGGATGGTGATGCAAGGAGAACACACGGGGGTTTATCCTGGTTCGGGCAAAAGAAGGCCCTACGTCCAGCGGGGGTGAGAGAGATTTGTATTTCCTTGCACCGAGGTGCTTGCGTAGGGGTTACAAGCTTGCGAGAGAGGGTGTCGAGCCCAAGTCTCAAAAGGGAAAAGAAAGAGTACAAGATGATTGCTTGAGATGTTGGTCGCTACGTGGTGTGCGTGTAGCTGTTCGTCTGATCATCCTCTCTCTCCCCTTGTAGAGCCCCGGCCTCCCCTTTTATAGGACGTGAGGAGACCAAGACAACGGGGGCCTTGAAACGATGTTTTGTCGACCTCTGTTTGAGATAACTGTAGCGACGTGCCCTAGAAGTGGGAGGCCATCCCTGGGCACGTGATGTCGTAGAAGGTGAGGTGCTGAAATGACCCGGAGCACCGTGCCATACCGTCCTTTCTTCCTTGTTGCGCTGTGTCGGTGGTCGAGGTCGGGTCGAGGTAGGGTCGAGGCTGAACGGATAAGTCCGAATCCCCGGAACTACGGTATACGGACCTTGTCGTATCCTCCCTCGAGGGTTAATAGTGACGCACATGACGAGGCATGGTGGGAATAGTGACGTTTTTCACCTCCCATCACGGGATGGGCGGTAGAACAGTGAAAACTGACACGGGTATTGTTCCCACGTTGATCCAGACCGTGGCCATGCCGGCAGGTGATGGTTGGTAGGTTGCATTAAATGCTTTGACTTTTCGTCCCGTGTTAGGTAGAGACTGAGGGGGTCGAGCGCCTCGACCCGGGCTTACGCGAGTCGGAACGCTCCCGGGGGGCGGTCGAGCCCCGCGCGGGTCGGAGCACGGTCGAGGCCTCCCGTCGAGGGGGCCTCGTACGAGCCGGAGACAGGACGCGGTCGAGGCATTTCGTCGAGCCGGCCTCGTACGAGGCGGACCTGTCGCACGTAATGGGTTGTGCTTTATCGTGACTTAATCGTTTTAGTTTTTATTATCGTTAAATGTGGGTACCCCTATACTATTGGTACCGACAGAATGTATTAGTCATTTAGTCACAAGTGACTTTTGTAGTTCTGTGGAAACAAAACGTGAGACCTGAGGTTGTGGTTTCAAGTTTCAACCCCTGTAGGGGTTGGCTGGTGGGTATCTCTTGATTTTTTTTAACTATTCTTTTTGCCCGATTTACAAATTCTGGAAATACAGTGAGTGTTTGAAATCTCTAGGTCATTATGGCCTTGTCGTCTCACGCTGACTAGCACCACCAAAAGGGTTAGTTGGATAAAAGCAATGTTTTAAAAAACGCTAGACGCTAGGCGTGCGCTAGCCTAAGGTTTAGAGTTTAGGAAGTTTAAACGTAGATTAAACCTAGTTAAACGTTTTTGGTTTTTTTATTTTTGTGATGCTGAGACCAAAATCAGTACTAATAACATAACTAGAAGTAATAACAGTGATCATACCTCTTGCTGGGAGTAAGATTAGTAGTAAGTACTAAGTAATAACATCTGGATGTGCTGCCTCGATCCCCCTCCAGGCTGTGCGATTTCTCGAGCAGAGGCTCCGCTCGCTACCAGCGGCAAGAGTGGCGGCGGGTCACGGCCTCGCGTGTGTGAGGAAAGGAAAGGAGTAGTTTCCATAATCCCTCCCGCCCGCTCTGTTTCCACGTGCAGCCCGCCCACAGCCTGCGTTTTTCCCCGCGCGAGTGTGCCCTCTCCCGCTCGCGTTCTCCACACGTGCGCGGCCGCCGCCCACCTGACCAGCGACGCCTAGCACTATTTTTTCACACGTCCGCGCTGCCTACACGCTGCCTAGCATGTAGACGCAGCATCTTGGCACGCCCAAAGTTTAATTGGGCGCTTAGGCCCTAAACGAGACGTTGGGCCTCCGTTTAGCGTTTAATCGAGATTAAACGAAGTTTAATTGCGTTTTTTAAAACATTGGATAAAAGGATAATAGTTATCTCTAGGTTGTTGAACATCATGCGTTAAGTATATCATAGAATAGGGTCAGATTTGTCAGACTTGAATAAAAAGAAACTTTGGAGCAAAACACCCAGAGTGAAGCATACCAGTAATACGAACACAGGATCATATTAGTACAGAAGAGCACATAGATTTGGTAACCTAAGTCTATAATGATCAGTGTCATTCATGTGATTTCCTCGTTGGACATCGTATACAAAATAAAAACATTATAATCCAAATGTCAGTACAGATGCATTCTCTTTCTTTTTGCCCCAAGATAACAAGGGGCACATAATAACTTTGCTAGGGCCACATATAAATACAAAATCAAGATTACACGTGCATCTGATTGCTGGAGAAATTGTCCTCCGTCCCTGAAGCTGTAGTAGATAGTTATTGCACCAAAATCCTGCCCCATGATGGCCAAAAATATGTGGCCATCAAAGTTGAATTTCAGGCTGGAAGCATGCTGAAGTGAATATGGTAGTAGTTTCAAATGTCCTTGTCTTCTGAAACAACGTGTCATTTTGCAAAACAAGAACCATTTCAAACATGTATTTTGTTCCCAGGCTTCGCTACATCATCATCGGCAATTCGGCATGTTAAACAGCTCTGCCAGACTAAGAAGATTTCACCCGCATCTGCCTCTTCGTCTGCATTACACACAGGTGTCAGGTTGCATGCCTGATGTTTGATGCCAGTGCAAAAGATAAGAGCATTTGACATTTACCTTTACTCCCTTTGGTTTTTGAGTTTTCCAACAAGGGAAAAGGCCATGGCATCCCGATTTTCCAAGCTCAGAGCATCTGTGAAGTAGACATGGTAAGCATGGTGAATTTCAGAGGCCATAGCAAATTGCAAACAGAATCAATGTAATATGTCGAGGACATGTCATAAATTCTAAAGATTAGTATGGTTCAATTTCAACAATCAGATGCACCATGTCATAACAACAAATCAAGTTGTTTCCAATTAATTTGACTATAATGACAAATTTGCATGTTAATCAATGCCCTAGCTGTATTGACTGATTATATGTGTTTTAAAATTTGAAGGTCAGGATAAAGGCTAAAATGAGAGCATGTAATTAAAACACATAGGTTAGGACTTACATGCTCTCTTTGTCGCAATCAACCATGTCATCCTTTTTGTGCATTCTGCTTGGTGAAATGGCAAAGCCATTTTCACTTCTTCGACCCTGGTGCTTCTGAGAACCATAACTGTCAACTATCTTCAGAGCTTCTATCTCATGAGCAAGATCCTCATCTGCATGGCTTGAGGGCACAACTAGGAACATTGAGGACTTCCTTTGGTATTGGTTGCCAACAAATTGAGACAGAACCTGATGTTGATTGTGTCTTGCCTGATTCATCAGACCTGGTGTGTGCTTTTCAGAAACCTGGAGCCATGCGCTTTCCAGTCGCTGATCATCATTTGTTGATTCTTTTGAAGTCTGGGTGGGAACTTCCAAACGCAACCTTTCATGAACAGATGCAGTATTTTTGTACGTCTCCAGTTCTTCCTTTACTTCATCAGGATGATCCAAGCTTCTCCTTGAATCCAAAGTTCCCTTTAGTCGGTCACTGTTTGATGAGCAACTCAAGACATCAGACTCGTATCTTCTTACATTAGGAACAGCCTCTAATGCTATTTCTCCATCCATCAATTCTGCTAGTGGACCAATTTTGACTTCCACATTGCATTTCAGTACTGTCTCAATTGAATTGGTAATGCTACTCAAAAATCTTTGAGCTCTAGATTTTATGCCACAGTCCTCAAATGCAATGAAAGCAATCGCATGGCCTGACAAATATGAAAATGAAGATTATAACTCAATAACACAGAATAGGTAGCAAATCATTTAAAATAGTGGGCCATATGGAGAATTTAATTCAATTTCAACTTTGAGAGATGCATTTACTTCAACCTTTGTGGATACCACTGACATACGTCTGTCAGACTTGAATCACATGTCTGAAGGTGAAATCTTAAGTGTATTGAAAAAACAAACAAAAAAAGAACTAATCAATGAGGACTACGTATTTTTCTTTCAGTGAAAGAAGTATTAGCATCTTAGTGACAGCAAGTGATAAATGATAAGTAATCCACTTAAAGATATACCATGTTGATAGCAAGGAAAACACAAGACATGCTTACCCTCAAATTGCCTGATTGATACTAGTTTCCCATGGTCAAGAAGTAGTTGTTGTAATGTCTTCGAGTGGCAGTTCTCAATGCATCTTATCCAAACCTGGGCAAGGTTATCTGAGATTCCATTTACCAGAGCCCTTTGCTGGGAACAGCTGTCATTCAGTTGATTAGAATTGAGTGGAATTCTATCAACAGATCTACACTCTCCATAAACCAAGTTGTCATTGAGTCTCAACTGAGATGAATGTGAGGCAAGGACCTGAGGACTCGAGTGCACACTAATTGTTTTGGCGTCAAGTGTTCTCTTAGAAATGCCAAAGGCAGATAATGAATGAGAAACAGTTCTGCTGGATGATTCCCTTGCTATCTCAGACATAGTATCATTGGCTACTTTATGGTGTTCTTGAGTACTGCTTTTTTGTTGGTTCATATCTGAACTATGACCACATCCAAGTTGTAGTAGAGCAGCAGTAAACCACGTGGGACGCTCACTTGAAAGCCTTATCTGCTTTTCAGCATCAGAAAGAATCTTCAATGCTTGTTGTAATCTTTCTAACTCTGCTTCCGTTACTACAGAGCATAAACAAAATCGTTAGCAGATAGACCATGTAGACTAATGAAGGGCAGGGTTCAAATCAGCCTCATTGGCTCATTGCTTAAAAAACATGGGAAAGGCTGCCTTCAAATGTGCACTTTCTCAGTGACTTTGCCTGCTTCACAAGCATGCTGCATGACTACATGAAAAATACTAAAACACACTTATGTGATTTTGTGATTCTGATGAATAAACCAGAGTCATTTTTGTTAGTCTAAACCAAAAGTTTTGAAATTACTTCCATCAATCACCTAGTATGACTGCTAATAGCCTAATACGACAGTAGTTTTTGTGATACAAAATAAAGCATGGAAGCAATGATATTTATGATGAGAAAAGATAAAGATGGAGAGGAAGAAAGAATGAATGAGCTGAAAACACCAACAGAACAATAAGGTATGGTTGAGTGTACTCACAACTTCGACCACCAACTGCTGAGCCATTACAACAAGCAACATCAGCCAATTTGTAGGTGCCAGCAATGATGTCCATGATGAGCCCAGCTAACTGAGACATTAATGCCATTGGATCAGTACCAGAATCCATCAGCTCTCTGGATCTTTTCACTGTCTCAGTCGTGTCTCCTGACATAGCTATCTCCAGAAGATCAAGCAATTTCTCTTCCGAGACAACACCAACCTTTAAAATGAAAATTGCAGTCATTATCTGGATGCTCAAAAGTCGTTCTAAAATAAAGAAAGGAAGAAAATTAGAGTGCCCGTTACTTGTGCAGTCATGCAGAAACTGAACAGCGTTTCAACTCCCCAAAAGGACGATTTAGTATCATCTCTTAGTTTTTACAGTGTACAATTTCAGAAACAACCCATTTTCACAAAACACATGTTTTCATTAAGAAACGAGGTGAAGATAACAGAGGTGCAAATATATGGTCAGTGACAATGTTCACCTCAGATTGAGTACTTGATCTATTTTTTCTTTCTTAACATCTAGGACAACTTTGACACTGAATTTTTACAGGTTTACTTAACTTTATGTGCACAACGTACATGATTTTTGGAAAAAATAATACAACAACAAAACATGCTGAATTCACTGGGGGACACCAGAATCCATGGATATAAAATACACAAATAGTCCACTAAATCAGAGATTGGAGGAAAACATGCAATATAGATCAGAGAACAACTTTCATTTTCATGTAATGCAAAGCAATATTCATCATTAAAAGAATTGATTGATCATAGCAAGAAATATAGATCAGAGAACAACTTTCATTTTCATGTAATGCAAAGCAGTATTCGTCATTAAAAGAACTGATTGATCATAGCAAGAAATTTACCAGATCATTGACAAGTGAAGGAGTTATCTTTTTCCCTAACAAACTCAATTGATCTAACATTGTTTCTGCATCTCGTAGTGAGCCATCTGAATTCAGAGCTATCAAATCCAAAGCTGCCAGCTCAACATCAAGATTTTCCTTAACACAAATTTTCCTCAAGCGGCACACAGTGTCAACATCTTTGATCTTAGAGAACACATACTTCTGGCAACGTGATATAACTGCTCGAGGTAGGTTGTCAGGGTCAATTGTAATAAATATGAACACAACATGAGGAAATGGTTCATCAAGAAACTTCAGAAATGCTGACCACAATTTGGAAGGTATCATGTGGCATTCATCAACAACAAACACCTTATACCGGGACAAAGGTGCAGATGGCGGCAAATTTTCCAGTAAGTGCTTAATTATGTTTATACTCTTTCTGTTACTTGCGTCAACTTCTTTTAGATTGGTACCTTTTCCACTGAAGAAGTCAGTGCACTGATTACATACCCCACAGGGTTTGTTATCTCCAGTATTAAGGCAATTTAGAGCTGCTGAAAATATCCTTGCAGTCGATGTTTTTCCTGTTCCACGAGGACCTTGAAAAAGATAGGCAGGAGCTATTCTTTCCCTTGTTATAGCATTACTAAGTGATTGGGCTGCAATATTTTGACCAACAATTTCAGGGAATGCCCTTGGTCTATATTTTTGGCTCAAGCTTCTCAGGTCTGACTCGGCCAGATCAGCACTACGAACAGATCGATCCATCCCATCCTGGCTTTTGCAGCTTGACCATCTTTTCCCATCTAACCGGCTTGAAGCTTCCATATCAAGCTCCCCTATATTGGTTGAGAGTTCATCACTTGATGAATCAAACGATGAAGAACCAAAATCACAGCTATTACCCAAAAGTGGCATTCCCTGAGCAGACTTTTTCGAATGTGCCCATTTCATTGAACCAAATGATCTCTTCTTCTTATGCATTGTCTGACTCCCACATATTAGGCTGCTACCTTTTCTTCGAAGTATAGCAGATAGTGAAGGAGAATAATTACTTCCTTCAGATCTTCGATGTTTTCTCCTCTTTGATGCATAGCAAGGGACATGCGACCTCTGACTTCTCAGAACTGCTGATTGGTTAGACTCATCACCATCAAAAGAAGTAGCAGTCCTAGCATCCCAAGAACCAACAGTGCTGGTGTTCCTTCTTACGTGCCTGTAATAGGAGCTAGTAGAAACAGGTGTGCAAGAAAAGGAAGATCCCTCTCTTCTACCTATTTTCAGTAGTTTTGAGGGATTTGAAGAGCTGACACATCCACATGCAGCAAATAGCGGAGATGTAGGACGAGATAAGTAGCCTCTTTGAAATATCTCCAGAGTCTCTGAGTTGCAGTTCTCAGTACCCTCAGATTGCTCACCAGAGTGAACCTGAAGATCTGACAACTTCGAGACATCTTGGTTTCTGACTGCTCCTTTTCTGGACAAAACACCCTTTCTCCTTCTAGCTATTCTTTTGACAGGAGTACATGATGTTGAACTCTGAACATTGTAGATGCTGGCTGGAGGATCCAAATATGCATCACCTTTGGAGTTTACCCCATTACATTTGCATGGATTGTCCAAGCTTAGCTCACCAGATGGTTGCTTAACTTCCTCATCTATCTTCATTCCACTTTCACTAGATTTACAAGAATTCTGCCTCCAATTGTAGAGATAAACCTTTCTTCGTTTCTTATCAGTGTTTGGAGGCATACAAGGTGACTCATTGAGCTTTGGCGCTAAATTACTAGAAACCCCACCGTTGCATGTAATCCTTGAGGTGGCCACCAGTGACCTAGAACTCAAAGGTGATCTCCATGTTGAGCAAGTATCAGGATCCTGCAAGCAGCGCGCCTTTTGCAAAGCAGTAAGTTCCTTCCTCAAGTGAAGCTCACTTGGGCCAACACACCCTCCAACCATAGTCCCCATCTCCAGTCTGGAAAGACGCCGATTTGTCTAACAGAGAGCAAAATAGTAAATATTAAATGACATCACCATTCAGGAAAAGAACTAAGGTATGTTCACTGCAAACAATTTTAAAGTGTTCTACAACTTAAAATAGGTGCAAATTACAAAGGCGCATAGTTGATACATCTTATCTTAAGAACATAAAAAATGGGTATAAAGCAGTGAACACAATTTCAGCTTCCGAAGCAGCATGCTCAAGCTGCAACTTGGGAAGGAATGCATATCAAGAACAGGAAGTAGGGCGCACATGATTGGGGACAAAGAAACTACAGTCTAGTACCAAGAGGAAACTACTAGATTGCAATTAAAAAAATAATTCATTCTACAAAATGAATAACATTGTTTTAACCATCTAAAGGTAGATTGCTGAGTCAGACCCTATAAGTGTGCAGATATGTGGACCGATTTTCGTGGAAACATAGAATCAGGCAGACCTTACCAAAGGTTATTCCCATTATGTTACAGTAAGTTCTCAGGTAATATAGAGAAATTATTTTGGTTCTTTTAAGAAAAGAAATTATAAAGAGATGGTGAAGGAAAGTTCATGCCATTTTATCTGATGCCAAATTGGATGGTCATCAACGGTTTAAAAGCATAGAAAGCACTTAAAACCAAATAAAAGAATGACATATGTGATATACTGATGGGTATCCGTGGTAAAAAAGAAAAATCAGAACGTACCATCATGAAAAATAAATGCTTTGCGCAAAACGTGAAACCTAAGCTGGTTGCAACCAGATTTTTGAGAAGGATTTGACGCAAAAGAGAGGAGAAATGATTTCGTGTACAATCTATTCCTCAATCTGGAAAGGGGAGGCGGGAATCAATACTCATATTGGAAGAAAGAAAAACGGCACCAGGAAGAGGGTCGGGATGATATGAATGTTAGATGAAAAGGAATCTGAAATACTTTGGGAGCCGACGAACGCATTGCAAATCAAATTTGCAGCCGCTAAGCATGCAAGAATCAATCCTCAGGAACCAGGAGCTGGAGAGGCCTGGAGCACACAGCACTACAGCAGCATTCCGCCACCAAGATCCAAAACGTGCTTGGAAGAAAAAGGGGGAGAAGAACCCACCGGCAATCACGGAGCAAGCCAGGAGGCAGGTGGGATCGACGAAACCTGCAGCGCGCACGGGAAGGAGGGGCAACGAACGAACAGTTCAAACTGGTCCTAGTCCTAGAAAGGCATCAAGAAGCCAAAAGGCGTCGAAAAAGGAGGCGCCTTTGGAGGTGGAACCTACATCCATCGCCGTCGGGCAGTGAATGCCGGAGGAGACGGTGATTCGAAATAGCACGCGGGCGGATTTAAAATCTTCCCCCACCACCCCTGCTGTCACAAGCGCTTCTTGCTCCGTGCGTTCCCTCTGCACCACAGTACAGTTTGTCGGCTGACACACACAGAGAGCCTGAGCCTGTTTAGTTGACACCTCTACCCAAAAAGCAAACCCAAAAAGTGCTACAGTACCTGTCACATCAAATCTTGCGACACATGCATGGAGTACTAAATGTAGACGAAAGAAAAAACTAATTACACAGTTTGTCTGTAAATGTCGAGACGAATCTTTTGAGTCTAGTTAGTCTATGATTAGATAAATTTTGCCAAATAACAACGAAAAGTGCTACAGTAGCCGAACCCAAACTTTTTCACCATCTAAACACACCCTTAGTTTCAAAAAGAAACCCAAAAAGTGCTACAGTAACTGTTACATCAAATCTTACGGCACATGTATGAAGTATTAAATGTAGACAAAAGAAAAAACTAATTACACAGTTTAGTTGTAAATCACAAGACAAATCTTTTGAACCTAATTAGTCCATGATTGGACACAAATTGTCAAATAAAACAAAAAGTGTTATAGTAGCCGAACCAAAAAAAAACTTCACCAACTAAGGCCTGTTCAGTTCCTAAAAATTTTGCAAAATTTTTCAGATTCCCCGTCACATCGATGTTTACACACATGCATGAAGCATTAAATATAAATAAAAAATAAAACTAATTACACAGTTTAGATGAAATGGACGAGACGAATCTTTTAAGCCTAATTAGATCATGATTGGACACTAAATTGATAAATAACAACGAAACTTGCTACAGTGTCATTTTGCAAAAAATTTTGGATCCAAACCGGCCCTAAACAGGCCCAGAATATAACGCAGCAGAAATGGATCTCTTTTTCAAAGAACAATCAACCGGATAATAAAATCAGGAAGGTTAAAAGGCCTTTAGTTTTTCTATACGGCCAAATAGTCATTTTGGTCCCACAATTACCGTTCAAGGTTTAGTTTCATCACTAGGCCCCCTTTGGAATAGATGGAAATTTCTCTTTTTGTGTGTTTTCGTTATAAAAAATAAACCAGCTCCTGTCCTGTGAAATTATTGTGTTCCAAAGATGGTCTAAACTTTTAAAGTGATCATTTCAGTCATCAGACTTTACTTCTACACTCTGCTTTAGTCCTCAAACTTTGCACTTGTGGCTCAATTTCATCCATGTAATATGAGTAAATTGAGCCCAAAATGTATAGTTTAAGAACTGAAACGGTTACTTCAATTGTTCTAGGATGAAACTAAATCCAAAAATAAAGTTTGAAGACTGAAGTAACCATTTGAAAGTTCAAGGACGAAATTGAACCTTAGACGAGAGTTGGGATTAAAATGATTATTTTGCTTTTTTAAAAAATGTCTCCTTTTGTGATATTAGTAGTCAAGTTAGGTTCCAAAATATTGGTTGTGGTTTGAGTCTAAATGAAATATGACTGTATGCACATACTGTGTAATTCTAAAAAAAACAATTACTAGAATGAATTATTGTGCTTTGCCTCCGTAAAATATACCGCGTTCATCCTAGAACAAATATAGTTACAAATTTGGTCATAGTCAAACTAACTTAAGTTTAACTAAGTTTATAAAAAATAGACTCCAAATAAAAATATTATAAAAATATATTATATGACAAATCTAATTATACTTATTTAGTATGACAAGCATTACTATCTTCTTATATAAATTAGTTAAATTTAAAATATTTTTTAGAGAGTACCGACGCAAGCACTTATATTCATGAGCATACACTCATTCTTATGAACACACAAATGCAGACACTCATATACATGAGCATACATTCACCCCTATGAATGTACATATGCACATCCTATCTCTATGAGCATTTTCGAAGAACAGAGTTAACTGACAAATCTCGAGATTGATGAAGCCACCATAGAAGCCTCAGTATCAACGAACACATCGATAAATCCAGAACAACGCGAGTACCTGTCCGGGTGG
The DNA here is from genome assembly GCA_022457205.1 of Saccharum spontaneum. NCBI lineage: Eukaryota > Viridiplantae > Streptophyta > Magnoliopsida > Poales > Poaceae > Saccharum > Saccharum spontaneum. The sequence continues at coordinate 15,790,064 of CM039607.1, forward strand.
GCAGGTTCAACCATAATAAACCTAATCAAACAAGTTGGCAAATTCGATTGAGCACTATTCTATAACTCCATCTTTCTAACCGTAATTGTATTATTATAAGTTTTTTAAAACCATAATATTACTAGAACTGTATGGCATTTTTATGTTTCAAAAACTCCACCCTACAACTGTCTCTGCTAAACCTTTGATTTTATATGCCTATGAATTCTGAAACTATAATAACTTCTTAATATATACACCATGGTTACAAAACTTTTTGAAACGTGAAAATGGATGGGTTTCAGGTTCACGTGCTGTGTTTTCTTGGAATTCACAGGCAGTGGTTTGTCCGTCAAAGCACGGGCCGAGGTCATCAGCTGTTTGTTTTGGCAACACAAGTTCATCAATCAAATAAAGAATTGGGCCACAGGCCCACCACAGCCGTCGAAACATGCATAAAGATGCCGTGTTTAGGATAGTTCCAGATTATTTGAGATTTCAATACGCTTGGTCCGGACTCAGCTCCTGACAATGATAAGTTTCTTTGTTGATTGACGAACGCAGTTACCAAGGAAGACGCAAGGGCACATTTTCTAGCAATTGGGAGGACTGTTCTGCAGGAGGAATTTACAGCCAAGCTAGGGGCGAAACGAGACTGCAGAGCGTTGATTTTGCTTATTATAAAACGATGGAAGCAATGGAGTTGTTTTTATTTTAAAAAAACGAAGATGTAGCCGCCTCAAGTCTGAAAGCTAACCATATACCATATACGGACCCTGGTATATGGTACAGCTTGCGACGATGTACACGCTGACACAAACCTCCGTTCACGCGGATCGCACGGACATGATTAATGCCAACGTGATCGGCATTATTACAGCCTTCAAACTTCAATTCAAATAAATATAAAAACGCTGCAACTTCGTTTTTTTAATAATATAATAATCGTTTTGCACAAGCAGGACCTCGTTCCATCGCCTCATAGCATCACCAACAACCGCCCATTGCGCACTCGACTCTTGCCTCCTTTGGGCCTCGTTCGGTTACTAGATTCCACCGGAAATCAATCTAGATGATCAAAGACTATATAAATTAGAATACCATTTCGGCTAGGAATTAATCCTGGGAACCGGTTCTCTGGCAACCGAACGGGCGCTTAATGTGTTTCTGAAAAGTTCATAGGATGTCTCTAGTGGTTATATGTAGTGGAATAATATTCAAACCTTCTACTCGGTGAAACCATAAAAACTCATTAGAAAAACATACTTTGAAGTTTCAAAAATCCTGAAACTATACATCTCCATAGATGTGCATTATACGAAAACAAATTTATATTATAGGAAATTTTGATATTCGAACTTAATCTCAAATTTTCCTACAATGTACATTTATAGATGTACTATGGATGTGTAGTTTCATTTTTTAAAACTCTTAAGTTTGTTTTGTTAAAAGATTTTCATGATTCCTCACTTGATTATATACATTGGGGGTCCAAAAGTTAGCTCGCCGTTGGAGAATCCTCACTTGCTTACTTTTGCACGCACGGGCCTAGCTTGTCATCTCACCAAAAGGGAACTCCGCAAATGGATGATGGAGCACCCATAATTAATAATTCATGATTCATTCACGCGTGTTTGTGTCATGTGTGAACTGTGAAGGTGCAGGAAGGAACAGGAGGAATCAAGGCGACAATGGACCAGCGGCAAATGCAGAGTCCTCTCTAACACACAGGATTTCCTTCAGATTCTGTGGTCGCAGTGTCGGAGGACCACGCCCAGGCATAAACTAATTACAACAAGTTCGAAGTGCAATTATTAGGCTATATTTGATACACGTACCTAGTTACCGGTTGGGACTAAAAATTAACATAAGTTAGTTATGTGTTAGTTAGCTAGACAGCTAGTTAAAGACTTGTCAGTTTATATGCACTAAACTTAATTTTTAGCTAGCTAGCAATTAGCCCTATCGCACGCAATAGGCAGAGCTGTTCGGCTAGTTAGCTAACTACTAGCAATTAGCTAGCTATGCAATATGCTTCGGACAACACGTCCTGTCCTTCTCAGCAACTATGTTTGTGTGGTCGAGGAGGTCACAAAAATATTAAAATATAAAAAAGTATATCCCAAACTAAAATTTCAGGAACCAGTAGTTAGCTGACTAGCTTTGAGACACTATAATAAATCCAAGTGACATCGATAGAAACTGCTCATGTAAGGGCAGTCCCAATGGTGCATTGATGATGGTTTCTATCCTCATTAAATGACTTGCCACGTAGATAAAATGCTGACATGACAACGTAATTAATGAAGAAAGAGAGCAAAAATCATAGAAATAGTTTCTTTAAATCAGGTCTACTCTTGACCCAATGCACCAAGAAACCATGAAATTATCATTAGGGAGAAACCACCAGTTTCTAGGGAGCTCGTGTCGCACTTCCATTGGAGGAAGAAGATAGAGTTGAGAGGAGAAAGAGAAAATAATTATTACTCATAGAAACTATGGGTTAGAAATCAGTACTTTTTTGGTGCGGTATCCTATGTTATAGAAACTACTAGTTTTTTTCATTGGGACTGCCCTAAGGTATGGCATCTATTCCCTATAATATATTAATTAAATGATGTATTTAATTGTATTGGTGGATGTGGATCTATCCGGTTTATGTTCTGTCCCTATTGTGTAGAAGTTAGTTGTGTCTATTTTTTCATTTACCATTCCATAGATATTGCATATCTGGAAAATTCAAGGTTTATTTTTTTTTAGAATTACAATTTATAGAACACAATATTGCACTCTGATTAATATTAGATTTTCACAGAAAATAAGTATCATCTTTTACTAGCCTCGATCACTTGTTGACAATTTTCACTAGCCTCTGCCACCCTATCACTTCCATGGAAACTCATGGACGTCATCATCATCCTTTTCTTTGTTTTCCTCTTTGTCACCATCTCGATCATCAACCACCCTTTGTTCATCCTCCTGCTCCTCAAATGCCTGTACGTTACATGAGCCCCGATATACCTAGAACAAACATGGGCGATGTCACAAATCAATACATGATATATGTCCGGTATGAAGTTTGGCTCTTGATGTGAAGATGGCCCTCTTGGGCAGGAGCGTCCCTAGGCCTGTGCGACTACTCAGGGCCTCGAAATCTAAGGGGCCCATGCTAATATAAGTACCCTAAGTATATATTATGTTTTATGCTTTGTTTCAAGCATCCGTAATGCGTGAAATTCCCAAGCTAAATCTAATAAGTAGTCTATCATGGTGGTAGATGGTTTTTACATTCCTACATCCTGTTTCTCCGCTTTCGCGAAAGGCAAATCAAGGAGATAGTTACTCGATGTCTAGTTGTAATCAATTGTTTATCTTTTTATCAGTCCATACTATTCTATATTTTTATAATATTATATTTTATATTATCATTGTTTTAATTTGACACTTAATTGAGGTGTAAGGATCTTTGGATGGCTAGAGGGGTGAATAGCCTAATTAAAATTTCTTACGAGCATAAACACTAGGCCAAATGGTTAGACCAAGAGGACGCCCTAATAAAACTATGCCTAGATATGTTTTGCAAGCCTAAGGTGAGAGCAACCTACACAATTTTAATATCAAGACTATGAACAAAACTAAGTTACTAGAATTGAACAGACTTAGTTTGCTCCTTAGATGACAAGTCCTAATATCTCTACTTCATGAATTGTAAGAACACAATGTAAAACACAAGAGAGTAGAGTGATCAAATGTGATACCACACAAGGGATGACAAAAGATATATCCTTGTGGGTGACTTGCCAGTCACTTATGTCCACATTGAGGTGAATTCTATGATTATCGCTTCTCTACCGAGACTCAACCCCGCAAGGTGAAAGATCTTAAATGGCTATAGGGGGTGAATAGCCTAATTAAAAATTTACAAATTACTAGAGCAAAATGATTAGTACAACAAATGGCGATAGAAAGTTTTTCTCTAGCTCTACTAAGTGATGCAAGCCACCTATCCAAACAATTATATTATAGTCTCTATGGCACACAAAGGTCTAGGTTGCTAATTATATACTAGTGAGCTAGCTAGCACAAGAAATACTCCTAATTACTTCTAGCTTCTCAACTAAGCAAATCTAGTTATTTCTACCACTACACAAATATAACAAAGTGTGAATACAAGAGATAGAGATAGTTACCAATTCTGGCAAGTGAAGATCAATCAATCAAATAATGAATACCAAGTGATCCAAGGAGATAAATGACAATGATTTTTCTCCCGATGTTCACATGCTTGCTAGCACGCTTGTCCCCATTATGTTGACCACATACTTGGTGGTTCAGCGGCTAATAGGTGTTTCACAAACCTAGCCCAACAAATGAGTACCGCAAGAACCTACCCACAAGTGAGGGTAACTCAATGACATGAGCAATTTACTAGAGTGACTTTTGACACTCCGCCGGAGAATAAGCCCAAGAACCCCTCACAATATAATACTTGATTGGGGGCGGATATAATCACCAAATCCCCTCACCAATCAACAAATCACCAACCGTCTAGGTGACAACAATCCCAAGAGTAACAAGAAATTCACAATCACAATCACCACCTAATGCCACCAAATATGCAACCTCAAATGCACACACTAGGGTTTCCCCCAAATCCTCTCATGAATGAGCACCAAGCTTAAAGAAGGAGAGGAGAGGGAGGAGATGCTCTTGAAGCTCTCAAGATCAACACTTAGGGCTTGATCTCTCACTTGATTGGAGCACAAATGCTTGGGAGTGAGAGAGGAGGAGAGGAGAGCTTGTTCTTCTTTTAGGGGTCTCAAGATGCAAGAATGGGAAAGAGTTCTATTAAAGAAAGGAAGGGGGCAACTCCTTTTACCCCAGCCGGCCAGCTAGTTCCCATCGCACAGCCTAGCAGCCTGCCTAGCACCCCAACGCAGGCCTCTTTGGAATATAACTATACTCTAGTTCATATGCATTGCTATATGAAAGATATGAGAACATGAACTTGGAAGAACTCTTCATAGTAGTATTCATACCAATTAGTACTTCTTCCAAAGAGACAAGCTCTCCAAGTAGCTCTAGCCTTGCTCTCAAATACTACTAAAACTATGAAAAAGACTACAAGAGGTGGTAGTGAGGTAGAGCTCCAAATGGTTGTATGTTGTGGAGGTGAGCCTACCCCTCAATTTATATTAGTTTGTGCTCGGTTTGGCTAAGGTAAAATAGGAAACTATGCAAAACCGCCTCTACATGCAATCAAGGAACCATCTGAGGATGATAGGCTCGAGCCGTGTTGGGGGCGGTGCGGCCACACCCTGCCTGGCTCCGCTGGTCACCACCTTCAACAAGTGGGCTGATGGCTGGGCCTGGACCCTTCCTGCGGTGGTGCTTGGCCCAAGTTGTTGCGTGAAGTTGGGATCCTCCATTCTTCTCCTTTGCGCTTTCTAAAATTCGCTTTCTGCTTTGCGCTTTTTGCTTTATTTTGTGCCTTTTCCACTTGATTTTGGATGTTGTCCTGCAAAACATGTTTTCTCAAATACAAGTGGAAATAGGTCAATAGTAAAGGCATGTGTGTCAAAGTTTGCTTATTTCTCCCGTTTTGGAAATAAATTAGCGGTTCTAAATATGCGTTAGTGACCGCCAACATACCTCATGAGATCAACATTAGAAGCAAGGCTCTAGTACCACTTATAAAATAATTCAAGTGTCTAGCTATCATCCTATGCATGCTAGTTTTCATTTCATCAATCATGTTCTACAACTAGCATACAACACACAAGTATGGATATTGAATTTTAAAAACTTGTGCCATCCAAGCAAACATATGTAATGCACATTCAAAATGCAACATACAAGTTTCTGAGCTTGCTCCCCCTACTTGTGTGCTTCAAAAATTTTAATTAATCCTCTTCCATGCTTTGTCAATCCTATCTATCTTTGTGACTTTCTCTCCCCCTTTGTCATTAATTATCACAAAAGGTGAGCTCAAATTTTAGATAGGTTAGGGTGGAACCATGTTATGTGAGGATTATTTTTCCAAATTTGGTTTAATCTAGATCATTCACCAAAGAAATTTAACTGGGTTTGATCCAAGGATAAGCTTCTTCACATAACTTACATTGGTTATCTTGCCCATGTTGAGTTAAACCCATTCAGTTCACTTTCTAGATTCAACACTAGGTTCACAAGCCCACAAACGTATTATATGCCACCACTATATCATTTCAAACATAGAAGCAATAGTGGTACCATACAAGCATCAAAATCATTTGATTTTCATGAATGAACCTAATTCATATGAGGAATGACTAGATGCACTAAATAAGTCCTTAGTAAAGGATGAATGACACGTCAAACAATTTTACCTTGCTTTGCTCGAAGGAGAGGCATGTCATATAAGTGGGGATGCATCAACACATATTTGAGAAGTCAATTATGTTCAATTCATTCCTTAGCTTGCAAAACCTCTTCTCATCAAGCAGCTTGGTGAATATATCGGCAAGTTGATCATCAGTGCGCACACTCTCAATACAAATGTCCCCTTTTTGTTGATGATCTCTTATGAAATGATAGAGGCCATCTATGTGCTTTGCTCTTGAATGTTAAACCGGGTTGTTGGTGAGCTTCACGACACTCTCATTGTCACATAGCAATGGCACTTGTTTGAACTTGATTCCAAAATCGTTTAAAGTGGCCTTCATCTAAAGTAATTAAGCACAACAACTACGGTGGTCACAAAAAAAACTCTAGTGAGTGTTAAGCCTGGCGCCCACAAAAATATCATCTCTATTGAGACACTCCGATGCTGAGCTCTAGTAGCATCAATGGAGGACTCTGGTACCCCTTTTGAATCTCCTGTGTGTTTCCTGTGTACTATGGCTAAGCTCTAGCATTCACCTCTCTAGTGCCACCAGAAGTTAGGGTTTGCTCAACTATTTTCACTATTATCTAGGTTATTGCACTAAGCTCCGATGACCAAAGCTTTGGTGTGTGTAAAAATACACCACCTAGCTTCTTTTCTCAAACCTTATAAAATGGCGAACTCCCATAGGTCTCTCATGGGATGACCATCACCTTTACCATTAAGGTAGCATTTTTCAAACAATTAAGGTTTTCACTTGATCTCACCACACCACTCGATCCTAATGCACATTGAAATGGTCCTGATTTCCACGAAGGGAAATCCACATATATGAAACATAATGTGATAGTCCTAGATGATCATTCCATCACATTATCAAATAATAGTCGATATCATAGTCATACATCGAATACCTATATTGAAGAGAGTACAAATAGCAAGGTTTACTCATTATTACATCGCCACTTGGCGGAATCACTCAGAGCACACAACAACTAGAACAACATCAGGTAGAATGGCAGCGGGCGTCGACTCCATCTTCACGAACCAAACTCAAGCGTAGAACATGACCTCTAATCCTCCCAACCATCTCCTTAGAAGTCATACTCAGACTCAAAACCTGCCAAACAATTATCAATACTATTTGTACTAGCCACCGGCTCCCACCCTATGCTTTGCGTTTGCTTTGTGGTAGTGGAATGCAAGGGTAGAGCAAAAGACCTATTTATGGCTATAGTTTCCTATGTGAGTATGTCAAGTTTTAATAATAAATTCATCAAGTTCTATCCCATCCACACGTTCACCCATCCCATCACACACACATCTCACCACACTCACACTCTCTACGTGACAAGGACGACTCCCTCTCATGCCTTACCTCAACGCCAAAGCCAGGAACCAACACCAAACCTAGGGGGAGAGAAGGACTCCACTCACTAAAAAGGGAAGCGTAGGTCATAGGAATGTCCATATTCGAGGACTCGGCTATACGTATAGATCGATAAACTCTGCAGAGCGTGTACACCTAGAACCACAAGATCACCATCATCGGTGGTGCCCCGCCTAGGCTGATACCGGGCTACCTTCTAACCGGTGCGATGCCACCCTACCACTTAGCCCTAGGCCACCCCAGAGTCCACCGAACGCTGAGACTGTGAGACGTAGTACCGGGCCCCAGAGGTCACTACGCTGTCTTAGGAGGGTGTGAGCCATACGCCCGTACCTCCCTACACTATCCACTTCCAACCTAGCAGTAGTGGCACCGTTCTAGCTGGTCAGCATCCGTCCCTCGCCCATTTAGGAACGAGTGGCGTGCACGTAGGGTCCTATGATCCGGTTCTCTCGACATACGAGTACTTAGGGGGACCGAACAAGATATCTTCACATGGGGTAACCGACACCCCTGCCTCGACGGCACCTCCATCCCGGGGATTTATCCCACAAAGACACTCTACCTCAGGATATCCTCATCTCACATGCACCCGCCATAGGTACCTCTCATAGGGAGTGCCTAGGTCACACCCCTGGCAAGACTCATCCAATGACTGGTCGTAAGATCCTACCCAATCCACTCAACCCTCAACACACACCCAAGACGCACGCCAAGATTTTCCTGGTTATTACCTCATTATCAGCACCATGTGCCTTAACCACTCACAAACAATCATCCACCAAGCATCACATCACAGATATAATGCATAGTAGAAACAATAGCAAGTAAGTAAGCGAGCGTCTAGCCTATCAGCGGGTGTACAAGGGTATAGGTTGCGACAAGGTAATGGCTAACAAGCAATTCTACCATGCAACTTATCACAGATCATTTGCTTAAAAGTAAAAGCACTAGCAGCTACAAAAAAATTCACCACGCTTCCTGATTGGCTTGTGGCTTGGTAGAGGCTGATAGGTGGGACCTGGTCAACGGTCAGGGGTCTTGGTCAGTGGTCAACGTTTGACCGAGCTCGGGCTGGGCCTGGCGAGCCAGATATTGGGCCAGGTCGGCCCGGACACATGTCAGGCGTTAGGCTACCCACGTGGCCTGGCTAGGCTCTTAACGGGCTTAGGTCCACGGGGCTAGTACATGGTGGACTGCAGCATTCGGGTCTATGGACCACAGGCTTGGTCTACGGTGGACTGCGTCAACTTTTTCCTCTTCTCCCTTCGGCTCACACTAGACCGAGCGCGCATTGGTCCAGGCAGGGGCACGACTTCTCCTTTTTCCTCCCGCGGCGGTGTTCTTGCTGGCGGTGAGCTAGTGCGCCAGCATGCTACAGTGCTCGGCGGGGTAGCTAGGGGTCTCTACAGCATCATGGGGTCACGGTGAGTACACCGAGTGGCTAAAGAAGGGGTCTTAAGGCTCTGGGCGATCAGTGATGGTGACTCGATGGCGATGATGGTGCGGGGTAGGCGGCGAAGGCATTCGGGACATCAGCAAGGCTCTAGTGAGAGCGCTTCAGCTCCCTTGTGTCTCAGCAAACGCAGCTAGGGTGCTAGGCGTGGCTCTATGGGCTCCGGCGAGGCTGGCTACGGTGGCAGCGGCTTGTCGGCGATGGCGGGCTATGACGAGGTGGTTATGACCTCAATTGGAGCCAAAGGTGGCTCCTTTCCTTCAATTGGGGTCACGGGGAAGCTAATTGACCCGTCGGCGGTGACTAGAGGACACAGCGGAGTTCGCTCCATGACAAGGCACGCGGTGGAGCTCCGGCAAGCTTGTGGCTACAGTGAACTAGGTCAAGGCGGGGCTTTTTGCTCAACCGGCTACACGGCTGGGTGCGTGGGCTCATGGAGAAACTCGACGGCCACCCCTCGTCACGCGAGGTAGCCAGAGTTGTTCGGAACACCTCTAGCATAGTGGTGGCATGGGTGTGCGGCCGCACCGGCGTCGCAAGGGCGACTAGCATCCCTAGGGGTCCTAAGCTAGGTGGTTAGGGCTATGCACGTCCCATGAAAAGGCGAAGCTCACCATGGTGGTGGTTCTACCGCTACAGTTTCGAATCCACTGGAATGGAGCCTCACCAGGCAGGGTATGGCCGCGGTGAGCGCGCATATGTGCGGGTGCGTTGGCATAGGCGTTCCTGAGCCAAGGTGGCTCGGCGTCGCTACACTATGCCCGTTGTGCGTGTGCGTGAGTGTGTGGTACACGGTGACAGCGAGAGGCGGTGCCTTTGGCCTTCCTAAGGGGAAAAACGCAACGGTGGTCATGGTGTTCACGCTGGTGAGCATGGGGAAGCAGTGTAGGGGCTTACCGTGGTGGTGGGGTACGTAGGATGGTGGTGCAGTGGCGAGTCAAGGTTGTGTCAAGAGTGAAAGGATCAAGATGCCCAAGAGGGGGGGTGAATTGGGCTTTTCTAAAAATTAATTGCAAGAATTAAATCCTACAAGCTGGAATTCACCCCTAGTGCCTACTTGTGTTCCTAGAGAGTCTACCGTTAAAAAGTTTTGCACCCTAGTTTCCAATCCTAGTCTAGCATGGCAATTCTAGGAATGTAAAACAAGCAATGAAAGTAAATACGAGAAAGTAATTGCTTGAATGTAAAGGGGCAAGGAACACGGCGATGTTTTTCCGAGGTATCGGAGAGTCGCCACTCCCCACTAGTCCTCGTTGGAGCACTCGCGCAAGGGTGTCGCTCCCCCTTGATCCGCGCAAGGATCAAGTGCTCTCTACGGGTTGATTCTTCGACACTCCGTCGCGGCGAATCACCCAAAACCGCTCACAACTTGAGTTGGGTCATCCACAAGCTCCGCCGGATGATCACCAAACTCCCAATCACCACCAAGCCGTCTAGGTGATGGCGATCACCAAGAGTAACAAGCTAGAACTCTCACTTGACCACAACAAGCCCAAATGAGGAGATGGATGCACACTTGCTACTCTCTAATCACTAGTGAGGAATCTCAAACTTTGATTCTCAAATCTCTATCCTCACTAGAGCTCTTGCACTCCCTTGCACTCTAAAGGGTTTTCTCAGATGTTTGAATGAGCAAGAGACCTCTAAAAGAGGTGGAGGGGTTGTATTTATACACCCCTCAAAGAAAACGAACCGTTACTTTCTGACACGGGGTCACCGGACGCGCCGGTGCAACACACCGGACGCGCCGGTCCCCTGTAACGGTCAAAACGCGATTTTGAAAACGAACCACTGGACGCACCGGTCAGGGGTGACCGGACGCGTCCGTCGTGCAAGGGTGCTTACTGTACTCGCACCGGACGCGAGGCCGCGTCCGATGCCTGAAGACCGGACGTGTCCGGTCCTTTCAGGACCTTACTGGACTCGCACCGGACTCGCCGATCAAGTCCAGTATCGCGTCCGACGGGTGTTCTCCCAGAGTGACAGTGTCAGCCACTGACCATCGCGTCCGGTCCTCGCGAGGACCGCGTCCGGTGGTCAGGGCCGAAACCCTAGCGCGGTTAAGTACTGACCGGACGCGTCCGGTGCTCCCGAAGACCGCGTCCGGTGCCTGGAAAACAGCCCGAAACTTGTCGAAACGCGTCGCAACTTCAACCAAGTTGCTTCTAACTGAACTTTGAGCTATTCTAGGGTTGCCTAACGCCAAGTTTAACAAGTGTGCACCACACCTAAACATAGGACTCGCCTAGGTCAAGCTACCCATTCATGCCCCCCCTTTATAGTACGGCCAAAAGAGAAAAACGAAGATCCTAACGACTATTCCGAATGTGTCTCAACACCTCGTCATCCGGAACTAACCGTCCTTAATCTTGACGTCACTCTTTTGAAAACCGAAACGATTTCCATCAAGGGACATGAATACCACAGTGCTCAAAGCAGTTATCACCTCCATGACCTAACTTACCAAGTTTCTGCAAAACACACGTTAGTCATGGTAATAAAGTGTTGTCATTAATTACCGAAACCAAACCTTGGGGCCTAGATGCTTTCAATCTCCCCCTTTTTGGTGATTGATGACAACACTAAGTTTCAATGGATTAGAGTGAAGGTTTTCGAGCATGCTTGGTTCACATAAGCAAAAGACAATAAGCATAAAAGATTAGGAATTGCTTATGCGCTCCAAGCCAAAAGAGTGTACTTCATAAGATAAGACAAAAAGCGTTAGTACACATAAAGATATAGCTCATAAGTAATCGGAGTAAGGCACGGAAGCACAACCTTAGAGCTATAGCTAAAACGGTGACATATAATAATCACAGAGACGGATAACACATTAAGACTCAAAGTTTACGACTCGACGACAATGTCACACGAATGCAATGCTGAAAAATAAACATGAAATGCATGAATGTAGCACACGAAAAACGAAAACCCACTAACAAACTCCCCCTGAAACTACTCTCTCTCCCCCTTTGGCATCAAGCGCCAAAAAGCTAATCTAATCTGATGGGGGGACAGACGGAGTCGTGTCGGGTGCCGAGGTGCGCGGAGTGATCACGAAGTGAAGCGAATCGCCCTCGGAGTCTGAGCTATCTGGCTGACCCTCTGAAGAAGCACGTGGCTGCGAAGCGGTCTGGGTCTGAGCAGGAACTGGCACTGACTGTGTAGCAACAAGTGGATCTATCTGAGTGACCTGAGCCTGAAGAGCGCCAGTAGCTGGGGGGTCTGTCGAGGCAACTGAAGAAGGGAGGGTCTCTGTAGTCCCGGTCCCTGTCACTGGAGGAACGACTGCCTCGGAAGCTGACAACCCTGACGAAGTGTGAAACATAGTCGTGTGCGAGGGTGTCGGCTGACCAGTCAACTCGCTGTAAGTGGCACTGAAGTCACCAATAGGTGTGCCTGTCAGGAGATGCGGGCGAGGCTGATCTGACGGTGTGAACCCCGTATGGATAGGAGTGAAGCTCGGGGACTAAAAGGACTGGGGAACCTGCTGCTGTGGAGATGTAAACTGAAAGCTCGGCTGTCCCTGACTCGATGGACCGCTGGAATGCAAAGCCGGAGCCATGATAGATGCAGGCGGAGGAACCCCAACTGTGATGAGATGCCGCAGAAGATCCATGTACTGCTGCTGACTCTGTCGCTGCATCTCAACCTGCTGCCTCTGGATCTCGAGCTGCTGTCTCTGAAACTCGTCCTGGCGAGCCTGTATCTGTGCTAATGCTGCAGCTGTATCCTGTGCCTGGCGCTGTATCTGCTGCTGCTGCTGCTCCTGAGCCTGGGTCAGCCTCTCAAGGATAGCCACCATGGCTGGGTCTGAGCGGGAGGCTGAGCCAGATCCACCGGCCTCGTGGTCGTGAGACCGAGGAGACCGGTACGTGGGGATGGGCTGGTAGTCCTCATCAGTGCTGTCAGAAGTGACATCCTCAGGTATCTCAGCAGTCTGAGCCTCAAGGTCTGCGAGCTCTGCCTCGGCAAGCTCGTCAACTCTGGCGTCCTGCTCAGCTGCTGTCTCTGGAACATCTAGACGCTCACGTTGTCCTGGTGCTGGAGCCTGATCTCTAGTGATAGAAGCCCAAAGCTGTCTGATATCATAGTCAGGGAATGCTGTAGTAGTGTTGGCAATCTCTGCCCTGATCTCTGGTGGCATCTGGATAGCAGATCTGATGATGAAACAAATCCAGTGGGCATAGGGAAGCTGACGGTTACCCTTGAAGCCCTCAGCAATGGTGTCCTCCATCTCACTGAGAATAAGATCCTAGATATCAAACTGTCGCTGTGTCACAAGGTGGTGAACAACCCAAAGCTGCATCCTCGTCAGTCCCTCTCTGTAGCCAAGTCTGGGCAGTAAAGTGCGTCTGAGTATAGCATCCAGAACTCGGGCAAGAGGTGTCAGGCTGGCACGTGTACGACGTGACCCTTCGCCAAAAGGCTCGCGAAAGCAGGGTCGAACCAGGTCGGTGGGTGGCACTGAACCGCCGTGAGGGCGTCTGGGAGGTGGAGTCTGGCCATAGCACAACTGATGGATCCTAGTGTCAGAAGTAGGTAGTCTGAGGATCTCTCGGGCTCTGGAGCTGTAGAGTCTGTGATCACGGCCTCTGAATGCGAAGTGAATAAACTCATGAGCTGGATCAATCCATAGTGAAGCGTAGAACTCCCTGACCCATGTGCCGCAGTAAGCACCTGTCCGTCCAAGAAGATCTGATAAGCCAGGCAGATAGGACAGGTGCGGACGGAGCTGCTCTCCCACAACATCAACCAATGCCTCTAGTCGACATACCCTCTGAGGTCTGAAAGCAATGCCACTGTCAACTAGGGCCCTGTAGAAGTCCTCCTGAAGTGGGGTATAAAAACCCTCTGAAGCTCTGGGATCTCTGACAGGTGGAAACCATCGACTGACCTCCACAAACCGCAGACTCTTCACCTGACGTGCTGAAGCACCCCTCAGGTCTAAGTGCTCGACCGGGGGTGACCCTCTAACTCTGGGAGGAGGTCGTGCTCCACGACGCGGGCCCTCTGGCCTGGGTGTCACCTGTGAACGAGCACGTGTGGAGCGGCGATGTGGTGGAGACTGAGCTGCCTGCTCCTCTGTATCCTCAGTGGCCTGTGGAGCCTCAGTGGCCTGGGTAGACTCAGTAGCGGGTGTAGTCTCTGTAGCCTGTGTCTGCTCTGAGGGTGGATCAACTGACATCTGCTCTGAAGGTACAGTAGCCTCGGTGCTCTCAGTAGCCTCAGTGCCGAGCTGTCGACCTTCAAGATGAAAGCGACGCTCGCCTATGTGCAAGCCACTGCGTCTGCCACCTCTCTCTGCCAGCTCTACGGCGTCTGCCACGGCCTGAGCAATCTCTGCATCTGACGGTGCCTTCCTCTTCTTTTTGGCTGCAATCTTGATGCGCTTACCACGTGCAATCTCATCACGACGGGGAGGACTGTTGTCCCCGTCACCTGGAGCACCACCGGCGTTCTTGCAACGCACCATGCTGACTGACTGCCTGAAAACCTCTGTGAGATGATGAACTGACACTCGAGAGGCTTGGCCTCAATCCGTATCCGCAGGCTTGGCCTCGGATTTAGCGAACAGATCTGACCCGACACACCGACTGACTCGCTGCACGTATGGAATAGAGAGATATACAATAAGCATATATATATCTAAAGATACGAAACCCTAGATAGCAAGCACGTGAGATACGAAGTGAAACGACGCTAAGCTACCTCGGATCGACGAGACGACGGTGAAGGGACGAGGTGACCTAGTTCGCGAGAACTCCCGAGATCGGCGATCGAGCACTGAAACGACCAATCGAGATAGCAATGGAGTGTAATGGTTAACGTCAAGCCCTAACGATGAAAAGGAATTGAAAGGACTTGAATGAAAGAACAGAATCGAGACGATCGAGTCGTTACCTCGAGTTAGGGTTACCAAACCCTAAGCTAGGGTTTAGGGGTAAACCCTAGGTGAAAGCCGAAGAGAACACGGGCAGTTCGAGCTAGGGCACGCAAAGGGGGGAGGAGCTACGGGCAACAGGAGGCTGGTGTGGCTCTTGGCGGGTGCTGGCTCGCCGGCGGCGAGGGTGGACGCGCGAGCACGGCGGTGGCGCGGCAAGCAGCGGCAGCGGCGCGGGCGCTGCGCGAGGGAGCAAATGCGGTCGAGTCGGGGGCGAGGTGGCGCGGCAAGTGGCGCAGGAGTCGCCGGAGAGGAGGAGGAAGGCAGGCGCGCGGCGGCTCCGGCGGATTCGGTCACGGCGGGTCGGCGAGAACAGGCGTGCGGCGGCGGATTCGTACGGTAGAGGAAAAAGGAAGAACACGAATCGGTTTTTAAGAGGACGCAGATCCGCTCGATACGGTAGCACCGGACGCGGTGGTCAAAATCACCGGACGCGGTGGTGCAGCGTCCGGTGACACTCCAGTAAGCGCCTGGAGTGACCGGACGCGTCCGGTGTGGACTGACCAGACGCGGTCAGAGTCCGATGGCTGAGTGCTCGGGAATTCATCGCGGAGCACCGGACGCGGTGGTGGTAGCCGGGACCGGACGCGGTGGTCGTCAGAGGCGCGTCCGGTGCAGCGTCCGGTCGCTGTTTTTCGCCATTCTTCGTTCCGAACTTCGACGCGACTTCTCCCAATCAAGTTCCAATTCAAAGAGACACAAATAAACACCAATTGGAACCCGATATGAGTGACCTCACTCAAACCCTCAAATTTTTAAAATATTTTGCCTTAGGCTAGTATTATTTTTACGAAAATAGGCAATAAACACCCGAGGAGCAACGTATGGCCATGCAATAGAGTTTTTGGACCTTTAGGAGCGTCAAATGCTCTCTCTATTCATGGACGAACACAGAGGTTGCTCAAAGCTAAACCGAAAAGAAACGACAAACGAACAACCATGCATATGCAATGCAATACAAGAAAGTAAAGCTAGGTTGCTTGTCAAGTTTGATCCACGGTTAGGCTTCTTCACTCCTCCAAAGGAGGGTTATCGTAACCGTGTTAGCCAAGCCCTAAATGCATTGCGATAAAGTAAACGTGACATATGATACAATGCAATGCAAGGGACAACACGCGCTCATTTTTTAAAGTTACTTGAATCAAGCACATTAAGTTCACTTCTTAGCCTACAAAAGGTAGCCTCGTCCAAAGGTTTAGTGAAGATATCCGCTAATTGATTTTCACTTCGTACACCTTCTAGTGATATGTCATTTTTAGCAACGTGATCTCTTAGAAAGTGATGGCGGATATCAATGTGCTTGGTGCGAGAGTGTTGTACCGGATTGTTAGCAATTTTAACGGCACTTTCATTGTCACATAAAAGTGGCACCTTTTCAAGAACAACTCCATAGTCTAGGAGGGTTTGTTTCATATATAAGATTTGTGCACAACAAGCCCCCGCGGCAATGTATTCCGCCTCGGCGGTGGACAAAGCCACACTGTTTTGCTTTTTAGATGACCAAGATACTAGTGATCTCCCAAGCAAATGGCACCCTCCGGATGTGCTTTTTCTATCAATTTTGCAACCGGCATAATCCGAATCGGAATAGCCAACTAGTTGGAATCTAGCTCCTTTGGGATACCATAGACCAATGCTTGGGGTGTACTTAAGATATCTTAGGATTCTTTTTACGGCACTTAAGTGAGGTTCTTTAGGGCACGCTTGAAAGCGAGCACACATGCACACACTAAACATGATATCGGGTCTAGATGCGGTAAGGTACAACAAGCTACCAATCATAGAACGGTAGAGAGTTTGATCAACCGGTTTACCTCCCTCATCTAGGTCGAGATGTCCATTTGATGGCATTGGGGTCTTGATTGGCTTGCATTCTTCCATCTTGAATCTTTTGAGAAGATCCTTGGTATACTTTTCTTGAGAGATGAAAATCCCTTCTCTCATTTGCTTGACTTGAAAACCAAGGAAGAATGTGAGCTCACCAATCATTGACATCTCGAACTCCTTCGACATCAATTCACCAAACTCCTTGCAATAATCTTCATTTGTTGACCCGAAGATGATATCATCAACATATACTTGACAAATGAAGATCTCCCCATTAAACTTCTTGGTGAATAGTGTGGTGTCGACCTTCCCGATGGTGAAGCCCTTCTCAATGAGGAAGTCCCGGAGGCGCTCATACCATGCTCTAGGGGCTTGCTTGAGCCCATATAGCGCCTTGGACAACCTATAAACATGATTAGGATATCTAGGGTCTTCAAACCCGGGAGGTTGATTGACATAGACTAGTTCATTTATAAAGCCATTTAAGAATGCACTTTTCACATCCATTTGATATAATTTCATATCATGATGTGATGCATATGCAAGGAGGATACGAATGGCTTCAAGTCTTGCAACGGGTGCAAAGGTCTCTCCAAAATCAAGGCCTTCAACTTGAGAGAACCCCTTTGCAACTAGTCTTGCCTTGTTCCTCACAACTATGCCTTGGTCATCTTGCTTGTTTCGGAACACCCACTTGGTTCCAATGACTCTTGCACCTTTAGGATGCTCTTCAAGTGTCCATACTTGATTGCGGGTGAAGTTGTTCAATTCTTCATGCATGGCATTTACCCAATCCGGATCTTGAAGAGCTTCTTCTACATTCTTAGGTTCAACACAAGAGACAAAAGAGTGATGTTCAACGAAAGAAGCTAGCTTTTGAGATCGAGTCATTACTCCCTTTGTAGGACTCCCTATGATGAGTTCTTATGGATGAGCTTGAAGTAGAGGTGAGTTTCTTCTATCAACCACTTGAGGAGGTGGATGGGGAGCATCAACATCTTGTGCTTGTGCCTCGGCTTGTTCATGAGAGACATAGGTATCTTCATTTTCAACTCTCTCATTCTTGTCATCATCTTGAGGCACATGTGATGAAGATGGTGGATCAATGATTTGCACATCGTCTTCATCATCCTTTGGCTTGATGTCTCCCACGGGCATGTTCTTCATGGCCTCCCTCAAGGGTTCATCACCTACATCATCACAATTCTCAATTGCTCCTTGGGAGCCGTTAGATTCATCAAATTCCACATCATATGTTTCTTCAACCAAACCGGTGGTATGGTTAAATACTCTATATGCTTTGGACTTTGATGAGTAACCAACAAGAAAACCAATATCACAACGTCTTTGAAACTTCCCTAGGTGTTGACGCTTCTTGTAGATGTAGCATTTGCAACCAAACACCCGGAAGAATGAGACGTCCGGCTTCTTCCCATTTAGCAACTCATAGGGGGTCTTGCCAAGAAACTTTTGGAGGAAGAGGCGATTTGAAGCATAGCATGCGGTGTTGATTGCCTCGGCCCAAAACTTTTCCGGAGTGTTGTACTCATCTAACATTGTTCTTGCAAGGGTGATCAAAGTCCGGTTCTTTCTCTCAACTACACCATTTTGTTGAGGAGTGTAGGTTGAAGAAACTTCATGCTTGATTCCAATTTCATCACAATAAGCTTCAATGTTGGTGTTGTCAAACTCTTTGCCATTGTCACTTCTAATTTTCTTTATCTTGACTTCAAATTCATTTTGAGCTCTCTTTGCAAACTTCTTGAAGCAACTTGCCACTTCGGATTTGTCATGAAGGAAGAAGGTCCATGTATATCTGAGTAGTCATCCACTATCACAAGACAATAGAGATTACCACCCAAGCTCTTGTATGTTGTAGGCCCAAACAAATCCATGTGTAGAAGTTCTAGCACTCTTGAGGTTGACATGAAAGCCTTGGTTGGATGAGTGTTTGCAACTTGTTTGCCCGCTTGACATGCACTACAAGGTTTGTCCTTTTCAAACTTCACATCCTTCAATCCTCTTACTAATTCTTTCTTCAATAGCTTGTTGAGAGTGCTCATTCCAACATGTGCAAGCCTCCTATGCCAAAGCCAACCAAGTGAGGTCTTGGTGAACAAACATGTCATCAAATTTGCATCTTCGGAGGTGAAGTCAACAAGATAAAGATTGTTATATCTAAAGCCTTTGAATATCACTTGCTTGTCATCTATCTTTGAAACTTCAACTTCATTTGGTGTGAACAAGCATTGGAAGCCAAGGTCACAAAGTTGCCCGACGGATAACAAGTTGAAACTCAATGAAGCAACATAGAGCACATTTGAGAGTGAGTGATCATTTGATATTGTAATCTTGCCTATACCCTTGACTTTGCTCTTTGAATTATCCCCAAATGTGATCTTTTCTTGACATATCCCATTCTCTTCAATGGAGGTGAACATACGAGGATCACCGGTCATATGTTGAGTGCAACCACTATCAATAACCCAATGAGATCCACCGGTCTTGTAGTTCACCTACACACAAGAGATCAAGCTTTTTGTTTAGGGACCCAAACTTGAGAGGGGCCCTTGACTTTCTCAACTAGTGACTTGGCAACCCATATTTTCTTTGGCCTATTCTTGTTTGGGGGACCCAAAAACATGACTTTCATCTTTCCATTTGAATCTTTTCTTAGCATGTAATGAGCATTGAAGGCAAAGGGTCTAGCATGCTTGGGCAAGGGTTGTGGTGGTGGAGTTTTGCACTCATGAGCAAAGTGACCTTCTTGACCACACTCAACACATCTCTTTGGCTTGGGCTTTGACTTGCTTTGTTGTTGAGCTTTTGCTTTCTTCTCTTGATTTGCCAAGTACCCAATACCACTTCTATCCATCTTCATTACGGTGTTCATGAGGAGCTCACTTTGCAAATATTGGCCTCTTGTGAACTTGCTTAGGCCGGTCTTGAGATGCTCTTTTTCTTGCTTGAGCTTCTTGTTCTCTTCAATGAGTGACTCATTTGTTGTTTGCTTCTCAAGAGCCATCAAACCTTTGAGCTTCTTGTTCTCATTTGCAAGCTTCTCATTCTCACACTTGATCTTGGCATAATCATCATGGTTGCATGACTCAACCACACTCTTGCCTTTGCTACTAGCACCTTGCTCAATGCTTTCAATGATCAAATCATCACATGATGTAGCTATATCACACTTAACAACATGGTTAGTAGCATCATGTGTCTCAAGAGCAAGTTCATTAGCAACCACAAGACTATCATAGTCAATTTTTAATGTGGTGTATTTGTCTTTTAGAGAGCTATGTCTAGTGATGAGCTCATCATGCTTCTTCTCAAGTTTCTCATGTTGATCTTTAAGCTCTTTGTTAGAGGTTTTGAGCTCCTTGAGAGTGGAAGACATAATTTCATTTTGATCTCTAAGCTCACCACTAGTCTTTTGAGCATTTTCAAGCTTAGATGAGAGTGATTCATTTTCATTTTGAAGGTCATCATTTTCACCTCTAGTCCTTCTTATGATTTTAGTGTATTTGTTTAGCAATTTCACAAGTTCATCATAAGAAGGTGCATCAAATTCATCATCACTATCACTATCATCATCATCATCACTATCATGGTTTTGTACCTTTCGTTCACCCTTGGCCATAAGGCATAGGTGAGTAGTGGACGATGATGGTGAGGAAGGCGGTGAAGGTGGTGGTGAAGATGTCGGTGAGGATGATGGCCCCATCACAAATGCGGCAACCTTCTCTTTCTCATCATCGCTCTCATCTTCGGAGGAGCCACAAGATGATTCAATGTTGGTGAGCCAATCACCAACAATATAAGCCTTTCCACCCTTCTTCTTCTTGTAGAACTCCTTCTTCTTGCCATCCTTCTTCTTGTATGGCTTGTTCTTCTTCTTCTCATCTTCTTCATCACTTGAATCATTTTTCTTGCCCTTGTTCTTGTTCTTGAACTTGTCTTTTGGTGGCCTAGGGCATTGATGAGCTAGGTGGCCAAGTTCACCGCAATTGTAGCAATCCATCTCCGAGATGGGCTTTCTCTTGCTACTTGTGAAGAATTTCTTTTTCTTTCCATCGAACTTGATGCCACTCTTGTTGAGCTTCTTTAGCATCTTGGTGGTCTTCCTCACCATGAGTGCAAGTGATTCATCATCGATATCACTTTCACTTGAGCTTTCTTGTACGATCATGGCTTGGCCCTTCTTCTTCTTCTTGTCATGGCTAGCTTTGAAGGCCAAGTCTTTCTTCTTGGAAGATGATGAGCCCTCTTCCGGAGTGATGTGCATGTACATCTCATGAGCATTGATCTTCCCCAATACTTGAGTCGGTGTTGCGGTGGAGAGATCACTTTGATGAAGCACGGTGACAATGTGACCATACTTCTCAACGGGGAGCACACTCAAGATCCTCCTTGCAACATCCGATTGACTCATTTGAGTGAGCCCAAGAGCATTGAGGTCCTCTACAAGAACATTCAAGCGAGTGTACATGTCATTAGCACTTTCTTTGGGAAGCATCTCAAAAGAATTAATTTTCTTTAAAGCAATATGATAGCGTTCCTCACGCTCACTCTTAGTTCCCTCATGGAGAGCACAAAGATTTTGCCACAAATCATGAGCGTTCTTTGCATTACGCACACGATTGAAGATATCTTTGCCTAAGCCCCGGTAGAGTGCATTTTTGGCCTTTGCATTCCACCGGTCGTACTTCTCCTTGTCACCCGTGGGGTTTGCGGGATCCTTGATAGCGGGAAGCCCTTCGGTTGCGGCTCTAAGACACCCGGCATCTATGGCTTCGAGGTACGCCTCCATGCGGATTTTCCAATATGGAAAATCATCCCCCTCAAAGGTGGGAGGTGGTCCTTCCCCGTTAGACATCTTGCTATAGGCGGTAAAGCCTAAATTAGGAGCAACACGGCTCCGATACCAATTGAAAGGATCAAGATGCCCAAGAGGGGGGGTGAATTGGGCTTTTCTAAAAATTAATTGCAAGAATTAAATCCTACAAGCTGGAATTCACCCCTAGTGCCTACTTGTGTTCCTAGAGAGTCTACCGTTAAAAAGTTTTGCACCCTAGTTTCCAATCCTAGTCTAGCATGGCAATTCTAGGAATGTAAAACAAGCAATGAAAGTAAATACGAGAAAGTAATTGCTTGAATGTAAAGGGGCAAGGAACACGGCGATGTTTTTCCGAGGTATCGGAGAGTCGCCACTCCCCACTAGTCCTCGTTGGAGCACTCGCGCAAGGGTGTCGCTCCCCCTTGATCCGCGCAAGGATCAAGTGCTCTCTACGGGTTGATTCTTCGACACTCCGTCGCGGCGAATCACCCAAAACCGCTCACAACTTGAGTTGGGTCATCCACAAGCTCCGCCGGATGATCACCAAACTCCCAATCACCACCAAGCCGTCTAGGTGATGGCGATCACCAAGAGTAACAAGCTAGAACTCTCACTTGACCACAACAAGCCCAAATGAGGAGATGGATGCACACTTGCTACTCTCTAATCACTAGTGAGGAATCTCAAACTTTGATTCTCAAATCTCTATCCTCACTAGAGCTCTTGCACTCCCTTGCACTCTAAAGGGTTTTCTCAGATGTTTGAATGAGCAAGAGACCTCTAAAAGAGGTGGAGGGGTTGTATTTATACACCCCTCAAAGAAAACGAACCGTTACTTTCTGACACGGGGTCACCGGACGCGCCGGTGCAACACACCGGACGCGCCGGTCCCCTGTAACGGTCAAAACGCGATTTTGAAAACGAACCACCGGACGCACCGGCCAGGGGTGACCGGACGCGTCCGTCGTGCAAGGGTGCTTACTGTACTCGCACCGGACACGAGGCCGCGTCCGATGCCTGAAGACCGGACGCGTCCGGTCCTTTCAGGACCTTACTGGACTCGCACCGGACTCGCCGATCAAGTCCAGTATCGCGTCCGACGGGTGTTCTCCTAGAGTGACACGTGTCAGCCACTGACCACCGCGTCCGGTCCTCGCGAGGACCGCGTCCGGTGGTCAGGGCCGAAACCCTAGCGCGGTTAAGTACTGACCGGACGCGTCCGGTGCTCCCGAAGACCGCGTCCGGTGCCTGGAAAACAGCCCGAAACTTGTCGAAACGCGTCGCAACTTCAACCAAGTTGCTTCTAACTGAACTTTGAGCTATTCTAGGGTTGCCTAGCGCCAAGTTTAACAAGTGTGCACCACACCTAAACATAGGACTCGCCTAGGTCAAGCTACCCATTCATGCCCCCCTTTATAGTACGGCCAAAAGAGAAAAACGAAGATCCTAACGACTATTCCGAATGTGTCTCAACACCTCGTCATCCGGAACTAACCGTCCTTAATCTTGACGTCACTCTTTTGAAAACCGAAACGATTTCCATCAAGGGACACGAATACCACAGTGCTCAAAGCAGTTATCACCTCCATGACCTAACTTACCAAGTTTCTGCAAAACACACGTTAGTCATGGTAATAAAGTGTTGTCATTAATTACCGAAACCAAACCTTGGGGCCTAGATGCTTTCAAAGAGGTAGCAGTGCAATGCCGACCCACGTTGGCAATAAAGACGAACAACATCGTCCTCGGCTACGGCGACCACGGGTGGCGCTCCGACGGCTTTGGCTCCCCTCCTTCTTCCTTCTCCTTTCCTCTCCTCCTCTTTTCTATCTTGGCATGGGTGTAGCGGTGCCGCTAGGTGGTGGTGGGGTGGAATAGGGCACTAGGGTGTCGGGGGCTAGGGTTTTATAGCGGGGTGCGGCCATGGTAGGGCGGCAGACGGCGGTAAGTGCTCGGGGGACACGTGTAGGGTGATCGGGCACCCTGGACTAGGGTTCAGGTCTCGGTGCGAGGTCACGGGCGTTCGAGCGCTCCTGATTTTAAATTCCCCAATAGTCAAGGTAAGGATGGGCGGTGTCTGGGGGTGTAGGTCCGTGCGTGACATCATGCTCGTCGCGGCGCAAGCTGGGGAAGGCGGGGCGTGTCAGGCTATGGACATAGCACCTATCCGTGCGTTGGCATGCAACGGCCAAGGGCACGGACGGCTAGCAGCATGGGGGACCATGAGATTCCTTAGCGCCAGTTGCTCTGCTTTTGCAAAAGCAGAGGAAGGGCAAGGGGTTGGGGATGACAGGCGGGGTCCGCCCATCAGTGGCTACGGGGAAGGCGACGGCGGCTGTGTCATGACACGGGGGCGTGGGTGTGGGCCACGACGCTAGGTCGGCACAGTCACGCACGGGCGCGGGCGCGAGCAGGGAGCTGGGCCACGAAGCTAGGCCGGTGAAAGGTCCTTGTTTAGTTTTGGTAATTGAGTGACAACCTAGGTGGACTAATTGTGTTTAATGTGAGAGACACAGGTGATTAGTCCATAGGTACATGTGTGTGAGCAACATATGTCATGGAGGTGAAAATGACTCAGAGATGTTGCAAAGCTCACACATGTGATGAAGGAGCTCATTGCATATGAGACATGATATTGAGTCATGTGACCAAGGTGGAGAAGATCAAGACAAGGCTTGGCTTGATGGACCGGTTGCAGCGTGAAGGGCAAGTTGGAGGTTTTAGAGCGATGGACTGTGTGGCAGTGAAGCTTGAGCAAGACTTAGCGCCGATGGACGAAGGCAATTGTGAAAAGCAAGTGAGGTTAAGATTGATGAACCAACAAGGTCATGTGATGATATGAAGTGGAAGTGATTGTGATATGATTGGTGCATGTGTTGCATCAATAATGGAGGAGATGGAATAGAATGCGCAAGACAAAGGTATAACTATAGGGCATTTCATTTCACCGGTCATAGGTGTATAGAGAAGTTTATGACCGGGTTTAGGATATATGGCTGTACTATTAAGAAGGGCAAACTTGTTTGCATATCGGTCATCTAGTGCCACTTGAGTGATCTAACTTTGCATTGTTACTAGGATCGAGTGGTGTGGTGAATTGAGTGACTAATCCTTTGGAAAACATTTGTGAAAAAGCTAACACACATGCACAAGAAGGTGAACACATGATGGTGTTAGCACATTTGCAAAGGAGAATGTGTTGGAGTTGATTTGGATCAATTCGGAGTTGAAAAGGAGAAGAAAAGGGCAATGTTTTGGTTGTCCGGGGGTCGAAAGTTGCAACCTAACTTGTAGCCAACTTGCAGCCATTGTAGAGCGTGGCACTGCCCTTCTCGGTGTGCACCGAATAGGGCACCGCCACCCCAGGGCGGTGCCAGGGACGGTGCCTAAAAACAGCAGCAGCAGCCTTTCGTATTTCGGGCATAACTCCTAGCTCCGAACTCTGATTTCGATGATCTAGGACTTTTTGGAAAGCTAACGAGTAGCTCTACAAGCCTGAAGTTGTGGAAATTGATTTTGAGTAAGTTAGGGTAACCAGACTATCCGGTGACCATGGCGGTGTGGCACCGCCACTTTTTTCCAGAGAGGGGGGAACTTCGTCGGGGGACACCGCCACCACTAGGGCAGTGCACCGCCCCCTATGTCTGGTGCTAGGGTCCCAACGGCTAGTTTGAAATAGCCATTGCAATTTGACCGTTGGGCACCGCCACCCTATGTCCGGTGCCCGCACGTTGTTGTCCGATGACCACGCAAAAATGTGCTACTTTGCTCCAACGGCTCTATTTGGCTTGGGAGTTATAAATAGAGGTGTGCTCGGAGCCCTCTAACTCACATAGGCTTGATAGTGATCATCCGATTGAGTGTGAGTGCGATTCTAGTGCGATTGCATCGTGAGGTTGCATCGATTGGCACTAGGTGATCGAGTTGCAAGCCAGTGGTGCTTGTTACTCTTGGAGGTTGCCACCTCCTAGACGGCTTGGTGGTGGTCTCCGTCGAAGCACGCAAAAAAGATTGTGCAATGCTCCGGAGAAGAGATTGTGAGGGGTATTGTACTCACCCCGCGGGAGCCACGAAGAGCAACTCTAGTAGAGTGAGACACAAAGAGCGACAAGTGGTCTGGCCGTGTCAAAGTGCTAGAGCTTGTGGTAAGCACTCCACATGGAAGAGTGTGACTTGCGGGTCACCACTAGCAAAAGGACCGGCGACAACCTTGGAGCTTGTCTCAATGGGGACTAGCATATTGGCAAGCACGTGAACCTCGGGATAAAAATCATCGTATCAACCTTGTCTTTCTATTGGTTTGCAATCCCGTTATACAAGCTTGTAATTACTTTCATATACATTATGCTTGTGTCGTTGCTCTTGTAATTAGTTAGCTTGTGTAGCTTGCTAGTTACCTTCTTACTTGTGTAGCATAGAAGTTGCTCTTTTGCGTGACTAATTCGGTTTGAGTAACCTTGTTAGTCACATTGCTTAGTTTGTGTAGCTAAGTAATTTACGCTCTATAATTTGGCTTGCGTAGCCTTGTTATTGAGCATTGCTAGTGAACTTAGGTGGCTTTGTGCTTTTGCTTACTAGCATGTGTAGGAGCTCCCCCGTTGCTTGAAGTACTAGTGGCATAGGTTTGTGTGACCTTGCTCCTAGAATTGATTAGGTGAGCTCTAGCTAGCCTGACATCTTTGTTGCCTAATTAGGATCTTTATAAGGTGCTTGTAAACTTAAATAGAGGGGTGTAGTCTTGGCCAGATCGTTAGTTTTAATTCCGCATTTATTTCAGTTAGCCGGTGCGATTAATTTTAGAAAGGACTATTCACCCCCCCCCCTCTAGTCCGCCATCTCGACCCTACAGCCAGCTGCGGTGGCTTGGGCTGTTGCGGCTGCCAGGGCCGCTTGGGCCGCTTTCAGCTTTTCTTTTTCCATTCTATTCTTTCCCCTTTTCTATTTCCTAATTTCTACTTCCATCTCCATACTAGGGCTTCTATGCTTGTATAAGTGTATCCAATACTTGTGTACAAGTATTGGTGGGTCCTCTAGGTCCACTATAGTCCACATTTGGGCTAGAGCCTTGGAAGCACACACACATCAAGTTGAATTATAAGAAGTTGGTCACAATTTTATTCAAGCATAAATCCAAAAAGAAGCAACTCATGTTGTTAATTACATGCATATGCTCAATCCTCCTACCTTGGGTTCTACTTGTGCAACTATGCAGGTGGTTTCCTAGCATGTACACTCACCATACATGGGTTTTGTTAGAAAAATTTTTAAGTTCAGATTTTTGGTTATTGGAAAACCTGGGTTGTTACACACATGCAAAGTTAGATCACTGAAGTGGCACTAAATAACCACATTTGCAAACATGATTTTCCGATCCCTTCTTTATAGTATGGCCATCTAGCCTAACAACCTTTCCATTTGCACTTCTCCAACCTATCGAGATGCCATTGCTCTAGGGTTAACTTGCTCCCTAGCTCCATGACACTGTGGCCCTCAACCCTTGAGGAAGTGTCAAATACAACCACCAGGCAATTCACTAGCGATCCCTTCACTATATCCTTATTAAAGTTCCAATCATCTTTGGACTTAATTGGCATCAGCACATAGTGAGCCCTATTCTCACCAGCGTCAAACCCACCACGTATCATAACTTCACATTGACAAGCATCCATGACAACATCCAATATCAACCTAACTTGATGGACCACTTCATTGAAAGATGGTGGGTTCTCAAATCTTGTAAATTGTTCACTTATCTTAGAAGTCCTCATTCTCATTTACAGTGCCACAAAAAAAACACACAGACACATTCAACCAACCAGATCTATTAGCTTTAAGAAATAATGCACATGTAGTTCAACCATACTAAAATAAAATACATTCCATTTCCACCTAATACCGATGTGTATATCACTAAGAATTGCACTTAGTCCAATAATTTTTTCCTAGCAAACATTACTTAACGCATAAAACATATATATGTACCATGTGTATCACTAAAAGTTGCAATTATTCCAATTTACCAATAAGTTTTTCCTTGCAAACATTACTTAATCCATAAACATATAGACAACACATGCATTTGCATTTATTAATCACCCACCAATTAAAGCATACTCTGTGCAAGGACAGTATGTAGATTGTAGACATGCTTATCAGACCAAATTTTAGAGTCAAATATAATAAAAATTAAGCACACATCAATTTATTAATGGAAATTTTTACTAATATATACTCCCTCCGTCCCAAAATAGATGACACTTTTGACTTTTATATTTCATGTTTGACCATTTGTCTTATTTAATTTTTTATGCAAATAATAAAATAAATAAGTCATTATTAGAGTATCTCTAATGATAAAATAAGCCATAACAAAAAAATATTTATACAAAAAATTTGAATAAGACAAACAATCAAACAAGATGTCTAAAAGTAAAAAACGTCATGTATTTTAGGACAAAGTGAGCATGTATATATAGCACACAAATAAGTTAACTATCCTTGCATGAAACAAATTTTGAATGTCAACTGCACTACTTTTTTGCCGTTGAAGACTATCATGCCTGATTAATGAAAAACTGGCAGGCTCTAGCTACCCTACTGCATCTGTACGTGTTTGCTATCAATAGGTTGAAAGACCTTTTCTTGTGTGCCCTCGTCGGCAGGTCTAGAAAGAGAAAAGGAAAAAGATTTATACAAAATCATAAATAAACTAAGAGATATGATACCTCCAATTAATCCCGATCCAAACCATTCCAAACATAATAGTAATTCTACAACAAAACTGGGTAATCAAACTAAAACCAAATCAACACATGGGAACTCAAGATAATAGGTGAAGGATCCAAAGGAGGTACCTTCTTGGAGCGATTTCCCCTCAGTTTAGGCCTCCTTGATGGAGATCTACACACATGTGACAGGCACGCAAACACCATGCCCGGTGAGTTTGGTTTGGTTGTTGGAGGACAAAGGGGAAGGAAGGGAGAAGAAAGAAGGCATGCACGTGCGGCTATATAGGCTTGGTCACGTCAAGCGGGATGGCGTGACTCAGTCACACCAATTGCAATGGTGTGAGCAAGCCTACCACGTCATCTCCACATGGCTAGCTCCCTATTCGAGCGCCAGCGTGGCACCTCAAGTCACGCCATGACCTCTGGTTTGTTTTTTGAAAATCTAGTTCAAGATATGTTCTTTTTAATATTTGAGTATGTTTTAGGTTGAAATAAAAAATTACAATACCCACGTTGCTGCCTACTCCAACAAGATGGAGCAGCATGGTGTTGTCTATATGAGCAACGCGCACATGGCTTATAGACTTCACTGAAGCGGTGGACATAATGTACACTACGTTAGGGTTTTGTTTTACAAGTTACACTTGGTTAGGTCGGGGGGACATAACGTACACTACCCGAACAACCTGCTAATTCCCTATCATGTACTAAATACATGGACATTATTTGCACAATTATAGGCCCTGGCTCCCCTTAGTTCTAAGCCCAAGTTCCAAGTAACATTTAGAGCCAATGATAGAAGTAAGCTAGCAACCCATTTAGGACGAAGCTGAGGAGACAGAGAAGACGTATTCCGTTCAGTACTTCCATCCGCAATGTGCCTCCTCGTCTCCCCGACTTTTGGCTTCTCGTCTAGAACGCATCACACACTATTGGCAGCAGCACGAGCAGGAAGCGGAGGCCTGGACATCGACACACCGGACACCGCTTGTTCTTCCTAGTTATCGAGCTAAGTTTACATTAATACAGATGTAATCTTATTCGCATTCTGCATAACATTATTGCTCTGATATGTATGGTTATAACTGGTGAATCCAACTTGGTTATGTTTTACTTGCTATTTCATCTGTACTGCCCCCCTATGTTCGGTTTCTGGCGGCTCTGCCCCTGGGTTAGGTTGTAGCACTCTCGTGCTCCCATAGAGGACGATGACAACAACTGGTGTTCGTAGCTCGAGGCACAGCGACTGGCAGCCACACGCTACAGCAGCAGTAGAGGCCACGTCTGCACGCTCAACCGGAACCCATAGCGACATTGTGAAGTAGGTGGAGCGACAGCGGCGTGAGAAAAGTGAGAAGAGGAGGATGAATACAAGGGCAAAAAGAACGTCTTTCTAGTAACTCTCAATCTGAGAAATTGATAAAATAACCGTAATACTCTTACAACAAATGATCATGATTTCATAATAGTATCTAGCAAATTTTAACATTAGAAAATCAAGTACACAAAAGAAAGGAAAGTGTCACCCACCAGTTAGGAGAGCACACAAACAAGCAGAGCCACTACGACTCCACATATTTAACCAGCAATTTCGAATACCTAAAGAACCGGGACCTGACCTTTACTGCTAGACTCTGCGTAACACGATTACACGAAGAAAAATGAAGTCAGGAAATGACTGGGATCTAACCTTAAAACGACTGCTTCATCACAAATGGCACAGTTGGAATCTAAACCACACAACTCAGTAGACTACAGAACATAGATGCTTGAGGGCCACCCAGACTACAACAGTTTACAGTTGGTCAGTACTCGTAATTACTGACACTAGATTTAGAGGCATCTCAAGCACCAAAGTATCCAAACAAAGTATTCAAATCTATTAGCTGCCCTACCCGGAAGATTCAGCTTACAACTCTCGTCAAAGGCTCCTTAAGTTCTTGGAGCATCGTCGGCAATTCAGATCTCTCATAGCATCAAGCCTTGGCCCTCTTGCTTCCTGTGCAGGAGGGGCACTTATACTGCTTGATGTGCTCCGCTTTAGCTGGGGTGATTTTGACACACTTGCCGTGGAACCATGTCTCGCATAAGTCGCAGCAGATCCAGAAGTCATCATATCCTAGGCCACATGCGCCGCACAGCGCAGTCTCATGGTCTTCCTGTGGTTCCCCTTCCTCCCCTTCACTCTCCTCCTCGTCCTTTGGAGGTGGCATCTTTGGGACCCTTGAGTTGGGTTCCACCTGGCGTGAGGGCTGTGTATTCATAAAATGTTCAGCGCCAGCCATCAAAGGAGAATCATGAAGTTAGGCAGCTGGTTGTCATGTCAAATGATATAGATATGTGATAAAAAAAACTACATACCTTTGAGCCAGATTTGTTAGTCTTATTATTGCTTTTAGGAGTTTTTTCTTTGGGCTCTTTCTTGGCAGTTCCTGTGACAACCTCATATATGCTGGGAAGGTTATTGATCATGGTGAAGAGACGTTTCCTGCAAGGCAACCCACCAGAAGGTGACTCCATCAGACTGCTTTAATTATACAAAGAAAATTTAGTCCCACATGGCTTTGATCAAAATCCAATGATCTATAATATGGAATTCAGGAGACATCAGGAACAAGGATTTCACATTAAACATATATAAAATATGATCCAAAAGGTAAGACAGTGCTAAAGTAACAATGGAATATGGCAAGTTACTGTCAAACACATCAAAACACTCTAGCATAGTATTTTAAGGTCATTCTTAAAGGCTTAGGCAAACTTGATGCCAACTAATTGGTCCTAAACTTTTTATGGAACAAGGGTGAAACATGAGAAAATAACCAGCATTATTTAAACCACTATTGCATCTAATAGATTTAATCCACAACAATGTAGCAGCCAATGCTACTATTCCTAATGATGAATATGCAAACTGGTTTGTTTACAAAACATCTGATCTTCAATCATGCATTCAATGCTCCAGCTGACACATACTTTACTTAATCAATAACAAGATAGGCCCAGTAGCACCCAGAAGCTGAAGAATGTAGCACATCACTAGGATAGAGACAACACAGAAGTAACTGGACACATGAAATGTTCATATTCTAAGCTTCACCAACAGAAAAAAAAGGTAAGACCTCAAAAGCGACACTACACCAAGAATAGCTGACAGCTGCCACTATCTGACATCGACTGGAATAAGGATTCTGTAGTTGTAAGTTGACTGCTCAACAACATTAGCAGCAGATGGAATGTGCAATTGTTCCATGAAAAAGATGTGCAACTAGTAATCTCCCACCGAAATGTGACAATGGGGCATATTTCCCAGTCATATCATTGGAAAAAAAAAATACCAGTTTGGGAGGAAGGGGGTTATGAAATATCGTTTTCCATCTTCGTTCTCTCTTATCACTATACCCATCTCTTTCTACTCGTTTCTCAATCAAAACTCACTTTGGATTTTGATAAGAATAACATAGTGCTTCCATTTTGGTTTTGAAAATGGAAAAAAAAAAAGAAACTCGGCCGGTAGGGAAAGACCACCCCACAGTATTGCTTGGAAGAAGAAACTTAGTCTTCAACCGACCAAGAAACCCCCGAACCCTGACAGTGCAGACCCTATAGCACCACACTGTAACCTAGGCCACCGGCTGTCGCGGTTACCATAGGCCAGCGCCAGCGAGGGAGGTTTTTTAATCAACCATGAAATTCTCCCCCATGGGGAATCAAACACAGGTGCTGGAGATGCTACTCAGAAGTCACAACCCCTAGGCTATGAAACCTTTCACATAAAGAAAATGAATACTGATGAGAAACAACAACTGGTTCTTAAACTATGAGATACTTGAGGGAGGTCCATTGGCAGGAAACATTTATATAACAGTCACACAGAAAAAATCTAATCTTAGAATAAAACAAATGGAATACCTGGATTCCTTGTCGAATCCAAACCTTGCTCCAAAATAAAATGCAACAGACATTAGCCAAGAATCACTATGCACTGCAACAAGTGATAGCCAATCTTTTTCATTCATCCCATCACGAGCAAAATTAATTCCCAGAGCTGGCTCTGGGAGTTCAG
Source organism: Saccharum spontaneum (assembly GCA_022457205.1). Lineage (NCBI taxonomy): Eukaryota > Viridiplantae > Streptophyta > Magnoliopsida > Poales > Poaceae > Saccharum > Saccharum spontaneum. The sequence continues at coordinate 15,822,655 of CM039607.1, forward strand.
GAGGGACCTCCTCAGCAGGCAAGTTCACTTCCCAAGTCTCATTGGGAAGTCCATATAAACATAGGTTCTCCTTCTCTGCACAAAACAAAAGAAAATATTATCTCAAATAAGGTATTTGCGGTTGTTTCAGGCTCTAAATCTAGAATAGCTCACTTTAAACGAAAATGAATCAAGAGACATAAAGCTGAGACTCTATAAACACAATAAAAACAGGATGGATAGAAGAGACTAAATTGACCATATGAAATCAAGCATTCCATCTCTCCTCCGTGTTCTTAAAAAAATATAGATTGAACATTCCATGAAAAAAAGTAAGGGAACATAAAAGGACAGACTTTTTGACCAAAAGCATGAAAAAGATGCACTATGCCCCTTGTAAAACTAGACATGAATAAATCAGTTCCATATCAACAACCACCAATGAAAAGACTATTGTCCATGCACATTGCTTGCCTTTCCCACCCACAACTTTTGATCAGTACTGAGCAACTCATCTTGCATTTCCAGTGACACCTCTTGGTACGAACTTCCTGTGCTAAGCATCTACTAATAATGTTGGCAATTTAATGTGGTAAAGATACAGATTTTGAACCCACGCATCTGTGGGAAACAAAATCATAAATGTGACATTAGTAACCAACACACTCTCTCGGTCCCAAACTAAATCAGATTCTAGCTACGTATCTAGACAAAGCTTTCTGGTCCTATCCACAATTATAAGCGACCAGGGTACATGCTTTTGTTTGCCGACTTCTGTCACCATCGATTTAGGTGGGTATTGACAAAGTGGGAAATAAGGAGTTGAATCAAGGGAAAGGTGCAGTGACAAAGTGTTTGCAATACTCTCATTGCCAAAACCGAGTAAAGTAATTTTGGTGTCCAGAAACGAAACCAATGTTGACTTCGACCAGGACAAAGAAATGCTATCCTGACACTCCCACTACCAGACATCATCAGTGACCCACTGACGAAACATCCCGAAAATGCCCCTTGTACAGCTGCGGCAGAGGTCGTTGTCCGGGAGCATAACAGTAAATCGACAGCCGCACGACTTTTCGAGATGGCCGGCCGTGCGGTCGACCAGCTCAGAAGATAAGGATTCCTCCCTCCCCCGTGCGCCTTTCCGATTTCCCACCCCCAGATGAACAGCACAAGGAGTAACTAGAACTAGAACGTCGCGAAACCGAACGCAAAGCTTAGCGGCTGTCACCAGCAAGATCGAAGCAGGAATTCCACGGCCAAGTAGCTTCCCAGGGCGCGCACCAGAACCAATGAATGGGCGGAGGAACGCCGTAAATTAAATTAAATGAAAAAAACCTCGAAAATCAGCGGACTAACCGCTCCCCCAAGATCGGCTTTTAGGAGAGAGCTATCCGCAACTGCGAAGCAAACACGCTCCAAATCCGTGTAGTAACATCTGAATCCGCACACCCAAAACCAAAACCCTAGGAATCCCAGCCGGATCGGGGGCAGCAGAGCTGGCAGGCTCACCTGGGTCGCACATCACGTAGAACTTCTCCACATCTGCAGCAGCGACAGCGGGAAACCAGTCGTCAGCACAGAACTCTGAGACGGACGGAGAGGGAGGAACGCACGCAAGCGAAGGAAGGAGATGCAGGCATTACCGGTGGTGAGCGCCCTGATCAGGCCGGCCTGGCGCGCGCGGTAGTCCCGGAAGACGTCCTCCGGCGAGCGGGGCACCGGCGGCGTGCCCGGGAAGGCGGCTCCTCCGTCCATTCGTCCCCGGAGCTTGGTCAGGGCGGGGGGCGTAGGGTTTTGGGAGGGAGGGAGGGGGGGAGCGGCGAGGAGAGCTGCTGGGGATTACACGAGGACGGCGAGGAGGAGTCGATTGGAAGGAATTGGGAAGCGTCGGCGCTGAGATAGAGGCCTTGTTCAGTTCCCCAATTCTCTCCCCTAATTCCACTATGCAAAAAGAAGATTCCCCGTCACATCAAAATGTCGGCAAATGCATGGAATACTAAATGTTGATAAAATCAAAAACTAATTGCACAGTTTTATTGTACTTTGCGAGACGAACATTTTAAGCCTAGTTAGTCAAAATTTGGATAATTTTTACCAAATACAAACGAAATGCTACAGGAATTCTGATACAGTGTTTTTCTCCCCAATTCACCAATCTAAACAAGGCCAGAGAAGACTTCTCTCGGAGAAAGAAAAGAGATAGGTCCGTCCTCCCACGTTTGTTCACACGCGCGCAGGCGCAGCTAGGCTTGGGCATTCGGGGTTCCTCGGTTTTCAAACAAATTCGGTTCTTTAAAAATGGGAACAGATCGGTTCTCAAAAATTCTCGGAACCGATCATTTCGGTTTTCGGTTATTTCGGTTCGGTTCCGGTTCTAACCGAACTAACCGAACTTTTTCGGTTTTCGGTTATTTCGGTTCGGTTCCGGTTCTAACCGAACTAACCGAACTTTTTCAGGAGAGGCTAAGACCATAATAAATATGCATGTTCTAAAGTAAATTTATACAACACTATATACATTTTAGATAATAATAATTCATAAGTGAACAATACCAATATAGTAACACAAATATATAATAGTTCAAATATGAATTATCACATAAACCAAACATAATCTTACAAAATGCAAGTAAATGAAGTATAATTGATATAATTCGGTTCTTTCGGTTAATTCGGTTAACCGAGAGTAGGAACCGAATTTGTTTCGGTTATTTCGGTTCCTCAATATCAGTAACCGAATAAGGAACCGAATTTTTCGGTTCTGGTTCTTTCGGTTTCGGTTCCGGTTCTTTCGGTTCGATTTTTCGGTTTCGGTTAATTTTGCCCAGACTTAGGCGCAGCCCTTCCTCCCATGCGTCCGGTAGTTTGCGGGCCTATTTGGCACACCACTGACCCCGCGGCCCATGAAAAGCTAATGTGGGTTTTCATTCCTGGGCTCAAATTTATTTGGAAAAAGTCCATTACCTCCATCAACTTTCGCAAAAACCCGCTTTTACTTCTTGAACTCCAAAATCAGGCAAAACATCTCCCTCAACTTTTAAAACCGTTCATCTTACCTCCCTGGCCTGGTTATAAGCGGTTTTGAAGGCAGTTTTATCTTTTTCTTTTTTATTTATTTCAGCTGAATCTTTGAAAAATCATAGTAAATCAAAGAAAAATCATAAAATAGAAAATCTAATTTTATTGGACTACACATGAGTAGATCTACAAAATGAACATATTATGGTGTATGCTTTAGTACAAAGTTTTTACTATGGCTTTAGATCCATGTTTTTCTGTAATTAATTGGAATAATTCATAGTTGCAGTTTCTATGGTCCAATTGTGATAAAAATTTTATGGTAAGCTAGTTATTGTATGAATAAATTGTAGTAAAAATTTTATACTCATTGGATCATGCATAGCTTAGTTATAGATTTATTTATATTTACAAGCATAAACCTAAATAAAATCTATGACTAAGTTGTATATGATCCAGTGAGTATGAAATTTTTACTACAGTTTAAATATACAATAATTAGTCCACCATAAAAATTTTACCACAATTGGACCATAGAAACTGCAGCTATGAATTATTCCATTTAATTACAGAAAAGCATAGATCTAAAGTTATAACAAAAACTTTGTACTAAAGTATACCATATTATATGTTCACTGTATAGATCTACTCATGTGGAGTCCAACAAAATTGGATTTTCTATTATATGATTTTTCTGTGATTTACTATGATTTTTCAAAGATTCAGCCGAAATAAATAAAAAAAAAGACAAAACCGCCTTTAAAACCGCTTATAACCGGGCTAGGGAGGTAAGATGAACGGTTTTAAAAGTTGAGGGAGGTGTTTTGCCCGGTTTTGAAGTTTATGGAGAAAAAGCGGACTTTCGCGAAAGTTGAGAGAGGTAACGTGGACTTTTTCCAATTTATTTACCATCAATAAATATTAATATCCCCTCAAAAAATTCAATAAATAAAAAAACAATACATATTAAAAAAATTCCACTAAAAGAACAATAAATATTTTTTGTGATATGTATGTATACGTTGCGATTTCTCAGTCGGGATGTTTGTTCTATGGCTAGTCTTAGTGTCATGTCATATACAATAAAATAAAATATGTTCATTCTCAAATCAGAAGTTTTGTGACAGTGTTTTCAAGACTGTCATGTCACTATAATAAAATAAAATATGGATAAAACACTCACTTTTAATAAAAAGTTTTATTCTATGATTTTATAGGCATTTAATTTCATGACTCACAGAGTGTTGGTAATTATGCCAAAATGTTTTCGTCTAAATGAAACTCATCTCTCTATTTTCTTAAAAACATTGCCATTCATAAAAAATGCATATGTGGCAATCTATTAAATGCAGATGAAACTTACATGGAACTCTCACGGAGATTGGCCTAAGCAAAACTTGATAATAAGGATAAAACAAGTTATAAAAAACTACAACCATCGGTCCTAGCAATGATGGAAATTGATGGTCGGCGTGGTAGTGCCGCGCCCGATTGCATTAGGGTGCTCTTCAATGTGCCTATCAATTAATCTATTGGCAATTCGGTGAGCAGTATCCACACCCCAGGCTACATATATGACTTCCCACTTCATGAGAATTGATGCGACATCATAAGGATCATGTGCTTATGATTATATCTTTTAGTTTTCATGATTTAGATGACAACACAAATCTAGTACTAACATGTGTTAAATATGTATTACACAAGTTATGCAAGAAAAGAAGTGGCGTGAAGACCAGTGAAGAAGCGGAGCAAAAAAAAAAGTAAGTGCATAGAAAATACACGCACAGGATGGTCCTGCGAGAAGAAAAATACAAGCACCGAATGATTGATGAACAGAAGCGCTTAGGAAATATTCATCGCTGGAACATTCACCAAATAATTCGATGCAAAGTCTTATGTCTGTTGTACCATCCGACGATGACTACAAACTTGGCTAGAAGTGAGGTATTATTAGACAGATGATCCGGTGTAGGAAAAGTGAAGACGACTTTATCATCCAGTGTGCGTAAAAAGATCAATGGCTAGTAGTACCATATGATCTAATAGTGAATATTTTGAAAACAATGGATCACTCGGTGTGCATAGTTTTCTAGCAAAACTCTTTCTAATAGATAGTCAAGGGGGATGGAGCTATATATTTGGGGTTGCCTCACTTGTTTATGTGTGGTGGAGTTCCACACTCCATCTACTTCGCTTGTCATTCAAGATCACATCCAAGTCTAGGATAGACACTATACTACATCCTTGTGAGGTTTTAGACCTTAGAGCTTGAGCACTCTGAGCCATCGTATTGACCTTGTATCTTGGCGGTTTGGAGCACTTGAGGTCTTTGTGACCTCCTGGTGAAGGCATGGTGGCCTTCGAGGTGGAGACTCTCCGTTCTTGGTGTGGAGCGACATATTGGTGTGTAGGGGACGAGGAGACCCCCTACCTTATGTCAAAAAGCTTTGTAGTGGACATGATGTCAAGGTGACCGAAAGAGCCAGATGATGATGGCGAGGTTATGCGACTCACGACACTAGCCTTTTGGTTTGTTGGTGCCTTGTATGGCATATCCAACACCGCGATTGGAAGAGACTCGGTGACCGGCCGAGAGCATACCTTGGTGGAGCTCCAACTTTAATTAGGGTTTCTTTTTGGCAACCGACACCATGGGATAAATCACCATGTCTCCAGGAGTTTGCCTTCTCTATCCTTAACTCTTTACATACCGCGTTTATTGCTTATGCACGTATTTTGCTTGTGTGACATTTACCTTCCTAGATTAGCTATAGGCTAGTTGATTGGAACGGTTATAGGCCATGAATTTCTTTGTGGGTTAAGGGTAACTTAGAGTACACTAGAAAATAAACCTTAAGTGCACGTCTTGCTAAAGTAATTTATGTTTTTTTCTCTAGTGGTAGTTTAATTAGAGCCCTAGGATTTTATGTTTTGATTAGACACCCTATCCACCCCTCGGGTGCACACGAGAGCTTTTAGTCATAGATATGTTGGTGATGATTTTCAAATAGAAATGTCACAAGTACCATGAGGGAAAGGTGAAAAAACTAGCATGTAGTGAAATAGAATGTGAAATTGTGCTGAGCTCCCAAGTAGTGGGAGGGAAAAGTGATTTCTGACTGTGGGCTTGTGAAAGAATGAGCCGATGACTCATAGGTAGTGGCTTGGTTAAGAGAATGAAAACCACCAAAGCCATAGCAAAAGCGAGTCTTCGTTGGGCGATTGTCACTACTTATGGACCTGAACGTAGGTGATCTATCATGACTAGGATGAAGCTTGGATGAAACTAAGCAGAGGTCCGAACTGACTGATGTTGAAGAATCAACGGATGAGTTGTGGATAGGAGGTGAAAATGCCACCCAAACCCACAATTGACTACATCTAGGGGTTACGAAAGAAACAAAACCAAAATATTTACCTTTTAGAAAATTCAAACGAAGGATAGTACTTTATTCTTCTGAAGGTGGGAGAAAAGATCAAACTGATTATCGATCAAAATGTGGGTTTAAAAATTAGGTAATTAACTTCTTCTGCTTAACTCAAGAAGAAATTGGATTGATTTTTGAGAAATTGAATTCAGTAAAGATAGGGGAAATTAAGATAGCAATTTCTAAAACATATGAGGTAGGAGCTCTCAGGTATGGTTCTAAGGAAAGAAAATGCCTATTCCGACCAAGGAGATCATGCCATTCTACATGGCGATTCAGACCGATGGGTAATACGATCCGACGGTGATAATCCATTATCACCGGCGGTGATAACCGCCCACTTTCATCAATGAGAGGTGAAACCAATGGCAATGAGTGTTCCCAACCGACAATGAAAACATTTGTGTAGTAGTGGTAAGAAGGGGGACACGCCGGCGAGGGGCCGGGAAGGGAAAGGAGAGAGTGGACCCTATTGCCACTTGTCATCCATGTTTAACCAGTTTTAGTGCCCAAATTGAATTTAGAGTTGGATAGATGGCTAAAATCAAACTTTGACTATAGTTGAGTGGCAAAAAAAGACTTCACCCAAGTATCAAATATATAATTGAGAGTTTGTGAACTTAAATGAGAACATTGGATAGATAGATTTTGAGACCCCTCATAAAATCCAATCTTTCATGTATCTTTCTGGAGAGAGAGAGAGAGAGAGTTATTTAACAACACTATCCCAAACTTATTTGGATCCAAGCCACATATAGCAGACCATTAATTTGTACCTTTCGGATTTCAAAATGCAAATGAAAATTGTCACAAATATTTGGTCACACCGTAAAGGCGTGAGCAAAATAATGCATGTGAACATCTGCATTAGTGATATAATATTTGCATAAAAGAATGCGCGTTGTAGTTGGCACTAGGTACTTTGATCCTTTGTCTGCCTCTTATTTGTTGCATGGGTTAACCAATTTTGTTCACATTGTTCTCTATTTGATTCAACACTGCATGACCAGTAGCTGCATCATGAGCTTCACAGTTTAGAACCAGCAAGCCAACGGCTGTAGAAAGCAAATGCTTCCTGTGGTTTATACTCAGGAACTGTGTGCCCAGAACCCTGCGAGAAAAACATGACAGTCAATAATAATGGCAACCTAATCTCGAAGCTTCGATTTGTTTTGGTGTAATGTGACCATCTCATTAAACATAATTTATGTTTGATTTGGTAGGCTATCTAGTATCGTGCTTATTTGTACATCAAGGGATTATTAGACAAATTTGAAACTGTAGTACCTTAATAGTAGCAAAAGTGAGGCCATTTTCATATCCTTGGGTGTACCTGAGGAGTATAACAAGCAAAAAGAAAGCTGAGCTATATGTCCTTAATTTCTTTCCCCGATACATACAAAATTTGCTTGAAATTGTGGAAAATATAAAAGACAATAATTTAACTGAATAAAACACTCACAGAAGAATTATTATATTATGTCATAATTTATACAAAAAAATCAGTTTCTAGGATAAATAATAAAATGATTCAAAAAACTTAGGACAAAATGATCATTGTTTGTCACATACCCAGAAACTTGTTCATTAACAAACCACGGTCGCCATGAATCAATGACTCCATAGCCTAAAGATGTGGTCCATGCTAGGCTCCCAGTGTAAGGTACACACATATCATGGTCACCACTGAAACAAATGCAAATTAAATGAAATATATCAATGATAATTGATAATAGGAGCTTCTTCTGAGGTTAATAAGAATATGATGAGATTCGAAAGCATATTTTGCGTTCTTAAAGTACCTATAAATGAGAGCACGGTAACCCTGGCTTGTAAGGTTTTTGTGATGAATGATCATACTCCCAGCATCATGGTGATATATCAATTTATCTGTGCATAGGATCCAAGGTCCAATTGAACTGACCTAAAATGTGCATGATGATAAACTATGTTGAGAAGATGGAAAGTTCTAAAATTAAAACCATCAAGTAAAAGGTGATTAGTGTATGGCTATCATACTGGTTCTGCATGAATTGCAGATCTGACGCCATCATTGTTTAGCCATGCCGTTGCAACTTCATCACTCTGAAGATTAATATATAAGGAAACAAGACATGATACATAAGTAATGGGGATGATAATGAACCAGCTTCTCTTGGGAGAAAAAATAACTCCTATATACTCTAATTTGAGATGAAAATGCATCCATCCAAAGGAATGGGAATCAGACAAGATCGCAGAAATCTTAAGTTGGAAGATATGCCTTATACAATATAATAATCAGAGAAGATGAAGATAAACGAAATGAAGGAGTACCTAGAGCAATATTAGTATCACTCCTACACTACATTACTACATTAGAATAACTATATACCAAAATTTAGTCAATCTGTAGCCTACAGTGGAAAGTTTTGCACATTGACTACTATACAGAAATATATACCTAGATTTGCCAGATGAACAAATTATTCCAAGATTCATGGTGATTTTTTTTGCATTGCTTCACTATTTTTTTTAGCTTTTTGTATTTTGATAGAAACTAGTGGCCAAATTTTTAAATAAAGAGGATGAAAGCCACAAATGACTTTGTGGAGTCAGTACCAAAAAACTGAACGCATTGTTGGTGAGGAGAAAAAAGTGTAATATCTCAAGAAGATTAACACTCCAATAGATCACAAGAGAACATAAAGGTTCAAAGGTTACTGTGCTTGTGCTCACCATACACATAACTGAAGATCCAGTGCCAGCGGTTAACTCTTGCCATGATGGAACGCGCCCATCTCTTACAGGAGCTCTCAAAGGCCATGCCCGTCCAATCATTCTTGTTCTTACTGGAAGGGGCCTGCTAGTTACACCAAGATCTTTAAAACTTTGAGGCATTCTGTTATTTTGTGAGATCACTTCCTTGGTATTTGAGCCATGGTAGCACGGCTCAAGAATGTTATAAATATTTAATCCGTTGATTACCTACAAAGATCATAATATATAACATGAGAACAATATCGATTTTTTTACTAGATAGTGTCACTGGTTTACCGTATCGACTTTTGACACTGCCTCGGTGCATTCTCCACTGTTAGAATAATTCCAGTAGTTTCCTTGACATGCAGTATTCGCTTGCTGCATTACCAATAGTAATGGTGGTTAATTGAAAGAATATGGGTCTATTTCAAAGGGCATATGATGTTTTAGTATTATTTGGCATTTACAAATGATGTGGAGGACGTGTTCTGATATTACCAATCCATCACTAAAAATCAAGGCAAAAGGAAATTTCATAGCGAGGTTTCAGTCGAAGTACCAACATACCTTGTATATATCATCTGAAATTAGGCCCATTCCATGCGCAAACGGTACAAGAGCATTACCATCAAAGGCGGTGTCACATACACCATTCCCAACCATGTAGCCCTGACATGAGAGTACAAAATAAAGCTAACCTTATTCATAGGTTTACATTATTTTTTAGAAAAAGAAATTCTTTCTTGACTCTGCAACCACATGTAGCCAAATTCTTACAACATTTTCAGCTAATCAAGATCAAGTAAAAAGGAAAAGAGAACACAAGGAGGAAAAAAATGATCACACGCAAAGTATTTATTGCTCCGATCCTCCATTCATTCTTGGCGAAAATGTCCAAGGAAACAACCTCTTATTCATATATTTGCATGGTAATCACATATGTAATCCATGGAGACAACAACAAAAGAGAAATCACTAACCTTGAAGTTTATAACTGGATTATCTCCTTTGTGGATTCCTGTAGAATAATTCGTTAGCAACACGAATAATATAGAAACAATTAATAGCTGTTTAAGTGATTATGATCTCAAAGCCAACACCTTTGACCACTTCGTTTGCAAGGGTAGGGATATAAACTCCGGCATAAGACTCTCCAGCTATGTAAAATGGATTTTTCAGGTACTCAGGGTAGAGCTGGAACCACTGGTTAAAAATAGAGGGGGAAACTCAGCTTTTTATTCCACAAAAAGATGATACATTACTGCACCAAGATGAAATAACATCTTTATATGTATCACCTTGAGAAGAAAAATATGCGAATCAGCAGCTGTCTTAATATCGCCAGTTTCATAATATGAAACGTTCTTTGAGTATGACAGCCCAACACCAGAAGGGGAGTCCAAGTATAATACACTAGACACCTGCAAGGAAAATTTCACTACTTTGTCTAGAACTCCAGATGATTTATGCCTATTACTTAGGATACCAAGGGAAATGGCCGACCTTGGACCAGCTATAAGGGTTAAGATGAAGCTTTGGTAGACTTCCAGCAGACCCTCCTGACTCAAAGTTGAATGGTCCTGAACCCAAAACAACACGGATTAATTGGCATCAAAGGATCAGAGTGGACGAATGGGCGAGAATGCGTGTACATTTGGCACACTACAGCATCATTATCTGGTCATATAGATGCATAACACAAAAATGGGAAAAAGCACACACATCTTCTCGTTGTTGTTACAAAAAAAAGATGCACGATGAATTAAGATATGAAGTCAAATATTGGAACAAACTACTAACAATGAGTTCTAATTTGGAGCAAAACTGCTATTACCATCAAGCTAATATATTCTTGCTGTACATCAAGTACTGGATAGTGGATAGGACATAAAAAATTAGCCGCATGTAATGTGATAAAAAGGCTGCAATTAGAATATTAATATTGAACATATAAAAGAGAACCAATGGTATAACGTGCTGAAGCATTGAACAATAAGATGAAGTGTGCATGAAAAGAATATCAGACACATGCACCCCAGCTTTGATCTGCCCTGAATGAGATGTTATTCTTCTGGTAGTGTACTACGAAATGACAACAGAAGATTTTCTAGTAAAAGAAAAGCTACTTGTACTTGAAAAAAAAGAAACAACAATGGAGAACATATCTCTGCAATATGATTTGTCAAACCATCAAATAGAGGACAAATATGCAAATCTACTGGTTTATCTATGGCCTAGTAAAATAGGCAAGAAAAGACGACGGCGGATAGGAGCAGAATTCCCAGGCCAGGGCTCATCCAAAAAGAGGCCTCGAATACATAGAAAACATCAGCCGACGCTAGCATTCCCCACAGGCCACAGTTTCTTCCTTTCCCCTCTTCGTCCACAAAGACCTAGCAATGATCGATCCATGGCTGGGGAAAAAAAATCACACAATAGCACACCGGATCGGAGAACAAGGTCGACGACGCACCGTGCTCGTAGACGAAGCCGTCCAAGCTGGAGCAGCCGGGACCGCCGTTGAGCCAGAGCACGACGGGGTCCCGGGCCGGGTCGCGCTCTGACTCCACCAGGTAGTAGTACAGCCTGCTCCCGACAGTCTCGTTCACCGTCACGTACCCGGCGTAGTGCTTCGACGGGAGCTGGGCGCCGTCGAACCCGGGGAGACGCGTCACGAGCGCACCCGGCGGCGCGGCGAGGCAGCAGCAGGCGATGGAGGCCAGCAGGAGAAGTGCTGCTGCGGCGGCACGAGCCGGCGGAGCAGAGGCAGAGCAAGCCATTGCTGTGTGAGCTCTATCTCGACGGAGGCCGGGAGTGTGTTTAAATAGAGTTGCGTTGCTACTGATTAGAGATGGAAATGTGTCTTTGGCAGGTACGCGCTCCCGGCAAGGGATTGACGCGGGTGACGTACTGACGTTGTTGACCAGTCGCAAAGCCAGCCCATACTCACTAGTCAACTACGTCTAAAAAGAGTGACCTATAGCTTCAATTAAATCAGGGTACAGTCAAAACGTTACAAGTTTGACTAAATTCATAAAAAATACTGATATTTATGATATTACAAGCCCATACTCACTAGTCAACTACGTCTAAAAAGAGTGACCTATAGCTTCAATTAAATCAGGGTACAGTCAAAACGTTACAAGTTTGACTAAATTCATAAAAAATACTGATATTTATGATATTACAATAGTACTATTCAATTTTGTCATGCTATATTGTTTGTAGTATAACTATTTGATGTCATAAAATTTTAATACTTACATAAGGGCGTCCCCAACAAGGCTGAGTCAGCTAGCTATTTGGGTGTACAACTCAGCATTCATCCTATGTGGAAGGGAGAGAACTTACAAGAAAAATCAAGCCAGTGACTCGCTCGTCGCTCAGCTCGCTCGGTCTCAGATCCGCTGCGCGCACAGAGCTCCTTCTTCCCATCCCGTGGCGCGCGAACCATTTTTCTCCCCTGTCCGCTGCTACGCACGAATCCTTTCTTTTCTCCCGCGTCCACTACGCACGAAAATCCTTCCCCAAATATAGCTGCTCCCGCCCTCACTCTTCCGATTTATTTCTGGAGCCCGCAAAACCAAGGTCCGTTCCTCATCTCATCCTTCCTCTTCCCATATGTCTTCCCAGTTGCTCTCTTTTGGAGCTCGTGATTCAAGATCTGAAATCCATTCGTAGGTGCTGGTGATGAGCCACCGGACCAAGTGAGAGATGGCTCCACCACCACATCAGACTGGATCTGCTGCAGCTCAGATTGGTTCTGCTCCTACTGCGATTCAAGTGCCTACTCATCCTGCACTTCTTGGTGGTGGTCCTACTAGTACAGGAGGTCAAGCAGGTAATCGATTTTGCTTCCGGTTCCTGTACTTACCTAGATACGTAGGTTGGTTGTGCAAATCATTTTCCTGTACACAATTCTTCCGATTTAACTTTGCAAAATTTCCATGGCCCAGCCCTTCGTTCTATCGCTGTGGTGAAATGAGCTTTAATATTCTTGGCTTATGTTGCCCTATTGTATATTTTTTTCTTGATTTCTTGATGAAGTGTTGCTCTAAACTCCGAATGACATGCCTTCTCAGCAACATGGTGGCCTAGACCTTTGCCACAAGCCACATCTTCAGCAATCACATCCACAAATTAGTAAGTTTTATTTTTTTTCTTGCTGCACTAGTTGTCATTTTTTATGTTTAGAAACAGTTAGTTCACTAGCTAAATTAGTTTCATTAGAAGTAACGATATGGGGCGCTTGATTTTCCAGTGGTATGGATTACTATCCACCTGGTGGTTTTATGAGCATTTTACAACCTGGACAACCATTCCTTTCTCATGTTTCGGCACCATGGCCACCTATGGGAAAGGAATCTCAATTAGCACCACCAAAAAATAACTCAGGAAACCAAAATTCTAAAAAGAGATCGAAAGACAAAACTATCAACTTAGAAGATGGAAACGATGAAGGACTGCAAAGCGTCTTGTATTTGATCTAGATGAGGACGTGAGGCTAGTAAGTAAAATTGTATTACTCACTTTCTTTTTGTAGCTACACAAATACATGAACCTACAACTAATCATGTATGCTAAATTCAGGTCAGTGCATGGCTAATTCACTCAAATGATCCAATCAATGGGAATTGCAAGAAAAATGAGAGGTATTGGGGTGATGTACATGAACTGTACAATAGTACTACACCTACAAACCGAAAAAGAGAGGTGAAACATCTCAAAGATCGCTGGATAAAAATTAAGAGATGGGTGGTATTTTTCTGTGGATCTTGGAAGAAGGCTACCTCAATTTATCTTAGCAGATATTCAGATGAATAGCTAAAAGACATGGCTAAGCAGTTTTATTTGGATGACTATCCTAAGGAAGGCCCATTCACAGTTGAGCACTGCGGGAAGATTCTTCGTGATGAACCCAAGTGGCATGCAGTTTTGGAAGAACTTGAAAACCCAAATAAAAGGAGTTTGGATGGTGAAGCTGAGGTTTGACACCTCAGGGACACCAGAGGCTGTAGGAGAAATGGAACGTCCTATGGGGACAAAAAAGCTAAAAAAACGCAATGGTAAAGGTAGAATCAACGATGATGATGTCAATTTAGATGAAGACGTGAAGAAATTCAGTGACATTCAAGCTGCAACAAAAAAAAGGCAGGAAGATTTCTTAGAGGCACAGGAATGTATTTCTGATAAGAAGTTTCAAACAGCAAGGCTTAACAGGGAGGCTGCTTTACTGGAATCATATCAAAAACTCTTGTGTATGGACACTAGGGAGATGACAGAGGATATTAGAGATGAGCATGTCTTTGCCCTGAAGATGCTAAGGGAGAAATTGGCCGGTAACAGTAACTAAGGTACTTTTTTCTTTTACTGCTATTTTTTTCAGTCAGTCAGCATGTATAAATGCATTGGGAATTATCATGCAGTACCACTGAATTGAGTCAGTCAACATTTAGTACCAATATTGTGTGAATTATCATGCATTAAGTGTCATTATTATTGTCTTGCAGTACCAATACCGTTCAAAGTAGTAGTCAAAACACATTAGTCCTTTGTGTGTGCGTGTGTGTATATATATACATGACTAGTATAGCTACATCTATATGTATGCATGGCAGCCCCAACTCTCCAACCTCTATACCCCTTTCTAAACTTGTCTCCAATCCAAACATGTCAGATCAGTCCGATGATTCTGTAGACCCCTTAGAAGAGTTCTCAACTGAGAAACAAGCCCTTGACTCTCTTGCTGGCGGGATTTTTACGAAGATGAAGGCAAAATTGGTGGGTAGTTCATCTAGGCGTCGAAGTGGAACCAGAAAGTACATCAACAGAAATCGTGAATGTGCACATCAACAACTTGTGGCTGATTACTTTGCTGAAGAACCTTTATATTCTAATGCAATATTTCGTAGAAGATTTTGGATGAGAAGGCATGTTTTTCTACGCATTGTGGATGCCCTGGGTAGTTGGTCTCCCTATTTCACTCAAAGGGTAGACTGTACTAATCGCCTGGGGCTCTCACCACTGCAAAAGTGCACAACAGCAATCCGTATGCTTGCATATGGGACTGCAGCTGACATGCTTGATGAGTACTTGAAGGTTGCAGAGAGCACTGCCCTTGAGTGCTTGGAAAAATTTGTGCAAGGGGTGATTGAAGTTTTCGGCTCCGAGTACCTACGACGCCATATAGCTGAAGACATGGAGCGTCTGCTCCAAGTTGGAGAGTCTCGTGGATTCCCTGGAATGTTGGGTAGCATTGATTGCATGCATTGACGATGGGAAAATTGTCCAACAGCATGGAAGGGGCAATATACCACTGGTCGCTATGGATTTCCAACCATCATCCTTGAAGCGGTAGCTTCACATGACCTCCATATTTGGCATGCATTCTTTGGTGTTGCTGGGTCTAATAATGACATCAACGTGCTCAATCAGTCCCCTTTGTTTCTTGAGGTGATAAAAGGTGAAGCTCCTCGGATTCAGTTTTCTGTCAATGGTAGGCAATACAACACTGGTTATTACTTAGCCGATGGAATTTACCCAGAATGGGTAGCCTTTGTGAAGTCTATAAATGCACCTCAACTACAAAAGCACAAGGTGTATGCAGCAGAACAAGAGAGTGCAAGGAAAGATGTGGAGCGTGCTTTTGGCGTTCTGCAAGCTCGCTTCAACATTGTGCGTCGTCCAGCACGATCTTGGAGTAGAAGAATTATTGGACAAATCATGAAAGCTTGTGTTATTCTCCACAACATGATAGTGGAAGATGAGGGAGAAATAGCTAAGGAGTCTATTGATCTGAATGCAATTCCTGGAGCATCAATTGTTCTTCCTCTAGAAGTGCAAAAGGCCTCAAATAGTAACCCATGCTTCGATGATGTTCGATGTAGAAATTCTGCTATCCGTGCTCACTCAGTCCACACTCAACTAAAAGAAGATTTAATTGAGCACATTTGGCAACGTTTTAGCCATAGGGCTCCCCACTAGTCGTTCTTTTATAGTAACCTCATGTAAGATCTTTTATGGAATTGTTTTTTATTAGCACAATTATTTAAATTGAGTAAGCTGACTTATTGTTTGTTTTATTTTCCATAATCATTAATATGAGGTTCATTGGCATTTTAGCAGGCTATGACGGAGGTTGTTGGGTCAGAGATGATTTTTGGCTTTTGGTGCTTCTTCCTCGATGATGCAGTTAGCTGTTCAATTTGCTTTTGTGTCCTAAAAAGATGTATGGCTTGAGTCATGGTTACATAGTAATGTACGAACATTCGATTTTATTTTTGTGTTTAAAACCTTTGGTTGTACTCGTTGCTTATCTTTAGTTGGTCATGTAACTGTATGGCTTGAGTCAAGATGTATGAACCAGTTGGTTATCTTTAGTTGGTTGTGAAGTCTCCACATAATGAGCCACAAAGATGATGCACATTGTATCCGTTTTCTATTTGTGTGTATGGAATATTAAAAGTACAAATAGCTAGTAAATAGCTAGCAATATAGATAGTTCTTTGGACTGCTGTCTATTTGGTTGATGATGTGGACATCTCCTAGCTAGCAACTAGCTAGAACTGTTGCGGATGGCCTTATAACTTAGTCAAACTTACAATGGTTTGGCTTGATGAAACAATAAAATCATTCGCCTAGGGACTAGAGACAAATGGAGTACCCAGTACCATTAATACTACGAAAAACAAGCAATTAATCAGTGATAGATTTATCTCACTTTCCTAGGTTCTAAGCCGTTCTCTAATTATGAACTAAAGGCAGTTATTCTCTTCTTTGCAGATGTGGAGATGGCTAACATAAAACTAGACTATCCAAGGGCCGGTTCAGATGCAAAATTTTTTGCAAAATGACACTGTAGCAATTTTTGTTGTTATTTGGTAATTAGTGTCCAATCATGGTCTAATTAGGCTTAAAAGATTCGTCTCGTTCATTTCGTCTAAACTATGTAATTAGTTTTATTTTTTATCTATATTTAATGCTTCATGCATGTGTCCAAAGATTCGATGTGACGGGGAATCTGAAAAATTCTGCAAAATTTTCTGGGAACTAAACAGGGCCCAAATCTATATTAACTAAAAACTGAATACATATATCTATATTTGTATCATATTTCAATGATATAAGAGATATTAAAATAGATGTATTCGAATTCATTTTTTTCTTATATTTTTCTGTTTGATTCTAGATCCATATTTAAAAATAAGGTTGATATGTGATGCCATCTGTACTAGTGAAAATTTAATACTAGGCAAAACTATCCAAAACTTATCACTATGACTTTATATGACTAATGATATGCTCGTGTTTGTTGGGGGAGCTCATACAGAATATGGGCCAACTCCCCCTTGAAGAGGCACTGTGAAGATCAGTCGAAGGCCACGATGAAAAAGTCGAAGGTCGGAGCGCTTTGAAGAAAAGTCTCCTTTAGAATAGGCGGAGGCTCCTGCGAAACAAGTGGAGACTTTTGCGGCATAGGCTGAGATGGAGTCTTCGCACAAAGAACAGCGGTAAAGAAGCCTTTGCACCACGAATGGTGTCGACGTCAGTGAAATAGCCGATAGAAGTCTTCGCACCAATGATGGTGGCAAGCGGCCTCTGCACCACGAATGGCGCCAGCATTGGCGAAACGGCCGACAGGAGCCACTGCGCCAAGGGCGGCGGCAGGTAGTCTCTGCACCACGAACGGTGCTGACCCAAGTCTTCGCGCCAAGACAACAAAGATGGTGTGAAGACCGACGCTCTGCGAAGACTGCGCAAGGGTTATTAGCTCGGCCTCTTCATGGGCCGGGATGTTAGTATCAGCAAGGGCCCATTAGCGAGAGGGGCTATAGAAGTAAAAGACTTGAGTGCCCCCGAGAGCATATATAAGAGGGCAGAATATTCCGGCATATGCCGTAGTTGTTGCAGGGGCATTTTTGTATGCCCATGAAATTGTAATCGTACTCTATAAAAGGGGAGCCCAGCCCTGAGGAGAGGGGTGATTGAGGATGGCGTGTAATTCAAACCCCTAACTATTGCCTCAGTGTGTGAACTCCATTTTTTTGTATCCGTGCCTCTGCTAGTCGAAGGCCTCCGCCCTAGAGCGGAGCCTTCGACCCCTAGTGTCGAGCCGCAGCGAGCTCCCTCTCTCTCATTCTCACTTAGTAAACCCTAATGAGTTTTCTCCTCGGACCTTCGCCCTGGGACCCTCCACCTGAAGCCTTCGTCGGGATACCTCATCCAACCAGTCTCTGTCCGGGTCCCTTGTCTCGGGGTGTCCGCATGATACCTCTGTTTGGGGAACCTCCGCCTCTCACTCTATCTGTCGGGAACCCCATTTCCCAACAATGTTGTATTTTTAGTGAATAATGATACACTCATAATTAATATGGACATTAGAGTCTTATTTAGAATTTATATAATTAATATAGTAAATAATGAAGTTATATTGTTGTTTTTAAGTATAGAGTGTAGTATACTTATATTTTGGTCTCCCATTGTATGATTCACTTTTTCTAAAGTTATTCGTAACATGGATGGGTACTTCTATGGATCAAGTACCCTTGTATAGGATAATGTGATTTTGATGATTGTATGAGAACATATTTTTCTTTGAAGGAACAGGAGGTGTATGACAACATATTCAATTGAGCTAACAATGTTTGCTAGTATATAAAGGATTTACTCATGGATGTTAGAAGGTGTACCGAGGTTAAAGTACCCCAAAGAAAGATCAATATCACAAGTTGCTAGAAGATCAAGTAAATCACCTAAGCCATCAAATCAAAATAAATAAAAGGCAACACAAAGCTAGGAAAAAAAAAGAGGAATTAGTTGGAGATATCAAGATTTCAGTTTAAGACATAGAGCTCTTCACAAGCTCTCTAGCAAGTCCAAAATCATCAATATCGAAGCCCAAACCAAAAGGTTATGCAAAAATGCAAAATGCTAAAAATAACCCAAATTGACGATTCGGTGACCACCAGATTATTTGGTGCTCAGATGAATTTTGGATTGGAATTTACTTATGGAAAGCCCTTTGATGGAGTGTCTAAGACACCAAATGGTCCAGTGCTCGTTGGGGGAAATACAGTACCAAACGGCCTTTAACCTTTGCTAGCATCCTATTGGTCACAATAACATCTATGGAAAGAGGAAGAAGTCGATCGAGCTAGAAGAAAAATCCCATTGCAACCATAGTTTTCTTAGATAAGGGAACAAAGTTCCAGCCTCTACCACCCGCAGATGGTACACAACCGTAGTTGTTGCATGTATAAGTCGAAATAGGAGTGGGTCCTTCCATAGCATCGGGTACTTGAAGAGGAAATCATGCAGATTTTGCAACTGTACCAAGCAGGTAGTTCAAGGATTAGGGCATTAGGCTATATATGAGGATTATTTGCTGAAGTGTTCAACAAGAAGGAAGACAATATAAGACACACTATGAATAAATATAACAAATCTAGCGTGAACTAAGATTTGTTATATTATGAATACACTAAAAGTGTATTGTATCAAATTAAATCTGCAACCCATCACCTTACCACAAACCATGGCCACTAATATCATAGCCCAACAATCAAATATAATGCCCCACCTTTTCTTGAAAACACTAGCGAAGAACAGTTGCTCAAAAAAAAACCCTAGCGAAGAACATTATTGCAGCCCAACCAATATGTTTCATCCCCCTCCTATCTGCAAAATTGAGCCACAAACATCACAGCCCAGCTAATCTGTATCAAAACCCCCATCTTTCTTGCGTACCCTAGTCACCGACATTATGGCCAACACTGAGTTGTTCATGATTAGGTTATGGTATGGAAAGGAGAGAAGTTGAAGCAACGAGTGGGAGAGATAGGGGGGAGTGAATTGGGAGTGGAAAGAGAGGAAACCACTGATACCTTGCATGTGTAACAGGAGTGTAATTAAGTAATCCTAGCTAGATCAATTTTGGGCGGCACCAATGGTGTGCACCAACTCTACCATCTTATGCCTTGCCTCCAAAATCAACTTGCTCATACCTACATGGCAAGGAAATTTTGTTCCTTGCGGTGCAAGCTCAGGGCCCTTTTTTTTTGCACCAGACCATCCCAGGCCAAATTAAAACTCCATACAGCTTACCAAATAGAGACAGTTGTAGCCTGGCTAGAGGCATGTCTAGGTTACCAATTAGGCTCGAAGGTGATCATAGAAGTAGAGTGTGGTCATAGAAGTAGAGTGTGTATGCTTGTATATACGAGCCTCTATGCTTATACTATGATTCAAAAAAATATCAAGGACAATTTTCAGAAATGTTTGGTCACAGTGAACTCATGAACAATGCAGTAAATAGCTGCATTAATATAATATTTGCACAAATCAATGAAACATTCTAGTTGGCGCTAGGTACTTCGATCCTTTGGCTGCCTTATTGCTGTATGCTTTATCCAATTTCTCCACATCGTGCTCTGTTTGATTCAGTACTACATGACCTTGCACAGAAATAGGCCTTCCATCGTCAGGAGCTCCTTCATGAGTTTCACAGCTTAGTACCGTTAAGCCAACGGCTGTAGAAAGCCAATGATTCCTCTGGTTTATACTCAGGAACTGTGTGCCCAGCACCCTGCGAGAGGAACAAACAGGATAGTTAAAAAAAGGGCAACTTAGTTTTTTTGTGTGTCATTAGATGCAATTTGTTTTTGATTTGGCAGGCTACTATTGTGTATGCGAATCCATGGATTAATAGACAAAGTTTAATTAGAAACTGTACCACACCTTAATAGTGGCAAAAGTAAGGCCGCTTTCATATCCTTGGGTGTACCTGAGTAGTATAGCAAGCAAAAATATGTGAGCAAAGCAACATGTCCTTAATTTCTTTCCTAGAGAACATAAAAACATTTGATTCAAACAACGCAAAAAAATAAATAATTTAACTGAAGATTTCTCTTATGAAAGAAACGTTAACTTTTGTGGGTTATTCTGAATTCATATCCAAGAATAATTCAGCCTCCAGGATAAAACGATTTAAAGATCTTAGGAGAAAAGCGTGAATGTTTGTTCAAATACCCAGCAACTTGTTCATTGACAATCCATTGTCGCCACGAATCAACGATGCCGTAGCCTAAGGATGCAGTCCATGCTTCAGTCCCGGTGTAAGGTACACACATATCGTGGTCACCGCTGAAACAAATGCAAAAGAAATATAGCGATGATAGCAGCTTTTGTGAGTCTAAGAATGTAAGAGCCGAAATCATATTATAATTTTATAGGTTCTTAAAGTACCTGTAAATCAAAGCACGATAACCCTGGCTTGTAAGGTTCTTGTGATAAATGATCATACTCCCAGCATCATGATGAAAATCTATTTTATCTGTGCATATTTGCCAGGGTCCAATTGAGCTGACCTATATATGTGCATGATAAACTACGGTTAGAAGGTGGAAGCTTTAGAATCGGTCCATCAATAAGTATAAGGTGGTTATTTAGTGTGTGACTATCATACTGGTTCAGCATGAATCGCAGATCTGACGTTATCATTGTTTAGCCATGCCGTTGCAACTTCATCACTCTGAAGAGTAAGGAAACAAGACAGGGAGGGTACATAAGAAAATGGGACAAAACGAATCAGGGCTTCACTTGGGGGGAAAAATTACTCCTCTATATTTCGGAGAAGATAAAGCTGGAAGATGTGCCTGCCTTACACAGTATAATCGGACAAGATAAAGATAAATGAACTAAACAAGTGTGTGGAATTTTACATATTAGTATTGGTGTATTACTAGGCTAGCTCACATACATATATGGCGATCTGTAGTGGGATATTTTGCACATTGACTAAGCATGTCTAGATTTGCTTCATGAATACATTTTTTATTTTTGTAGCTTTCAATATTGTGATAGAAACTAGTGGTCAAATTTGTAAGTAAAGAGGATGGAAGCAACCAATTAATGACTTCTGTAAAGAAAATGAGAGAGTACAAAAAGTGATAAAGAGCAACCTCAGTAGAACATTAACGTTATGACAGATAATAGAATTATAGTAGGGATGATTAGTGTGCTTGTGCTCACCATACACGGAACTCCACGGGGAACTGCAGCTAGCTCCTGCCACGATGGAACACGCCCATCTCTTACAGGAGCTCTCAAAGGCCAGGCCCGTCCATGCATTCTTGTTCTTACTGGAAGGGGCTTGCTAGTTACACCAAGATCTTTGAAACTTTGAGGCAGTTTATTTTCTTTGGTATTTGTGCCGTGGTAGCATGGCTCAAGAATGTCATAAATATTTAATCCGTCAATTGCCTGCATAAAAACATAATCTATAATACAAGAATAGTATTTATTTACTTTTGCTAGATAGTGTCACTGGTTTTTACCGTATCGACTTTTGACAGCGCTTCTTCGCATTTTGCACTACTATAATTCCAGTAATCTCCTTGACATGCAGTGTTGGCTTCCTACATTTTGTATAGAAATTGTGGTAAATTGAAAGAAAATATGTATGTTTCAATGGACACACAAAGTTTTATTAGAAGTATTTTGTGTATTCAAAGGGTATGAAGGAAGTGTTCCAATACCATCAATAAAACTTCATGGTGTAATTAAATAAATTATTTTAGGGTGAGGATATCAGTCGGGGTACAGTTAATAAACTGATGTACCTTGTATATACTCTCTGAAATTAGAGCCATTCCGTGAGCAAATGGCACAAGAGCGTTACCATCAAAGGCAGTGTCGCATACACCATTGCCAACCATATAGCCCTAAACATGAGAGCACCGGACAAAACTTTAAGCATTATTATATATATTTCCTTGGTATCCATGTTTGCTGTTCTCATGGAGGCAGCAATATAATTAAAATTACTAACCTTAAAGTTTATAATTGGCTTATCTCCTTTGTGGATTCCTGTAAAATAATTCATCAGTACAAAAAACAACTAGCAGTTTAAGGATCATTACTATCCCAAAGCCAAAACCTTTGACAACTTCATGTGAAAGGGTAGGGACATAAACTCCAGCATATGACTCTCCAGCTATATAAAATGGATTTGTCAAGAACTCAGGGTAGAGCTGGAACCACTGGTTAAAAGTAACGGGAGGGAACTGATCAGCCTTTTGTTCTAACAAAAAGATTATAAATGATAAATTTACTAATGCACCAACACGAAAGAACATATATATTTACCTTGAGAAGAAAAGTATGCGAATCAGCAGCAGTCTTAAGATCACCAGTTTCATAATCTGAAACATTCTTGGAGTAAGACAGCCCAACACCAGCAGGGGAGTCCAAGTATATCACACTAGACACCTACAATAATGCAATGCAAGTGAAACATCACTAGTCTGTCTTAGTTCAGCTTGAACACCAGATAATTTATCCTTACAACCAACAGAAATGTCCAACCTTAGACCAGCTATAAGGGTTGAGATGAAGCGTTGGCAAGCTTCCAGCTGACCCTCCTGCCTCGAAGTTGAATGGCCCTGAACCTCCAAAAAGCACACATTAATTGGGATGAAAGATGTTAGAGTATATTAGGCATCTCAAGGGTTAGTTCCTTTACATGGTATCATAGGCCGTGTTTAGTTCCAGAATCGGGGGCACCAACTTGGAACAGTGCACAATAAATGCGCACTGTAGCATTTCGTTTGTATTTGGTAAAAATTGTCCAAATTTTGACTAATTAGTCTCAAAATGTTCGTCTCACAAAGTCCAATAAAACTGTGCAATTAGTTTTTAATTTCATCTACATTTAGTACTCCATGCATGTGCCGACATTTTGATGTGATGGGAATCTTCTTTTTGCATAGTGGAATTTGGGGTAGAAATTGAGAACTAAACAAGGCCATAAGTTGAGATTCAGGTTCTAGATCATAAACCCTACTCTATTGCTGCACCTATGCCCTTGATATGCTCGTGCCACTAATTGTCTGTGCAACAACAGCCCCACTCCCCCCCAATGATGACCTCGTAGCATGCCCCCACAGCACACACCCTCCCAAGATCACCCGTGATAATCTCCGCCATGGACGATAGGTCCACCATACCTAGGCCTCTCGTCACCAAACACGTTGAATGGTCACCCTAGAGAGTCTTTCAGGGTTTTCTCTCTCACTAGTTATTGATCAAGGTTCCTTATTGTTTCCCGATCTAACATCATTTTAATTTCCCTGCAGCCCTCGTCTTTGTGTGCATCTACATTGACATCGGCCAACTACATTGGCTATACCCTCAAAGGCCTCAACTACATTGGCCACCTCTAGCACATCACTCAATGCTAGCTCATCATTGTCTCCATTGTCATCAACTACTACACACCTCCTCTCTCTAAATACTATTGCATCTTATTGCCATGCCACATCATCGCCACTCATGGTATTCTTTGCAATGCATCTTAGTTGACACAAACTACATATGTGGCTATGACATTGTGCACATCACGTGCAAAGTGTTTGGTAGGATGTTCGTGTTCTTCACATTGAGCATCACCATCATGGCATCCAAATCACCAGGCCTTTGCAACAGATCACCTAGACCTACCTCCTCACTTTGTCCAATACAACCTCCTTGCTATGGCTTCTCCATCTCTTCCTCGCCTATTTCATCTACTCCAACAACTATGGGCTGCATTGATATCTTCTACCCTACCATTTTTTTGCACCATACTCATCCTGGAGGCTCTCTGCTAATACTTTAGATGTTGATGCATGGTTGAGAACCTCCCTCCAGTACGTCCAGTATTGGCAACACCAATCGATGCCTTTATCCATAACACAATCATAGGCATGGCAAACCCAGTGCATACCTCATCCATTGTGACATCGACTGCATCCTTGGCATCAACTCTCCCTCAACGGCTACCTCAATGCATCGCATTCATTCATGGCAACATCTCTTATGAACCACCATCCCTATGGAAACACCTTGGGTATCCAAGGCTTCTTGTGTGGCTAACTCATCTTTGGAAACTTTGACATCTCTGTTGACCACAACTATCATACACACGACATCCTTGGCAACATCAACATACGCACAAAGGAATATCATGATATTGCCCCGCTTGAGTAATTTTTTTAGGTTCACTGTTATGATTGCAAGGGGTGATAACTCTTCGAGTTACAACCTTAGGCTTGTCTGCGGCATCCCCACTATGAATGTTGTGAAATGTTAGAATATATTTTATAGGCTTACGCTCACACTTAGTGCTTGATCCAAGGGCCTATATAGGACTTAGTATGAGAGTTAGAGTTGTGTGCTCTTATAATCTTTGCATGCTAGAGTCTTAGTGGCTCATCGACCATGTCAACGACCCGCGGAACCTCGTGTGGAGCAACTGTGACGTCACACACAGGGGACAAGGAAACACTTTGGTGACGAAGCACCATAGTGGACTGCGTCAATGTGACTTGGAGACTAGAGCGTAGGTGAGGGTTTCATGGCTAGGAGCATATCCTAGAGCTCTAACATGGGCAAGGGGTTTCTTTTCAGCAACCAATACCCAGGATATAATGTTGCTTCTTGGAAGTTTGCTCTTTCCTCACTTGATATTTACTTACATCACTTATGTTTCATGTGTTTGTACGTCTTCTATATTTCTAGATTAATTAGGATAGTTAATATGATTAGCTATATATAGATTTGTAGAACTCTTTGTGAGTGGGTAGGTAGAGACACTAGATAATTTCTAGGTGCACTTCTAGTTAGTAATTATTATCTAGCGTAGAATCGTGTTGGAGCCCTGGGTTTAATTTTCTTTATCAGTAATCCAATTTACTACTCCCTTCTTGGGTCCCGCTCAGACGTTACTAATAAGACCGCTAAATTCTTTACAAATCCACATATAATATTCTAAAGGAAATACCAAGTTGTTAAGCAATATTGTGATGAAAAAAGAGCAAAGATAAGAATACAAATATTGCTCATATATATCAAAGGAACATTGAAAATAATATGAAGTGTATCAAATTAAGCACCCAAGCTTTTCTCTATGCTTTGGAAAAGGAATTTTTTTGCCCGAATTATGTTTAAATTCTGGACGTTTGCATTGGTTCTCTCCATATTCCATTTGGTACACCTTTTACCTTCTCTACCTTTGTTTGTCACTTGTTCTAGCAACTAGCTAGAAATATCTATTACCATAACCCCACACTCCTCCCGTCTTGGGCCCCCTGCCACCGGATTTGTGATCCGCTAGGTGCCACCGGATTTGTGATCCACTAGGTTAACAACTCTCAAGATGATTGATGCCTTCGTCCTGACTCGACTCACCAACCATCGTTCACCACCCCCCCTAGCATGTCACCACACCATCCACTAACAACCTCCACTTGTGTGGTCCAATATTTCCTCCCATCAAGGCATCAACCCTAACACATGCATATAGTCCCAAAACCCTACCTCGGCTCCTAGTGCCACATTACACATCTGCCAAATCGCCTTCACTGTTGAACCAGCAACATTTATTTCAAGATCCCTAAAACCATCCCGCGTCCATATATATTGAACTCTGCACGTTAGGCAAATTTGATCTCATCCACTACACAGCCCAGCTCGCCACACCCCATCCATGAAAGTTGGATCCACTAACAACCTCCACTAGTGTACATGGTCCAACATTTCCTCCCATGAAGGCATCAACCCTAAACATGCATAATCCCAAAACCCTGCCTTGGCTCCTGGTGCTCCACTACACATCGGCCAATCGCCTTCACTGGTGCCAACATTTATTTCAGGATACCTAAAACCGCAAGTCCCCACTACTTATCCCACGTCCATGTTTACACATCAGGCAAATTTGATCTCGTCCACTACACAGCCCAGCTCACCAGTGGCGGATCTTGGATGAGGATAAGGGGGGCTAAACAAAGAAGATTTAGAGCTAATGCTGAAAATTAATGGTGATTTCACACTAAGCAACAGTGATTAGTAAAGGAATCAGGCTGATTAGGGGGGGCTGTAGCCCCGGCAGCCCCCCCTTTGGATCCGCCGCTGCAGCTCACCACTCATCCATGAAAGTTTTGGATCCCAAAATGCTCGATTATTCTACATCATCCTTACCTGCAGATCCCTTACTCTAACGAGTTGGTTGGAAAAGATGGTGAGAGGAAAGCAGGAAAGAAAAATGCGATGGAGAGATGTCAAATATAGCTAGGGAATATCATGATACTAGTTTAGCTTGCCCAGAAGACAGCGACGTGATATACACGATCCAGTGCGTCCGGCGACTTTGTGCGATGCCGATGCGAAGTGTTCTTCTACTAGAAAGCAACAGCGCAGCAACCAGCTGCCATCCGGACCCCACCGCTACCGTCTTCCTCGCCTAGCTTTTCTCGATTCCGTCCACAACAGGGACAGGCCACACAAGCAACGACGATGATTGGGCAAAGAAAACTCGTGACGACACGCACACGACGACCAGAAGAAAAGAAAGAAGAGGCCGGGCAGAGGAGGTCGTCGTCGTCGACGCCGACGACCTACAGTTACGCACCGTGCTCGTAGACGAAGCCGTCGAAGCTGGAGCAGCCGGGCCCGCCGTTGAGCCAGAGCACGACGGGGTCCTTGGCGGGGTCGCGCTCCGACTCCACCAGGTAGTAGAAGAACCGTCTGCCGTGCGCCTCGTCCACCGTCACGTACCCGGCGTAGTGCTTCGACGGCAGCTTGCCGCCCGCGAACCCCGGGACGCTCGTCACCAGGGCACCCGGCGGCGCCGCGAGGCACCGGCAGGCGAAGGAGGAGGATAGCACCAGCAGCAGCAGCAGTGGGAGGGCAGGAGGAGCAGCGGTAGAGCCGCCGCGTGCCATTGCTGCGGGCCGGTGTGGGAGCTCGGTGGAGCTGCTAGGATGATACAGTGACCGGGACGATGGGGAGCGCGTTTAAATACAGAATGATCGATGAGCTGCCGGCTGCGGCGTCTATGTAGTGAAGGAATGGTGACGTCGACGACGACAAAGCCGGCGCCCGGCGGTTGTGTGTCAGTGTGTTTGTCAGTGTGTGTGTGTTGGAATTCTCACCGTCTCAGCCTACCACTAAGACTTTGAGTCACCCAAGTCGGCCGGGCCACGCCAGGATATGTTGACCAGTTGACGGATTTTGCAAAAGGAGAAGCAAGTCAGTTGATCTTTTCCACCATCCATGTATGACTGTCCGTATCTAATATACGAGTAGAATGACGTGTGTGCACTAGCTTCTCTCGCAAAGCTTCGTACCCTCCGACGGGATTCATTACCACTCTCTATCCTACGTGTGTGCAGCCGGACGAAGCTATGGTAGGTCATTTTCTAGATATATAGTTTTTCTACGTAGTTGCATATTTGTATCTAAAAATGCTAAAATGACCTATAAATTGAAACGAAGGAAGTAAAATTTAACTTGTGTTGCTTTTTTTTTTCGTGGTAAGAACAATCAAGGTTTAGAGGTGGCGGTGGAGAGCAAACACTGTGAGCAGAGATATGGCCGGCAGCGGGGTCAAGTGACAACGGCCGTCCCGATGAGTGGGTTGATGACAGCTGCGAGAGTGGACGGAGGCTCAAGATCCAGCAACATCTATCGACCGCTAGAGATACGATATGAGGATAGGCCGATAGGGCATGGACATGATGCGAAGCAAAGATAGTGGCCAAACTGGCCATGCACCCTGCAACAAGCAAGCTAAGACTACCCGCACTCATGGACTTCTATATTCATCCTCTATACGTCCTGGTCAACAAGATTCTCTCCTCTATACTCAATTCTTCCGCACCCATCCATCCTCTATATCATCCTCTATCCACTCTATCTATTATGGGACCCACTTGTCATTTTATCTAAATATATTCATGTGTGATCTAGTTTTGAAGGATTTATTAAGACGAATTTAATGGTGCAATCGAAATTTAATTTGGATTTTTGGTTTGTAAGTTATAGCATTTTTTCCCTTTGTTTAGCTAGTGGGGCCCGCCACTATAGAGTATAGAGTAAGCACTGTACTACTCTAAATATAGAGTGAGAGAAAATATAGAGTATCGTTTTAGAGTACCCAGTGCAGCAGTTTTTACTCTATATTCATACTCTAAAGCTTTAGAGTATCGTTTTAGAGTACCCACTGCGGGTAGTCTAAGATATCATATGGCCGGATCGGAGGAATGGAGTGGTGTTATTAGTGGCCACGGTGCATCAGCAACATACCATATATATGGCCGGTGAGTGTGTGTGTGTGAGGAGGGCAGGAAAAGGGGCACTCATGGTGTCTAATAATATCTATATATGGATGGATGGATGGACATGAAAGGCTTTTGTCCAAGTGGATCAAATGGGTTGGCAATTAATGTAAATATAGTGAGATTGACCACTTTTTCCAAATAAAGAAAGACCTTTGTCAAGGAGACCCATTGTCGATCTACTCTTGTGTTCAACATTGTTGCTGACATGTTAACGGTCCTTATTAATAGGGTAACGTATCAGGTGGAAACCACACACTTCGTAAAAACTCGTGCAAATCACGGTAAAAAAGTCGTCTAAATTCACCAAAAAAATCACATATGTAGATGATATGATGATACACAACCTTATAAAATATCTTTTCCAAAATCGACTTCGTTTGTGAGATATAAAAATAACAAATTTCAGAAAATTTGTTATTTTTATATCTCACAAACGAAGTCGAGTTTGGACAAGATATTTTACAAGGTTGTGTATCATCATATCATCTACATATGTGATTTTTTTGGTGAATTTAGACAACTTTTTTTGCCGTGATTTGCATGGGTTTTCACGAAGAGTGTGGTTTCCACCTGATACGATGCCTATTAATAGAGCCAAAGAAGAATGATAGTTAAGTGACCCGTCGCTGGAAATTGCTAAGGCCCTATAAAAAAATACCATTGGCCCATATCCACAAACCCTAGGCCAACCGCCAGTCTCTTATCCCGTTGCCACTACTACAGAATTGAGCTTCACAGTCGGTTCGTTATTGTTGGTTTCTTACAAACCAGCAGTGATAGTGCCTGCCAGCACATCACTGTCACCAATTTTTGGCTAAAACCAGCAATGATAGAACCAACCGACAATGATATTAGGATCATCACTATCAATTCATATCACTACTGGTTTTAGCCATGAACTGGCAGTGATATTGGGTCATCGCTACATGAAAAACTTTGTAGTTCAAACTTTATAACTTTCTCATTTGTTGTCCAATGAAGATAAATTTTATACCAAGCTTGTAGTACTCGACGAGATCTACAACTTTGTAGTTCAAACTTTTTTGATTTGAGATCGTTTGGATTAATAAATATGCATCACAAGATTTTATAGAGTTAACACCAAATGAGAGTCCATATGCTCTATATTCACAAGTGAGTGTCTATTGGTAGGAAAGGATCTTGGATGGAGAAACAATCAAAGCAGAAGATGTATAGATATCAATGCAACTTTGTAGTTCATAACTTTTTTATTTAAAGTCATTTTGATGTCAAAATATTTGATTCACAAAATTTTATAGAAGTTAATACCAAAGGAATCCATATGCTCTATACTCTATAGTCATAAATGAGTGTGCTGTGGTAGTTACTTCCTCCATGTCCCTAAAGAGAAAGTCGTTTTGGACAATGATACGGTCTTCAAAAAACAACTTTGATCACTACTTTTTGCTATAAAATATTTATAGAATATAGTCAACATATACTTTTATAAAACTACATTTCGAGATGAATTTACTTAGATCATTTTTATATTTTCAAACTCAACCCAAAATAATTTATTTGTAGTCAAAGTTTAAAATATTTGACCTACGACAACCTCAAAACGACTTTCTTTAAGAACATGGAGGGAGTAAGGATCTCAGGTAGAGAAGCGACCAAAACAAAAGTTGTAGATCTTGAAACGTTATACAACTTTTTCATTTGAAATCATCTATCCAACAAGAATTATGTTTGAATTCCAATATTTAAAATTTAAAATTTTCAAATGACCTCGGATGGAGAAACGACCAAAACAAAAGTTATAGATCTTGAAAAGTTATGCAACTTTGCAGTTGACAAGTGTTTTATTTTAAATCATCTATCCAAGGAAAATTACATGTGAATTTCATCATAGTTGAAATTCAAAATTTTCAAATGACCTCAAAAGGTTATAAAACTTTATAGTTCACAACTTTTTTCATTTGAATTTATTTAGGATCCCAAATAGTCATTTCAAAACTAGATGAACATAAAATGGGCAGGACGAATATCCTAAATGGACACAAGTGTCTTATAGGTTGAGTGGTTTAGGGGACGAAAGCGTGAAGCCTGAGGTCTTGGGTTCGAGCGCTGTCGGCTGCAAAGTGCTTGAAAAATCTCATGATAACCGGTGGGGTCTCTCCTAGTATTAAATTGTTTTTGCTATTTTCACCTCTTTTTTCATCTTGTTTTTGGGTTTTCTAAAAACCTTATCAATGTCAGTTCTAGAACCAGTAGTGATGAGCAGCAATGATAATCCGTTCTGGGGTAGTGCCCCTTCATCACGCACCCACATCTCTCTCTCTCTCTCTCTGTGCGCGCGCGTTCCTCACCCACTGATGCCCTTCCGGCCTTCTTCCCTTTCAATGGTTCCCCGCACACTAATGACCATGGCGTCACCACCCAAACAATGGCAGCCGCTACCCTTCCTCTCATTATGCTAGCTAGCAGCCCCACCCTTCCTCTCCTATGTCAACTAAGGGTGGTGCCCTACCCCTGCCCACCCTGATCTAGTGGGGCCAAGGTGAATTCAGCTAGGGAAAGGCGGATATGATGGGGGTAGGATTCACAAGTTGAAATGCAACAAGATTGAAGGCCATCAAATCCAAAACAAGAAAGGCCATGCTCATCTTTAAATTCAAGAAGAATAGTACAAATTGCAGCTAAGATTGGGGATTTGTGCAACCAAGAAACTTGAATGCATACATGGTTCTATTCGATAGAAACTAAGAGGCGTTCAAGTTCACTCACCGAAGTTTAGGTTGAACGACGATTGTGCGTTGCAGATGAGTCATAGGTGCGAGTGTGCGGCGACGAGGAGAGCGATGGTGGTTCCTCCAAGCCCTTAGTCCACCGCGAGGATGGGCCAGAAAGGGTAATGGACATGAGAGAAGGGAGGTCATAAGAATTGTATATTGAGTTCAACACCATCTTTGTACCTGTAGCAGGCCCCATTTTGCAGCGACCAAGCTTCTTGGTGTTGGTCGGACATATTGATGGTATTTCACTTGCTAGAGCACGAGGATGGATGTTCAAGAGACCAGTTAAAATCATAATATGTACCCAAACAGGTAAGCGACATTGCATTTAGTAGGGACATTTCGCCCCACATCACTAATCCAAACCATCAAAGTACTATTTTTGTATCATAAGTGACGAAAATGGTAACGAAACAATAGTTCAACAGGCAACCCAAAAATAAAGAACACTAATCCTAATACATGTTGATCTACTTCCCTACATTGAGGATCTGGCTAATCAACATGTCAAAAACTAAGACAACTTCAAAAGAGGCGAAAGAAGAATGCAACCAAATTTCTTTTACATAGCTACCAACTCTCATTTCATCTTCATTGGAACCCTTGCCATGTATTCTTCAACCTCCTGCATCTCCATGATGAAAGCTACATCATTGAACTCTTCCTTCGTTCTAACATGTGCATTCGCCTTCACAGATGACACCTTGTAACACCACGGGTGTTATAGTGCTAATTAATCTGCCATGTCATCATAATGCATCGCAAAGCATCCATGATTAGGTCAACCTTGTTATGCATCAACTAAAACAAGTTTACTTATCTAGATTGGATGTGCTTCTCTGTGGTGTGATCCGAACCCGAAAACCCTAAATTCGAATGCCACCGCAAATACTTAGTCCGTGCCCTGCGTAATTTGAGGTGTGTGACTATGTTACACACTAGTGTCAAATGTAGGGTATGAGCTCAAGTACAACACCTAAAATGAAGCTCCAAGTTTGAGTTTGAGTTGGAGTCCCAAAACTTGTCACGAGTTTTCCGATTCGAATTCAAATTCAAATTTGGGGAAAAATGTAAAAGAATTTCAAAAGCTAATTTGGTCAACCAAGAGTGGCATTTGGTCAACCATGTCATGTTGGTCCAAATGATGCCCTTGGATGATGGTTTGATCACTAAGTAATCACTAATTAAAGTAGCAACAAATTCCAATTGAAAATTCCTCCGAAAACCCTAAATTTCAAAACCCTGTTTTACCCCTTTTGAAATAATTCAAAATCTAAGCAAAATTTGGGAAAAAGTTTAAAACCAAGTTTGAAGAACTTTTCAAGGGCTACAACTTTGGTGTTTTGAGTTTTCAAAGTTTTAGTGTAAAATGTGGAGCAATTTTGAAAATAAACAAATTTCAGATTTGACTCATTTTTGTCCCGAAACTAAGATTTCAAAATGGAGGCAGAATTTGAAAATGTGTTGAACAGAAAAGTTGTAGGTCTTGTCAAGATGTACAACTTTGGTGTTTGGAGATTTTGATGTTTCAATATGAAATCCAAAGTAATTTCTAAATTACCAAATCACAAAATGTGTCCCCTTTTGAATTTAAACTCAAATTTCAAAATCCAGTTAGATTTTGAAAAAGTGTTCAATACAAAACTTGTAGAACTTGAAATTCTGAAGATTTCATATATTGGAAGTTTTTCAAGTTTCCACATGAATTTTAGAGTAATTTGAGAAAACAGTTTGAAAATTCAAATTTGGGGGGGACAGCTACAGTAGCCGCCCAATCACCGCCGACCACCGCGCGGTATGGGCGCCGGCGAGACGCCGGACGGCTTCGGCCAGCTTCCAGGCGCGCCCAGGATCACCAGCGCAATGACGAGCGTCTTCCAACGCTGTAGCCGCAACCGTTGCCTATATATATGTCGAAGCCGCCGTGTTTTTCTTTTTCTTCCCCGTTTTCGCCACCGCCGCCACCGCAGCTCCGCCGCTCGCCGCTGCCGCTGCCAAGCCATCTCCGGCCACGCAAACCACACCAATAGCGCCGCCTCATCCTCACGCACCTCGTGAACCACCCAAGTTAGCTTGACTTCGCCTGGATCGCCGCAGCCACCGCTTCCCGTGCTCACCTCCGGCGACCGACCGCCACCGTCGCCCTCACGTGGCCAGCCACTTCCCGTGCTTCCCCGCTTCAACCGAGCACGGTTTCGTGTTTGTGGTATGCCACTGATGCTTCCCGTCCCCTCAATTTAGCCTCTACCGCTTTGTGTGCACCGGCGTGCTGCTCCCGTGTCCACTGTGCCGCCATCGCCGTCGCTCGCGGGTCGCTAGAGCTCGAACCATGGTGCTATCTAGAAAACGGAGTCGTGGGAAGGTGTAGATGGTGATGGTAGGATCAATTTGTCGACCGAAGCTCCGGTCACCGGCCGGCCACCGCGCGAGGGTGAGTGAGCGCGCGGGAGTGAGCGGGAGGACGAGAGGTTGGCGATGACAAGTGGGGCAGGGCTGTCAGTGAGAGAGAGGGAGCGGGCGAGCGCGCGCGGAGCGGGCCGCGCTGCTGGGCTGCGGGAGTGGAGCTGGGCCGAGCGCGAGCGTGAGCGCGCGGGCGCGCGCGAGCGGGCCGCTCGGTTGTGCTGGACCGGAGTGAGAGAAGAGATCGGCCCAGTTCGGTATTTGATTTTGTTTTTCTTTTTCAAAATTATGAATAGTGATACTATTTGTTTATTTCACTAAAAATTGTGTAGAGTTCCAAAATTCCTGAAAATTTTTGGGTGAGCTTCTCAATAAATAAACTATCTAGGAAAAATGTTAAATCATGAATTTAAGTACTTTATGCAGTAGATTTAATTAGTTCCAATAAAGATTAAATGCCACTTCCATGAATTTTAATAATTTATTTATTAATCCAAAAATTATGAAATTTATTGTGACATTGTTGTAGGTCATTCTTAATCTATAGAAAAAGTTTGAGCTTATTTAGATAAAGTTCGATCAACTATTAATTATGCCCTAATTAGTTAAATAATAAATAAATGTTAATTTGATAACTTTAAGTGTTGTGTGCCCTTTTGATTGAGTGATGTCCTTAGGTCACTAATCATTGATGATCTTTGGCACCTTAATTTCATGTTTGAGATCGTTAGTAATTTACTTAGTATAAAAGCTGGTATCGCTGGAGTTGTCGCTACTAGTTAGTAGGTTTACTGTTTTACGACTGTACCGCGAAGGAAGTTGTACTCAAGTCATAACTCGTGGCATATCATCATCAAGCATCATGTTTATCATCGAGCATCATGTTAAAGCATGTTATGTACTCGTGTAGTTCCCGCTTTCGAAGAAGTCGCAGTTGCCGAGCAAGCTTCCGGAGAAGAGCTATCGTCGGTGGGTTCTGGACCAGACGTTGGAGTCCTCGAGTCCGAGTCTTTTGTCCTTGGAGTCTTTGTCTTAGTCGGGCAAGTCTTGTTGAGTACTCTCGTACTCAGGGTTTGTTGAACCCCTTGTTGCAGGTGCGGTTCATGAACAAGTCTGCTTCGAGCCTTGTTGCATGACCGTCGTGGTTGAAGAAAGTGACGACGAGTAGACTGTGTGGCCTTTGGGCAAGGCATCTCGCTCGTGTGTTGTAATAAAGTTACTACCGATACTTCTCTACTACTGGTTTGTAATAATGTTACATAAGGTTTGAGGTTTGAAAACTGGTTTGTAACCCTAAGTTATTGTAAGACTTCCGCTACTTTACTCTGTTGAATATTTTGAATAAACTGTTGTAATATTGCAATACTCCTATGATTGGATCCTGTTCGGAGGAAAGCAGGCCTTTTAAGTTATGAGGAACATAAGTACGGCTGTCAGAGGTCATTATGACGATGACGGGTACATGTGGGCCATCATAATTAGGAGGTTCTGTGGGCAGCTGGTACCAGAGCATAATCACTTGAGTTATTGTAGTATTACTTTGCAAAACTTCAAAATGATTTGGGTCAAATAAACTTAATATGGATATTTTGGTCCAAATTGCTTTTGCTTATCTTAATCTATTCTATAGTTTCCTTAGCTCATATTTGAAAGCTTCGTAGTGAAGTATCATGTTATAGTGCCCTATGTTATAAATATTGCATGTGTTACTTAACCTTTTCTGTTAGATCGTAAGTATGATGCATGCATCATGTTAATTAACCTGCTTAAGTTACCTTTCCTTTTAAAGTGGTTTGGGTTAAGTAAGGTTCAATCCTATTCATGCTAACCTTCAAATCCCTCCTATCTGTTCTTATCGATCTAATTCTGTCTTACTTTAGGATGGCACGTGTGAAGACTACTCCTCGCAAGAAAAGTGGTCCGCAAGGAGTGCCACATCATCAGTTGGCCGCCAGAGGTGATGGAGCAAGCAGTAGCCGCAATCCAAACCTGGATTCACAGTCAGAGGTTGCAAGGCTTACATCAGAGGTAGAGCGACTGAAGCGCAACATGCGTTTTTGGAAGTAGTTCCAGAATGAGTCTCTGGAAAAGGAGACAGAAGCCAGGGCTCGTGTTCATGAGTTGGAGCTTTATGCGACACACCTGGAGTAGTACAACACCATTCTGCATGAGGAAGTCCATAGGCTACATGATCTGATGAATCCCAATCATCAGCCTCAGGCAGTAGAAGATGATGTCGGTGCCGTGGTTGTTCCTGGTGGAGAGGACAATGAGGAAGAAGATCCAGAAGAAAACGAACCCATGATGGAAAGTGGGGATGAGGCAAGTCATGTCACTGGTGCAAGTGCTCCAGAGAATGAGGATGGAGTGATTGTGATCAGCGATGATGATGAGGAGTAAAGTGATGTAAATAAACATGGTTTGTGTACAACAGATGGACGGTACTGGAACTTCCCAGGATGGGGACAATACTCCGAATCCCCCACCATTCCCACCTACTTTGGTAGAAGCTATTGCCGCACTGGTTAATACCACTACCTTGTTGGCTCAGAATCAGAATGGAAACCAGGGTCGTCGAGGCCGTAATAATGGAGGAGAAACCACTTATGTGGATTTCACCGATACCCGTCCACCGGTGTTTTCAAAGGCAGATGAGCCGCTAGAGGCGGATGACTGGCTCTGCACCATGGAGCAAAAGTTTGAACTTCTACAGTGCACGGAGTACCAGAAACCCGTGTTTGCAGCACAGCAACTCAGGAGTGCCGCAGGGGCGTGGTGGGCGAATCTGGTCGCTGCACGGCCTGCTGGCCACCATGTCACTTGGTAAGAGTTTCGGGATGCTTTTAGAGCACACTACATTCCAGATGGTGTCATGGCCATGAAGTTAGAAGAGTTTCTCTCGCTGAAGCAAGGGAACCAGACAGTTCTACAGTATGTGGGCAAATTCAATCATCTGTCCCAGTATGCAGCTGAGTATGTGAGCACTGATGCGAAAAAGAAGAGTTGTTTCATGAGAGGTTTGAGTACCAGGATCCAGGAAGCATTGGTCACCTACTATAATGCCACGTACCATGAGATAGTCAATGTGGCTATTGCGTCAGAAGAAAAGTCTCGCCTTCACAAAGAGTCGAAGAAAAAGAAGCAAGTGTTGTCTAGCCCGTCTGGCGGCATTAAGAAGCGCCAGAAGTTTGTTTACCACCCTCAGAACCATTTCCGCCCAACTTGTCGTCCACCGCAATATCAAGCTCAGTCGCAGACGTTTTTTCGTCCTGCTGCAACCCCGCAATATCCACAGCAGCCGAATGCCCCTGGTATTCGAAACCAGACTCTAGTAACCCATAATTTTCCCTGCTACAATTGTGGAAAACCAGGCCACTTCTCCAAGGACTGCCCGTATCCAAGGCAGTACAATCCCAATTATCCCAGAGCTCCAGTACCGCAACAGCAGCAGCCTCAGAGCAAGAATAACAATCTTAATGTTCAGAAGGGTAAGGGTGAGAAGAAGAAGACCGGACGTGTGTTCTACACTCAAGCAAGTGCAATTCCAGAGGGAGAACTTGTTATGATGGGTATGTTCCCTGTTGCTAATCATCCAGTAGCACTGTTATTTGATTCAGGTGCATCGCATACATTCATAAATCACACCTTTGTTGTTAAGCATGACATTCCAATTATGGGAACACAAGAAGATTTCTTTATCCAGTCGCCCGGGGGACGACTGTGTACTAAGGAGATGGTACGTGACGTACCTATAGAGTTAGGTGGGCATATATTCCCTACCTCAATGATAATATTACAGAAGTAGGATATAGATGTAATCATGGGTATGAATTGGATGTACCAACGAGGAGCCATTATAGATGCACTGCACAGAGCTATAAGGTTGAACTTGCGAGATAATAAATCTCATCTTCTTATCCAACTTCCTATTCCCAAGAGAACAGTTGAAAGGTTATGTGCAACTTCAGTACAGGAGATTTGTGATATACCGGTAGTCTG
Organism: Saccharum spontaneum; assembly: GCA_022457205.1. NCBI lineage: Eukaryota > Viridiplantae > Streptophyta > Magnoliopsida > Poales > Poaceae > Saccharum > Saccharum spontaneum. Next base: position 15,861,139 of record CM039607.1, read on the forward strand.
TGAATTTTTAGATGTGTTTCCAGATGATCTACCAGGTCTGCCACTAGACAGAGATGTAGAGTTTGTGATTGAGTTAAAACCGGGTACTGCCCCAATATCCAGGAGAGCTTACAGAATGCCACCCAATGAATTGAAAGAATTTAAGGATCAATTGCAAGAGTTACATGACAAATGTTTTATCAGACCCAGTTCATCACCGTGGGGATGTCCGGCTCTTTTTGTTAAGAAGAAAGATCAGACTTTAAGGATGTGTGTTGATTATAGGCCGTTGAATGAAGTAACCATTAAGAACAAATACCCGTTGCCTCGCATTGATCTACTCTTTGATCAGCTTGCGAGGGCAAAGGTATTTTCAAAGATCGATCTTCGATCAGGGTACCATCAAATTAAGATTCGACCTGAAGATATCCCAAAGACTGCATTCACCACTAGATATGGACTGTATGAGTACCTAGTTATGTCTTTTGGTCTCACCAATGCACCGGCACATTTCATGTATCTGATGAACTCAGTTTTCATGCCGGAACTTGACAAGTTTGTGGTTGTGTTTATTGATGATATTCTGGTATACTCCAAAAGTGAAGAAGAGCATGTTGAGCATCTCAGAGTAGTTCTGACTCGTCTGAGAGATCATCAACTGTATGCCAAGTTCAGTAAGTGTGAGTTTTGGTTAAGAGAAGTGCAATTCTTAGGACATGTGTTGTCAGCAGGAGTAGCAGTAGATCCTGGCAAGGTAAAAGATATTCTGAATTGGAAACCACCAATCTCAGTTCATGAAGTCTGAAGTTTTCTAGGGATGGCGGGTTATTACCATCGATTCATACCTGACTTTTCAAAGTTAGCCAAGCCAATCACGGAGTTGTTGAAGAATCAAACTAAGTTCATATGGTCTCCAGAATGCGAGAAAGCTTTTAGAATTCTAAAGAAGTCATTGACAACTGCTCCAGTCTTGGCACAGCCAGATATAGAAAAGCCATTTGATGTTTACTGCGATGCTTTGGGTATTGGCCTAGGTTGTGTATTGATGAAAGAAGGCAGGGTCATTGCTTATGCTTCGAGACAGTTGAAGCACCACGAAGAACTTTATCTGACATATGATCTTGAACTAGCAGCCGTGGTTCATGCATTGAAAATCTGGCGTCATTACTTGTTGGGTAATACTTGCCACATGTATACAGATCACAAAAGCTTGAAGTATATCTTTACTCAGTCAGAATTGAATGAGGCAAAGAAGGTGGCTTGAATTAATAAAGTACTATGATTTAGAAGTACACTATCACCCTGAAAAAGCAAATGTTGTTGCCGATGCACTCAGTAGAAAGAATCATTGCAATTGTATAATTGTAAAGCCAATGGATTACAGTTTGTGTTACGAATTGGAAAAGTTGAATATTGAAATAGTCCAACAAGGTCAGTTGACTAATGTCACTGTGGAATCAACAATCAAAGATCAGATTGTATCTGCTCAGAGAAAGAATTCCGGAATAGCTCACATCAAAGAAAAAGTTAGAACAGGTCAACAAACAGATTTCAGTATTGATGATGCAGATGTGTTGTGGTTTAAGAACCGGCTAGTGGTCCCAAAGGTTCCAGAGCTACGTCAGCTCATTCTTGATGAAGCACATAGTACAAGGTTTTCTCTTCATCCAGGGAGTAATAAGATGTATCAGGATTTGAAACAGAGATTCTGGTGGACCAAAATGAAAATTGAGATCGCTAAGTATATTGACAGATGTGACACTTGTTGTAAAGTGAAGGCTGTACATTTGAAGTCAGCAGGAATGTTACAACCCTTGCCCATTCCATCCTGGAAATGGGAAGATATCAGTATGGATTTCATTACTGGGTTACCCAAGACCTCAAGAGGCTTTGATTCAATTTGGGTCATTGTGGACCGACTGACAAAGTCATCTCATTTTATTCCAGTCAGGGTGGATTATACTGCTACAACTTATGCTAAAATATATATTGCACGAATCCTGAGTCTTCATGGGGTACCAAAGACCATTGTATCTGATAGAGGTACGCAATTTGTTAACAATTTTTGGAGACACTTACATGAGTCCCTGGGTACAAAACTTCTGCACAGTACTGCTTATCATCCACAAACAAGTGGTCAGACTGAGAGGGTCAATCAAATTCTAGAAGATATGTTAAGGTCTTGTGCACTTAATTATTCAGACACTTGGGACGAGTGGTTACCTTTAGCATAATTCTCCTACAATAATAGTTATCAAGAGAGTATCAAAATGGTACTGTTTGAAGCATTGTATGGCCGCAGGTGCAGAACTCCATTGAATTGGTCAGAACCGGGAGAAAGGTTGTTTTTCGGTGTTGATCTTGTGAAAGAAATAGAAGAAAAAGTTAGACAGATCCAGAATAATCTGAAAGTTGCTCAGTCCCGACAAAAGAGTTATGCTGATAAAAGGCGTAGACCCTTGGTATTCCAAGTAGGAGATTATGTTTATTTGAAAGTATCACCCATGAAGGGAGTCAACCGATTTGGAGTCAAAGGCAAACTCGCACCGCGTTATGTTGGCCCATTTCAAATTATTGAGAGATGTGGAAAGGTGGCATATAAGTTAAAGTTGCCTGAACAACTGTCAGCCGTGTACAATGTATTTCATGTATCACAAATGAAGAAGTGTCTGCAAGTACATGATCAAGTTGTTGATGTGGATGGAGTTGAACTTGAACCGGATTTGACATATTTTGAACACCCTGTTCGAGTTTTGGATCAAAAGGATCGTGTTACCTGAAGTAGAACAACTAAATGGTACAGGATACAATGGAATCAACATTCAGAAGAGGAAGCCACCTAGGAATCGGAAGATTACCTGTTAGAGAATTTCCCTGAGTTCTTTGCTTCTATCTAGGTTGCAATTTCTTCTTTAAAATTGTAATATATTCTTTTAAAAAAAATCTTTGTAGTGTAGAAAACCCCCCTACCTATTTTGTAGACAAGTCTTGGACGTGTTTGCTTGACACGTTTCCTTTTCCATTACTTAACTCAAGGCTTTAAATCTTGGGATGAGATTTCTTTAAGGGGGAAGGGCTGTAACACCCCAGGTGTTATAGTGCTAATTAATCTGCCATGTCATCATAATGCATCGCAAAGCATCCATGATTAGGTCAACCTTGTTATGCATCAACTAAAACAAGTTTACTTATCTAGATTGGATGTGCTTCTCCGTGGTGTGATCCGAACCCGAAAACCCTAAATTTGAATGCCACCGCAAATACTTAGTCCGTGCCCTGCGTAATTTGAGGTGTGTGACTATGTTACACACTAGTGTCAAATGTAGGGTATGAGCTCAAGTACAACACCTAAAATGAAGCTCCAAGTTTGAGTTTGAGTTGGAGTCCCAAAACTTGTCACGAGTTTCCCCATTCGAATTCAAATTCAAATTTGGAGAAAAATGTAAAAGAATTTCGAAAGCTAATTTGGTCAACCAAGAGTGGCATTTGGTCAACCATGTCATGTTGGTCCAAATGATGCCCTTGGATGATGGTTGGATCACAAAGTAATCACTAATTAAAGTAGCAACAAATTCCAATTGAAAATTCCTCCGAAAACCCTAAATTTCAAAACTCTGTTTTACCCCTTTTGAAATAATTCAAAATCTAAGAAAAAATTGGGAAAACGTTTAAAACCAAGTTTGTAGAACTTTTCAAGGGCTACAACTTTGGTGTTTTGAGTGTTCAAAGTTTTAGTGTAAAATGTGGAGCAATTTTGAAAATAAACAAATTTCAGATTTGACTCATTTTTATCCCCAAACTAAGATTTCAAAATGGTAGCAGAATTTGAAAATGTTTTGAACAGCAAAGTTGTAGGTCTTGTCAAGATGTACAACTTTGGTGTTTGGAGATTTTGAAGTTTCAATATGAAATCCAAAGTAATTTCTAAATTACCAAATCCCAAAAATGTGTCCCCTTTTGAATTTAAACTCAAATTTTAAAATCCATTTAGATTTTGAAAAAGTGCTCAATACAAAACTTGTAGAGCTTGAAATTCTGAAGATTTCATATATTCGATGTTTTTCAAGTTTCCACATGAATTTGAGAGTAATTTGAGAAAATATTTTGAAAATTCAAATTTGGGGGGGGGGACAGCTACAGTAGCCGGCCAATAACCGCTACCACCGCGCGGTATGGGCGCCGGCGAGACGCCGGACGGCTTCGGCCAGCTTCCAGGCGCGCCCAGGATCACCATCGCGATGACGAGCGTCTTCCAACGCTGTAGTCGCAACCGTTGCATATATATATATGTCGAGGCCGCCGTGTTTTTCTTTTTCTTCCCCGTTTTCGCCACCGCCGCCACCGCAGCTCCGCCGCTCGCCGCTGCCACTGCCAAGCCATCTCCGGCCACGCAAACCGCACCAATAGCGCCGCCTCATCCTCGCGCACCTCGTGAACCACCCAAGCTAGCTTGACTTCGCCTGGATCGCCGCAGCCACCGCTTCCCGTGCTCACCTCCGGCGACCGACCGCCACCGTCACCCTCACGTGGCCAGCCACTTCCCGTGCTTCCCCGCTTCAACCGAGCACGGTTTCGTGTTCGTGGTATGCCACTGATGCTTCCCGTCCCCTCAATTTAGCCTCTACCGCTTTGTGTGCGCCGGCGTGCTGCTCCCGTGTCCACCGTGCCGCCATCGCCGTCGCTCGCGGGTCGCTAGAGCTCGAACCATGGTGCTATCTAGCAAAACAGAGTCGTGGGAAGGTGTAGATAGTGATGGTAGGATCAATTTGTCGACCGAAGCTCCGGTCACCGGCCGGCCACCGCGCGAGGGTGACTGAGCGCGCGGGAGTGAGCGGGAGGACGAGAGGTTGGCGATGACAAGTGGGGCAGGGCTGTCAGTGAGAGAGAGGGAGCGGGCGAGCGCGCGCAGAGCGGGCCGCGCTGCTGGGCTGCGGGAGTGGAGCTAGGCCGAGCGCGAGCGCGAGCGCGTGGGCGCGCGCGAGCGGGCCGCTCGGTTGGGCCGGACCGGAGTGAGAGAAGAGATCGGCCCAGTTCGGTATTTGATTTTGTTTTTTTTTTCAAAATTATGAATAGTGATACTATTTGTTTATTTCACTAAACATTGTGTAGAGTTCCAAAATTCCTGAAAATTTTTGGGTGAGCTTCTCAATAAATAAACTATCTAGGAAAAATGTTAAATCATGAATTTAAGTACTTTATGCAGTAGATTTAATTAGTTCCAATAAAGATTAAATGCCACTTCCATAAATTTTAATAATTTATTTATTAATCCAAAAATTATGAAATTTATTGTGACACTGTTGTAGGTCATTCTTAATCTATAGAAAAAGTTTGAGCTTGTTTAGATAAAGTTCGATCAACTGTTAATTATGCCCTAATTAGTTAAATAATAAATAAATGTTAATTTGATAACTTTAAGTGTTGTGTGCCCTTTTGATTGAGTGATGTCCTTAGATCACTAATCATTGGTGATCTTTGGTACCTTAATTTCATATTTGAGCTCGTTAGTAATTTACTTAGTGTAAAAGCTGATATCGCTGGAGTTGTCGCTACTAGTTAGTAGGTTTACTGTTTTACGACTGTACCGTGAAGGAAGTTGTACTCAAGTCGTAACTCGTGGCATATCATCATCAAGCATCATGTTTATCATCGAGCATCATGTTAAAGCATGTTATGTACTCGTGTAGTTCCCGCTTTCGAAGAAGTCCGAGCAAGCTTCCGGAGAAGAGCTATCGTCGGTGGGTTCTGGACCAGACGTTGGAGTCCTCGAGTCCGAGTCTTTTGTCTCGTCAGAGCAAGGAAAGCCCCGGTGCATTTAAACCCTACCTTGAGTTTTACAAATGTTTTATTATTTATACTATGGTTTATTGCATTAAGTAATTAGGAGTTGAGTGATAACCCCATTTGCTGCATTGTCATCCTTGATTATTGCGATATCAACCTTGATACCTGTTTTACTAAAAATGCGTAGTATGCTTCGCTATGCTTAGAAGTTAAGCTTTTAAATGAAATGTTTGCATAGCCATGACAACATACTTAATGAATATTGAAAGATAAGAATGAACTTGAAAGATCGGGCGGGTGGTTTGGCCACTGCTAACATGCATTGGGAAAGGAGTCTCAATGTAGTGTTTCCGCCTTGTCAGTTAAGGACCGTCCGTTGTAAGCCGGCCTGTGTTTTGAGACTTTGCAACTAGCCTCATGCCTTGGGTAAGCCCAAAATATTGGTGATTCCATTACGAGAACGTCTAACCTCGCACTGGGAGTGGAGAGATGGCGGGAGTAGCGTGTACCCTCGGGGCTAGAATCGGGCTGGGTTCGAGGAGTACTGTACTCTCGGGTGGCGATGGACACGTTCTGGTTTTGGGAGATCTAAATGAGGGTTGATATATGCAAGATTCGGTTCTACATATGTCGTGATGTTAGAGATCCCCAGCTGGGTATAATCGGTTCGAATCGTCGTTGCTCCTCGGTTATGGAGACTTGATCACCTGACTTACAGCGTAGTTAAGAAATGGAATGGAAAGAAAGAATGAGAAGTGTTTTGATGATAATTACTTTGATCTAGATTAGGATCACCTAGATTTGGTTAATGAACCATCAATGATAAAAGTAAAATGTTGAAGATAAGGACTTACCTTAGTAAGCTTTTCTGCAAAAGAAAATTTGATTCTAGAATACCCGTACCTTGATTCCCTAAAGCTAGCATGTCCTTGGAGTCTTTGTCTTAGTCGGGCAAGTCTTGTTGAGTACTCTCGTACTCAGGGTTTGTTGAACCCCTTGTTGCAGGTGCGGTTCATGAACAAGTCTGCTTCGAGCCTTGTTGCATGACCGTCGTGGTTGAAGAAAGTGACGACGAGTAGACTGTGTGGCCTTTGGGCAAGGCATCTCGCTTGTGTGTTGTAATAAAGTTACTACCGATACTTCTCTACTACTGGTTTGTAATAATGTTACATAATGTTTGAGGTTTGAAAACTGGTTTGTAACTCTAAGTTATTGTAAGACTTCCGCTATTTTACTCTGTTGAATATTTTGAATAAACTGTTGTAATATTGCAATACTCCTATGATTGGATCCTATTCGGAGGAAAGCAGGCCTTTTAAGTTATGAGGAACATAAGTACGGCTGTCAGAGGTCATTATGACGATGACGGGTACATGTGGGCCATCATAATTAGGAGGTTCTGTGACACACATCGTCACTAAATCATTTACCAAATTCTTCATAAATGGTCCATGTTCAGGATCGAACCACGCATAGAACCCGTTGATTGGGGGTCTACGAAAAGAACAAATAATCATAAATAATAGCGCATTATGACATGCCACTTTCAACATTTCCATATCCAACTTTGAACAAATACTCAACAAGAAATGAATCATGTTACCCATGCTCTAATGCATTTGTCTTAGCGATGACTAGGGTTGTTATCACTCCAAGAAATCCACATAGTCGCCTTCAATTTGCAGCAGCACTCAATGACGGGCCGGTATGCAAAGGGGCCTTCACGGTATGGGACTGCTGGCCACGCCCCCTGGTGTACTTAGCACCTCCGGAAAAATGGGACCATCTCATGAGCCCGTGTTGTAATGGTGCGGACAATGTCAATGAGTGTGAGCTAGATTCCGCCATGGACAATTGTGGACTGAACTTGTCCACACTCTCATCTTGCAGGGAGACCCGACCACGTTATATATTGCTTTCGTGTCACCCCAGCCTGACATATCCTATCCCTCCCCCTTTTGTTAATGACAAAAAAAAATTTGACAAGAGGACCTCGACTAAACACTGGGATATCAGTTATTAGACGTTGAACCAAAGAAATTGCCACACTTCAATATGTTATTAGATAAAGATGAATGAGATGAGCGCCTTGTCTAACCACAAATTGAGTGCCTTGTCTAACCACAAATTGAGGTGCATATTTGAGTACATTGATAACACAACTAACAATCCAACTGATTTATAATCTAAGGATCAAAATTGCCCAACTATTTATATAATCTGTAATTCCGGTTCTTATAATCTGTAGCTAGTAGCCTAATCAATTATATAATCTATAATTGAGGTTCTTATAATCTATAGCTACTAACAACATCGAAGTTTTCCCTAAATAAACCAGTTACAAGTGCTCTAATATAATATAACTATATATATAGTGAGTTTATTTTCTCAATTCCTTGATGTAAATCCTTTGCTAATTCTGCACAACTCCAGTTCTAGAATTTGCTCCAGTGGTTCTGACTCCGAAACATTCATGCTTCAGAAAAAAATGGCCTTTACGATCCCTAGGAACAGTGACACGAAACCAATTTCAGTAAATTTTCACTGAAGACAGTAATCTGCTTAGTTTTTTTTTATCAAAGGCCCAGCCCAGCTTTATTAGAAAGCGCATGAAGAACACCTGATCCTTGCCAGTTTACATATGAAGCGCAAAGATAAAAGTCACACCGCCAGGACACCACAGCAAAAGACCACTCTACTACCAGCATCTAAAACCTCTACCCACTATGACAGAGAAAGCTACCGGTTTGTATAAAAGAGACTACAAAGAAAACTCCAACTCCACCAACGGAGCTTATAACATCTACGACCAGAAGCACGGAGCTACAAGTAGAAAGCTCATGCCGTCAGCCCGTCACCAGGCCTTGATTCAGCTTGTCAAAGATCTTCTCCGCCACATCTTTGGATTTGGGCTTCAACAGCGGCTTCCAGGACTTAATCAACATCATCGTCTTGTGGAGAATACTTATCCACAAGACATAATCTGCTTAGTGTTCATCTCTTCGTTTGTTTTCACAGACATAATCTGCTTAGTGTTCATCTCTTCGTTTGCTTCCAGGACTTAATCAACATCATGCTGTTCATCTATTTTGTCCTTTCCTAATTGCCACTCAGACAGACAAAACAGATATTCAGCAATTGCGATTGACTGTATATTCCAGCATTCACAAATCTCATATCTTATACCACCATGTAACATATCTCATATAATATGGGGATATTTTTACACCACCATGGCAACAAGAAGAAAAACATATAACTAGTCGATACTTCCAAACAAAACATAGGTCTTCGGCGAGGCCTCAACAAGGGATGAAATTGAAGTGGTCTTACAATCACAAAGATTATCAAGCCAAATTGAAACTTGCTCAATAGACTAACATTGTAACTTGACATGTTAACTGTATCCAGTTATCAATGAGCTGACTAGATATGCCCCTGCCTTCATATACTTACGTGATGTGCACTTTGGAGGAGACTCTGGAGTTTGGAACATCTGTTTCTACGCTGCCCTTTTGCTAATACATCCTCCATTGGTGTATTACCAACTCTTGATTCAGCATCCGATAGCTCTTGATCACCCTCTTCATATGGCTCCTGGGGTTTGAAATGGGCAACATACTGTGCAGCTGACAGACGGGGATGAGGAGGCATCTACAAGATTTAGACATAGATTAGATAGAATCAATGTATTTTCGCAATAGAATAAAGTAGAGGAAGCATTAAAATTTTAGTAATTAACAAGGTGAAAAGAGGAAGCATGAATTAAGTGAAGTATGGATGCTATCAACGACCATTCTAACTAGGCTTGCGTCCTACAGTCAACACGGCTCCGATACCAATCTGTCACACCCATTTTTAAGGACAAAAATAGGATGCATAAATTACTCATGTGCGCCTCAGGACATGATCGCACACATAAGTAGACAAATTACATAGTATCATCACAGTGCTTATTACATAGCGAATAAATAGTTAAGACATAGTCTTGAACGATAAATAATAATAACTAATAATAATCTCCAGCGAAAACTCCACACAGGGACACGGTTGACTGGTTGACACCAAGACTAGTACTCATTACGATAATCTTCCTCATAATCTTCATCTGTTATGGTGGAAATAGCAAGGGTGAGTCCATGTCGAACTCAACAAATATAACACAGGGTTCATAAGGCTCAATAGGCTAGACACTGTTTAACTGCGTTTAGCTTTTATTCATATAATTAACAATTGAGTAGCATCAAGATAAACCACTTCCCATTAAAGAACCAATGATCAATTGTAATAATGATAATGAATAGCATTAACATGAGCATAATAATAATCAACAATAATTAAGCATGATATAACATTTATGATCAACTATTCCATAAGAATCCCCAAGGCTGCTCGTATCCGTGAGCACGGCTAGTATACCTGTTTTTAACTCTGCGCAGAGGTGTACACTTTCACTGTGAGTCATGATTTCCAAATGAGTGGGGAGATCAAGCCCAAACACTAGAGAACCATATAAAGCCACTCAAGAGTTCGTCTAACAAGTTAGGGCCATTAGATTCACTCGGCAGGCAGATGTAGAACCTCCCTTTCCGGTGGCACAACAACCGCAGCCTATACACACTAGGCCAGGAGCTCGCCCTACACCCAACGTGGCAAGCCTTTCTTACGCCATTTAAGGTAACCACTAACAAGCTAGAAAAGGTCTCTTGAACAACTAGAGCCAGAGCCATATAGCCCTCACAGCTGTACTGTCAATCCCGGTTATCACTTACAGGTAAGTCCTTACGGAGAGTAACTAGAGCATCAAAATAACCCACATGCTCTAGCCCCCTTTCAACAGTAATAAAATCATCTTAATTGGTTGATTGCATAATCCATTAGTCAAATTACAAGATCATTGTTCATAATTAAGCGCTAGCAGTAACTACCCAAATGCATACCCAAGGTTGACAAGTGTCAAGACAACAAGCACTAAGTTATAATCTCTAAGGTTGTCAAGGTAAGCACATGCATATGTATAATAACTCAATGTATAGGTAACAAGGATAGTCCTGTGTTATACTTGCCTTGATCAAAGCTCTCCAAACAATACTGCTGACTTGGCTCAAAGTAATACTCCGAATCGTCCAAAAACTGCTCACCTTCTATACTTGATCATCAATCAACAACATACATGCATCCAATCAAACATACACGAAGCAAACAAAGAGATATAATTAGAACAGTACACCAACAGTAGCAAAACAGTAATAAAAGTTTATAAAACTCTTCTACACGTTTCTACGATCACACAGACGCAAAGATCACCAAATTCGGAGTTAAAACGTGAAAGTTATGAATTTTCTAAGATTTCCTATAGATAAATAAATACTTAATTATAAACTCGAAAAATAAATTATCAAAACTAACTGTACAACTATACTAACATGTAGAGTTCGCAAATACGAACCTAACGCAACTTGAACGGATAATATCGGAGTTAAAACGAAGTTTTTATGGCCAAAACAGTTCCAGTGGCAAATCTATAATTTCCTGAAAACGTATTTTTGAATAAACCGGAAGAAAATACGCTTTCAAAACGTAAATACGTATTTCCTGGAATACGCCAAGGACCGCGGGTTATATAAAGAAAAAGTGCAGGGGCTCTTTAGAAAAATTACCCCGCGAAGGGGTAAGTTCTAATCTCGGCCGTAGATCACGAGATGGACGGCTGTCATCGCTTCCAGCGTAATGAGAGAGAGGGCACGGCTTCTGTCTCCAACTCCGGCCGGCGGCTGCCATGACCGGCACCCTCGGCTCGCCGGAGAGCTTCGGCTCCCACGATTCCGACCGCGTTTCGCCCCGAATCCAACCCCAATCGAGAGAGGAGGTCACAACGAACACATCTAAGCGGGTTAAGATAGCTACGACGATTCGAGGACGAGACACAGCTCGGGAAGGGCGGCGGCGCCATTGCCGGCTCACGGGAAAGCTTCAATCTCGCGATTTAAATTACCGCAACCCTAAAGAAGAGCATGGGGAGGGAGAGAAGAAGATGGCGAATTCACCAACGCGAAGAAAAAGGGCTCAAACCAACCCGCAAGCTCCGACGACGAGCAACCGAAATCTCTAGGTTTCCCCAAACCCTTATGCTCGGTTTCACGTGGTTAGGCTTGGTTTTTAGATGGAAAAAGGGAAGAGGGGAAGCACGGCTACGCTTTTATAGCCCCCAACTACACCGTTTTCGGGTAGGAGATCCCGGAAGAATCGATGGGATTCGGTTGAAGCCATGTTCGTCTCCGGTTCGGTCACGGCGCAAGGAGGAAGGCGCGACTGACAGGCGGGCCCGGCCGGTCAGCGACTTCAGAGGGGAAAAACGCTCGCGCGGTGAACAACTGGACCGGCCCACGCGACGCGGGGAAGAGCGGGCAGGTGGACTTCGGCTGGGTCGGCCCATCAGCGCGAGGAGGGTAAGGCAGGCCGTCCGAGCGGGCCTCCAGGCCGCCAGCAACACAGGTAAGTCTTTTTCTTTTTTTTTTCTTTTATTTATTTGTTCTCAAATAATTTTTTCTAATCCAAAATAAAATAAATTAAATCCACACCACAAAATAAATTAAATGCAACAGCATGAATGCAACACCAAACATATTTTATTTTTACTTTAATTTGTCATTATTTGTTATCCAATTTATTCAAAATTTGTTATCTCTAAAAATTTGGGTGTTACATACATGCTGGTTAGCCCTGAATGTCCAATATCCTGCTTCTTGGACTGAGATTTCAGAAGTGTTTGAGTCTTTCAAGCAGAAGCTGATTGTTCTTTTCTTCATGGAGATTGTCATCCTCTATTGTTGGAGTTTATGGACAGTGCAGAATAGATTAATTTTGATGGAATTCAACCCTCTTTGTTGGCAGTTAAACAACTTTTCAAGCATGAGTTCACCATGGTTATCCATAGGGCGAGACAGCGTTACTTCCCTTCTATAGTTTCATGGATAGACTCTCTATTGTAATGTTTCTTGTCTTTTTAATTTTTTCCTCTATTTCTTTGTCTCTTGATCTGCCTTGTAAGAACTTTTGCTATTTTAATAAAATTTTTAACCAGTAGGGGGAAACCCCCCCCCCCTGTTGCTTCTAAAAAAAATGAGCTGACTAGATGATACTGATAGTCATAGATAAAAGCTCTGATCACTCATGACGAGGACAAACACATGATTATCTGAACAAAAAAAATCAAAGAAACTAACACTCTGAACTCCAGTCATATTTTTTTTCGATGACCAAGAAATGGTGGATCTTCCATCTGCTAGTAAGTTTCATTCTGTTAATAGCTGGGGGGAAGTTTCATTCTGTTAATAGCTGGGGGGTTATAAAAATATAGAATTTCTTCAAATTAAATAATCAGTTGATAAGTGGCAATTTATCAGGACATAACCAGCAAGTGCACATAGAAACTTATGTGTTTCTGCAAGAGGTGGCTTCAGCCACTAAGATAACCGCAAGAGCCCAGTCACTACTGAATCCCAATGGTTATTGATATGTTTCCTGTAAAGATTAAGGAAAAAGAGTTAGCAATAATACCAAATTGGATATAAATATCATCAAAGCAAAAATTATTATGGTACAAGATTATGAGTCACTACTCACTAGATCCTAAAACTGTGACAAGCACCTTCCATATGCATACTTATGCCCAAAAGATTTGCAACAGCATGAACTCAGGACTGGTGGGAGCACCCTGTATTTTGGGAGCCCAGTGATCTTTTCTGTCTTTTTTTTTCTTTTTGCTATTTCTTACTCTCTCTCCCTTCCAAATTGTGAGTAGTCTTAGCTTTTTCTAAGTCAAACCTCTCCGTATTTGACCAAGTTTGCAGAAAAATGCACTAACATCTACAAAATCGAACAAGTATTAGATTAACCATGAAATATATTTAATTGTGCATTTATTTGATATTGTATAGATGTTAGTATATTTTTATATAAACTTGGTCAAAGTTATACAAGTTTAACTTAGGACAAAACTAAAACGACTTGTAATTTGAAATGAAGGAGTATCTAGGAACACACAACTGCCGCCAGCCAAAAGGCACAACATGGTTCAGAACGTGAAGTTGCCACTGCTCCCATAGCAGGCTTCACCAGGATAGCGTGTGCGCCCCTCCATTGTTAGACCAGATGGCGTGTGCACCCCTATTGTTAGTCATCAATTTTGGCACTGAACACACCCTGTGCGTTGCTGTTCTCCATGAGGATCTAGTGCCTTTCTGAGAGGGCTGACCTTCACATGCTCAATGCATGGCGAATGGCACGCAACCTGCTGCACGCACAAGCATGGGCCTGGTGAATGGTGATTACCAGCACAAAGAAACTCATCCGGTAAGATTCTCGGATCTCAGGACACGATCCGATACTGCACACGAGAATAACAACATCATATTGGATGACACATACAAGTAAGACAAAATTTTAGTTTCAATAAAATTAATGGTTAAGATGACACATACAACTACAGACAGAGTAATACTTTTCTATTGGCATGCTCACTTCAGTTGAAATGTTTTTCTAACTTGGATATCACAAATACAGCTGCCCCCTCTGAGATTTCAAGGTTTTTTTTGTTATAACATTGAAAAGGTTAAGTACATCTAGCTTCAGGATCTTACTTTTGTATTCTTTTCTGAAGCAACTTACTTTTCATTTCTCTTGTAAAGATCCTTATCCTTTGCTATTTCTCTGGAGCTGATACCCCCAGTTACAAGGACTGTGTATCACAAACAACAGGTTTAAGTCCTTCCTGCAACGTCTCACGAAATAATCCCTTAGCTTCCTCTAGAGATTCTGCTTTGCACTGTCCATCAATCAGTACCGTGTGACATTCTTTCATTTCGCTCAGCAACTTCCTATGCTTTTCTCTGATAAGAAAGCTTCTCTCCTTTGAAGAACCTCCCTTCCTTGCCAAAGGGTTTCCTTTAGGAAACCATCCAATAGGACTGTATATGCAACTACATCAGGGTTAATGTCTGACCTTATCATTTTATAAAATAGTTCATCTTGGAAGCGAACAGCCCGGCAGTAACCATTCATCAGCACGGTGCATACAGTCACATCAGGAGAATACCCTTGCTGAAGCATACCATGGAACCGTAAATCAGCATTGTACATATCTCTTTTCTGACAATAAGCTGATATGAGTTCACTATACGAAATTACATCAGGAACAACTTTCTTTTCCAACATCATCTAAATACAGTTGAAGCTTTTTTGACATTCTCATCTCTACAAAGGTTATTTATCAGTTTTGAACATGAACGATCCAAAAGATTTGCTTGTTGAGCAACCCCAGGAAACAGATTGTAAGCATCGTCAGTGGAACCAGAATGCAAATAGCCACGAACCATAGCATTGTACAAAACTTCAATATTATCTAACCTTTTCCCTACTTTATTAAATATCTTCTCTGCTTTGCTCAGGTGGCCTCCCCTACAAAAACCATCAATTGCCAGACCATAGGTTATTGAATTCTCCAACCCTTGATCCAACATGTGGTCTAGAAGGTCATCTACCACGGTAACAAGGCCTCTCTGGAAAAATCCACTGATCAATACATATCTTTTTCTTCTATTAATTAATATATATTAACCAGTAGGGGGCTACCCCTCCTGTTTCCTCAACCAAAAAAAAACATTATATGTAACTACGTCTGGTTTCATACTTTCCTTCAGCATCCTCTCGAATACATGTAGAGCACTTTGTATTTCTCCCTTCAGACAGTAACCATTTATCAGGCATGTATAGTGGATTTTGTCAGGTGCCAAACCCCTGGCCATCATTTCAATCAGTAGTTTAACTGCCTCATCCATATTCCCATGCTTGCAATAAGCATCCATAGCAATGTTATATACAGCCCCATCAAGATGGACCCCTGAATCCTTAAATTTCTTGAAGTGCACAATAACTTCAGATGTTTTACCTAACTTAGTAAAGCACGGTAGAAGACAATGTGACAATTTATCTCTATACCATAGGATACCATGGCTTCACAATGATCAACTGCCCTCATTGCGTTTCCCATTTTGCAGTAACTGCGGATGAGATAGCTGTAACCATATACATCAGGGGCATATTCTTGTTTGTTCTTTAACTCCAAGACCTTTTCAGCCTATTCCAATTTCATTTCTTTGCATAGTCCATCTATTACCATATTATATTGGAACCCTCTCCCTGGTAGCCCCTTGAAGACTAGCATATGCTACAACATACATTCCACAATTGCAAAGACCAATAACAAATGACGAGTATCCATGTGCATCTGGTTTCACTCCCATTTTAATCATCTCAATCCACAACTGGAATGCTATGCATGCCTTCTTTGCTTTAAAAACAGACATAATGACTATTTTTAATGAATCAAGCATCCACATTCAATTGAGAGTATTTCATTTGTTCATAAACTGCAACAACCATCTCTGCTTCGCTGCTCTGTGCTACAAATTTGAGAAGAAAATTGCAAGCCCAAGCTGATGGAACATATCCAAGCCTGCGAAGATGACAAAGCATCTCTATTGTCACTTGTGCATTATGGTATATCACGTAAGCCTTGATTAAGCAATTGTTTGCAAATGAGAGTGCGTGAGACATGTCACATGTTTTTTTCTGAGGTGGTTCATGAGTGCTACGATTTCAGGACCACACCTACCAGTTGGCGAAACAATCTCGCAGAACAAGGATACCAACATCTTCTCCTGGCATGAATGTGATAAAATGTGCTCAAAATGTGGGATTGTTTACAGCTAATTTTGTTTGGCGCAAAATTTGGCTTTTCATCACCACTCGAGTAGTCTGATAGAACTGAAGCAGTGTACATTTGTTATGCAAAACTTGGCGGCCCAGTGAATTTTTCGGCGTGATTAGCATCCACTTTGGCTTGGTGTGTATGAATGAATTACCAACGAACCCACGTTTAGTTCAAATCCAAATCTGAATTACTTATATAGAAGTTAAGTACTCACAAATATGACCAATAAATGGATTAATAATATTTAGGAACAACTATGTTCACTATTTATATACATCTCTATCTTAGTATTTTGTTTTATTTTATCTACTTAAAACATTGCTATAGCTAACTGTTGGTGTGTGTTGTAAATATAGAAAATAGCTAAGGGTTAAAATGTAAAAACAACTAAGAGATAAGGAGGAGTATCTGAGAAGGATAGAGAGTATCGATCCAGACTTCCCCATTCCTCTGTCTCATGGCTGTTTTTTCCTTTTTTTTCCAAAATCTCCAAAGTACTCTTTGATCCACTCATTATTCCTCAACATGGTATCAGAGCAGGTTAATCTGGTGTGATTCCATTTCTTTTTTGAGGGCATTTGCTATTGTTGCTATGATTTGGAAGCCGCAGAGGGAGCCGTAGTTCTCCCATCGTTCTTCTGTTGCTACTGCGATGCCTGGTGTTTGATTCTGGACTAGTGCTGTTTGATGCATACGTGAAAGCCAAGAGCTGTTGCTGGTACCTGGTACTTAAGAGGCTAATAAATTCATCTTTATTAGCTTGCTTATTCCTGAGTCCTTGTTGGTCAGAGCTACAGTTCCTTTGAGTTATCAGGTGCTTGTGGTGCTAGTTGCCGAGACCTTAAATAATTATTATTCAAATCAATATTGTGTTGGAAAGTAACGTGCTTCTCCAAATTATATTGTTGTTTATTTGCCGCTGGCAGCATTTGTCAATTTGTTAGTAAATTCTTGTTTGGCTGCTGAAGTCAGTTCGTTCTGATAAAGAACCATGGGAGATACAAGTCAACAGCAACCGATGGATGCTAGTGTTGAAAAATTGTGTGAAATATTCAGTAAAGTGCTAGAACAGCAACAACTGAAGGCAGTCCCAGAAATTATAAAACAAGTACTTGAGCCTAATCTGGTGAAGCTATCAGATCCAGAGAATTATGGGCGCGCCATGCCAAACTAATTTTGGGCTCTCATGGATATGAGAGTCTGCTTCTTGCTGTGAATGAAGAAGGTGAAAAAGAGAATAAGCAGATCAATGACAGAGTGCTAGTATGGCTGCTGAGTAGTATGGAACCAACAATCCGAGAACAAGTTGAGACCTTTGCCACAGTTGCAGAAGTGTGGTCAGCTTTGGAGAATCAATTTGCTGGAAAATCAAACAAGATGCAAGCTACTCGAATTATGCATGAGTTGACTCATTTAAAACAAGGGTCAAGGTCTGTAACTGAATATGCTGGTGAAGTGAAGAAGTTGTACAGAGACTTTCATTATTACCACCCATTTGAACCAGTTGATAAGAAAGACGTGGCTATTCATCATACTTGGTTCCAATCATTTGTGAGTAAACTCTTTCTTGATGGTTTGAATCAAGAATTTGATCTTTGTCATCAACTTATATTCTCTAAGTCTGATTGGCCTAGTTTGGATGATACAATCTCTAGCATCATAGAAGAAGAAACTAGGCTATCTCATTCCAAGGTAGATGATTATAAAGGAATTGATGTTCGTGCTGCTTTATCTATTAAGAATAACCACACACTCAATTCCCAAGGAGTCGAGAACAAGACAGACACATTGTGTGATCATTGTGGCCACGAAGGGCATACAATAGAGAAGTGCTTTAAGTTACATGGTTTTCCATCTGGGTGGAAAAAAGGGAGAACTCAGCCAGGGGGAGCTCGAGGTGGTAAATGGAATCAAGCAAATCGCACTCAACCTGATGGGAGCTTCCGGTGGTAGATGTGCAAGCTCTTAAGGAGTACAAGTCCAAGCTCAAAGTCTCAGAAGGCTCAACTTCCTCCTGACGGTCTTCTACCACTGCTTCTAGTTTCCATGCTACCAGTGGCGGAGCCAAAAAATGAGCCAAGGGGGTGCTAAATAATAGAGGCAAAAAAATTTTGCTCGACCAACACAGTACACTAACAGAATTTGATTGTTTTACACAGTACACTAATAGCAAAGATCGAGATTGATTTCAATGTGCTCAAAGATACATAGAAAAGAACAATGAGGATAGAAAATTACCAAAATAAAAGCACTAGCATCTTTCTTACCAAAATACTTCTCCATTCTAGTCTAGTCTAGCCTGTATGTCCTAGAAATCAGAGGCAAAATGCAATAAAAAACTATATACTGATTACTGAGATCTAAGAATCTTCATTCGCATAAAAACAAGGCATGGGAGCAGGGAGCTGGGGGTTCTCACCGTGGAGAATCGAGATTGGAGAGTGGCTGAGCGCTGGAGCTGCAGCTGGCTATGCGGCGCGGCGGCGCGGCCCCTGGGTCACCAGAGGGCAGAGGCTGGCCAGGCAGCCAGCGGCCTAGGCCCAACGCCGGCCGGGACGGACCAAGACTCCAGGAGCGTGGCCACACGGCCACGCGGGGGCTTTCTGGCCGGCCCTGCGACTGCGGACGGGAGGGAGGGAGGGACGCCGACGTCGGACACTGGCGCTGCGGACGGGAGGAACGGGACGGAAGACGCCGAGAAGCAAAATCGGGAGGGACGGGCGCCGGGCGGTGATGGGCGATGGCGCACCCGCGAGAGGAAAACCAGGGGCTAGGGTTGAAAGTTCATGGGTTCAGGGGGGGCTAATGGGCTGAATTCGCTTTTTTCTGAAGACTTGCTCCCCTGGAACTTGGGCCGCGCCCCGGGCTACAGCCTGGGCAGCCCGAGGCCCATGTCCGCCACTGCATGCTACATCCCAAGGTATAAACCCATATCACGTGCACTTATCCAAAGTTCGGCCTAAACCTTGGATTATTGATTCAGGAGCCACTAACCACATGACAGGAGCATCAAATCTTTTTACTTCGTACACCCCTTGTTCAGGTGAGGATAAGGTGCACGTAGCTGATGGATCCATGGCTCCTATAACAGGACATGGATCAGTTCAGTGCACCAAAACCTTATCCCTATCATCAGTTTTGCATGTTCCTAATTTCTCTGTCAACCTATTGTCTGTCAGCCCTATCACAAAATCACTCAATTGTAGAGGTTGGTTTGATCCTTCTTATTGTGCTTTTCAGGAGCTTAGGACAGGGAGAATTCTTGGGACTGGGACCATGCATAATGGACTCTATTATCTTGATGAAGGAAGTGATGAAGTGGCTTTTGCATCCAAGATGTCTCCTTGTCAAGAATTATTATTACTTCATCACAGGCTTGGACACCCCTCTTTTGTTTCTTTGTCTCGAAGTTATCCATCTCTTTCTAATGCATGCCCTAGGGAATCTCTTATATGTGATGATTGCGAGTTTGCCAAACATACAAGGTGTAACACCCTAAAATTTTGAAAGAAATAAAAATAGGAAAAATATGATTTTTTTATATACTTTTGTGAGCATGCAAATTTAGAATGATAATAATTTTTATAAATTTAAAATCAAATATAAGGGTAGGAACATGTTTGCGCATTCATGCTGCTGCATTTTTGTATTGAGTGGTTTGAATTAAATTCAAAATGGATTTCAAAATCTCTTGGAAAATGGTTTAGAAAAACTGGAAAAAAAAAAGAAAAGGGAAAATTTGTTTCTTTCGGTTTTCGGCCCAGCGCTCGCCTCGGCCTGCTAGCGGCGGCCTGCTTTCTCTCCAGCGCGCGGCCCATCTTCTCCTCCCGATCGCCCGCGTGGGCCGAGCCGCGGCCGCCGGCCCAGTACCGCGCGACCGCGCCTTCCTTCTTCTGGGTGTCGCTGACAGCGTGGACCCGCATGTCAGTCGCGTCCCCTTCCCCAAGCCGCCGGCTCCCTCTCAAATCCCATCCGAGCCGTTCACTTTAGATCCAATGGCTGATAATAGCCGATAACGGTTCGGCCGGCGTTTTTGCTAAAGAGACCCTGGATTTCTTTAAGGTTTAACCCGCGGTCCTTGGCGTATTATCCGAAATCCGTTTCTTCGTTTTGAAAGCGTATTTCTTCTCGGTAAATCAAAAATACGTTTTCTGATATTTACAGTTTTGCCACTGATCTTGTTTTAGTCGTAGGATCTCCGTTTTAACTCCGATTTGATCCATTCAAATTGCGTTAGATTCGTATTTGCGAGCTCTACATGTTGGTAGTACTGTACAGTAGGTTTGTGATAATTTATTTTTGATTTTATATTAAAGTAATTATTTATCTATAGGAAATCTTAGAAAACCCATAACTTTTACGTTTTAAATCCAAATTTCGTGATCTTTACGTCTATGTGATCGTAGTAACGTGTAGAAGAGTTTTACAAACTTTTTATATTGTTAGTGCTACTGTTGGTTAGGTTTTCTATCTTTAAGTTCCGATGTTAGATTTAATCTATTACTTTACTAAAGAAAATCTCGTTTAATTCGTAACTTATTTGTTTTAATTCCGAATTAGTCCATTCAAATTTCAATGGATTTATAACAATATGAACTATGTAATAGTATTAATGTTTTCTCTATCAAAATCTCTAGAATTTCAATGTTTAGATCTAATTTGATTATTAACTGTGCAACTAGATTTATAAATAAAATATTATTGATTTCTCCTTTAGTTTTCTAAATTTAAATGTAATTTAGCCTAAGTCACTTTTGAATATCTATAAAAAGTATTTTATCCTATATATATGATTTTATATAGTTAAAACAAATGAGACCTATAATTTTCCGTTTTATACAACAAAATCTTTCGGTGTATGTATTTCTTTCATCGTAGCTCCGATTAGCGTGTTTTTCGTGTCTGTGTGTTCATAGCAATGCGTAGAACATCTTTAAAACCTTTTCACTTATTGTTTCATATGTTTGGTGTACTGTTCTAATTATTATTCATTGTTGCTTCGTGTATGATTGCTCAATGTGTGTGTGATGATTTATTGATCAAGTCCAGTCGGTGAGATTTACGTGGAGATTCAAGAAGCTATTAATTGAAGATTTGGATCAGAGAAAGAATCTCAATTTAAGGCAAGTATAACATGGGATCATCCTTGTTTCCTATTCAACTTTAATACACTTAATTCATGTGCATGTGTCTATCTTGTTACCACTAAGGATATCCTAGCTTTTGTATCTTGTACCTTGACACCATGGGACATTACATTGGGTAGTATTTATGCTAGTGCTCAATATAAATAATCATGATCTGTAACTTGACTAATGGTATATGCAATAAATGTTTAAAAGATGCTTTATAGCAACATGGCTCAAGGGGGCTAGAGCATGGGGTATTTTTGGTGCTCTAGTTTCTCTCCTTAAGGACTTATCTGTAAGCGAACATCCGGGACTTACAGTACAACTGTGAGGGCTATATGGCTCTGGCTTTAGTCAAGTATGAGGACCTTTTCTAGCTTGTTAGTGGTAACCTTCATGGCGTAAGAACGGCTTGACGAATCGGGTATAGTGCGGCCTCTGTCCTTATGTGTATAGGCTGCGCGTCATTGTGCCATTTGGAAGGGGGGCTCTACATCTGTTTACCGAGTGAATCTAATGGCCCTAACTTGTTAGACGAACCTTTGAAAGACTTCATAGTGAACCCTGCCGACCTTCCTTGGAAGTGGGTCAAGAGATTAGCTACCTCGGGCGAAAGGGTAAATCACGACTCACAGTGAAAGTGTACAACCTCTGCAGAGTGTAAAACTGTTATAACAGCCGTGCTCACGGTCACGAGTGGCCTTGGACCCTTACAGAATAAATGATGACATTGATGATAATGATAATACTGAAGATATTAATGATCACTAATGATTATTGTTTCTTGCTATACATTATTCTCGTTTACATGATCATGAGGTTATTTGGGTTTATGGTAACTTGTTGCTACTCAAATGCTAAAAAGATGACTCACTAAAAGCTATTGCAGTAAACCCGTGTCAAACCTTTTGAGCCTCATGAACCCCATGATATATTTGCTGAGTTCGACATGGACTCACTCTTGCTATTTCCCACATCTCAGGAAGGATACCAGACTATTAGATTCTGGAATTGTTAGGCTTGTGATCAACCAGTTAGTTTGTTCCTGGAGTGAAGTCTACACCCGGTGTTCGGAGTTGTATTTCCGCTGTATTGCTCTTTAAGGTATATTTTATACCATTGTGTTATGTATATTAAGCATTTGTTTCTTGATATTACACTTATCTGTGGCTATATGTGAGATTTGACTACTTTATTTCACATATAGTGTATATCTGATTTTGTCCTTAAAACCGGGTGTGACAGAGTGGTATCAGAGCAATGCTGACTGTAGGACGCAAGCCTAGTTAGAACTGGACGTTTAGCATGTTTCTATTTTGCCTATTTCTTGCTTTCTCTCTAACTTTGTTATTTTCTCAAAGTTATGCTTAATTCTATCCCCGTTCTGTTATAAAAACCTTGTCTCTATTTTTGAACCTTTTCTCCTTGTCTATTAGACGGCTCGTGACGAGAAGACTTTGGACTTCAGAGGTTAAGAGGACTGAACTGTGTCGCTTTTGCTCACTTTTGACAAGAAGCCATTAGCAATGCAAAATCAAATATCAGAAGAAATGGCTCAACATGGAAATTCTCAACAATGCTCATCTCAAGTTCAGACCAACTTATCCAAGGGGCCAGAGAAGATACAAGTAGCAGAAGCTTGGAAGAATATGAAATCCAATAAAGATGTTGATAGTAAGGCACTTGGAGAGCAGAAACAATGTCATTGTTGTAAGCATTATGGTTTTCCATGTCTTCAAAACGAGTCTAATAAGGGAAAAGTCAAGGTGGATCCAAATTTTGAGATCAACAAGGACAAGAAGAGGAAGGCAATCTCATTAGAACCACTTGTGGAAAGCAATCAGCAATCGAGTTATACTACAATGTCACATGCAGCTCCGATCCCTTGTCAAATAAATCCAAACCTTAAAGAGTTAGAAGCCTGTTCAGCTAAAACTACTCCCCATGAAGTAGTCATAGATGGGTGGACAATTACCTATAAGGAATATCAACCCCGAAAGGCCAAACAAGCTAGGAAACAAGCCAAAGGGACGAAGGTGAACTTTTATGGCCAGCAAGATAGCAGCCTACCAAACAATAGTTCCGTGGAGTATGACATCACGAAAGATCCAGCTAAGAGAAAGTGTTATCATTGCCAGCAGGAAGGACATTATGTCAAATCTTGCCCGCAAAAGAATCAACGACAGCAAGACCCAGGGCAGGATGTCCAAAAGGATCATGTGCAGGGAAATAAATTAAAGAGAAATTACATCCATGGAAGGTTGAAACATGTGGATATTTCCACCATTCCTGGAGCTAAGGAGGTCGTGTTTGGATCAATTCTAGTAAGTTCAGGAAACGCCAAGGTTTTGTTTGACCCCAGTGCCTCACATTCGTTCATATCTAGACAATATGTAAAAAATCATAACATACTTATGCTTCCAAGGGGGAAAACAGTGATGGTTGAAACTCCAAGAGGTGAAATAAAGGCAGACCGCGTATGCCCAAAAGTTAGTCTTGACATAAATGGGGTAAATTTTAAGGTAAACCTCATTGTTTTGGAATTAATGGGCATTGATGTTATCCTGGGAATAGACTGGTTATCTACTTGTAAAGGAGTGGTTGAGTATGCCCAATGTTCAGTGTTTCTAACTACACTTTCAGGAGAAAGGATTGAGTATGAGGGTACTAAATCTACACCTGAGGGATACCAGGTTGACCCATCTTAAGGTATGAGTTATAAGAATGGTAAAGAGGGATGCAGAGATTCAGATGTCAATATAGAGGACTCAGGAATGTAAGAGACTCTGTCTACTCCGGATGCTGCTGCAATCACACCATGATTAAGAAATAGGAGTTATGTCCCGTGTAATAAAACCGTTAGTAGCCAAGTTGAGTCGTCTTAATGTGTGGCTTATGAACTTTTAAGTGTTTAGTTGCTTTGTGCTTATGTTTATGCTTGAGTTAGAATTTTGTAATGAGTGGAATGATCTCGTGGGTTTTGTCCATGATTTCATTTAGTTTATATGTATAAGGTATAAGGATTAATGAAATAAATAGCTGGGTTTTGGTTATCTCCTGCTTTCTATATCTTGTCTTTCGGAGCAACCTGTCTTTATCAACTTATATCTCTATTCTTGAAAGACCAAAAATCATGAGAAAATTTCGGACAAGAGTAGACTTCAATATCTTTCTCTAAATGTAAGAACCATCTCCAAAGCTACTTTGGTTTGGGAGATACAAAAAGCATAAGGCAATGTATCTGTGCTGTCATAAACCTGGAGCAGTTTCTAATGTGTACTATTTTCGACCAAGTTAACTACAGAGTCTGGAAGTATGTTCTAATAGAAAGTTGTAGAGAATTTTATAAGCTTTCCATCGGTGTAAACTACAGCTTCATTGGACTAACAGAATGAGAGTTACAGCTGTTTTACTGCACTACTGATTTTCTACTCGCGAGAAATTTCAGATTTCTTGTTCTTACCCATACACAAGAGAATCATTGGGATGTCAGAACACTTTTTGGCTCATCTAGAAAAGGGTTCAAGCTACCTATTCAGTGTCCCTTATTTTAAGGGGGGTAGCCAATGTAAAGAAGGTTTATTAAGATTGAACTCTTTATTTGGAAGTATTGGTTAGTCTCCATGATTGAGTTGTCACTCTCAAGCAAAAATGTCCTGTGTACGAGGTTGACAATTTTGGATCCATGGAGATGAGAGTTGTCCCTTTAGATAGCTCATGATCATCTATACTTGTTCGTGTTGCTGATGTTGGTCACTTGATAACAGGAAGTGTAGTGTCTCATGACTCAGAAGCCCTATATGATGTTTCGCACTAATATGTGGAAAAAGACTGATGTTTCTGCCATTGAAGAATGTTATGGGTATGATGAAGCTAAGCACTATCAAAACAACAATGTTAAAGAGCAAGTTGGGAGTGAACTAAGTCAGAATTCACAACAATGAAAGCGAAAAAGGAAAGCCCATAAGAAGTCTGTTCAAGGAAGCAAAGCGCAGCAAAATTATGTCAATGGAAGACTGAGCAATGTGGATATGGATAAAATTCATGGAGTTACCAAAGTAGTGGGAGGTTATATTCAAGTAAGCTCAGTACAAGTTTTTGCTTTATTTGACCCTAGTGCTTCGCATTCTTTCATTTCCGCCAACATGGTAGAGACGTGCAAGATGGTGAAGTGTCCAATGAGGAGGTCTTTGCTAGTGCAAACCCCAGTGGGAGAAATGCAGGCAGATCAGATATGCCCGAATGTCAGTCTTGTCATAAACAAGGAAAACTTCACCGCCACTCTCATTGTGTTGGAGTTACTTAAAATTCGCGTGGTTCTTGGTAATGGATGGCTCTGTGCACACAAAGGAGTGATTCATGGTACTCAGTGCACAATGCTCTTAACAACACCGACAGGAAAAAGAATTGAGTATCAAGGTGGTCGACTTTTACCTGAGGGAGACGAAAATGATCAATTAGAAGATAGGTACACCAAGGATAGCAAAGTGGACCATGAGTTTACAGAAGTCATAGCAGAGGAACAAATAATTTTGGAGGAGCTCAATAGGTGAGATGATCTTGTTTAGGCAGATTAGTCAGTCGGGATATGAGAAACTGTCTCATGACTCTGAACGAAAGAGTAATTTGAAAAATGAGGATCAAATAAAGACAAAGTGTCATTATCTCTTTTATCATCCTCTTCCGAATCTCGGGACGTGATTCATCTTAAGGGGGTAGAATTGTAACACCCTAAAATTTTGAAAGAAATAAAAATAGGAAAGATATGATTTTTTATATACTTTTGTGAGCATGCAAATTTAGAATGATAATAATTTTTATAAATTTAAAATCAAATATAAGGGTAGGAACATGTTTGCGCATTCATGCTGCTGCATTTTTGTATTGAGTGGTTTGAATTAAATTCAAAATGGATTTCAAAATCTCTTGGAAAATGGTTTAGAAAAACTGGAAAAAAAAAGAAAAGGGAAAATTTGTTTCTTTCGGTTTTCGGCCCAGCGCTCGCCTCGGCCTGCTAGCGGCGGCCTGCTTTCTCTCCAGCGCGCGGCCCATCTTCTCCTCCCGATCGCCCGCGTGGGCCGAGCCGCGGCCGCCGGCCCAGTACCGCGCGACCGCGCCTTCCTTCTTCTGGGTGTCGCTGACAGCGTGGACCCGCATGTCAGTCGCGTCCCCTTCCCCAAGCCGCCGGCTCCCTCTCAAATCCCATCCGAGCCGTTCACTTTAGATCCAATGGCTGATAATAGCCGATAACGGTTCGGCCGGCGTTTTTGCTAAAGAGACCCTGGATTTCTTTAAGGTTTAACCCGCGGTCCTTGGCGTATTATCCGAAATCCGTTTCTTCGTTTTGAAAGCGTATTTCTTCTCGGTAAATCAAAAATACGTTTTCTGATATTTACAGTTTTGCCACTGATCTTGTTTTAGTCGTAGGATCTCCGTTTTAACTCCGATTTGATCCATTCAAATTGCGTTAGATTCGTATTTGCGAGCTCTACATGTTGGTAGTACTGTACAGTAGGTTTGTGATAATTTATTTTTGAGTTTATATTAAAGTAATTATTTATCTATAGGAAATCTTAGAAAACCCATAACTTTTATGTTTTAAATCCAAATTTCGTAATCTTTACGTCTATGTGATCGTAGTAACATGTAGAAGAGTTTTACAAACTTTTTATATTGTTAGTGCTACTGTTGGTTATGTTTTCTATCTTTAAGTTCCGATGTTAGATTTAATCTATTACTTTACTAAAGAAAATCTCGTTTAATTCATAACTTATTTGTTTTAATTCCGAATTAGTCCATTCAAATTTCAATGGATTTATAACAATATGAACTATGTAATAGTATTAATGTTTTCTCTATCAAAATCTCTAGAATTTCAATGTTTAGATCTAATTTGATTATTAACTGTGCAACTAGATTTATAAATAAAATATTATTGATTTCTCCTTTAGTTTTCTAAATTTAAATGTAATTTAGCCTAAGTCACTTTTGAATATCTATAAAAAGTATTTTATCCTATATATATGATTTTATATAGTTAAAACAAATGAGACCTATAATTTTTCGTTTTATACAACAAAATCTTTCGGTGTATGTATTTCTTTCATCGTAGCTCCGATTAGCGTGTTTTTCGTGTCTGTGTGTTCGTAGCAATGCGTAGAACATCTTTAAAACCTTTTCACTTATTGTTTCATATGTTTGGTGTACTGTTCTAATTATTATTCATTGTTGCTTCGTGTATGATTGTTCGATGTGTGTGTGATGATTTATTGATCAAGTCCAGTCGGTGAGATTTACGTGGAGATTCAAGAAGCTATTAATTGAAGATTTGGATCAGAGAAAGGATCTCAATTTAAGGCAAGTATAACATGGGATCATCCTTGTTTCCTATTCAACTTTAATACACTTAATTCATGTGCATGTGTCTATCTTGTTACCACTAAGGATATCCTAGCTTTTGTATCTTGTACCTTGACACCGTGGGACATTGCATTGGGTAGTATTTATGCTAGTGCTCAAGATAAATAACCATGATCTGTAACTTGACTAATGGTATATGCAATAAATGTTTAAAAGATGCTTTATAGCAACATGGCTCAAGGGGGCTAGAGCATGGGGTATTTTTGGTGCTCTAGTTTCTCTCCTTAAGGACTTATCTGTAAGCGAACATCCGGGACTTACAGTACAACTGTGAGGGCTATATGGCTCTGGCTTTAGTCAAGTATGAGGACCTTTTCTAGCTTGTTAGTGGTAACCTTCATGGCGTAAGAACGGATTGACGAATCGGGTATAGTGCGGCCTCTGTCCTTATGTGTATAGGCTGCGCGTCATTGTGCCATTTGGAAGGGGGGCTCTACATCTGTTTGCCGAGTGAATCTAATGGCCCTAACTTGTTAGACGAACCTTTGAAAGACTTCATAGTGAACCCTGCCGACCTTCCTTGGAAGTGGGTCAAGAGATTAGCTACCTCAGGCGAAAGGGTAAATCACGACTCACAGTGAAAGTGTACAACCTCTGCAGAGTGTAAAACTGTTATAACAGCCGTGCTCACGGTCACGAGTGGCCTTGGACCCTTACAGAATAAATGATGACATTGATGATAATGATAATACTGAAGATATTAATGATCACTAATGATTATTGTTTCTTGCTATACATTATTCTCGTTTACATGATCATGAGGTTATTTGGGTTTATGGTAACTTGTTGCTACTCAAATGCTAAAAAGATGACTCACTAAAAGCTATTGCAGTAAACCCGTGTCAAACCTTTTGAGCCTCATGAACCCCATGATATATTTGCTGAGTTCGACATGGACTCACTCTTGCTATTTCCCACATCTCAGGAAGGATACCAGACTATTAGATTCTGGAATTGTTAGGCTTGTGATCAACCAGTTAGTTTGTTCCTGGAGTGAAGTCTACACCCGGTGTTCGGAGTTGTATTTCCGCTGTATTGCTCTTTAAGGTATATTTTATACCATTGTGTTATGTATATTAAGCATTTGTTTCTTGATATTACACTTATCTGTGGCTATATGTGAGATTTGACTACTTTATTTCACATATAGTGTATATCTGGTTTTGTCCTTAAAACCGGGTGTGACACAAGGGTTCCCTATCCAATTTTAGGTTTAAGAAGCAACAAACCATTTGATATTATTCACTCTGATGTTTGGGGACCATGTGAGGTGAACTCTATACTAGGGCACAGGTGGTTTGTGACTTTTATTGATGGTTTTAGTCGATATACTTGGCTTTACTTGCTGAAACATAAAAGTGAAGTCATTGTAGTTTTCAAAGACTTCTATGCTTTTATAAAAAAATAAGTTTGGCAACACTATTAAAGTCTTACGTTCTGACAATGGTACGGAGTATGTTAGGAGTTTAAACAGTTTCTTGCCTCGAATGGTATTGAGCATCAAACAATCTGTGTTAACACTCCACAACAAAATGGTGTTACCAAATGGAAAAATAGGCATTTACTTGAGGTTGCACGTTCGCTTATGTTTACAATGAATGTTCCTAAGTTTCTTTGGGGGGGAAGCTATAAAGACTGCGACATATTTAATTAATCGAATGCCTCTACGAGTTCTTGATTATAAATCTCCAGCTGAGTTACTTTTGAAATCAAATGATTTTGTTGTTTCTCCTAAGGTTTATGGATGTGTATGCTTTGTTCATGATTATAGAAATAATGTTGGAAAACTTGATCCTCATGCTGTTAAATGTGTGTTTGTTGGTTATTCTCCTACTCAAAAGGGTTAGGTGTTGGTGTCCTTCTGAGCATTGCTTCTTTGTTAGTATGGATGTGACTTTTTATGAAAATGAACCTTATTATGGCCCAACCAATGATATTGAAATTACTCTATCCCCATTTGAAGTGCCACAAGAGGGGGAGAGTAATGGTGGAGGCATTCTTGTGGGCTCTATTTGTATCCCTAATTCAAATGTGTTACCTTTGAGTGATAGGCAAAGTTTAAGTCATGGGGAGACATCATATAACCATAATGATAATCCTTGTCATGGAGACATGCAGCATAATTTGCCTTCTCAGAATATAGAGTCTATTATGCATGAGGACCCACATAATGGCACTCAATCTCCCGATCCTATTGCTCCATCAAGCACTTTAGAGCAAGGTGAGAATCAACCATCTACTCAACCTTCTTCTCACAATGACTTACCCATTGCCTTGAGAAAACCACATAGATCCTCAAATATTCCTGCTCACCTCAAAGATTATGTTGGGTACAAACATGATATTGCCAACTTCATGTCCTATAAAAATTGTAGTTCATCCTTCCAAAGTTTTATTGCCTCACTAGATTTTGTACCCATTCCTACCAATTGGAAATTGACCAAAGAGGACCCTAAGTAGAAGGAAGCAGTGCTAGAAGAGATGAGAGCTTTGGAGAAGAACAAAACTTGGGAGCTTGTGGATCTACCTCAAGGTAAGCAACCCGTAGGATGTAAGTAGGTTTTTACTATTAAACATACACCAGAAGGAAAGGTGGATAGGTACAAAGCCCGTTTAGTTGCAAAGGGGTATACTCAGACTTATGGGATTGATTATGATGAGACCTTTGCACTTGTGGCTAAGATGAATTCGGTAAGAACACTTATATCTTGTGCTGTTAATTTGGATTGGGAGATATACCAGATGGATGTGAAAGATGCATTCCTTCATGGTGATCTTCATGAAGAAGTATATATGCACATTCCACCTGGATTTGAAACAGATCAAACTAATGGGAAAGTGCTTCGTTTGCATCGATCTTTATATGGGCTAAAACAATCTCCAAGGGCTTGGTTTGATCGCTTTAGGCAATCCATGCTAAAGAGAGGTTATCTCCAAAGTAATGCTGATCATACACTATTTTATAAGCATGTTGTAGGCAAGGTAACAATTCTAATAGTGTATGTGGATGATATTGTGATTACTGGGATGACTCTACTGAAATTTCTAATCTAAAGAAATACCTTGCACAAGAGTTTGAAGTAAAAGATTTGGGGCACTTAAGATATTTTCTTGGAATTGAAATCTCTCGAGGTCCAAAAGGGATATTTCTTTCTCAAAGAAAATATGTTCTAGATCTACTAAAGGAAACTGGAATGCTTGGATGTCGTCCTGCAACCACTCCAATTGAACAAAATCATCGCTTAAGTAAAGATGGAGGGACTCCGGTAAACCATGAGTATTACCAAAGGCTTGTTGGAAGACTTATATCTCTCACACTCGACCAGATATTGCCTTTGCTGTAAGTGTGGTGAGTCAATTTATGCATGATCCTAGATCTTCCCATATGGATGTTGTTTATCAGATCTTGCAGTATCTTAAGAGTTGCCAGGGAAGGGTCTTTTATACACTCGGCAAGGAAATTTACAAATTGAGTGCTATACTGATGTTGACTGGGCAGGCTCTTTGGATGACAGGCGATCAACTTCTGGATATTGTACATTTGTGGGAGGTAACCTGGTTGCATGGAGAAGTAAGAAGCAAAGTGTTGTAGCACGGTCTACCGCTGAGCCTGAGTTTCGTGCTATGGCTCATAGTGTGTGTGAACTATTATGGCTGAAAATTCTTCTAATGGAATTAAAATTGTTTAAGGGCAAGCCTTTGATGTTATATTGTGACAACAAAGCAGCCATTGATATAGCCAATAATCCTATTCATCATGATAGAACCAAGCACATTGAGATCGATCGTCACTTTATTAAGGAGAAGTTGGATAGGGGGATAATTTGTCTACCTTATGTAAAATCAGCTAGTCAAGTTGCTGATGTCCTAACCAAAGGATTACCTGAAAAATTATTTTCTACCTTTTGTAGCAAGATGGTCTATATAATATTTTTGCCCCATCTTGAGGGGGAGTGTTGGTGTGTGTTGTAAATATAGAAATAGCTAAGGGTTAAAATGTAAAAAAAACTAAGAGATAAGGAGGAGTATCTGAGAAGGATCCAGAATATCGATCCAGACTTCCCCATTCCTCTGTCTCATGGCTGTTCTTCCCTTTCTTCCAAAATCTCCAAAGTACTCTTTGATCCACTCATTATTCCTCAACACTAACATTTAGGAGCATAGCTTTATTTATTTTATGTGTTTATCTATGTAATTGATAAAAAAATGAACTTAAAGTTTGTAGAGAACAATGAGAGCATTTTCTTCGAACAAAAGCTAGTGGATTTATACATACGTACAAATATATACTCCCTCCATCCCAGATTACTTGTCGTCGTAGTGAATGTCCCGGAGACCAATGTGAAGGCGAAAATACTCAAATACCCCTAAAGGGAATCATTGTCTCTGACGGCAACATCCTGCAGATGCAGCTTGGGAGCTGCGCTCCGGCCAGGAAGTAGTACTTGTTTATTCAACTCTCCACAAGTGATAAGCCTCTTTCCGCCGTATAGTGGATGACAGCGACATGATAGATGGACCGGTGCTGTCCTCTGGTACAGGGTCTACAAGCTAAGCCTATCCGCACTCATGGACCTCTATATTCATCCTTTATACGTCCTAGTCAGCAAGATTCTCTCCTCTATACTCAATTCTCCCGCACCCATCCATCCTCTATATCATCCTCTATCCACTCTATCCACTGTGGGACCCACTTGTCACTTTATCTAAATATATCCATGTGTGATCTAGTTTTGAAGGATTTATTGAGATGAATTTAATGGTGTAATCGAAATTTAATTTGGATTTTTGGTTTGTGAGTTATAGCATTTTTCCTTTGTTTAACTAGTGGAGCCCGCCACTGCACACTATGGAGTTAGCACTGTACTACTCTAAATATAGAGTGAGAGAAAGGATAGAGTATCGTTTTAGAGTACCCAGTGTAGCAGTTTTTACTCTATATTCATACTCTAAAGCTTTAGAGTATCCTTTAGAGTATCCCACTGCGGGTAGTCTAAAACGTCTACCTTTTCGATACAAATTTTGAACGCTTGGACGACCTCTATTGCGGGACAGAGGGAGTATCGTATACAAATGATAAAATTGATGATTTGCTACTCTTTAGTTTGCTACCATGTAACAATGTCGCGTGGGACCCTCCAAGTCAATGACGTGTGGGTGGGGTGAAGATAAAAAAAGTAATCAAAAGTCGAGTGGCAAATAATCAAATATAAATCTCTAGACAAATAGAAGAAAATGATATGCTTGTACTATACATCTATATCATGGTCACCTCAACATGAGGCTTGGACCAAGTTCTACCATGCTTGATCTCTACACTGACCGACATCCAATCAGCGAGAGACCATTGGCGGTCGCGCTGCTCCACCACTGTCTTCCAGCCCCAGAGCCCATCTTTCTCAACGCGCCCCACCCGGACGAGCACGACGTGCTCCAATGGCTTGCACACCCGCACCAGGTACCTCAGGAACCGTGTCTGCCGCGGCGTGTTCGCGAACATGATTGTCGACGAAATATGGTCAGCAGTCTACCGAGCAGTATGCCCATGGTAATAGATGAATTGGTGGAGGTGCGCGTGATAGGAATCAGATGGTGACACAGAAAGCAAGAGACAACGATTTGGTAGGTTTAGGCCATCGAGATGACATAAAACCCTACGTCATGTGTCTTTGGTGGTTTGTATATTGATATGAGGTCTCAAAACGAGGGGGTTCTCTACCCGCCTTATATAGCTTGGGGGTAGGGTTACAGGTCAGTTATATATATTCTGATCGGTTACATGATATGTGTTTCCAAGGTATATGATATCTAGCATATCTAATCAGATCTTCCTTCGTCATCAAGGATGCTTCACGTAGGCTTGCAGTGCACGTTGACCTATGTCATGCCCCGCATGGCATGATCTTGTGGGCTGGGCCTCCCCTGGCGGCTCGGCCCATATACAGTCCTATGGGTATCGGGGGTTATACCCCACAGCTAGTCCCTAAACACCTTGTATCCGCTGAGCAACGCCATCTTGTGCTTGTCTGGGCAGTTCAACTTGTAGCCGATTAACGGGAAGCAGGTGTCCGACCAGTTTAACTGGGCACCGAGCAGTTGAGACAGGCGTCCTTCCAGTTTAACTAGGCGCCGAGCTTGGACTCACTCGAAGTTGAGGTTTGCCAGAAGGATGTAAGGAGCTCAAGTAAAAAGTTTTGAAGCCTTCACCTTAGATGAAGTGTGCCCACTTGCCTTAGGCGAAAAAGAGACTCTTAGAGCCTAGCGTAGATCTTGTCGTCCATGACTTAGTCATGCAGGAAAACATTGGGTCCTAGAGACAAGCACGTTCACCGCAAGGTGAAGTGTGCTCACTTATTCCCTGAGCCTGACAGTAGATGAAGTATTCACATGGTGCCAGGGTCTAAAATAGTAGACTTCAGGTGACAAACCAGTCCCTAGCTTAGCTGAAAACCAGTCCCCAGCTTAGCTAAGAAAACATTACAATCATCACCAGATGACGTGTACACACGTAGTCCCGAGACTGCTAAAAGATTGAGAAGAAATCTTGTAGCAGGATCAAAGAAGTTTGACGAAATCTTGCCAACGTCATCTGCCATGTACTTATCAAGTCCTCAGATATGCTGCCCAAGATCAGCACCCTGATCCGAACAGCATGGAGCAACTTGATAGCACACCGATGAGAAGTAGCAAAATCCGACCACCAAAGGAGTCCCCAGCTTAGCTTGGCCACTCTTGTATGAAAAATCCGAACACTGAAGAGTTCCCAACTTAGCTGGCGACGCTTGCATGAAGAATCCAAATGTCGTGGAGTCCCCAGCTTAACTGACGATGAAGTGACGAACAATCCAAACGCCAAGGAGTCCCCAGCTTAGCTGGCGAGCCCCCAACGTAACTGACGATAAAGCAGAGAATAATCCGACCAGCTGGTTGGCGAAGAATCGAGCACCGAGCAGCCCAACCAACTAGTCGGCGGTGAAGTGTGCACCGAGTAGAAGTGAGCGCCGAACAGTTTGACCAACTAGTCGGCGACGAAGTCCATGAACCTAGTGGTCCGACCAGTTGATCGGCGGAGAAGTCCGAACGCCAGGCGGTGCGACCATCTGAACGATGATCCTATTGTCCTTCCCTGGTGATCCAGTCCCTGAGCGTGAAAAATAGCTCGTTGATCAAACCAGGACCCCTGAAAAACAAATATGTAGAACAGATAGTACTTGATGTATCTTGCCGAGCAGTTGGAGATAAACATAATGTTTGTTTGAAGTGTTCATATTTTAAATATGAGCAACTTCTTGCCAGTTGGTTCTGTATTACATCACCAGCCCCGACAGCCCATACTTCATAGCGTAGAGTGCTTAGCACTCATTTGCACGTAAGAGCACAGGCGTCGCCGAGGAGCCGCTACCGACCACCCATAACACAGAGGGTTGACGCTTGTGCACGTGTAGGTATGAGATCGAGAACAGGGTCATTTCTGGTAACGCAAGTGAGAACGTGGCTGGTCGGCAAATTGATGAAGAATATCCTAAAGATATTGTAAACACTAAGTGTTCTTTAGGAGATGTATTTATATTTATTATAAACCGCCCCGAGCCGTTAGTTTGTTGATTGAGCCCCCAGACCCGGCTAACCCGTAAACCGTAACGCGGAGTGCTGGAGCTCGTGTATGTGTAGGAAGACAAGCATCACCGAGGAGCCGCTGCCGACCACCCATACTACAGAGGGTGGGCGCTCGTGCACATGTAGGGAGAAGTCGAAGACAGGGCCGTCTCTAGATGTCACACCAATTTTTAAGGACAAAAATAGGATGCATAAAGTACTCATGTGCGCCCCAGGACATGATCGCACACATAAGTAGACAAATTACATAGTATCATCACAGTGTATATTACATAGCGAATAAATATTTAAGACATAGTCTTAAACGATAAATAATAATAACTAATAGTAGATCTCCAGCGGAAACTCCAAACACAGGGACAAGGTTGACTGGTTGACACCAAGACTAGTACTCATTACGATAATCTTCCTCATAATCTTCATCTGTTATGGTGGAAATAGCAAGGGTGAGTCCATGTCGAACTCAACAAATATAACAAAGGGTTCATGAGGCTCAAAAGGCTAGACACTGTTTGACTGCGTTTAGCTTTTAAACCATTATATAATTAACAATTTAAGTAGCAACAAGATACTCCAATCCCTTTAATGAAACAATGATCAATTGTAATATAGATAATGAATAGCATTAACATGAGCATAATAATAATCAACAATAGTTAAGCATGGTATAACAATTATGATCAACTATTCAGTAAGAATCCCCAAGGCCGCTCGTATCCGTGAGCACGGCTAGTATATCAGTTTTTAACTCTGCGCAGAGGTGTACACTTTCACTGTGAGTCATGATTTCCAAATGTACACTTTCACTGTGAGTCATGATTTCCAAATGAGTGGGGAGATCAAGCCCAAACACCGGAGAACCATATAAAGCCATTCAAAAGTTCGTCTAACAAGTTAGGGCCATTAGATTCACTCGGCAGGCAGATGTAGAACCCCCTTCCCAGTGGCACAACAACCGCAGCCTATACACACTAAGGACAGGGGCTCGCCCTACACCCAACGTGGCAAGCCTTTCTTACGCCATTTAAGGTATCCACTAACAAGCTAGAAAAGATCTTTTAAACAACTAAAGCCAGAGCCATATAGCCCTCACAGCTGTACTGTATATCCCGGTTATCACTTACAGATAAGTCCTTATGGAGAGAAACCAGAGCATCAAAATAATACACATGCTCTAGCCCCCTTTTAACAGTAGTAAAATCATTTTAATGGTTGATTGCTTAATCCATTAATCAAATTACAAGATCATTGTTCATAGTTTAAGCACTAGCAGTAGCTACCCATATGCATTCCCAAGGTTGACAAGGAATCAAGATAACAATCACTAAATTATAATCTCAAGGGTTGTCAAGGTAAGCACATGCACATGTATGATAATTTCAATGTATAGGTAACAAGGATAGTCCTGTGTTATACTTGCCTTGATCAAAACTCTCTGAGTGATACTGCTGATCTGGCTCAAAGTAATACTCCTGATCGTCCAGATACTGCTCACCTTCTATACTCGATCATCAATCAACAACACACATGCATCCAATCAAACATACACGAAGCAAACAAAGAGATATAATTAGAACAGTACACCAACAGTAGCAAAATAGTAATAAAAGTTTATAAAACTCTTCTACACGTTTCTACGATCACACAGACGTAAAGATCACCAAATTCGGAGTTAAAACGTGAAAGTTATGAATTTTCTAAGATTTCCTATAGATAAATAAATACTTAATTATAAACTCGAAAAATAAATTATCAAAACTAACTGTACAACTACACTAACATGTAGAGCTTGCAAATACAAACCTAACGCAACTTGAACGGATCAAATCGGAGTTAAAATGAAGATTTTATGACCAAAACAATCCTAGTGGCAAAACTATAAATACCTGAAAACGTATTTTTGATTTAACCGGAAGAGAATACGCTTTCAAAACGCGAAAACATATTTCCAACTTTACGCTATGGACGGCGGGTTAATTATTAAAAAGTTCAGGGACTCTTTATGAATTTTACCACACGAAGAGGTATGTTCTAATCTCAGCCGTTGATCTGAGATCGGACGACCACCGTTCATTCTAGGAGAGAGGAAAAAGTCAACGCCGGCCACCACCCCCAACTCCGACCGACCGCCCGCCTCCACCAACTTGAACCCTAAAAACCCTATTCCACGTGATAGAACTTGCAACTTAGGGGAAAAACGGAAAGAGGAGGGTCACAGCTTCCTATTTATAACCCCAAACCACCGAAATCGGGTAGGAGTCCCTAGTTAACACGGCAAGGACCGGCGGCGGCTTCGTAGAGTTCGGTCCGGTCACGATTCAAGAGGAAGAAGATGACTGACAGGTGGCCCCCACCCGTCAGCGAAAGGAAGGAGGGAGAGAGGCCGCTATTGGGCTCGGCCGGACTGGGCCGCTGCGGTGCGGACCGGCCCACGCGGTCGTAGGCGCAGAGGAGAGCAGGCCGTCCGAACGGGCCGTCGGCCACCAGGCGGAAGGTAATGTTCTTTTTCTTTTTTTTTCTTTCTTCTTTTCTTTATTTGCTTATTTTCAAAAGTATCTCAAATAAAATTTTCTAATCCAAAATAGAATAAAATAAATCCACACCACATAATAAAATAAATGCAACAGCATGAATGCAACACCAAATATTCTTTTTAAAACTTTAATTCCCCTTATCTAAATTATTTAAAATTCATTACTCCTAAAATTTGGGTGTTACAAATTCTACCCCCTTAAAAGAATCTCGTCCTTGAGATTGGACTGCTTACTCAAACAACTGCGGATATGATTTCCTCAATTCATCCTCTCTTTCCCAAGTTGCCTCTGCCTCTGAATATCGATTCCACTGAACCTTGCACATCTTAATAATCCGACTTCGAGTAACTCTCTCAGCAATTTCTAAAATCTTGATCGGAAACTCTTCATATGTAAGATCCTCCTTTACAGTTAATTCTTCTAAAGGTATCTGCTCCTCAGGCACCCGTAAACACTTCTTAAGTTGTGAAACATGAAACACATCATGCACTCCAGATAAATTCTCAGGCAACTCTAATTGATAAGCAACTTCCCCACGTCTAGCAATAACTTTAAATGGTCCAACATACCTTGGTGCTAATTTGCCTTTCATGTTAAACCTCTTCACACTTCTCATAGGTGACACCTTCAAATAGACATAATCACCTACCTCAAACTAAATCTCTTCTCCTATTGTCAGCATAACTCTTCTGACGAGATTGTGCCACCCTCAAATTCTCATGAATTACCCGCACTTGATCTTCTGCGTTTCTAAGAACATCTGTACCAAACACCTGAGACTCACCTGTCTGATCCCAAAACAATGGAGTCCCACACTTACGTCCATACAAAGCCTCAAATGGTGCCATCTTAAGACTCTGTTGATAACTATTATTATAAGATAATTCTGCATAAGGCAAACTCTTATCCCAACTGGTTCCATATTGCAATGCACAAGCTCTCAACATATCCTCTAATACCTGGTTGGTCCTTTCAGTCTGCCCATCTGTCTGTGGATGATATGTTGTACTAAAATTCAATTTTGTTCCCAAAGATTCATGTACAGCTTTCCAAAAATGCGACGTAAACTGTGATCCTCGATCAGATACAATCTTCTTTGAAACTCCATGCAAACATACTATCTTCTCCATATACAACTCTGCCAATTTTGGTCCATGGTAAGTAGTCTTAACTGGTATAAAATGAGCAACCTTGATTAACCGATCTACTATCACCCAAATAGAATCATAACCTCTCTGAGTACATGGTAACCCTACTATAAAGTCCATACCAACTTCCTCCCACTTCCATTCAGGAATCTTCATTGGTTGCAACAATCCAGCAGGTCTCTGATGCTCAGCTTTCACCCTCTGACAAGTATCACACAATGCCACATACTCAGCCACATCTCGTTTTAATCCAACCCACCAATATTTCTGTTTAAGATCTAAATACATCTTAGTACTGCCAGGATGAATAGAATAAGCTGACTCATGAGCTTCACGAAGAATTACCTGTCTAACAGCTTGATCCTCAGGTACACACAACCTCTTTCCAAACCACAAAATCCCATTATCATCCATTCGAAAGCCTAGTGACTTACCAATCACTATATCCTCCGCTATCTTCTTTAATTTCTCATCCTTCGATTGACCCTTATAAATTTCTTGCTCTAAGGTAGGCTCTATCACTAATTCCATTGTATTAGTAACAATTCCCAAATTCAAATATTCAAATTCAGCACATAACTCCCTAGTCATAGACAATGTCCGTATCTCATTAGCATAACTTTTCCTACTAAGAGCATCAGCTACTACATTTGCCTTACCAGGATGATAGTGTATCTCAATATCATAATCCTTAATCAACTCTAACCATCTGTGTTGCCTCAAATTCAGATCTGACTGAGTGAAAATATACTTCAAACTCTTATGATCGGTGTATATATCACTCTTATGTCCAATCAAATAATGTCTCCAAATCTTTAAAGCATGAACCACAGCTGCTAATTCCAAATCATGCGTAGGATAATTCAACTCATGCTTTCTCAACTGCCTAGATGCATAAGCCACAACTCTGCCTTCTTGCATAAGAACACATCCCAAACCTTGACGAGAAGCATCACAATATATAGAAAACTTCTTACTCAAATCTGGCAAAACCAATACATGCGCTGTAGTCAACCTCTTCTTCAATTCTTCAAAACTAGCTTGACATTTATCAGACCACACAAACTTGGCATTCTTCTCTAACAGAGATGTCATAGGTTTAGCAAGTTTAGAAAACCCTTCAATGAACCGTCTGTAATATCCAGCTAATCCCAAGAAACTACGAATCTCGCTAACATCAGTAGGTGGTTTCCAATTCAATACATCCTTTACTTTACCTGGATCCACTGATATCCCTCCATTAGAAACAATATGACCAAGGAAAGAAACTTCCTTCAACCAAAACTCACATTTACTTCGTTTCGCATATAGTTTATGCTCTCTAAGCTTCTGCAATACCAACCTCAAATGTTCAGCATGCTCTTCTTCCGTCTTGGAAAATACCAGTATATCATCAATAAACACTACCACAAACTTATCCAAACATTCCATGAACACCTTATTCATCATATACATAAAGTATGCAGGTGCATTGGTCAAACCAAATGACATAACAGTATACTCATACAATCCATACCTTGTAGTAAAAGCTGTCTTTGGAATATCAGAGGCACGAATCTTCAACTGATGATAACCAGAACATAGATCAATCTTAGAGAACACACAAGCACCTCTCAACTGATCAAACAAATCATCAATCCTGGACAAAGGGTACTTATTCTTGATAGTTACCTCATTTAGTGACCGGTAATCAACACACATCCTCTGACCACCATCTTTCTTATCAACAAAAATAACTGGTGCACCCCAAGGTGAAGAACTAGGTCGAATAAAACCTTTATCTTATAATTCTTTAATTTGTTTCTTAAGTTCTTCTAATTCATCTACTCCCATCCTATATGGTCGTTTGGCTATAGGTGCAGTTCCAGGTAATAATTCAATAAGAAATTCAATGTCTCGGTCAGGTGGCATACCTGGCAATTCATCAGGAAAGACATCCGGAAATTCCTCAATCACTGAATTCTCTTTAATAGCATTTCAAGCTGATTCACCACAGCGGTTGGCTGCTTCTGCACTGCTACATCCACATTGATTTTATCTCCATTAGGTGCAGTCACAACTACCACCTTCTGCTGACACTGAATCTCTGCATAATTTTATTTCATCTAGTCCATTCCCAATATCACATCAATACCAGATGTCCTCAACACTATATGAGTTATCTTAAACTCTACCCCCCCCTTAATATCATACTAATTAGAAGACAACGATTACTGGTTTGCATGGTACCTCCAGGTGAATTTACTAAGAGAGGTTCTTTCATAGCTAGCATGGGTATACTATGCATTTTAACAAAAATGTTGGAAATGAATATATGAGATGATCCAGAGTAAAAAAGAACAGTTGCAGGAGTGGAATGTACATTGAACGTACCAATCATAACTTCCGGTGCATCATGAGCTGTATCAGAAGACACATGATTCACCCTTCCAGTACCAGATTGCCTCTGGTTGCTCTTCTGGCTCTGAGGAGTCTGCTGGTTCTGCTTCTCAGGACAATGGTAAGACATATGTCCCTCTTTACCACAGACAAAGCATCTAGTAGGCGTGTTGGGAGCACTATTCTTCATGGGGGTAGCATTGGGATTTCCAGTGCGAGGAGTCTGTTGCCCAGTCTGCTGATACTGTTGACGCTGCAGATATGATGAACGTTGCTGAGACTGATTACTTTGCCAATTCTGAGACCACCTCTGATTTGAATTGCGATTCCACTGACTAACTAGTCCCTGAAACTTCTGATGAAAACCATGCTGAGAACTGGTACGCTGACGGTTGTTGCTTCCTGAGCTTTGTCCTTTCATCTTCCTCTTCCTGTCCATCTTCCTGCGCTCATTATCAAGCACAATAGCTTTATTCACAAGCTCTTGAAAACTAGCATAGTTATTCCCCTTCAATTGCAAGCG
The DNA here is from genome assembly GCA_022457205.1 of Saccharum spontaneum. Taxonomy (NCBI): domain Eukaryota; kingdom Viridiplantae; phylum Streptophyta; class Magnoliopsida; order Poales; family Poaceae; genus Saccharum; species Saccharum spontaneum. The sequence continues at coordinate 15,903,426 of CM039607.1, forward strand.
AAGATCATAATAAATTCCCTTTAAGAAAAGACGCTGCCTATCTGCATCTTCCCTCACTTCATTAGGAGCATAGCGAGCCAACTGGGTGAACCTGTCATGGTACTCACTAACGCTCATCTGTCCCATCCTGAGGTTTCTAAATTCTTCCTGCTTCAGCTCAATTATACCTTCAGGAATATGACGAGCTCGAAAATCTCTAACAAACTCATTCCAAGTGATAGGAGGAGCATTGCTAGGGCGTGCGGCTTGATACGACTCCCACCAAGTCTGAGCTGTCCCCTGTAACTGACCAGATGCATATAACACCTTTTCTATATCATTGCATTAGGCGATATTCAGCTGTTTCTCAACTGCTCTCACCCAATCATCTGCCTCTAAAGGATCAGCAGCATGAGAAAACACTGGAGGGCGTTCCTTCAAAAATTCTCCACGCTTGTCCCTCACTTGCACAGGTGGTGGTCCTCCTACAGGGGGGTTGTTCTGCATGTGCTGCATAAACATCTGCATCATCTGATTTTGAGTATGCATAAGTTCCTCCATAGTAATGGGTGGGTTAGCACTTCCACGACCTCTGCCTGACATCTGTTTCCAAAAACACAGAAAAATAAAGTTCAGTACGGTCCGAGATGATGTATTCAACAGATAAGCAAAATCTGATTTCTCTGGGCGAGTTCCAATTTCAGCAATTCAGTAAAACTGTCATATCTCGAGCTATAGACGTCCAATTCAGATGATATTTACATGGTTGGAAAGCTTACAAAATTATCTACAACTTTGGTTCACAGCACTTTTTCTGATTCCGTCAATAAATTAGCCAAAAATTGAACTTAACCGAAACTGTTTCAGAATTCCAGACTGTGCAGTAACCCCAACTTGGAACCGATATATCTCTTAGCTCATAATAGATATTAAAGTGATTCTTGTGGGGTTGGAAATATATAGAAGTCTAATTATTCCCAGTAAAATTTCTTAAATTTCCCATTAACAGATTTTAAGTTATTTCTAAAACATCCCAGACTGATCCAAAAATCAGCAAAGGACAGAACTAAGTTCACCTCATAACCAACTAATATATTTTGATCGAACTTAATATTCTTAACCATGGAACTTGTAGGCATGTCTACAAAACTCCAGCACACATTACAAAGATTCAAATCACACATTATCATAATAACAATCCATCAATCACACAATTGTTCACACCACAAACTGACTCTCAACATAACCAAACTTAAAATCGACTCGCAACTACTATCGTTCCTATTACATAGGGATTTTTCCTATTTCCTAATTAAGCTTCTCAAAAATCTTAGGACGACCTAACTCCGCCCTTAATTGGTCAATCTCCTTATAAGCTTGCTCCTTAAGTTCTTTTTCCTTCAGCAACTCATCCTTCAAATCCACCTCATGAAGAGCTAATTCACGAGCTAATCCCACTGTAGCTTGTAGAGTCAAGGATGAATCATCTGCAAGCGGCACGGTCCAAACACCCTTATCATGTAGGAAACAAGGAAAGTGCCAGAGTGCACCCTGTAATGTCTTGTCCGAGCGTAGACCATGGTAGTAAACGAACGTATTGTAAGCGACATCCTCCATGCTTGTTTCTACGGTTGCCCGACTCACTCGGGTAATGAACTTTGACTCCACCTTAGGCTCCTTAGTGGTAGGATCCCTTTTCTTGACCCATAATTCCGTTTCCCAATAGGAATCCATCCATGGATGACTATACTTCGCACTGCGATACTCCAACGTAGCTTCCCAGTCATAGTAGTAGTTGTCCAAGGTTCTTGTCAACATATCATGGAAGAAAGCATCAGCTTTAGGAACCATAATATGAAGCTTCGTGGTCCACCCCATAACTACATCCTCCATTGGTGTGTCACCAACTCTTAATTCAGCATCAGATAGCTCTTGGTCACCATCTTCATAGGGCTCCTGGGGTTTGAAACGGGCAACGTACTGTGCAGCTGACAGACGGGGATGAGGAGGCATCTACAAGATTTAGACATAGATTAGATAGAATCAATGTATTTTCGCAATAGAATAAAGTAGAGGAAGCATAAAAATTTAGTAATTAACAAGGTCAAAGGAGGAAGCATGAAATAAGTGATGCATGGATGCTATTAACGACCATTCTAACTAGGCTTGCGTCCTACAGTCAACACGGCTCTGATACCAATCTGTCACACCCATTTTTAAGGACAAAAATAGGATGCATAAAGTACTCATATGCGCCCCAGGACATGATCGCACACATAAGTAGACAAATTACATAGTATCATCATAGTGTATATTACATAGCGAATAAATATTTAAGACATAGTCTTGAACGATAAATAATAATAACTAATAGTAGATCTCTAGCGGAAACTCCAAACACAGGGACAAGGTTGACTGGTTGACACCAAGACTAGTACTCATTACGATAATCTTCCTCATAATCTTCATCTGTTATGGTGGAAATAGCAAGGGTGAGTCCATGTCGAACTCAACAAATATAACAAAGGGTTCATGAGGCTCAAAAGGCTAGACACTGTTTGACTGCGTTTAGCTTTTAAACCATTATATAATTAACAATTTAAGTAGCAACAAGATACTCCAATCCCTTTAATGAAACAATGATCAATTGTAATATAGATAATGAATAGCATTAACATGAGCATAATAATAATCAACAATAGTTAAGCATGGTATAACAATTATGATCAACTATTCAGTAAGAATCCCCAAGGCCGCTCGTATCCGTGAGCACGGCTAGTATACCAGTTTTTAACTCTGCGCAGAGGTGTACACTTTCACTATGAGTCATGATTTCCAAATGAGTGGGGAGATCAAGCCCAAACACCGAAGAACCATATAAAGCCATTCAAAAGTTCGTCTAACAAGTTAGGGCCATTAGATTCACTCGGCAGGCAGATGTAGAACCCCCCTTCCCAGTGGCACAATAACCGCAGCCTATACACACTAAGGACAGGGGCTCGCCCTACACCCAACGTGGCAAGCCTTTCTTACGCCATTTAAGGTAACCACTAACAAGCTAGAAAAGGTCTTTTAAACAACTAAAGCTAGAGCCATATAGCCCTCACAGCTGTACTGTATATCCCAGTTATCACTTACAGATAAGTCCTTATGGAGAGAAACCAGAGCATCAAAATAATACACATGCTCTAGCCCCCTTTTAACAGTAGTAAAATAATTTTAATGGTTGATTGCTTAATCCATTAATCAAATTACAAGATCATTGTTCATAGTTTAAGCACTAGCAGTAGCTACCCATATGCATTCCCAAGGTTGACAAGGAATCAAGATAACAATCACTAAATTATAATCTCTAGGGTTGTCAAGGTAAGCACATGCACATGTATGATAATTTCAATGTATAGGTAACAAGGATAGACATGCGTTATACTTGCCTTGATCAAAACTCTCTGAGTGATACTGCTGATCTGGCTCAAAGTAATACTCCTGATCGTCCAGATACTGCTCACCTTCTATACTCGATCATCAATCAACAACACACATGCATCCAATCAAACATACACGAAGCAAACAAAGAGATATAATTAGAACAGTACACCAACAGTAGCAAAACAGTAATAAAAGTTTATAAAACTCTTCTACACGTTTCTACGATCACACAGACACAAAGATCACCAAATTCGGAGTTAAAACGTGAAAGTTATGAATTTTCTAAGATTTCCTATAGATAAATAAATACTTAATTACAAACTCGAAAAATAAATTATCAAAACTAACTGTACAACTACACTAACATGTAGAGCTCGCAAATACGAACCTAACGCAACTTGAACGGATCAAATCGGAGTTAAAATGAAGATTTTATGACCAAAACAATCCTAGTGGCAAAACTGTAAATACCTGAAAACGTATTTTTGATTTAACCGAAAGAGAATACGCTTTCAAAATGCGAAAACGTATTTCCAACTTTACGCTATGGACGGCAGGTTAATTATTAAAAATTTCAGGGACTCTTTATGAATTTTACTACACGAAGAGGTATGTTCTAATCTCAGTCGTTGATCTGAGATCGGACGACCACCGTTCATTCCAGGAGAGAGGAAAAAGTCAATGCCGGCCACCACCCACAACTCCGACCGACCGCCCGCCTCCACCAACTTGAACCCTAAAAACCCTATTCCACGTGATAGAACTCGCAACTTAGGGGAAAAACGGAAAGAGGAGGGTCACAGCTTCCTATTTATAACCCCAAACCACCGAAATCGGGTAGGAGTCCCTAGTTAACATGGCAAGGACCGGCGGCGGCTTCGTAGAGTTCGGTCCGGTCACGATTCAAGAGGAAGAAGATGACTGACAGGTGGCCCCCACCCGTCAGCAAAAGGAAGGAGGGAGAGAGGCCGCTGTTGGGCTCGGCCGAACTGGGCCGCTGCGGTGCGGACCGGCCCACGCGGTCGTAGGCGCAGAGGAGAGCAGGCCGTCCGAACGGGCCGTCGGCCACCAGGCGGAAGGTAATGTTCTTTTTCTTTTTTTTCTTCTTTTCTTTATTTGCTTATTTTCAAAAGTATCTCAAATAAAATTTTCTAATCCAAAATAGAATAAAATAAATCCACACGACATAATAAAATAAATGCAACAGCATCAATGCAATACCAAATATTCTTTTTAAAATTTTAATTCCCCTTATTTAAATTATTTAAAATTCATTACTCCTAAAATTTGGGTGTCACACTGGAAAGCACAAGCGTAAACGTGGCTGTTCGGGGAGCCATTGGGGTGAAAGCTTATGTCATCTTTAAGATGGTATATATGGAGAAAAGTCGTTTGAAGAATAATCATGTAGAGGATAGTATGAAGAAACATCATGGCGAAAACTTTATTAAATATTCATATATGAAAAGGTACTTATCTTTAGACAGAACATCTAGTCGGCGGCAACGAAATTGCCCGGCCTCGAGCTTTTCGGCCTGTCGTCATGGTGGCAGTCGCGATCGTTATAACGTCATTCTTCACGGCGATCATTGCAACGCGGCAAGCGGTCGGAACGAGTAGTTCGGGCGGCTCGCTTAGCGGCTCACTTGACGGCTTGGGCGGCTCACTTAGCGGCTTACTTGGTGGCTCGATGTGGCTCAATGCAGTCGGACGAGTACATGGAGACGTAGCGGAATAGGTGTACTCACGGCCTGACGGAGTCAATCAGCATGGTGAGGCAAAACCCTTGGGTGTGTCCGACCGAGGCGAGGCGCAGCCCAAGATCTTCTGCTTGTCTGATGTGTGCGAAAGCCATAAGTAGCTTGTATGGCGGTGTAGATCATCACGGTCGTGCCTGGCTTGCTAGCCACTCACTATGCTAGAAAAGCTTATCAGTGACGCGTCCAGACAGTCAGTGACGTGGAAAAAATGCGTCACTGTTCTTGCGTCTATGATAAGGGCAAATCAGTGACGCATAAAAATGGGTCACTAATAATGGTCAGCAGTGACGTGTATAGCCAAAACGCATCACTAATAATGGTCAGTTGAGTGACGCGTATAGACAAAACACGTCACTGATAATCGTCAGTTGAGTGATGCGTATAGACAAAACGCGTCACTGATAATTATCATTTGAGTGACGCGTATAGACAAAACGCGTCACTGATTGAAGATCTTATCAGAGACGCATTTTAGCTAGACGTGTCACTGATGCTAATTTACAAAAACAAAAAAAAAGAAAAATCTTGATCAGGGGGCTGTTTATACAATTAGCAACCAAATTCTTTACAAACTTAAAGATACAACTTAAGCTACAGGATTTCTTATAGTACATAACCTGTGACTACACAGTAATACTAAATAAAAAAGTATTACAAGTATAAAAGCAACATATCTTGATCCACGGTCTTTGTTCAATGAAAGCCTCCAAATCTTATCTATGCACTTGGATAGCCTAGGTAATCTTATGACAATATAAACACATTACCAACTAAGATTGAGCTCACGCAGCGTGCACAAGGAAACAAAAACTAGCAGGTACCCCCGTGCTTCGCACGGGCCAGCAAACCATAGCACATCATAGATTATACATTGAACAAAAAGATTAGTAAAATTAGTTACAAATGACACATACAGTTGTTACATAATTCAGTATTTGGAAATGTTTCACAGCTAAGAAACATTCCAAGAGTGTATTATTCCCAGTGCAAGCTCTGGGAACACAGAAAAATGCTTTAGAAGTAACAACTCATAATAGAAAATGAGGGTGGAACATGACTGGAGCATATTGTAGTCAGTGTTAAGGTGAACACTGAACACAGAACCACCTATAGTTTAATATCACCGCTACAGAACTTTCAGTGCACATTAGATGGTGTACAGAACTCAGTGCATGAATGTGACGGAATATTATTATTGGATGGCATGGTCAAAATATGAGTTGTATTGTTCCTAATGGTTCGCCAGCAATTAGGTAGCAATTTGGATGGAGGAACTCTGACGAAGAACAGGAATAATGGAGGAGACTGTCAGACATTTGGGGGGCTAGAAAACTGTTAGACATATAAGAACTCTTACCAAGAACTCTGATGAAGCAACTCTGCTGGGCTCGTATAGAGTTTAAGGTTAAGAAAACTATCAGATATTAAAAAAACACAAATTAGATGGTTAACATGGCATAGAGAAATATCATTTTCTTTGGATTAACAATAGCATATCCTTTTTTAGGATTACCACCAGCATACCTTCAGCAAGTTATAGGCAGCCGATCGATCTGCGTTATATTGGTAATAAGAGGTTGCTGAATTTAGTGTATCCATGGTACTGAAATATGCAGACCATATGTATATGTAACAATAGTGTCATAATTAGAAATAGAAAGGGAAAATAGAAGAATCGTTGTGGTAAACACAGCATGGGATATAACCATACAAGCAGTGCAGTAGAGAAGAATCAGCAGAAATGTTACAAAAACATCATGTATTCTTGTCTAAATCATGCTCTCTTTGCTGAATCCGACAAAGATTCTTAAAAATGAAATACAATTGACAAATTTGGCAAGCTGATGTCAAAAAGAAAAACTTGCTTTTCAACCAATGGCAACAAAGGCTGATCAAACCTAAGATCACACTCAATATAGTGGTACCTTTGGTACTAAATTTAAGAGGACTTTGCATTAGATTTAAATAAGGGGCTGTTTGGATCCTTTTATTCTGGAGGAATTGAAATCTACATAATGGATTAGGCTATTTGGCTTGGAATTTGACATTCCATAACATTCCTAAGCTCACAAATAAGCCTATCTCAAATTTATAGGGTGGGGGATAAAAATGGATTCTATAGATCACTATGCTATAATTTTATTCTCCATCTTATAGCACAGTCTTCAACTCACTTTACTACAATAGATATGCAACATATAAGTATGTCCCTCGTATGCCTAACAATAAATATACAAATATATTCCATATATAACTATATTAGCTTAATTAATCTATGCCTAAATTGTAATTATTAGAATGAATTCAATTCCAAAGATCTAAACGGGCCCTAAGTGAAATGTAGAAAAGTAAACATACCACCAGAGTGTATATAACTAAAATAGCTAGTACACTGGCAGAGCATATCCCCTTGTTGACAACCAAAAATATTCATTTTATGAAGTTGTCAAAATGTGTACGGACTTCACCATTGCGTTCCTCTCGTCGAGATGGTCAAAAAACATATATGGAACGTCCAATTTGGGATCCGGATGAGGGAGTTATGCCTCCGAGAAAATATTTGTCTGGGCTACCGGTACTTCCGGTCTGTACTTCCGGTCCGAGACCAGAACTTCCGGTGGCTAGAGAGGAAGGCATAGTTTTTGCGTGAAAATGAACTTCTGGTACTTCCGGTCTGAGACCGGAACTTCCGGTGCGGACCAGAACTTCCGGTGGAGCCTGACCGGAAGTACTGGTAGATGTTTATTCTGAATCTGACGTTCAGATCTCGAATCGATTTGTTTCTAGATCGGTTTTTGGATGTGAAAAACTTGGAAAATAAGCCTTGGAGAGGTTTCCTACTGGGATAAGACCACCCTCCTCTATATATATAAGAGGATCATGGCCGATTGAGTTCCCATCTATCCAATCGTCAAAAAAATACAACATATCACCTCTTTGCCCTAATTCTCTCTCTTCAACCTTCTACCCTGCTGTTCGGTGACGTCTCTCCATGATATTCATCGGCATTTTAGGCGGCCTTGCTAGTCCTAGGAGATCCTCCACATGCTCCTCCCCAACGGATCCTTCCGGGAGTAGTTCGGGAGCTTTTTCCGGCCAAGAACGAGCTCCACATCGACCTTACCAATCTCTAGATCGGTTTGGTCGATTACGTTGCGTTCTTGCCGCATTGCAGGTCATGTGTGCGGCCTCTAGGGCGTCCAAAGCCCACCGGTGTGTTGGCTCAGATCTGTTTCGACGTCGACATACTTTTTGGCGACTCTGCTGGGGAAACCAAGGCGAAAGTTGAAGTTTCCATCAACCGGCGACATGGGATCTGATGGTGATGCTGTGAAGAGCTCAAGCGAAGTTCATGGCGACAACATTATCAATCCCAAGTCTGTGGAGGAGCTCTTTGAAGAATTGCAAGCGCAGTTGCAAGCCAAGATTGCCGATCACACGACGCCTTCTTGGGGGGATGTTCCAAAGATCGGCATAATCATGTTATGCAATTCAAGGAGCCAAGCATTGCTAATTTCATGGCTTTCACATCATCAACACATGAGGTAAATCCTAATTATTCCCCTAAGTTTGATGATGGTCCAATTTCACAAGCTGAAGTTGCTAAGTTGGTTTTAGATCAACAGTTTCACTAATACAAAAATTGCAAGAATCACGTGAAGCACTTGAGGCTAGATTAAACAAATTAGAAGGTAAAACAACTTATTCAGATCAATCGGGTGTCTTGCCGCCACCTGAATTTGGTATGCCCCAAAGGTTTCTTTAAGAATCAATCTTCTATTAGTGAGGCTAGCAAATTAAAATCGGTTTCTTCGGCTTCTTTAGCCGATAAAACTGGTCATGTTAGAACAAGTGCAACAGGTGGTGTTCAACAATCGGCTCAAACATTATGAATCGATTATAGAACATCGAGAGCTTTGGATGGTAATAATATTTTGCCAAACCCACCGAAGCCTCCTAGCAGGAATCCTATGCAAGAGAATATTCAGAATTCTCCTTCTACCGATTTTAACAATGTGTTAAATCGGTTTAAGGATGATTTTACCAAGTCTCTTGAGGAAAGTCTAGGTATTCACCTTAAAACTGCTAGAAACATGTACACCAAGCTACCCTTGAGCAATTGATTATATGCGAAATCCTAATGGCCGGAAGGTACCAGATTTTTAGAAGTTCAATGGTAGTGGTAGTAAAACAACAATGGAACATGTTAGTATGTATCTTGCTCAATTAGGAGAAGCTAATGCTCTTGATTACATGAAAATTCGCAATTTTCCTTTATCTTTAACTGGCACTGCTTTTGCTTGGTTTACTTCTTTGCCACCATTGCGCATTAATTGTTGGGCTGAATTAGAAGTGAAATTTCATAGTCATTTTTACACTGGAACCCAAGAAACTAGTTTTTCACATCTTACTTCTGTTAAGCAAATGCGTGATGAAACTATTGTAGAATTCTTTAATAGAGTTAGAGAAATTAAAAACAAGTGCTTTCATTTGAGTATTTTAGAAAGAGATCTTGTTGACATATGCTTTAATGGTTTACATTCTAGAATTATAGAAAAGTTAGAGAATGTGTAATTTACTAGTTTCAATCACCTCATAGATAGGGCCGTTTTTTTGGAATCGAGCCTTAAAGAGTCTCGTGATAAGACACATCGTTCGAACACACATGCTTTTAGTACTTATTCGGATGGTTTGGATGATGAAAATCAAGAATTCATGGCCGCTAAAATTAGATGGCCAACAGAGAATAAAATGGTTACATGTCCATCTCTCCAACCGATTCATAAGAATCAGGGTGAAGAGATGAAGTTTACTTTTGATTTCTCTAAATGCGACCGAATCTTTGATGAATTGTTAAAATTCGGTTACATTAGAATCAATTACACATTGCCTTCGATTGATGAGTTAAAGAAAAGAGCTTATTGCAAATATCATAATTCTTTTTCTCATGCCACTAACGATTGCAATGTTTTCCGTCGAAAGGTCCAATCGGCCCTTAATGAGGGACGATTGAGTCTCTCTGATATGCAAGTTGATAAGGTCCCGTTCCCAATGCATACTATTGAAGCAGGACCACCCGTTGTCTTGATCCATCCTGAGCAAGCCGATAAAGTTCAAGGCAAGAATGTGATTATCGGGGAGCCACGTGCAGCACCGAATGTCCAAGTGAATTCGGGGTGCAAGGTGATGCTTGAGAAGGATGAGGAAGGCAAGAACAAGTTGAAGATCACTGCTAGATCGGCACAATTTCTAAGAAGACAGCGGTGGCACGAAACGGTGGCGGCACAGCAGAGGCCGGTTAGGCCGACTGGAGCAGTTGGCCAAGCCAACTGCACCCACCAGCAGAGCCACTCGGCTGAGCTGCCTCAGGGTGTCGGCTTAGCTAACTCCTCCACCTCAGCCAAGTCGGCTGAGCCGATAGTCCTTGTCGGTTTAGCCGACTCCCTGGTTCCAGCAGCAATGTTTCTTCCGGTATTCAAGTTTTGCGCACATTTGTCCCATGTAGGCCAGAGATTGGTACTTGGAAGACTAATGAGAAGAAGAACCAAGGGAAATTCATGCCGAAGCCGTCAGGTACCTTTGATAGGCTTATGGCGAAATACAAGCAAGAAAAGGCCGATTCCCAAAATCAGCCATTAAAAAAAGAGAATCCACACCGCCCAAGCGAGAAGATGAGAAGAATAAGCAATTGGCAGTGATGCAACCTGCAGCTCCATCTCAGAGAGCTGCACCTCGTATATCTCATTAGAAACCTCTGATTCCACCTCCAGTCCTGCCACAATGGGGTCCCTATGGAGTTTGGGTGCCATATCCTCCACCGGCGCCCATCCAAGCTCAACAAAGGGTGGGAGAGCTTGCTGGTCCGGTTCCATGGCCTTCTGTCTTTAGCCAATTGGACCATGGTCAATCGAGCTCTATGTTGACGGTTCTTAAGTATCAATTATAACCATCAAATAAATAAAGAAAAGGACCTATATGCAAGCAACACCTAGAATTAGGGTTTGATCTAACAGAATTCCACGAGTTTTGCTGTTTATCTATTTCTGCAGGGGGTTATCAGGAAATACGAAAGAAAGGCCCACATGTCGGATTAATGACGGGATATTAACCGAACACGTAATTATCTTACATCTAGAAGATTCCAGAAGCCACGGGAACGAACGAGAGCCGTAACGGGCCAGGACACAGGGCGCCCGCCCTGTGCCCTAGGGCGCCCGCCCTGCCCCCGGGACCAATCAGGTCGAGTCTCACGGATTATGCTCCACCGCCTTTGAGGATCAAGGAAAACCGTAGGATGAAGGTCGGTTTGATCCGACGGTCCAGATTCATCCAAAAGGGCTATATAAGCAAGGCCCCTGACCCCTGGTGGAGAAGACCCCAATTCATTATTCAGTTGCATATCTCTAGTTAGGGTTTAGAGAGAGAGGTTCCCTCTAGGGTTCCCACCTCTTAGGGCTTAGCATCCAATGTGAAAGTAGAATTAGTTCTACTAGATTGAGAGAGATAGAGTGGAGGTGTAGATCGGAGGAAGCTGGCCTGTCGGTGTCTACTCCGAGGTTGTACCTGCGGGAGCAAGTTCTTCTAACTCGAGGCTTGTTCTCAGGATTCTTCAGTATTTCGACTTCTAAATTCTAGTAAGTTCTTTGTTTTATTGTTCTTTGGTTTATGAGTTTACTTTGATCTCTTCGCGTAGAGTTTAGAGTAATCATCTCTAGCGTAAACGTGGTGTTTAAGCTAGGATACTCATAGATATCCCCTCGTCTAGCCGGACCGTGGTAGTAGCGAGGAACGTGACAATTCTGAGTTACCTTTGTATTCCATATCCCATTAGCAGGATCGATAGGGCTTATAGGTGCGGGTTGAACATCCTTTGTGGTGTCTAGATTCCGTAAACCTCCCCAATAGAACAGTAGATCATCCTTACCAAGGTTAGAAGAAGAGTGCGGTTGTAGTCTTCTCTATACATCACTCACATCGAATCATAGTGGTTGTAGCCTAAAGGTTAGTAGTAATAGATTTGGTTAGTCAGATACACTCTTTCTCCTAAAGGTAAAAATATAAATACGATACCCAGGATAACATCTCGGGTGAAGTGCTCACCGATATCCGTGCGCTTGCGGATCCTATTTCCTAATTGCGTTACCAAATATCAACAAGCATTTCTGGCGCCGTTGCCGGGGAGAAAGACGGTTTGCTGAGATAACCTTGAGTCTTACTACTAGCTTGTATTCATACTTTTTATTTTCTTATCTTTTTCATTCTTTCTTTTTCTTTTTACCAAAAATGGAAAACCAAGGTTCTATATCTATCTTTGATGCCGCAACACCTTCAGCAACTGACCTTTTACCATGGGAGTCATCACAGCCTATCCAAACATCCCAGTATAAGTTAAGTTCAAGGTTGATTGCGATGATTCAAAATTTATCTTTTTCGGGAAAGGAAGACGAAAACCCTTACCTTCATATTAGAGATTTTGAGCAGACATGCGATTGTCTTCGCATTGATGGCATCTCTGATAAGACTTTACGTTGGAAGCTTTTTCCTTTTTCTTTAAGAGGAGAAGCTAGACGAGGGTATAGTCAGAAGGTAAGTCAACAGCAAGGTGAATGGGGAGTTTTAAGAGCCAACTTTTGTCTAGATTTTTATTCCCTTGACCGTACTGGTGACCTTAAACTCGAAGTCCTATCTTTTAAACAAAAAGATAATGAAACTTTGGGGAAATCCTGGAAACGTTTTTCTGATCTTTTAGAATCTGGTCCAAAACTTTTGCTTGAAGACACTGTTCTTTTATTTCACTTTTTTCGAGGTCTTCAGAAAGATAATAAACAAATGCTGCATACTATGGCTAGAGGTTCTTTCTTTCGTATCCCTACTGATGAAGCTAAGGGGATCTTGAATAGAATCCTAGAAGCTGAGATGGATAATACCCTCCATGATAAAACCTACGAAGCCGAAGTAGACACTCTGCCAAATTTTTCATCTACTTTAGCTATCCCAGGTTCTGAGCCACAAAAGGAAGAAATTCTACCATCTGATTTCATGCTGGATATAGAATCCGATCTTTTTGCCGATTTTGGAAACATTTCAAACTACCATTCTATAGACCGACCCCAAAACGGCCAATTTAGCATTTGTTTACCAAGTGAACGTCAATTGAGAGAGCTTATCTCGGTTATGAGTAGCGAATGGTTAGAGGAGTCAGAGCTTTCCTCTGAAGTAATCCGAGTGGACACACCCTCTATAACTATACGCTGTGCTTATAATTCTGATCAATTTAACGCTCTCTATAATCCTGTTGTGGGGATCAATATTATGTCCGAAGCTTTTGCACTTAATTTATTTGGGAAACTTGTTTTAACCCCCACAACAAAGGTCATAAAGGAATCTTCGGGACGATTAGTCCCCAGTCTTGGAATTATTAATGTCCTACCCTTTATGGTAGAAGGCTCCATGGTTCATTTGAACTTTTATATCTTTGATATATGGGGTTTCGACCTATTGATTGGACAACCTTTTAGAAGACTCCTTTATGAAGGTCAAACTGGAAAGCTCTATATTTCTTTGGGAAAGGATTTTAAACTTCCAATTACAATAACTCACTCCTTGAATAATAAGACCGAGCCATATCTTTTGCCTGATCCTATGGAGGAGGTAAAGGCTGCATCTCTAGAACTTTTAGATGATCCAGACTTAGAAGAGGAAGCCCCCTTCTTCACTGAAGAAGAGGCCGAACCTTCTGAACCTGAACCCTTAGATGAGTTTGCAGAAACACCTAGACCCCCCATAGAACTCAAAACTTTACCACCCGGTCTTACCTATGCTTTCCTAAACAATAATCCAGAGTTTCCTGTGATCGTTAGTAATAAACTCACTTAGGAGCAAACTCTGCGATTAATAACCATTCTTGAAAACACCACTCTGTTTTCGGCTACTCACTTCAAGATCTCACAGGAATCAGTCCTATGATTTGTACCCATCGTATTCCGACAGATCCTTCTGTTACACCCTCTCGAGAGCCTCAACGTAGACTTAACAACGCGATGAGAGAGGTAGTTAAAAAAGAAGTTATAAAGTTGCTGCATGCAGGGATTATATATCCTGTGCCGCATAGTGAGTGGGTAAGCCCTGTTCAAGTTGTGCCTAAAAAGGGAGGCATGACTGTTGTTACTAATGATAAGAATGAGCTAATTCCGCAACGCACCGTCACTGGGTGGCGGATGTGCATAGACTATAGAAAACTTAATAAAGCCACGAAAAAGGATCATTTTCCTTTGCCTTTTATAGATGAGATGCTTGAGCGGTTAGCAAAACACTCGTTTTTCTGTTTTCTAGATGGATATTCAGGGTATCACCAGATCCCTATCCATCCTGATGATCAAAGCAAAACCACTTTTACATGCCCATATGGAACGTATGCTTATCGTAGAATGTCTTTTGGGTTATGTAATGCACCAGCTTCTTTTCAAAGATGTATGATGTCTATATTTTCTGATATGATTGAAGAGATTATGGAAGTTTTCATGGATGATTTCTCAGTTTATGGAAAAACTTTTGATAGTTGTCTTGAGAACTTAGATAAGGTTTTGCAAAGATGTGAAGAAAAGCACTTAATCCTTAATTGGGAAAAATGTCATTTTATGGTTAGAGAAGGAATAGTGCTAGGACACCTAGTGTCTGAAAGAGGTATTGAGGTAGATAGAGCTAAAATTGAAGTAATTGAACAACTACCTCCACCTGTGAATATAAAAGGAATTCGAAGTTTTCTTGGCCATGCTGGTTTTTATCGCAGATTTATAAAAGACTTTTCATTTATTGCGAGACCACTTACTCTTTTGCTAGCCAAGGATGCTCCTTTCGAATTTGATGATGCATGTCTAAATTCTTTCAATTTATTAAAGCAAGCACTCATCTCTGCACCAATCATTCAACCCCCTGATTGGTCATTGCCTTTTGAAATTATGTGTGATGCTAGTGATTATGCTGTGGGGGCAGTTTTGGGACAAACTAAAGATAAAAAGCATCATGCAATTGCTTATGCAAGTAAAACTTTGACAGGAGCTCAACTTAATTATGCAACCACTGAAAAAGAGCTTCTGGCTGTTGTTTTTGCCATTGATAAATTTAGATCTTATTTAGTTGGAGCTAAGATAATTGTTTACACTGATCATGCTGCACTAAAATATTTGCTCACTAAGAAAGATGCTAAACCTCGCTTAATCAGATGGATTTTATTACTCCAAGAATTTGACTTAGAAATAAAAGATAAAAAGGGAGTAGAAAATTCTGTTGCTGATCACTTGTCTAGAATGTACTTTAAGAATTCACAGGAACCCCCCATTAATGACTCACTCCGGGACGACATGCTTTACAGGATTAACAGATCTGACCCCTGGTTTGCAGATATTGTTAATTTTATGGTTTCAGGTTATGTACCACCCGGAGCAAACAAGAAGAAGCTTATTCAGGAAAGTCGTTCACATATATGGGATGAGCCATATCTCTTCCGAGTATGCGCTGATGGCCTACTTAGAAGATGTGTGACCACTGAGGAAGGATTGAAGATCATCGACAGATGTCACTCATCACCATACGGAGGTCACTATGGAGCATTCCGTACACATTCAAAGATCTGGCATTGTGGATTCTACTGGCCTACGATGTACGATGACACGAAGCAATATATCAGAAGATGTGGGCCATGTCAAAGGCACGGAAACATAAATACAAGGGATGCCATGCCACTCACCAACAACCTTCAGATTGAACTCTTTGATGTCTGGGGAATAGACTACATGGGTCCATTTCCCCCATCTAAGAAGTGTGAGTTCATCTTGGTGGCGGTTGATTACGTCTCCAAGTGGGTAGAGGCACTACCTTGCAAACATGCCGACAATATCAGTTCGAAGAGGATGTTTGAGGAAATCATATTTCCAAGATTTGGAGTCCCCAGGATAGTGATAAGTGATGGAGGATCACACTTCATTGACAAGCGCTTCGAGCACTATCTATCAAGACATGGAATCTGTCACAACGTCGCTACTCCCTATCATCCTCAAACAAGTGGCCAAGCAGAGACTTCTAACAAGCAAATCAAGAACATTCTTCAGAAGACGGTGAACGAGATGGGAACGGCATGGAAGGACAAGTTACCCGATGCACTCTGGGCTTACCAGACAGCATACAAGACCCCAATTGGAATGTCTCCATACCAATTGGTATACGGAAAGACCTGTCACCTACCTGTTGAACTTGAGTTCAAGGCACACTGGGCCATAAAAAGATGGAATATGGACCTAGATATCGCCGGAAAACATAGAAGAATGCAATTATCGGAGTTAGAAGAATGGCGGGAGAAAGCATATCACAATTCAAAGATCTACAAAGAAAGAGTCAAGAGATGCATGACAAGAGGATCAAGAAGAAGGAGTTCTCACCCGGAGATAAGGTATTACTTTTTAATTCCAGGGTGAAGCTTTTCGGGCATGGAAAGCTTCGGAGCAAATGGGAAGGACCATTCAAGGTAATTCATTCATCATCCCACGGAGCTATCACACTTCAAAATGACGAAGGTACATTATTCAAGGTAAATGGTCAACGTCTTAAATTATTTTTAGAGCCCAATAAAGAATTAGAAGAAATAGACGTGATCAATTTTTACCTTCCAATTAAAAATTAAAGCCCGACGCTTTTATCTTAGGAGGCGTGAGCGTCGCTGAGCTATCTAGATTAGATCTTGGGGCTATATATGTCTTAGTTATTATTAGATTCGATTAGGTTCGCTTATAATCAGTTTAGATCTATTATATTCGGTTATTATTATTATTCGGTTGTAATAAATGCCTCAAGATTAATAAAGATTATTATTAGTATGTCTTGTGTGTCTCTACTTTACTTTTGTGCAAGAAAGCAGAAAACAAGTATGGGGGAGATTCCCTGACATGTCACACACACTTCGATCGCACCACTCTATGAACCAGGTACACACTCTGCACACTTTTATTACACACTTACACACTCACCTTAGTTTGTGCAGAATTTTATCTCTCTAAACATGATAAATTAAAAGGATAAAAATGCTTATAATCATGATCAATCTCACTCTGTGATATTTTCTGGAAACCTGCAATTATTAAAATTATTTCAAAACCCTGTATTGCTAAAAGTCATTGTGGAATAAGAGATGGTAAAGGTATGAGTACCTTATTCTTAATATCTTTATTGCTTGGAGAATTTGTTTTAAAAATCTCAAAATTATAGCTACCATCCTCAAGTTTTATATGCCTGCTAAACATGAAAATATTAATTAAAGCTATCTGCTTTGTATTGAGTTTGTTCAAAACAAGTTAGACCCTTGTTGAGAGATTTATCATACTCCTAAGATCAAGACATTTTTATTCAGAAAGATTCACTCTTCCGAAGTATTATTGCGTTAGAGGCATGGGCTATGCAAAATTATGAATATATCGAGGAAATAAAAAGGAGCAAGTGCTCGATAACCTCGTGAAAAAAAATGGACAAGTGTCCGGCAGTAGAATTAGGGGTACCTCGGTATCCACCCAAAATAAAAAAATGAGATATGATAAAAATATGATGGAAAGAAAATGATAGCCCATGGTCCCTCTAATAAGCAATATGCCAGTAAGAGTGACAAGTTTTTAATTTTCAAAATCTTTGATCTAAGAGTATGGCATTCTTCTCCTCGGATCCGGTTTTGACCATACAATAAATGCAAGGTATGTATGCTTAAAGAATTATTTTTGCAAAATCAAAACAGCCTCAGAGAGAAATATAAAAGATAATGAGTGACTCTGAGAGCACCTATGAGGATAAAGGTATGCTAAGTTTTTCTTTTCAAAAATATGTAAAAACTCCAAGTGATAGGGATTAAGAAGAAGAAAGGCTCTTTACTCTGACCATATATTTCCCTGACTATAAGTGCACAGTGGATTTTTACAACACCCTGCAGGTATGAAAGAATGTTTCAACCCCAGATGTTTTATTAACCAACCTTTTCTCGAGGACGAGTAAAAGCCTAAGTATGGGGGTGTTTGTTGACGGTTCTTAAGTATCAATTATAACCATCAAATAAATAAAGAAAAGGACCTATATGCAAGCAACACCTAGAATTAGGGTTTGATCTAACAGAATTCCACGAGTTTTGCTGTTTATCTATTTCTGCAGGGGGTTATCAGGAAATACGGAAGAAAGGCCCACATGTCGGATTAATGACGGGATATTAACCGAACACGTAATTATCTTACATCTAGAAGATTCCAGAAGCCACGGGAACGAACGGAAGCCGTAACGGGCCAGGACACAGGGCGCCCGCCCTGTGCCCTAGGGCGCCCGCCCTGCCCCCGGGACCAATCAGGTCGAGTCTCACGGATTATGCTCCACCGCCTTTGAGGATCAAGGAAAACCGTAGGATGAAGGTCGGTTTGATCCGACGGTCCAGATTCATCCAAAAGGGCTATATAAGCAAGGCCCCTGACCCCTAGTGGAGAAGACCCCAATTCATTATTCAGTTGCATATCTCTAGTTAGGGTTTAGAGAGAGAGGTTCCCTCTAGGGTTCCCACCTCTTAGGGCTTAGCATCCAATGTGAAAGTAGAATTAGTTCTACTAGATTGAGAGAGATAGAGTGGAGGTGTAGATCGGAGGAAGCCGGCCTGTCGGTGTCTACTCCGAGGTTGTACCTGCGGGAGCAAGTTCTTCTAACTCGAGGCTTGTTCTCAGGATTCTTCAGTATTTCGACTTCTAAATTCTAATAAGTTCTTTGTTTTATTGTTCTTTGGTTTATGAGTTTACTTTGATCTCTTCGCGTAGAGTTTAGAGTAATCATCTCTAGCGTAAACGTGGTGTTTAAGCTAGGATACTCATAGATATCCCCTCGTCTAGCCGGACCGTGGTAGTAGCGAGGAACGTGACAATTCCGAGTTACCTTTGTATTCCATATCCCGTTAGCAGGATCGATAGGGTTTATAGGTGCGGGTTGAACATCCTTTGTGGTGTCTAGATTCCGTAAACCTCCCCAATAGAACAGTAGATCATCCTTACCAAGGTTAGAAGAAGAGTGTGGTTGTAGTCTTCTCTATACATCACTCACATCGAATCATAGTGGTTGTAGCCTAAAGGTTAGTAGTAATAGATTTGGTTAGTCAGATGCACTCTTTCTCCTAAAGGTAAAAATATAAATACGATACCCAGGATAACATCTCGGGTGAAGTGCTCACCAATATCCGTGCGCTTGCGGATCCTATTTCCTAATTGCGTTACCAAATATCAACACTCTAGCGGTGCTATTCAAGGTTTGGCAGTTCCACCTAAGGTTCAAGCTCCTCCTGATATAGGAAAGGCACCAATGCAGCAAACATATGTGCCTAAGAAGGTTGAGGCTCCTATTGTTCCTTCGCCAAGGGCTAGGCCTCAATCCGTGATCACAATCGGCTCTATGGAAGCTCCTATCGATAACCATGTTGGGCCGATTGTCATTGAGAAAGCTCCAGCACCTAAGCAAGATGAGGTTCCTAAAGAAGTTGCTGAAGATAAGAGGAAGGAGCGCGCTGAAATGGATTCCAAGTATCTACAACCTAAGTGGTGCCCATCGGGGTTGAATAAAACTCAACGGCGCAAGTTACAACGTGCTCGGCACAGGGCAACAAAAGCGGGAGAAGCTCACCAAGATGGAGGGTGAAGTGGTGAAACTCCGAATAAGTCAAGAACCCTTTGGAAGATTAGCGTGCTGCTGCCAACCTGGCTAAGCCGGCACACCCTGCTCCAGAGATGGCTAAGCCGGCCTCGTCTACTGCTGCTGCTCTGGAAGCTCTAGAATCGGCTAAGTTGACTTTAGAGTCGGTTGAGCCGACTCCCATTGCCCCGGTGGCCTCCGAGGTGTCCTCCGAGGACTTTGCTCGTACTGTTGCTGCTATGGTTGGCATGGAGGTTCCTGAGGTCCTGGAAGAAGAGATGGTTGACTATGCACCTACCCCGGAAAGAGAAGTCAATGTGGTTGTCTTGTCCGCTGATTATTATATCATCAAGGATGATTTAGCCGTTGCGGTTTTCAACTTCCCCATAGAAGATGCTACATTCAAGAAGCCCAGAGATCATGTTAACCATCTCAAGCCTTTGCATATCAAGGGTCATATCAATGGTGCTTCAGTTTATGGCATATTGGTGGATAGTGGGGCAATTGTGAATGTGATGCCATATCCGCTTGACAAGAAGCTTGGTGGCACTGATGATGAACTGGTCAAGACTAATATGACCATCACCAGTGTAGGAGGAGGCACTCCCATCCTAGCCAAGGAAATTGCTAACATAGAGCTCACTGTTGGAAGCAAGACCCTGGCTAATGCGTTCTTCGTGGCAGATGTGCAAGGTAGCTACAACTTAATACTTGGATGCGATTGGATTCATGCCAATTGTTGTGTGTCATCTAGCTTGCACCAGTTCTTAATTCAGTGGGTGGGAGATGCTGTGGAGATTGTGCATTCGGATTCATCGGCTGACGTTGCTACAACCGATGCTCCCGCGCTCGGGGAGCATGATGCTTTTGGTTGCTTGTCTGGTAAAGAGCTTTCTGGCTATGAATTTATTAGTGCTACTAGGCAAGGGTTTGTTCCTGTATCATTGAAACCAATTGATAATTGGTTCAATATCATCATGTAATTTTTTATTAATGGATTCTAATAAAGAATAATTAAAATATCGTGTTGAACAGTATCGGGCTAATAAGACTGATGCATATGAAGCTATTGATGATTTTGATGAGCTCGATAAGTTGGGCCATGGCTTCACGTCAGCCGACCCTTTAGAAAAAGTTGATATTGGGGATGGCTCTGTGCCCCGGCCGACGTTAATAAACCAAAACTTGAAAGCCAATTACAAGCTTGAACTAATCGTACTTCTCAAGGAATATGTTGATTATTTTGCCTGGAATTATATAGAGATGCCAGGGCTAAGCCGAGAGCTTGTTGAGCATCGGCTCCCTAGCAAGGATGGATTCAGGCCATACAAACAACAACCCTGCCGATTTAATTCTACAATCTATGATAGAGTGAAAGAAGAAATTAATCGGCTCTTGCAGGTGGGTTTTATTCAGCCATGTAGGTATGTGGAGTGGGTCTCTAATATTGTTCCTATTGAAAAGAAAGATTCTAGGAAGATCAGAGTTTGCATTGATTTTAAAGATCTGAATAGAGCAACTCCGAAAGATGAATATCCTATGCCTATAGCCGATATGCTTATCAATGATGCTTCAGGACACCGGGTTATTAGCTTTCTTGATGGTAATGCCGGTTATAATCAGATTTTCATGACCGAAGAAGACATGTCTAAGACGGCCTTCATATGTCCTAGCTTTGTTGGTCTCTTTGAGTGGATTTTAATGACATTTGGGTTGAAGAATGCAGGTGCAACTTATCAAAGAGCAATGAATTTGATTTTCCATGATCTAATAGGGGTGATTATGGAGGTTTACATTGATGATATTGTGATCAAATCGGCTACCTATAAATCTCATTTAGCCAATTTGCGTCTTGTCTTTGAAAGGATGCGCCGTTATGGGTTGAAGATGAATCCACTCAAATGTGCTTTTGGAGTATCGGCTGGGAAGTTCTTGGGCTTCATAATTCATGATAAAGGCATAGAGATTGATCCCAAGAGGATAGAGAAGATCAAGGGAGTTCAGGCGCCTAAATACAAGAAGGACTTGCAAAAGTTCTTGGGTAAAGTGAACTACTTGAGAAGATTTATTGCTAATTTGTCTGGAAAATTTATTCCTTTTACTCCCATTTTGAAACTAAAGGATGAATCTGAATTCACTTGGGGGGCAAAACAACAAGCTGCATTTGACAAGATAAAGGAATATTTGTCTACTCATCCGATTCTTCGTGCACCTAGAAGAGGAGTTCTTTTTAGATTATATATCGCTGCCGAAGAGAAGACAATCAGGGCTGTTTTGACTCAAGAAGATAAAGGTAGGGAGTACGTTATTGCTTTTCTTGGTCGCCGTCTTCTTGATCCCGAGACAAGGTATGCCCATATAGAGAAATTATTCTTATCTTTATATTTCGCTTGTGCTAAGATGAGACATTACCTTTTATCTAGCACATGTGTTGTTGCTTGCTAGGCCGATGTAATCAAACATATGTCATATCAGTCGATTCTTCGTGGAAGAATAGGCAAATGGGTATTCGCACTAATTGAATATGACTTGGCTTTTGAACCATTAAAAACTTTAAAAGGTCAAGTCCTTGCTGATTTTATTGTTGAACATGGTACTGATTTAGATGATGAGGTCAATTGCCTTACTTTTACTCCCTAGAAATTATATTTTGATGGATCGGTTTGCAAAGATGGCCAAGGTGTTGGCATTGTGCATATTTCCTCTAGTGGTGCTGAATTTGAGATATCAAGCCGGTTGGATTTCTATTGCACTAATAATCAAACCGAATATCAAGCTCTATTATTCGGATTGATTATGTTGCGCTCCATAGGAGTAAAGCATGTTGAAGCCTATGGTGATTCCTTACTAGTGGTACAGCAAGTTGCTGGAGAATTTTAATGCTTGGAAGGATCACTACGAGCTTGTCTTGATGCTTGTCTTGACATCATTGGTTCATTTGCCGAATTTCAAATTCGGCATGTTCCGAGGCATGAAAATTAAAAGGCCAACATGTTAGCTCAGCAAGCATCTGGCTATGACGTTGGTGGGCATAATTTTCATATTCAAGAACAGCCGATGCATGAAGATTTATATTTTTACCGTGTAAGTGCGGAGAAATCGGCTAAACTGACTGCCCTAGTCGGTCTAGCCGACCCTGATTCTCTAGCAAGCCAGTCGTCTTGGCCAACTTTACCAGTCGCCCTAGCAGACTCCCCTATGGCCAACCTAGCCAATGTGCATGATGAACTCTCAAATCGGCCTAGCAAAACTTCTAGTGATGTTGGGGCCGATTTACATGATTAGAGGACTCCCTTATTGTCATATCTACGAGATCCAAGTGCCAAAGTTGATAAAAGTGTTCGGCAAAGTGCTTTCAAATATGTGTTGCACAATGATGAGCTTTACCGAAGAACCACCGAAGACTTGTTGCTGAAGTGCTTAGGAACTAATCAAGCAAGACTAGCTATGGGAGAAGTCCATGAAGGTATTTGTGGTACGCATCAATCGGCCTCGAAGATAAAGTGGTTATTGCGTAGAGTCGGTTTCTATTGGCCTACTATGATGACCGATTGATTTCGCTACTATAAAGGATGTGAAGAGTGCCAAAGGTTTGGAAATATTCAGCTAGTGACTGCTATGCTTTATCCTATAATCAAACCATGGCCTTTTCATGGTTGGGGGCTAGACTTCATTGGCCAAATACATCTCCCATCTTCCAAGGGACATCACTATGTGTTGATTGCTACAGATTATTTCACTAAGTGGACCAAAGCTGTTCCTTTGAAGAATATGATACATAAGGAGGTTATTGAGTTCATCACTGAGCATATCATTCATAGATTCGGCATACCCCAAACATTAACTACAGATCAAGGGACATCATTTATGTCCAAGGAAATGAGGGACTTCGCCGAATTATATAAGATCAAGTTGCTCAAATCATCTCCATATTATGTTTAAGCTAATGGCCAAGCTGAGTCTAGTAATAAGACTTTGATCAAGGTTATCAAGAAGAAAATTAAGGAGAATCCAAGAAGGTGGCATGAAGTATTGTCTGAACCTCTATGGGCACATCGTATTTTAAGACATGGTGCTACAAAAGTTACTCCTTTTGAACTAGTATATGGTCAAGAGGCTATGTTGCCCGTCGAAGTAAATTTGGATGCATATAGGCTTGCTAAATAAAATGATCTATCAGCTATTGTGTATCATAATCTAATGATGGATAATATTGATGAGGTGACTGATGTGAGATTAAAGGCTCTCAAGAAAATAGAGAAAGACAAAGCTCGAGTTGCCAGGGCATATAATAAAAAAGTCAAGAGCAAATTTTTCCAAGTAGGAGAATTAGTGTGGAAAACCTTACTACCTATTGGATCGAAGAGCAATCAGTTTGACAAAAGGTCACCTAACTGGGAGGGTCCTTACAAAGTGATCAAAGTCATATACGGTAATTCCTATTTGCTAGAGATATTGCAAGGTGAACATCTCAAAGTAGCATTCAACGGGAGATACTTGAAAAAGTATTTTCCAAGTGTTTGGCAAGAAGCCTAAGTGCTCTCCAAACAATGGTCGATACATGTATCACCCTTAGAACAAAGATGGCCGATGTATACATCGCCCTTAGTCACCATGTAGCTGATAAGATGGGTATCTTTGCTGTTTGGTTTAATTATGTTTGTTTGATCAAGTGTTTTCAGGTTCATGCATCATAAACCTGAAAACAGGGGGCATATGTTGACAACCAAAAATGTTCATTTTGTGAAGTTATCAAAATGTTTAACGGACTTCATCATTGTGTTCCTCTCGTCGAGATGGTCAAAAAAACATATATGGAATGTTCAATTTGGGGTCCGGATGAGAGAGTTATGCCTCCGAGAAAATATATGTTTGGGCTACCGGTACTTCCGGTGGGGACCGAAACTATTGGTCCGAGACCAGAACTTCCGGTGGCTAGCGGAGGAAGGCGCAGTTTTGCGCGAAAATGAACTACCGGTACTTCTGGTCCGAGACCGGAACTTCCGGTGGAGCCTGACCGGAAGTACCGGTAGGTGTTTATTCCGAATCTGACTTTCAGATCTCGAACCGATATGTTTCTAGATCGGTTTTTGGACGTGAAAAACTTGGAAAATAAGCCTTGGAGAGGTTTCCTACTGGGATAAGACCACCCTCCTCTATATATACAAGAGAATCATGGCCAATTGAGTTCCCATCTATCCAATCGTCAAAAAATACAACATATCACCTCTTTGCCCTAATTCTCTCTCTTCAACCTTTTACCCTGCTGTTCGGTGACGTCTCTCCACGAGATTCATCGGCATTCTAGGTGGCCTTGCCGGTCCTAGGAGATCCTCCACGTGCTCCTCCCTGACGGATCCTTCCGAGAGTAGTTCGAGAGCTTTTTCCGGCCAAGAACGAGCTCCACATCGGCCTTATCGGTCTCTAGATCGGTTTGGTCGATTACGTTGCATTCTTGCCGCGTTGCAGGTTGTGTGTGCGGCCTCTAGGGCATCCAAAGCCCACCAGTGTGTTGGCTCGGATCTGTTTCGACGTCAACACCCCTAAACCACACAACTCGATCTCCATGCCTGAGAAAACCTAGTACTATGCCTACCACAACGACATAGTAGGCGACATGCCCGCCGACAGCAAGGCACCTATGGTGACTTCGTCAATCTCGAGATTTGCTGGTTCAACTCAGTTCTTCAGAGGTGCTCATAGAGGTAGGGTGTGCATGCGTTCATAGGGGTTAGTGTGTGCTCGTGTATGTGAATGTCGCAAAAAAAATGACATGGAGGCACATTACAAGGGCACGAGACGTAATGGGAAAGGAAAGAGATGATTTTACCAGGTAACAGAGCACCGGCAAAGAGACAGAGCGCACGAATTGGCAGCCTCCGTGCCACAAGAAACGAGGCATCCTCGTTCAGAGTCATCTGGCCAATCTTGCATCACCTTCTCCAAAGGGCTGTAGGAGGGGGAGGCCCTCTTGCAATCAAATCTTAGTTCCAAAATCAACCAAGAGCCTCCTTTCGAACCTTTTTTCTCAACAAACACCTTGACTCCCAAAATCGACAAAATCCAAATCACCTAGAACCTAACTTGGGGCAAAGAACAAGAATGGAACATAAGCTCAACTTAGTTCTAGAAATTGCCAAGAACAAAACAAGAACCAAACAGTAGCGCAACTTAGTTCCCAAAATCGCCAAGAACCTTCTTTCAAAACCAAGAAACCTATTCCCCAAAATTACTCGGAACCGATTCTAGGCCATGAAATCAAGCATAAGAACTTACGAAGTGCGGCTCTCGCGGACGTGGTGCACACCGTCCTAGTGGAGGCGTAGACCGTAGACGTGGGGCCAGAGGTGCACAACGTCCTGTTGGAGGCGTAGATGGTAGACCGTAGATGTGGGGCTGGAGCTGGGGGTGGCGGAGCTCCATCGCCGCCAGCCTCGCCGCCCTCATGTCGCTCACGTGGGGGATAGCGTTGAGCTGAAGCAATCCTCTCGAGCAGCGGAGCCGCTTCAGCGCCATCTTTTGCACAAGACGGGGACGGTTTTACCCTTGCCTGATGCAATTTCTGATGAAACCCTTGAGTCTTTTGCAAATTTCCAGAAAATGTTAGTAATAATGGATGGAGGGGGTCGAGCTAAATAGTGGGGGAACATAGGAGGTTAAAGTTAAATAGTTGGGGACACTTGTGGGAGGGCAAACAAGGTCGTATTTTATCTCAGAAAAAAGGTAGTATTTCGGTAATTTCGACTCCCTTCTATGAATAATAATGCCGAGATGAATGGATTTGATTTTAAAGAGATAAAAAATGTTTCATATTTGGAGGGGGGATTCTGAAAAAAATTGGGAAGTCTGCTGACTTTGATTATTTAATCTAGATTAAAAAATTGAAAAATTTTAATTTTGGTTTTTACACTCAGGTGAAATAATTCCACCTCTTTGTTTTTTTTCATAGTAAAAAATCATTTCCTTGCAAGTCTTGTGATTTGGATTAGTATATGTGCACTTATTTCCTCCATCTAAAAAACAATTTCTCATATATTCAGATTCAGCCAATATTTGACGATAATTCATCCTTTTTACAGTGATTGATGACTTCTATTTGATGTTTCAATAATTGCAACTCAATGTTGCACATGTGCCATAAAACTGACGGAGACTTAATAGTGCGGCTAATAAGGAATATTTGTTGACATGGAAGAGAGAGAAAAAGAGAGACAAAACATATAGTCCTTAGGCTAGTCTCAGTGGGGTTTCATCAGAGTTTTATGAACATTAAATAGGCTAATGTGACACCGTATTATGAAGAGAGATGATAAGAGTTTTATAGGAGTAGAGAGAGTTTTATGAGGATAAAATTCTTCTGCACTGTTTATAAAATATAGATGTATTAGTAAGACTGCCTGCACTGTGGCCCTGCTTGCGATTCGGTATGTCACCATATCAGCAGATAGAGGATCCAAATACTTGCAGCGGATACGCAACGTCATCCGCTAAGCGCGCGCGGTCCGGCATATTTAGCGCGGTAGCGATCGTCCTTTAGCGGACGAAGCGTGCGCCAGCGCATGCGTGGTACTGATACAGCGGCAGGCCTCACCGTTTCATGCAACTAAAAAATATTATAACTCACAAATTCAAAATCCAAATTAAATTCCGATTACACCATTGAATTCGTTTCAATAAATTCTTCAAAACTAGATCTCACATGGATATATTTAGACAAAATTTATTTACAAACATGTGGGCCCCACAGTGGATAGAGGATGATATAGAGGATGGATGAATACGGAAGAATTAGGTATAGAGAAGAGAATTTTGACAACTAAAATGTAAAGAGGATGAATACAGAGGTCCATGAGTGCGGATAGTCTAATAGGCCTATGAAAACACCGCTGAGCCTGGCCTTATGGCTAACATCTCAGCTCTCGCGCATCGCACCGCCGGCCGGCCGGCCTCCTTTGTCTGCCGCCCGTTCTTGTCCTTCTCCCTTCACGGCTTGCCTCCTTTGGTAACTCCAAGGTAAGCATCCTTCGTCCACTGTTGGCCTCACTCACTCAGCAATAATCAGCTGCCACTGCTGCCGTGTCTCAGCAGGGGGAGGCGTTGCGGCCATGGCGGCTTCGAAGCCCGTCCTGTACAGCGCGTGGATCAGCTCCTGCTCCTTCCGAGTCCGGATCGCCCTCAACCTCAAAGGTAACTGGATCAAACCGCTGGCTCTGGTTTCCTGCTCCACAGACGACGCGCGAATCTTGCCCAAAACAGGAGTCTCGTTACCGGGAGATGGGGAGTTCGGGGCAATGTGTCCTTTTCTTGATCTATTAATCAGTTCGATAGATTTTGGGGGAAATCGGT
This sequence comes from Saccharum spontaneum, assembly GCA_022457205.1. NCBI lineage: Eukaryota > Viridiplantae > Streptophyta > Magnoliopsida > Poales > Poaceae > Saccharum > Saccharum spontaneum. Next base: position 15,931,628 of record CM039607.1, read on the forward strand.
GGCTAAGTTACATGAGATAAAGCAATTTGATTTTGCAGATCTTCACCTGTCTTTTGACTATGTAGCTCGTGAGAAATGCATTATATATATGGTAATGTTCTAATTAATCGATGGATAGAAAAGAAGTATGCGTGAATCCAACTTAGTAATAAAGTTCTGTAAGTGCTCCGACGGTAGACTACTCAAGTTTGACTGCAAGTTGAAGCACGCAAGATTAAAGCTTCTTGTTCTATTGCTTGTCATTTAATCATTACTTTTTCTGTGAACTAATTGTTCCAATTTCTCTGTGATGAAGGTGTGGATTATGAGTACAGGGCTGTGACACGGACCGATCTAGGTTAGCAGTACAAATAATCTTGTATTACATACATACATCAACTTAATGTCTGAAACGTTTGATACATGGAGGGAAAGAAATGTTAACTATTAAGTTGCTAACATTAATTATAATAGTTCCCATAATTGTGACCCTATTGTAGATTACGAAAAGATCAATCCAATCAAGTATGTCCCGGCATTGGTTGATGGGGATTTTGTTATTTCTGACTCCCTGGCAATCATATTGGTGAGCTGTATTCTTCTGTAATTTCTTGGTCATTAAATTGCCACTTTAGTATTATTGACAAACTTCTTGCTTTCTGTTTAGTATCTTGAAGACAAATATCCTCAACACCCTCTTCTGCCTCAAGATCTCAAAAAGAAAGCTATAAATCTGCAGGTACCCAAATACTCGAGAGGTTTTATGCTATGAAACTAAGGTTTTCTTAAAGTTTTTGAAATTACAAGACTACAGGGTATTCAAGTATTTAATAAGATATCAATGCTTAATTTTGCAACTTTTTTTGAGAGCCTATATTTTGCAAGTAATACTCACTTTTAAATAACAAATAAAGGAACAAAGGACCAACGGGTCCCAGGATCATCTCAAGTGTACATATCTAACATTGTAAATCACCAATGCCATATGGATGATGGATGTTTCTTACTTCTCTGCAGATTGCAAATATAGTGTGTTCGAGCATTCAACCTCTTCAATGTTATGCAGTAATTGTGGGTTCATTACAACCAATGACTGTTAATGAAATATTGTGTTTCCTTTATCAGTATTGATGTAATGATCTATGGTTTATGCTATTCCCATGGCAGGGTCTGCTTGATGGCAAGTTAGGCTCAGATGAGAGCCTTCAGATTGTTCGGAATTACACCGACAAGGGATTTAAAGGTGTGATTTGTTGCACTCTGTAATTGAATTGTTTTTTGGTCATTGCATATCGCTCTTCCTTGAGTACGCCTCTGAAAATTGGGTAGAAATATGGTGTACCATAACAAATGGCATTTCCTTGTAACACCTAATAAACTTGGCCTCTGTCAGTTTCTTTCATACTCTCTTGTCCTTACTTTTTGTTGCATATATTTTGTGTGTACCCACTACGACTTTTCCCCTGGATTTGCTCAGCAATCGAAAAACTTCTGGAAGGTTGTGACAGTAAATATGCTACTGGAGACGAAGTCCAACTGGTTAGTGCTTTAGACTAGTCCTGCAATCATCTTCCTTGTGCTTAAAAGGTTCCTGTTGCACTGTTTTGTCCATTTGCTCTAGAGTGCTTCCTGAATTTATTTACTTGATGATCAATTTCATATGAACCTTGGTACTTCAATTACTGCATTGTTTCACATTGGATGTTACCAAATATCTGCTGCTGTGTGTTTTGTGCTCTTGAACAGGCAGATGTATTTCTTGCGCCCCAGATCCATGCAGGCGTGACACGCTTCCAAATTGATATGGTACGATATGAAACCTGACATCACCTCTGTGTAGATGTAAAATCATTTCTCCTGAGCAATGCTCAGAAGCCAGAAAACTAATGCATAGAAGCGGTTGCTTTGCTGCAGTCAAACTATCCTCTTTTGGAGAGGTTCTACAAAGCCTATATGGAGATCCCAGCATTTCAAGTAGCGGCTCCTGAAAAACAGCCAGATGCGCCTGCGTCCCCATACTGAAATGAAATCTGCAGCCATGTTCAGATAGAAGCCTATAGAGCTTCAAAATAATTTACCTGGTCGCGTTGGCTCCTATCCTTCCGCGGTAATCTATGGATTACTTGGGGACGTTGTAATCGGTCAAACTCTTCTTCTCCTTAATGAAATACATGTCACAAAGACTGCTCTCAGAAAAAAAAAATTCTGCAGCCATCTTCAAATAGATGCCTGTAGAGATTCAAAATAATTAGGACGTTTGAAGTAAATGAAGTTGTTGCTTCGTTCACCTAGTGTCGAGGCGTGTTACAAAAAGGAACTAGAGATATTTTGGAATCGTGCTGTACTAGAAAATTCTTAAACTCGCTCAAAATATCTGAAGCTCCAAATATGCTTTGGTGGATTCGTCCCTTCAGCCTGGCCTTTCAATCCATCGTTTTAGCTCGTGCTAAGCCGCCCCACCGGCTCCGGCTTTGAGCTTGCGCCATCGCGTTAAAAACTTAAAATGCACCTCAGTCCAATAGGCTGAGCCGTGATTCATCGACGAGCCCAACAAACAACCAAACGAAATTTTGGGCTCTAGTTTATGCCATAAACTAAATTTAAGACCAATTTAGTAATTGAGTAGCCTGTTGCACTACTGAGCACAATTAAAAAAGAAGGTCAAATAAAAGAACATTTTAAACAAAGTGATATTTCGACACTAGCTCTACTTTATTAACCAAGACTATAACAACATTACCTGCAACCAGCAAACTCAAAACATTGACAATAACTTCTGCATGAAGATTTAGTGGATTATAGATTAATAACTCAAACTGTGGCTCTGACAGACTGCCACAATTACACAAATCTTACAATAAATACACAGTTCATTTAGCAACCCCTTATTTCAACAATGGAAAAAAGAATAGACCTCATCAAATTTAACAGCAAACAGGAGGACAGAGTCAGGCAGTAACTACTCAAAGGATAGGCATGCACCAACCTCTGCTTCAACACATTCAAAAGGATCGCTATTAGAAAAATCATGGGCATGATTGATATGCAAAAACTCATGGCGACAGCTTTTAGTAGTAAAATAAAACCGAGCGCATCTTGACGCCCTTTTCTCCAGCTGGAGAAGTTGAGAAATCTAGCAGTCACACTGTACCTTTCACATTGAAATGTCATTGACTCCAGCATCTTTGCGTTCAGTACAAAGAATGTTGCAAAGTTAACTTGTGACTTTATGCCTCTATAATACTTATTCAACACAACTGTCTTGGGACGGATGTCAAGGCCTTTCATAAGATTACGATGTTTACGGCGCCATAAATTCTTGTCTCCATCCTGGTATGATTGAAAAGGAAAAAAACAGTATACAGACACAACCAATTCAAGAAGAATTGACACAATAGTAAACCAGATCCAAAGAATAGATGAACACAATGAAATTACTAGTTTAATATGTTTACCTGGATATACAACTTCTCCAACCATGAGAAGCATGTCATTAAGTCAATAATCACATCCAAGCTAAGATTAGAAATATATATGGCTAAAATCTTGACAGTACATGCCAGCGTTGTCGAGTTAATGACCCGGAATTCCTTTATGCGGCATGGCTGCATGAAAAATGCGTCAGCACATTTATAAAATTCGATATTTTCAATTTTTTTCTGCACACAGAAAAAGCAACTCAGAACCTGTACGTAAGGATGAAAACGGAACGGAAATATCCCGAACCGAACCGCATCGTTTTCTGTATTTTATCCGATCGAATTCGTATTTTTGTTTCCGACTTTACCGTTTTCGTATTTCAAATGTAAAAGTAGAAAACGGTTTAGATATTTTCCGACTGTTTCCAACCGTTTTCTACTTTTCTACTTTTAATTCGGAATATCCCGAATTCAAAATTCAGTTCAAACCGAATTTTGTTGTCAATCATTGTTGTCTAGGCAACTAGGCAAAGGCAAATGTGGAGCACTGATGCTCATTGGCCATATTATATAGGCAGCTCACCCCCGTCGCGCCTCCCTAAGTCATCGAGGTAGGACTAATCACCTTGCACGGTGCAGTATGCTTGCATGGCTGCATCTGGCTTCACGCAGCGCTGTTGTTGCATTGCATGTGACTGGGCCGACCAAAAGAGAAAGAGCTAGATGGGCCAGGTGTTGTTGCTATCCTTTCTAGTCTAGTACCGATGGCACCTCAAATTTTCCTCTATTTTCTTTTTTTCTTTTCTTTTTTTCTCTTGACAAAGAAACCAAATTGATAAGTCTGCTCTCTTGCATTTGAAATTTGCCACGATGACACTTGTTAATTGTTATGCATTGTGGATCGGTATTCCGTATTGAATTTTCGTATACTGACCGTGTTCGACATAATTTCGCTCGAATGAGTTCGTTTTTGAAATTCTCGATATTCCGTAAGTTCGCGTTCGTTTTCGTGTCCGGCTTTACCGTTTTCGCTTTCGTTTTCGTATTCAAATATAAAAGTAGAAATGGTTGAGGAGTTTTCTGACCGTTTCCGACCGTTTTCATCCTTACCTGTACGCAAAGAGGTAGAAAACCAAGAGGTCTGCACAGTAGGGTTTGGGTGCGACCGTGCGTGCAGCATCCAGATTCCAGAGGCCTCCCGTTCCCGGCCCATGGGCTTTTGACTTCAAAACCAATTTCGATTTTCAAATGCAGCACAACTGCGTAACTCCACTAAAAAAAAAGCACAACTGCGTAACGATTATCCCCTCATAAAAATAAAAACTGCGTAACGATTAGAGCTGCACCTGCTGCTTCCAACAATTAGAGGTCCACCCGTTTCACCATGGTCACCCTCCCGATTACTACGTAATGCAGCATAGGGAGAATTTTTCTTTCGATTAACAACATCAGCATCATCAGGTTGCTCTCTGTTTGTGCTGATAAGGATCTTCCATGGCCAATACATATATAGCATATGGACTCACCCAAAAAACTGCATGTGGACCATACCTTTTTATTAGATTGAAGTCAATTGTCAATCGCCAAATATCTGCAAGACCATATTCTGTTTTGTATGACTGCATATATGAACATTTTGGTAAATATAAGCAATAGAAGTATTTTAGATTAAGTTGTAAGATACTGTCTGACACAAAATTTTCTCTGAAGATAAATATAGCTCGAATGTTACACCTTCTAAATGAGGTTTACATGAACAATAGAAGTATTTTTAGATTAAGTTGTAAGGGATTCTCTGATGCAAAATGTTCATATGTAATGCTCAAAGATTTGAATCAAGGATCACTACTAGTCTAAAAAATGAAGCATTATTTAAGCTATGAAGGTAGTTCACTTTCACTCTTTCGGTGAGAAACAATGCAGAATTTAAGTGAATGCAGAGTACCTTGTTAGCAACTCCAACGGTTTTGCATTTTTTGTTTGGCAAAAGATGGAGTTTGCCAACTCTCAAATCAATATGGAGAGGAGAAAAAAAGGTTATCTCCAACGGTTTGGCAAAATTGACTTGCCAAAATCCAAACAAGGAAACCCGGCGGCACGGGAGGGAAGAGCGCACGCGGGAGTAGCACATGAGATGGAATGCCAAGCCGATCGCGAGCTTGCATATATGCCAATCCATCCTAGGATTTTGCCAAGTTAACAAAAATACAAAGCCCATTTGCCAAACCGTTGGATAGGAGTTTTGTAGACTTTTTTTGCAAAAACAGGAATGCAAAGCTCATTTGCAAAACCGTTGGAGCTGCTCACTTCCCAAAACAGTCAATTGCACAAAGAATCCAGTATTGACTACTTTTTCAGATGATTATAGGCTAACCGTATCGGAATTTAAGTGAACGCCCATTGCACAAAGTATTATTTTTTTCTTTCTCTGGTCCACTTTAGATTAATATATTTATCTAATGATTCGGTAGTTCTCGTTAATAAATTGCCACAGCGTTATGACAATCTTTGAAGGTACTTTATAGGATTCATATAAGGACAAAAAGAATGGGGACTCATGGATGTCAGTTCACTAAATGTTAGGAAAATAGAAGTTCAGTTTTTCTGAAGGATAGTGTTCTTGATATAAAAAATGGTGTTTCTCGTCCATGTACCATGTACCTAGCTTGAGTTTTCTTGGTGATTGTATAAATATATAAAGGTCTCAAGCATATGCATATGGAAATAAACTATCCCCTTCAAAGAACAAACAAAAAAAGCATACACATTATATATAACACTAACAAGATAGGAAATTGAGTCTACTATCATTTAGAGCTATTAAGAATATTCTGGAGTGCCCGATTTCTTTGCTTAATGGGCGAGAGACCCGCTAACCGCATCGGATGGTTCACGTCGTATTGATTCGATGGTTGTTGGGTTAACGCATGGCGTGGCACTATCGGGTGCCCGCTTTTGGTGCAGAAATCCTATTATAGAGATGTCGTGTAACATGCGAGAAGACCCTAGTTTGTCTCTATTCCTTAGTACAGAAAGCATTTTCATGCACAGTTCTGAAGTTTATATCCTCAATGTATCCCTTTGTTTGTGTAACTGTGTTAACAGAAAAGGAAACATAGTGCACGGCTCCTGCCTGACTACATATGCCAATCAACCTAATTGTAACCCGCGATTCTGCCAAGTCCAAGTCCAAGTCCAAGTGAAAAGGCCTCTTGTTCGCCACCTGAGCAAGAGGGATGTATGTGGTCGGGCCCTGACTGCTGAGGGACTTGCAATGGGACGGATAAGCCACCTGATGGGTGGGCACGGATGAAGGCTCTGTGGTGAAGTAAATTTTTTTAGAGATTACGATATACACGTGTTTCATTAAGAGAACGGAATATGACCTACAAAAGTATAGAACAAAACAGATGGACAAGGAAAAAAAGCATGCGGGTGACTAGGAAAAGAGAGAACAAGTAGAGAAAGAAAAATACAGACCACCCAACTACACACAACTCAAGCCACACTTGAAACTGTCGCTCCTAAAACTACTATATAGGAAGCGAAAGGATCGACATGGCTTGCAACCAGCAACCTGCTTCCTCTTTAATACCATTGACTAGTTGCAGTGACTGTCCTCTAAACACCCTAGCGATGCATCCGGATCCTCCAAGTGATTAGGACCACTATAGGGAATCAAACATTCGCCGTCGAGGCTTTGAAATTGACTTTCTTACCTGAAGCCACCGGTCTATCTAGGAAGATTCTGAACATGGCAGCTGGTCTTAGGATTGTAACTCAATGCTCTTAGAGCCCTAAACCATGTTTCCCTACTAAAAACACAGTTAAGCAGTAGATGTTTAAGTGTATCACGCTCTTGTGAACAAAGTGTGCTATTAGGCAGTCCATGTCTTTGCATCCTCTACATTCAACAATGACCAAGAAGGACCAGCCACATAAAAAAATTACAATCGTTTGGCACCCACACATTACAAAGATGTTTTGTGCCGAAGATTGTTGTTTGCCCCACAAAAAGGATCTATACGCACTCGAGGTTGAGTACTGAGCATCACTTGTCTAGTTCCACAAGAAAGCATCTGGCATGTCCAAAAGGGCGTGCGTTCCACAGAGTCCCAAATATCCAAAATTGAATGAAAGGAAAGCAGCCCTCCAGAGATATCTTGAACCCAACGAACGGTTGGAGAGCGCCTCCTTGACAGCACGAGAGTTGTGAATGCGCGTAATAACCAGTGCATGAAGGCTAGGTGCAACGTTGAAGATGGAGTGTTCGTCTATCCATTCATCTCTCCAAAACAGAGTGAATGCCCATTCCCATCCTTCACTGAAAGAGAGGCCTCGAACAGGGCTGCAACTGCTTTGTTCGTGTGCGACCAGAACCCTGCCAGGACTTTGTTGAGTCCGTGTGCCGGAGCCACTCCCAACGTATTCGAAACACGAAGCCAAGAAGTTCTAGGTTATGGAGGTCAAGTCCCCCCCAACTCCAGAGGTCTACTAGGCTTTCCCCATACCACTAAACAGTGCCCACCATTCACTACCCCTGTTTCACACTAAAGAAATGCTCTGTTGATCTTGTCGATGGCAAAGTAACAAGGCTATAGCTGTTTTATACATTGTACCATTATTTATACTCACGTTAAATTTAGCTCTTTTAGCCTACTTATATAGGTTAGTTTTAATCTTAGGAGAATCCCACCACTAACTGTCTATAGCTCACTATGTTAATGGAAATGCTTACACCCGGGCATCCATCTGCCCGGATGCTTGCTTACTGGGCCTGCGGATTGGCCCAGGCAACCAGCCTCTGGCTCCCTAACTCTTTGCGTAGTCTAGAGCATTTTCCCAATCCCAACCATAGCGGCCGCTTCCACCACGCTGTCTACGCGCAACAGCTGCCTCCACTGCGCTATCCGCCCAGCGCGATCGCGACACGCTCTCTGCTCGCGCCCCCTCTAATGAGGTACAGGCCCGATCTTCCGAGAGGTAACCGGTAAGTTCGACTTGTGGAGATCTCGACGTTGGCGATCCGGCTTCAAATCAGACACGATTCGAACCCTGCAACCGTTACACCACTGCTTCGTTGGTTATCAACCAAGCACAACTTGATTGACCTTGCTAAGAAGGCTTTTCCTGCAAGCGAATCGAAGAACACAAGCAAGAAGGTAAAAACACGCAATCTGAAATTGCAAATATATATGATGCGAATATCAATAGGGTTCAAGAACTCGGTTCCAAAGGACTAATCGACACAGTGGAGGAGATCAAGAACAGGGGCCCTGGATCACTGTAAAAGGATTTGTCACCACAGTTACAATGAACGATTCAGTTTCTCGATGGAAAACTAAACTCTAAACAAAACCCAATTGTCTAGCAGCGGCGGCGGCTGTTTTTATAGTCTAAGACTCGACCTAGAGTTGAGGACGGCCAGGGGTTGGGCGCCCACAACTTGGGCTTAAGGCTCGACACGATACATGGCCAAGTTGGCCCAAATAGGTGACGCAGCACCTTGCCGTGGTCACACAGAATGATCCACAGAACTTCTGGGGCTAGGACCAGATCCAAAATGACGGCATCGTCGTCCCCTTTCCAACGCATCCAAGAACGCCCCATTTCAATGTCGTATGCGAGAGTTATGACCAAAACAGTGACGACGTGTCTGCTGAATCCGAGGGTGACGTGGCAGCTGAGTTGGGGACGAATTACAACTTAGGGAAGACCATAGCGTTGGTGTGTCCAGCGTGGCGATGTCCTCATCATCCTCCCCTTCTTAAATTGGAGTCGTCCTCGACTCCATCTTGGCGATGTCGTCATCATCCCCTCCTCCTAGAATTGGAGTCGTCCTCGACTTCATCCCATCATCAGCGAACTCCTGCAAAAGGTTAGTGACAGCAGGCAATGCACCAGACATAATAGGTTGGCAAAACATAGTATAACATGGTGCATCAGGATTATCACATAACTCAGTAGTAGCAGAAGTTGTAGCAAGAAAAGTACCTCCTTTTAACCTAATCCCATTATTCCCATTATTTTTAGCAATGTCAGTTGGAGGTGTATTTTTAATCTCTTTAGCATGTTTAATAATTTCCGTAGGAGACAAAGGCAGCAATGTAATTGTCTTGTCCTTATGTATGATAGTGTATGTATTAGTTCTACCATGGTGTAAAGCATCATTATCAAATTCCTATGGATGACCTAACAAAATGGAACAAGCTTGCATAGGGACAACATCAAAATCAGCAGTATCATGATAAGAACCTGCGAAAAAGCTAATGCGTGCTGATTTAGTTACCTTAGTCTTACCACTATTATGGAACCACTGAAGTTTATATGGATGCGAATGTTGTCGTGTGGTCAAGCCAAGCTTCTCAACCAAATCTGAACTCACCAAGTTATTGCAACTTCCGCTATCAATGATAGTGAGAACACGACAACCCTGCACAATGAAATACATGTGGAACAAATTGTTTCGTTGAATCTTCATCTCGTCTTCATGTCCCACACGTGTACTTAACACACGCTGCACAAGAAGGCTAGGGTAATCCGCAGCAGCAACCACAGAGTCAATGATGATAGCCTCCTTGTCTTGATCGCCCTCGGTGGAATCTGCATCAATGTTAGCAACAAGGGCTAAATCATCTTCAACATCACTAGTACTTACATATCCATCCTCGGTAGCAATGAAAGCATGACGACTGGGGCAATCCTTCATGACATGTCCCATGCCTTTGCATCGGTGGCAAATGATTTTAGCGCTGGACGAGGAGGAGCTAGTAGAAGCACCCGGAGTGGCACCTTTCTTCTGCACATTAGACAATTGACTTACCCCAAGTGGTGCAACAGAAAGCTTGGGCGTCTCCGGCTCAGCATGCTGTTGAAAATTCCTCCCATTGTTAGACCTGAAAGGCTAGTGTTGTTTGCGGCCCTGTACTTCACATTCTGCCTTAATAGCAAGATGATACAATTGGGAAAAATTGCGCCATTCTTTGTAATCAAGTATGTTCTGGATATCATGGTTTAGACCACCAAAAAATCTAGCACTAGCATCATTATCATCTTCATTTATACCACAACGGGCTAAACCAATAAGCAATTCTTGATAGTAAGCTTCTACTCCTTTATCACCTTGTTTTAAAGTTTGTAGTTTCAAACGTAAATCACATTGGTAATAAGGAGGAACAAAACGAGATTTCATACGTTACTTTAAAGCATTCCAAGTTTGAGGCACAGCAGCAGCATTATTAGCATTGCAAAGATCACTCCACCAGAACAAAGCAAAATTAGTAAACTCACTAGTAGCAAGTCTAACTCTATGCTCAGCAGGAACATTATGAGAATCAAATTTTTGTTGAACAGCAAGCTCCCAATCTAAATAAGCCTCTGGATCAATATTACCAGCAAAAGGAGGAAGGCTAAATTTAATTTTAGCAAAAGGATCATTATTACCATGATTATTACCTCCCATACCGCGACGGTTGAAGTTGAGGCGGCGACGGACATAACCGTCAGCATTCACATCCGCATCGTCATCACCAAAATCATCCGCATCGTCATCAACAGCTCGATGAGGTGGAGGACGTTGCTCGAGTTGTTCAATGCGGGTGACCAGATTGTTCACATTGCGCGTTAGCTCGGTCATAAGATTGCGTTGTTCAGTCATGAACGTTGTAAGCTCGCCCTTAGACACGCAATCATTGAAGTCCGTCGGAGATCCTACCATAGTTAGAAGATAGAAAAAGATAACACCAAAGTATTATCCCTATCAACTAAAGGAACCAAGTGGTGGTGGTGAAAGTGGAATGCAAAATCACAAGCGGCTTACCACCGTCTTGCATGTATTCTTACCAACGCCAAACAAGAGCAAAACCACTACTAAATTTTGACCCTGTTTCAACACACGAAAAGTGTTGCAATAGGCCCAAAATAGTTGTAATAACAAAAATAGCAACACTTTTTTTTTTCGTTGGGAGGCATTGCAGGCGCTTGCATGGGTAAAGCTTTGGACAACGCTTTTCTAGGAAGCGTTGCAAAATGTGTTTTGGATTTGCAACACCTAGGCGTTGCAACATAAGGTTTTGCTACGCTTATAGATGTGGCAATAGCAACTAATGCAACGACTTAGGCGTTGCTGGACCTTGCAATGGCAACTTGGCCATGTCGTAGCAAATGGTGCACTAGCAACGACGAATGTGTGTTGCAAGACAATGTATTGCCACGCATAACGCGTGTGGCAACAAGGGTTATGTCGCAACACCAAGAAGTGGTGGTAACATATGCAATTGCCACGCCCAAGGTTTGGTTGCTATAAGGTGGCCCTCTATTGCATCGCATAATGAGTGTGGCAATAGGATCTATGTGGCAACACCAAGAAGTAGTGGCAACATGTGCAATTACCATGTTGACATTGTCGTTGCTATAAGGTGCAGCCTCTATTGCATCGCATAACGAGTGTGGCAATAGGATCAATTATCTATTTTTTAATGTTGTTCTGATTGAATAGAGTGCATAAGTATAGCAATGCTTACTTAAAAACATCACAAATTCCATCTATAGCGTGCCAGAAACAAAGAGTAACCATATTTCTATTGTACTTGATTTCATTATAGGTGTTGCGAATTTATTTAGGCCCAAAGCTCACCCCGCATTACTTGGGAGCATCGAAGCTGTTGAGGAGCAATTGAGGAAAGCTGAAGGTCCAAAGATAACATTGTCTTCAACCACAATCATTGAGAGCAACTTATCACTGGGGCAGTGGATTTATTTTGACCGTTGCAATGCATGGGTACAGACCTATTATTAAATATATGCCTCACGTGGCAGATTTGTAAGGATGCTTCTCTATGATTATTGCGAGCCCTTTCTTTTTGATATAATGAGGTTGTTTTGACAATGTTACTAAAATTGATGCTTGTTTTTTTGAATGTGGCTCAGAATAGTATGTTTTAAGCTGAGTTAAATTTCTTTTGTCGTTGTATATGCTGATTTTGAACTATTTTTTACTTACCCTCATCGTGTCGAAAATTTTGAGGCTCTTGACCCACTATTTTCTTCATGCTCTAATTGTAGAAAATTTTGAGTCTTCCGTAGCAACGCACGGGCATGTGCTAGTCTCCAAGAACAAAAAAGGAAAATCCCACACAAACCTTATCCCCTCTCGCACTCCTTGCATACCCTCACCTAGGCGAGTACATGGCTCCCCTAGCGACACCGCATTCCTCGGAATTGTTCCTGGCGGCGCCGCACCTGCCCAACACCACGCCGCCCCCTCCACCCTCACTTCAGCACCGGGGAGACAAGGTGCGGGCCCGTGTGCTCTACCTCGCCATCTACATCAGCACCGAAGAAACGAGGTGCGGCCCCTGGCGTCCTCTGCCCCTTCGTCGTCGTCGGCGCCCGAGGAGACTAGGCGCGGGTCCCCGTGTCCCCATCCTCGCCCTACGCCAGGTGCCTAGAGGCGTCCCCACTGGATCTAGCTTGGTGGCATCCTCTCATAGCGCCCTGATGCTCAGCTCGTCGTCCACGTGTGTGTCTTCGGCCGCCTCCGTACCTCTCGTGCTGTTGATCTGCTCAATTCCAAGTGCAACGTCACGATGTAACCATGACGGATATAGACGAAAGCAGGCACAATGAGAACGTTGAGGACTACGAGTTCAGCCAGCAGGGACGAGGCCGAGGCACTTCCCTTTCTATCGCCAGAGAATCCCCTGATCGATCGATGTGGGCACCGCGCCGTGCGCCGTCGTGTCGTTTTCCATGGCGATAGACGTTGGGAGTTGAGGAGGGCGACAACGGTTCTCTAAGCCATTGGTTGAGATGACTCATTTGCATGCCTGGGCCCTCTGCTATAGCGAAAGCCCACTAATTAGAGGTGTTTGTAGAATAGCATATTACAACGACACTAGAAATTATAGCAACGAAACACACTTGTGGCAATAGCAACATACTATTGCATCGCTTTATATATTTAGTTGCAATAAATAAGTACCTTTTGCAATGGTTGTGATAAATATTACAACCAACAAAAACTATGGCAATAGCAACCAATTATTACATCGCCTTAGAAATTTAGTTGCAATAAATAGCTACCTATTGCAACGGTCGTGAGAAATTTTACAACCAACAAAAACTGTGGCAATAGCAACAAACAATTACATCGCCTTAGAAATTTAGTTGCAATACACGGTCTACCTATTGCAATGGTCATGAGAAATATTACAACCCAACAATACTGTGGCAATAATTTCAAGCAATAGCAACACTATTCTATTTGGTTGCAAGAGCACCAGACAGTTGCAACGCCAATCAATACTAATGCAACTAAATGCCATCATGGCAATATTATTAACCAATAGCAACACTTTTCAAAAAATGGTTGCTATAGGTCTCACCTCTTGCAACGCCGAACGTAAAAAATGCAATGCACTATTTTTGTGGCAACACAGTCCCCCTATTGCCACCTTTTTGGACAAATGTTGTAAAACACACCCCTATTACAACATAATTTGTGGTGATGCAAATGGGATCAAGTGGCAATAGGGTCGAAATCTAGTAGTGAACCAACGTGGCGAAGCAATCTGTTGTTAAGCGTGGGTAACAGTTGTAAGATGAACCTATGCTGACAGAAGAATATGTGGAGCTATGGGTAGGCACACAATATGACAGCAAGGATTAGCAATTAACGAAAGCAGATTAGCGATTATTAAATCCAGATCCAAAGTGCAAATCATAGCTGCTGGCTAAGACGTGTCGAGACGTAGCGAAACAAGGTGAAAACAAAGGACGATGGAAAGAACGCACAGAACAAGCAAATAACCCAAATTTTTCCTTTTTCCTGAATTTTTCCCTGATTTTTCCAAAAGGCACTAGTAGGAATCAAACTTTTTAATTTTTTCACTATTTTTTTATATTTTTCTCTGAACAAGGATCATAAAAGATGCAACCACAAAAATTGGCACCTACAACTGAGGTGGGATGTGGTCTGTAGAAATACAGCACGTTCTCTGAAAAGCGTGAAAAAACTTTGACAATTTTTTTCTTTATTTTCCTGATTTTTTTGGCAATTTTGACAAAACCAAACAGGACAAAGCCAGTTTGGGTCGGCTCCAAACGGTGTCAAGAAACTGCTGTAAAAATTTCAGATTTTTCTTATAAATGAGTGAAAAGTTATGCCTGTTTTACCGAAGGTATCTCAAGTTATGTTTTCCGGAAGGCATAACACGGCAGCGGCAGTTAGGGCAAAGCGTCCCTAAACTTCAACACCGATCACAAGATCGTCCCTGTGACTCCAACAGCGACAGTAGGTATTCGCCTGATAATGTAAGGAGGGTTGCGATGCAGGCAAAATAAGAGCAGCTGGCAACCTATCTAGGGTTTGCGCGGCGGCGAGAAGTCACACAAGGTGGCTAGCAGGGGCAAGTCGAGTAATGTGGTGGCTTCGACTTGTTGTTTAGGAACGGTGGATGGAATAGCGACGGAAAATAAAAATCACAGCAACGGGCAATTGAACTACGACCACGAACACAATCCTAAACCAGCAACAAGACTCGACCACAGACACAAACTCAACAACGCGAATCTGAAACGAAATTGCAAAGGCACAAAAGGTGATAGGACAGTGGAAATTGAAATATTTTTTTTGGGCTTTTTGTGGACTCTAGGTAATGAACAAATATGAATCTAAGGCAAATAAGAATATACCTCGCGGTAAACCTAAAATCTCTGATACCAATTGATGAGGTACAGGCCCGATCTTCCGAGAGGTAACCGGTAAGTTCGACTTGTGGAGATCTCGACGTTGGCGATCCGGCTTCAAATCAGACACGATTCAAACCCTGCAACCGTTACACCACTGCTCCGTTGGTTATCAACCAAGCACAACTTGATTGACCTCGCCAAGAAGGCTTTTCCTGCAAGCGAATCGAAGAACACAAGCAAGAAGGTAAAAACATGTAATCTGAAATTACAAATATAAATGATGCGAATATCAATAGGGTTCAAGAACTCGGTTCCAAAGGACTAATCGACACAGTGGAGGAGATCAAGAACAGGGGCCCTAGATCACTATAAAAGGATTTGTCACCACAGTTACAATGAACAATTTAGTTTCTCGATGGAAAACTAAACTCTAAACAAAACCCAATTGTCTAGCAACGGCGGTGGCTGTTTTTATAGTCTAAGACTCGACCTAGAGTTGAGGACGGCCAGGGGTTGGGCGCCCATAGCTTGGGCTTAAGGCCCGACATGATACATGGCCAAGTTGGCCCAAATAGGTGACGCAACACCTTGCCATGGTCACACAGAATGATCCACGGACCTTCTAGAGCTGGGACTAGATCCAAAATGACGGCGTCATCGTCCCCTTTTCAATGCATCCAAGAATGCCCCATTTCGATGTCGTATGCGAGAGTTATGACCAAAACAGTGACGACGTGTCTGCTGAATCCGAGGGTAACATGGCAGCTGAGTTGGGGATAAATTGCAACTTGGAGAAGACCATAGCATCGGTGTGTCCAGCGTGACGATGTCCTCATCACCCTCTGCCTCACTACCACGACCATCCCCCGTCGCGTCCCATCCTATGCCGCGACACCATCCCATGCCGCGCCCCAGCCTATCCCCACCTCACTTGTCGCGGCTATGGTGTCACCGCCCCAGCCCCACCCCGGTGCCACTAGGAGGTCGCGCGCTAGTGCTCCTGCGCCTGGTGTATGTTGGTCCGTTGTTCTTGATGTCCCCCCTGACCTGACCTTGCTAGGTACTAGAATTCCCCACCAGGTAGGTCGTGGCTGCCAGCGATGTCGTGTTTCAAACGTTTCAGACATATGTTTTAAGTGTTTCATTTGGATGTTACAAAAGTAGATCTGAGATGTTGCATATGTTGCAATAAGAATATACGCATGTTACAAGCGTATGTTTCGAGTGTTTCAGACCTATGTTTCAAGTGTTTCATCTGGATGTTAACATGCATGTTGCAAGCGTTTGTTTCAAGTGTTTCATATGTATGTTGCAAGTCTTTCATCTTGATGTTGCATATGTTTTGCAATGGCTACACATGTGTTTTCAAGTGTTTCAGATGTATGTTGCAAGTGTTTTAACTGTTTCTAAGATATATTGTAAGTGTTTCATATATGAATGTTACAAAACTAGATCTGGTGTTGCACATGTTGCAATGTGACCCACCTGCCCCAGCCATCTACTACGGTTGCTGGGGCGCCATGCACGTAAGAAGCGGAGGGGGATGGCAGCAGGGGCGCCATGCGTGCGCACGGGAAGCAGGGGAGTGGCACTGCAGGCATGGAGGGGAGCGATGCCGTAGGGAAGCACGGGGAGCAGCAGAGAGGAGAGGGGCACAGGAAGCAGGAAAGCGTAGGGGAGCAGTTCGGTCGGTCCCTGCCTATATGTGCAGTAGGCACTGGCGTGGGCGTGCAGCGGGCACAGGCGTCCAGACGAGTGCTAGCACGGCCCCTATGTTAAACAATGCTCTGTTGTGGTCTTGAGCTGAGACTTGCAATCTGACCACCGTGTGGCGGGTGCCCTTGCCGAAGTTTCCGTGCTCCCCGCATGGGGATCGGGAGGGAGTTCTATTTCCACGACGACATGCACCTCGTGTTCTTGATCCCTCGTGTTTCATACGGCGGCTCAAGTGGTGGTGTGGAGAGGGCAGCGTTGAGTCGGAGTGGTCACTATCACCGTCTTCTCGACGGTGACCAGAAGGTGGACGGAGAGAGTGCTTATCTGTGATGGTGAGGCTATAGGAACCAGAAATGCGGTTGGACGAATGGTCGGTTACCCTCGTCATGCTGTATATTGGCGGGGTGCACTACGTCCGTTGTGAAAAGGATTTCACCATGAGGTAAATAATACTATCATACTATACTTCTTTAGCCACCTTAATTCTTTATGTTCAATACATTCTTCTATATATACTAATTAATGATGATTTTTGTAATCAAATTATTTTGTGCAGAATATCACTGTCGGACCACATGTACCGAGTAATCAAACCATCCTGTGGTGTTGAGCTTGAACTCTGCCTATGGCCGACTTGCATTCATCTTGCAAGGTCTGAGAAGGGAGTTTACTTTGCGTTCTCTGATGAGGAACACCGGCTTTGGGTTTGGATCCTCTATGAATCGTGTAGTCCAATGGAGTGGGTACTGAAGCATAATAGCAGTGTTGGGCTTAAACAACCAGTGCAAAACTATTTGGCTCAGCATGGTAAAGGAGAAAATTGTATATTTGGGACTCCAATCGTCGCGCTTTGTAGTTTTATGACTCCAATCGTCGACTTTGTAAAGATAACCCTCCAAACATTGGACTCTCGATTTTCATGACATTATGTGTATTTTCTTCCTTTTTATTGTATTTGTCCATGTATTTATTTTACTTGTAGGAAGCAGAGGTGTCATGGGGTCAAAATCATGGCAAGCATGTTGTTTGAATTAGTGTCAGAGTACGAGTCTCCGGTGGCTCGGGTGGACCTAAGAACACAAGAATCACGCAGAGAAGATGCAACGGTTTATCCTAGTTCGGGCCAATTCGCCCTACGTCCAGTAACTGATGATTCTTATACTCAAGAGCACCTAAAATCTAGGGGTTACAACAGAGTGTAAAGGAAGAAGATTTGGTAGGGGGTTAGCTCGGTGCTAATCCTAAGGTTGCCTCACCGCTGGTGGAGTCTTCCCCTCATTGGAGAGCAAGGAGACGACGGGATGCAGTGGAGAAGAGACTCTCGTGCCCCTCTCCGGGTTACCTTGCTCTCGGTGCAGAGCGGAGGCAGATGGAATGGAATAGAGTGTCTGGTGATCGGATCGGGATCCTCTCCTATCTAGGTCTTACATTATCCCTTATATAATGAGATAGGTTGGGTACAAGGTGGTTTGAGGGTTCTAGTCTATGGTCTACATGCGCTAGAGTCTAGGAGGGGCTTGCAGGGTGCACCATGGACCGTCGAGGTGTCTTGGAGCCAAAGAAGCCTAGGCGTCGTCCGGCTGCTCTGTTCTGACACTCTGCATGTAGATGGTGTCGGCTTGGACCGGCCTCCCTGGGTGAGACCTTCTAGAGTCTTCAGGGTGGCAAAGGAGGTCAGCCTCGGGGGCTGACGCGTGGGTCGAGAAGCCCTTGAGCTCCCGAAGGCCGTGGGAAGCTTTGTCTTCTTGTGTCACGCCCCGGATGTGACCCTGTTAGAGGAGCAGTTGGTAGGGGTGCGCTTAGGGAGCGATGTCAGGGAGCCCTTGGTCATCGGTAGCCTGGTGCTTGTCTTCTTGTGTCAAGGTCTTGGCTGGCATCATTAGCTAGGCAGGAGCCTAAGATCGGGCTTGGTCACGCCGTAGATCGGGAGCCCATGGCTCGGGGAAGCCCTCGAGCCCTAGGCGAAAGCTGTGGTCGAGTCATGCTCGGCCGGATATCTTTGCCAGAGGGTGTGCGCGAGCGTGCTCGATGGGCATAGCCCCCGAGCGATCCTGAAAGGGTCAGTCGGGTGGTCTTCTTCGATCGGGAACCACTGGATCCGAGGCTTAACATACCTGTATGTTAGGATCTCATTAGGAGCCCTCGGGTCCTTCATGGCCTCACCATGGCGATGAAGGGCTAAATTTGATCTTCTGGTGACTGAACCCTCCTTGACGGGGACGACTTCTGTTGGCAAGAGTGATTTGCCCTGCTGGGTGCCTTCTTCTCCAGTGCGATGTATGATGCTCGGCTGTTGAGGCTAAGCGAAGATGATGCTAATCCCTTCGCGAGTCTATGTCGCATGGATCTTCGACTTGAGCGAGAGCTCAGCGAACTTGTCTGGGAGTTGCTGACTATAGGCCCGGGGGTGTCCTCCTTTTTGATCGAAGCCTGCTGTGGGCCAGTTGATCAAGGAGCGCTGGGCTCTGGCTCGAGGCCATCTAATCATCCGGAGCTCCACGCCCTTCTGAGGGCTACGATAACAGGTTCCGGTCCTCTCAAGTCGACCTTCTAGGGCTGACCCTCTGCAGCCATAGATCGGGGAAGTGGGAGCGCACCAAGGCTCGAACGGAGGTCCTCGTTGGGCCCAATACTCAGCAGCTCCCGACCCAACTCTGGGGAGTTGGTTAGTTTTTTGGGAGATGCACCACTCGAGTTCCCGTAGATCGGGGGGTCAGGCTGCTCCATCTAGGGAGCCGGTGCAGCCCCTGAGGCCATCGTGGTGCCTCCTTGCTAGTGAAGGGGCAGCTTCTGGGCGCATTCCATCCGCTTATGCCTTGCGCAGGCTGTCGATGGAGTCTGGGCCGTTGTGCCTGGTGGAGGAGTTATGACACGCGCGTGCCCCCGCGCCGTCCCGTCTCATCTAGGAGATAGGATGTCAGGGCCACGTGGAGTAGACCTATGGAGGAGGAGCCATGACACTTGGTGCAGGTGATCCGAACCATCGATGACAGCCGGTGGGCCCGGGGGAGGCAGATCCTCCCAAGTCCCACGAGGAGGCATGCATAGAGTGGGTGGCGCGCGTGGAGAAAAGTGGAGCGGGGACTTGACTTGTTGCCAATGGTTCCCTGACTCCACCTTTACTGCGCGGCTGTCATCACGCAACCGCCAAGAGGCGTGCTGTGGGGATTGAAGGGATGGCTAGCCGGTTTCCTAAGGTCCTTTGTAGCCGCTAATGGCTGATCAGAGGGCCCGAAGTCGCTCACAGCACACCGCCTTTGGCCTCTGGGGGCGTCTTCAATCCCTTCTTTTGGCCCCCTCTCTTCTTCTTCCTCAGATCCATCTTCTTCAGCGGTGATGGCGGTGGTGATGAAGTGCAGCGCTTCCCTCCGAGTGAGCTTGGTGCTATTCGCCGGGTGACTACTTCTTCGAGGGTGGAAGGACTCCAGCGATGGGAAACCGATGGCATGGCATAGAGGCAGCTACAGAACCGCAGCGTTGGGTGGGAGACTAGGGCCTCCATTGCCACTAGTGGCCCGAGCATTCGCGGTTTTGCCTTGAGTTGCTAGTGCCAATGCCTCCCCGAAGCTAGGGCTCATCGAGTCCCTGCCCTGCTGCTCCTCCTTGAGAAAGGGGAAGGATCCTAGTGCCTCGGGCCCCTGGGGTCTTTCCATTTTATCAATGGGGGACCAGCGGCCTAGGAGCTCGACGAGCCTTTGCGTTGGTGTTGGTGCTTCTTAGTGTTAGCAGAAAAGTCCGTAAGCGCACGGAAGTACCATTGAGCACTTCATCCGAAAGTATTCAGGGTATCATGTTTTCCCAAAGGAACGGTAGTGTAAGTAGTCTCTTGGATAGTTTACCTAGGAGATCATGATGAAGGGTAACTTGGGTAGTGAGGTTCTTTTAAAGGTAGAAACCTTAAGTGAAGATAACTTTGTTACTACAGACTCACTTCGGGCACCGGCTTACGCTTGGTCTGCCAGGCGATACCGGCCTATGGCTCTATGCCATATTCAAACGTGAGGGATTACAAAGAACGGATAGGGCTGTCTGCTTGTTGGTATAAATTAAGTGCAACTAAAATATGAAGGATTCTGCAAGCGCACAGAATATACCATTGTAGCATTTTACCGGGAGTATTCCAGGTATCGTTATTTATATTTTACCACAGAGAAGCAAGGGTTAAAGAATTCGATAATTTACCATGTATCTACTAACTTAGTAAACCAACTAGACTATAGCAGGGGTAAATGATACACGAATGATAGGATTTATGCAATATGACACACATGGGATAGGTCACTAAAGATATGTAACTAGTTAACTTGGGAGATCAACGGGTGAGGTAGATTCCTATGGTAATCTTATCACATGGTAAAGGTATACCCAACTATGCTAAGACTTACCACACTCTTGTGCACTTCGGGACACCACTAGACAGGAGAGAGCACCACAAAGGATACCTCTACTGACGTGACTACGGTCCTACAATTTAAGAACCTGCTCGATAGATATGGACGGGGTTGTCACCTCCCGTAACTACCATACAACTAGAGAACAGGGTGTACTCATGGGCAGAGCATCGTATAAACACCACGTTTACACGAGGCTCGGCTACTTAGCCCAACCGGTAAAGCCTAGACTAAGCGCTCTATGAACTAGCACACAAAAGCAATGATAAACTCAACTAGAAAGATATATTTAAAGTAAGCATATTCATGTAAATAAGAGAATAAGTATAAGTCTTACAGAATGTTGAAGTGAAGATACAAGGCTTTACCAAGCCTCCATGACTAGATCTGGAACCTTGAGCAAGATCCCAACTCGACCCTTTCTCCCAAGATACTAATCTACTACATTGGAGAAGCTAGATCTAATCCCCTAGAGAGGTCATCCTTTCATGGGACACCTCTCCCTTGATCCCGGCTAGGAAATAATGAATTAGGGTTTAAGGGATGCTACCTCCAGGGGCCAGGGGCCTTGCTTATATAGCCCTCTAGGAAGCACCACAACCCTCGGATCAAACTGACATTGATCTACGATTATTATTGATCCTCAAAGACGGTGGAGGCATGATCTGCGAGATAGAGCCAGATTGGCTCTGTAGGTGGGGCGGGCGCCCAAGGAGGGGGGCGGGCACCCCACTTCCGGGCCCGTTCCGCCTCCCGTTTATTTCTAGAGTCTTCTCGTACCTTTCACATTCCAGAAAAGTTATGCGTGGCCCTGTTGTCTCTATGTAAACCTGACATGTGGGCCTTCCTTGGTTCTTTTCAGCTGACACCCTGTAGAAATAGACATTCACCAAAACTTGTGGAATTCTGTCAGCAAACCCCCTATATCTATGTGGAAATTATGTTTAGGTCCTTTTTCATGTTTTGTTGATGGTTAAAATTGACACTTATCTACCGTCAACAACTCCACCAAGCTTACCCTTTGCTTGTCCCTAAGCAAAGATAAACTCAATGATGGATCAAGAGTTGCTACAATGCTTTCACACCTCAAAGGTACACATGCGTTCAAACAAGAACTCTCCTCCAATTTAGAGTGAACTATTCTGACTTTCAAACTTTCCCATATTACCTTCCACCATGGGGCTTGTAGCCGTCTCTTGGGTCTTGAGCAGTTAAAAGATAGAACGGTCAAGTCAAGCGCTATGTCTCAAGCTCTTTGATCAACTATTATTCTAGAGTTTTGCAGGGTTTTCAAATAAAACTCAGAGAATCCTGTGTATGACCCTCTCAAGTCTCTCATTTGTAGTATTTGTGGATCCTTACCAAGGCATTTATGGTGTATGCATTCTCTCTTCTCTTCAAGATATGTGGTATTTTTTGGCATAAGGCATAGTAGCATTATGCCTTCTCTCTCACCCTACTTCTAATAGGCTTATATGGAGCTCATAGGTGGGGAGACAAGGAATCCTTACTTGCAAACATTTATTGCATAGTTAGACCATGGATCTAGAGGGACAAGTCCGGCCATACAGTCAAATCAAGATGTGCATGTGTGTCATCCTAAATATGGGCTGAGTGGATATGTAGTGGAAATCATGGAGGATGTACGATGTAAGTGGAAATAAGGGGGTAGAAGAATAATGGTGAACATCTAATTCTACTTTTGCTCTTTGAAGGAATTTTATACCTCTCTTAAACTTTGAAGATCCTTGCTGAGAACTTGGGTTGCTGAAAATCTTTCTATGTTGGGACATTTGTCCTCTTTATTCTCTCTTTATTTTTTTCTTTCTCACTTTTTTTCTTTTTTTTTAAACAACTAAATACGGTAGAATAATTCCCAAGTATCTTTTTAGAAACATAGATAAGAGGTAGCAATGGAAATACTGGAGCTTAAAATAAAAGGGGCTAGCAAAGGATGAAAGGTTTTGTTCACTTCCAGTGTAGGAGCAGAACAACTTGTTGGGTTGTGTCCAATGGAAAATATTTAGATGCGTACTTCTAGGGTAGAAGCAGCATAAGTAGGTGGAGTGCACGTGAATCTTAATTTTAATCGTATGACTAATCCCCTAGGGTCAACACAGACTGACCACAGTCATTGCTTACAAGCAGCTAAGCTAACAAGGGAAAGTCTTTCCTAATCTAATAAGCATGTATATTGTAACACTCCGGTGTTACGCAATGCATTTGTGCATAGCAATCATATTGCACCGCATTCATAACATCATGATCATGTGTGACAATTTATAATTTGATTTAAACAAAAGCTTGAAATTAATATATGTGATGAATTGTATTAATATGATAATCACATTGTACCAAAAACCTTGCAACTATAAATTCTACATCACTTGGAACCCTAGTTCAAATTTTGGAGCAACTAGATGACTCAAATTTTGTCAAAACTTGTTCAAAAATAATTATGAAAAATATTCAAAATTATCCCCTATTTTAGCTTTTATTTTGTCATTCAAAATCTATCAAGAATTTTGAGTTGGCCCCTTAATCAAAGTTGTAGAGAATTTAATTTTTAGCAACTTTTATTTTTGGGCCAAATCCATAAAATGACTTCTTCTTGTTAAAAATATGGTTTGAAGTTTGAAATGCATTTAAATTTGAAAATTGAAAATCAAAAATCCGTTTTTTCCCCTCGCGGGCCGCCGCCTCCCGTTCGGCCCATGGCCAGATGCGGCCCGCGCCAACCGCGCGCGCGCGCCCGCACCGCCTCCGCCCCGGCCCGGCCCAGCCGGCCTCCTCCTCCCTCCGCTCGCCCGCACCCGCGCGCTGTCGCCGCGACCGCGGCAGAGGAGCACCGCCGCGTGGCGGCCCCGCGCCTGCATCGCCCGCCGCGCGTCAGCCGCGGCCTGCCACCGCGCCCACGCGCCCGCCTACACCTGCTGCGGCCCGCGCACTCGCTCGCTCGCGCCCGCACTCCCTCTCCTCCCCTCCCGAGCCGAGAGCTCGAGCTCCGCCCTCGCCGCGACCGTCGCTCCGCCGGCGTGAAGCTCCCGCACCGCCGCGCCATTTTCCAATTGCCCGCGCCCGCAGCTCCGCCTCGCCTTCCCTCGGCCCACGCTCGCGCTTGCGCCGCCTCCCGAGCCCTAGGTGAGCTTCTCCGCGCCTCGCCACCGACGGCCATGGCGCCACCGCGCGCGGCCTCCCGTCGAGGCGGCTCCCCGCTACCCCCCTCGCCTCCCTATCTCCAAAAATGGATTCGCCACTTCATCGCGGTTCGCATGCGCTCTTTGCCCCGCCTGCTCGCGACCGGAGACGGCCGGTCGGCCGCAGCCGCCGCCGCGACGTCGAGCGCGCGGACGCCGGCGACCGCGCTCGGCTCCTCACGGGGGCGAAGCCGTGCCTCTGGGCCGCGCCCCGAGCGGGCCGGCTCGGCGGTTCGCCCGCGCGCGAGACAGGCCGGAAACGGCCACGGGCCGACTGTTGATCTCGGGCCGGCCCAATCCCTTTTACAGAAAAACAAATTTCGATTTCTTTTATTATTCTTGATGAAAAACACTTGGGAAAATGATTTCTTGGTCATTTTAGCTCCAAAATTGGTGAAATAAATTTTTATGTACTCATTTGAATCAGATCTACAATATAAAAATGTTGCATGTCAATATTTCATTACTTTTCTGTAGTGTTTTATTTAATCCTTGAAATTGGTGTTTTCTTGAAAAATTGATAAGAAAATGTAGAAAATTCAGAAAAATGTGGTTCCAAGTTTATTAATCCTGTTGTGCCATGTACTTGCTAGAGTAATTTTATTTCATGGTTGTTCTGTAGAAAAATGTATAGTTGCAGTTCAAATGCTTTCTATTACCAATATTTGTTATTTTTGTTATTTAAATAAATTTGAATAAAACATGCAAGTGATAATTTTTCTATAGTGTTTGTTTAGGTAATAGATAGTAGAAAAATTCCTAAATCTGTTGTTTGATACTTTTCATAATGTAAAGTATTTTAAATATCTATTTTAGGCCTTAGTTTGTTATTTTTGTATAGGCAGTTCTAGTTATCCAAATGCAGTAAAATTTTTATGTCAAGCTATTCTTGATATTAGTAATCCCCTGTAATTTTATAAGATTTTTCTGAGCTACTAAAATATGTGTTGCTGTTCAACCATAGGACTAATTAGGGTTTCCATTCCTGTTTAATGCAAATATAGTTAGTAAAATATACTTTGGTGTATCTTTGAAGCATCTTGATTGTCAAGTACTCTCGCATGGTATAAACTAGTGTTGGTAGTTTCCGAGTACATGTTCTTGGATGACGTAGACTACCTTGTAGAAGAGTCATAAGTTCCACATAATCCGATAACGTAACATATTCATTACATCGCATGCATTCCGCATCATCATCATCTCATGTCACCTCTGCAATGCACCTATGCATGTTGCACTCATACTTCTGCATCATACAGGATCGCAGGAAGTGGTTTCGACAGTTGTTCCCGAGGACGCAGAGGAGCAGCTCGAAGTGACGGAGCCGGAGCCAGCAGAAGCAGAAGAGGAGTCCGGTGAAGAGCTTCCGGAGTGCCCTGACCATCGTCCCAGTACCTTCGAGCGAGGCAAGCCCCGGAGCATTTCTCCCCCGGTTTGCAAATAATGATTTATTAATTTTGCTTAATCTGATGCATTAAGTTTAGGAGTTGTTTGCAAACGTTGCTGCATTATACCTTGTTTCACCTTGATTTTACCCGATCCTTGTCACCCTGGTGTCCACGGTCAATACTTCCTTAGCTTGCTTAGACCGGTAGAAGTCGGGTGATTGCCTGTCATCCGCGAGCTATAGGGGATTACCTGGTCTTATGTGAAAGAAATGTCATGAGAAGAATAACTAAGTGTGGAAATGAATGTGAGACCGGGCGGAAGCTTGCAGGGTTCTGGACTGTAGTGTCTTCCGTCTGTGTCGATTAAGGACCGTCCGATGTCGGGCCTCGGGTCATGTTGAACGCATGCCTCACATTTAGCTGGCCGAATAAAGTACCTTTCGACCGCGAAGCCGGGAGATTATTCGGGCCGAGTGGATTGCCCGCAACGCACTGTACCGGAGCAGTAGTGGCAGGAAACGGGGGCGCGATGATAAGGCCAAAGAGCAGTCGGGCGGCCCCCGGGTACATGTGGTTCCTGGCAAGCTCGCGACTTTACCTGAATGGTTGACTCGGTGACCAATACCTCACTTTAGCGGGTGAGTGAGGTTTGTGTGAGGAATAAATTACCAGCTGGTCAATAATCGATTCGAATCGCCATCGTTCACTGGATAGTGAACACTTGACTTGAGTTACTTCATCGTAGTAATATTGATGAAACACTTGGATAGTTATGCGGAAAATGACATGGTAATTATGGTTAATTATCAATGGTAATCCTTGCTTGCTTAAATACATGATTACTTTAGCATAAAGTGCAAACATAGTTGACAAGGGAATAAAGAATTAAAATATGACATGCTTTTGTAAATGATTTGGTAAGCTAAAAATGCTTTTCTTGCAAATGAGTCAGCTACCCCACCAAAAGCCTATCATGATCCTTGGAGTCTTTTTGTTTTGGTTCTGTCGGGTAAGTCTAGCTGAATACCTTCTCGTACTCAGGGCTTTGTTCCCACTTGTTGCAGATGAATAGATGTACTATGGTTATTGTATCAACTGTCTCTACCCTGCGATGGGCGAAGCCTAGGACCATGGGCAATGGTCACTCACTACTCCTCGCCTGATGCTTTTGTGGGAGATGATCGCGAGCTGGCACTGTATTTTGGAAAGATGTGTGTGTGTGTGCGCTTTGAACTAATGCTTCCGCTACTTTATTCGAAACTGGTTTGTAATAACTATGTTTAAACTCCGATGTATTTTGTGCCGCAAACTACTGTGTAACTTATGAAGGTAATCGCTAAACTTATTACGATCTTGGCTGTGATGTGAAATGGTTTGAAATCCATCGAGATTTCACGGACTACCGGGTTATACGGGCTTAAGTTTGGTAAATTGTCCGTCCGTTGGATGATTTTCTTACTTAATCTCGTATAATTGGGCGGTTCTGTTACAGCTGGTATCGGAGCATGGTTTAGCGTAATTACTGTTCATAAGTGTATTTAAACCAAAACCCTGTTTAAAAAGTGTGATTTTGAAACTAAAAAGTGTGCCAGTGGTCATATCCTGTATGCCCAGTTAAGGACTCTAGGTGGCTATTTAAGTACTAACTTGGGGTTATGCACCATATTTCTTTTTCGTTGCTCATGCGGCGTGCTATTGTATGAGTGCCACTTAATTGAGTGGTAATGTATGGATCAGTTACCTCTACGCTTCGGTAAGTGTGAGCTGTGAGAGCATGATCGGATACACCGCCGATCTAGGGAAAAGTGCTTATATGATACTTGGATAATTACATGTTTTACACATGTTTTTATAAAAGTGTCGCATGTGTGGGTGTTCCGTCCGTTGAGGCGATGCCGTCAATAGGACGATGTGTTTGGGTAGTTACTACCGTTGTACACGCATCTGGGGATTCGTGTAAAGCGTGTAGGTAGATTTACTGCTTTCATGCATTCATGGGGAATGGGCTGAAATGAATTTTCTGCAGGTACATAACAGCGTATTGTGTAGACCAAATTAGTTACGTATATGAGAGATCGTTTGTATGCCACCAAATTCACCGTTAGATGCTTTTATTTCATAAGTTTGTGAGAACGTAAGACTCGTGCATGCATCATATTGTCTGCGCATTCCATTCATGGCATGCATTCCTCCCCTTAAAAAAAGGATTATCCCATTTTGATAAAAGTGACCTCAACTAAAATATGTTCTCACCGGGTAATTAAAACTTGTGCTACAGATGGCCCGCACGAAGCAGACTGCCCGTAAGTCCACTGGCGGAAGAGCACCCCGTCGTCAGCTAGCCCCGCGGGAGCACCGCAACACGGACACTTTTCTAAGCGAGTTTGGCATGCCCACCTTGCTTTGGAGAGTGCTCCATGATGTGGGGTACCCGGAGGGACAAGAGCCAGTTTACTCTTGGAGCGAGAGCCAGTTAGCTGAAGATGGGCTTGCTGTTGTAGAGATCACCGTCCCTGCTCTTGGTGATGCGCCAGAATGGGATGGTTGGCATTTGGAGTTCGAAGGACGCACTCCAGTCGAGGGTGCAGAGGGCGCAGCTTTTCGCGTCATCCGAGACATCATGAGCAGATTTCCCAATGAGTTAGCAGCAGCTTTGGCCGGTACCTTCCCGAGAGATGATCCTCGCGATGCCATTTGGGTACAGCCGCAAGGAAGTGCCCTAGTTAGAGGCCCCAGTGAAGGACGGGCTAGCGACAACCACACCATGAGTGCCATGTATGCAGCCATCAGAGCATATCAAGGTCTGGAGAATACCTATTGGACCTTGACTGGCCTACGCGGTGATGATCGGCTTGAAGCAAGAAAGCAGAAGAAAAAGCAAGCACGTGCCATAGCTAGCTTGCAGGAGCAGTTGGCTGACATGAGTTTGCAGCGGGACCGAGCTCTCGAGAGAGGCGAGAGTTCCATGCAGCAGGTACAGAGGTTGACTCAGGCCAACAGAAATACAGACCGCCTGATGGAACAGCTAGTACAAGAAAGGAATGAAGCCTGGAACGAGAGGGACCTTCTGAGGCAGAGGGTCGAGGAGCTAGAAGAGTACAATGCCAACTTGCATGAAGAGTTCCATGCCCTCTACAACGGGATGGGCCCGTATGCTCCTCCAAACGCCGCTCAGATGGACATCGACGACGACGCCGCTGCTGAAGGTAGCGATGGCGACGCCTCCGACATCGACGATGGCCCCGAGGAGTAGGATAGTGTTCTGCGTTAGTACCTAGGCTTGACGCGATGGCCTTCTTTTGGTTGCCATGTATCATGTTGTATCCTGTTCGACCTTGAGACTGACGATCTTTGGAGTTTGGTTGTGTATGCGATACCCGAACGCATAAAAGTCCAGTGTGTGTATGCTGGCAACGTGGTTGTATGGAACGCGATGTTGCATTTGAAGTAACTTAATTGGTGCTGTTGTTTAATTGGAATGAAATTATTGCGCCTCTGTTTTCCTTGTATGACTTGTTCTCTCCAATGAATTCAGTATGGCATGATTGTTCATTCGGACACAATTTTACAACTTCACTCAATTGTGCTTGTTGCTGAAATATGCAGATGGCCAACACTCATCGTGCTACGTATGAAGCCGCTGAGACTGGTGGCAATGGTGCAGGAGCTGGTGGAAGTGGTGCCAACAATGTCAACCACCAGGAACCACGTCCAGAACCACATTTGCCCCCTCCTCTGCCGCTTACCGCAGAGATGTTCTTCACACAGTTTCTTAGAAGTCAACGCAGTACTGAACAGTCACAGAGGAATATGGAAGACTTTCTGCGTACCATCGCGGAAAATGTTCAAAGAGGAAATAACCAAGGTGGTGGCCATGGAGTGAACCAGTACAGCAGTTTCAAGGATTTCATGGATACTAGGCCACCTGTTTTCAAGGAAGCAGCAGAGCCACTTGATGCCGAAGAATGGATCAACACTATAGAAGATAAGTTCCGTGTGCTGAGGCTGACAGAAGTTCTGAAAACAGAGTATGCTACACATCAGTTACAAGGACCAGCAGGAATGTGGTGGAAGCATCACCGCACCACTTTTCCTCCCAATGCCCAGATTTCCTGGAGGGATTTCACTGAAGCTTTTAAGGGAGTTTATATTCCCCCAGGGTTGGTTGAGATGAAGCTTGGAGAGTTCTTAGCCTTGAATCAGGGTACCAAGACGGTGACACAGTATCTGCATGCCTTTAATAACTTGTGCCGCTATGCTCCAGACATGGTTGACACAGATGCAAAGAAGATTGCTAGTTTCAAGAGAGGGTTGAGTCCGAAGATGATGAAGCATGTGGGTACCAATACCCGCAACAGATTCAACGACTTTATCAGTGACTGTTTGAAGCAAGAGAAGAACAATAACGTTTACACCGCATCCAAGAATCGCAAGAGAGTGTTTGAGTCAGGACCATCCCAGTCCAGAGTTGTCACTGCCAATCGTTCATCTTATCGTCCGTCCGCACCTGGTGCGAGGTTCAGGCCGCTGCAGCATAAAACTCAGAACTACAAGGGGCCACAGAAACCGTACAAGATGGCAGTGCCGCCAACAAAGACCAACGCAGCTGCAGAACATAGCAACTCCAAGGGAGCTATAGGGTCTGCTGGTACAGTGAAAGGGCCTTGCTACAACTGTGGTCAGCCAGGCCACTTTTCAAAGTTCTGTCCTTATCCGCCTAAAAAGAAGCAACAGACTTACAATGCTCGTGTGCACCACACCACCATTGATGAAGTTCCTGAGGGAGAGCCCGTAACTGCTGGTAAGTTTCTTGTGAACCATCACCCTGCAGTTGTTCTTTTTGATTCTGGATCCTCGCATTCTTTTATGAGTCAAGCATTTGCACGGTAGCATGAACAACTATGCACAGAATTGAGTTATGGTTATCGCATAAGTTCAGCAGGAGCTAATGTGTTAACCAATAAGATGGTTAGAGGGGCAACCCTTGAGTTAGGTAGTCGGAAGTTTCGAGTGAACCTGGTAGTTATGCCTGGACTAGTTTTGGATGTAATAATAGGAATGAACTGGATGAAAGACTGGGA
This sequence comes from Saccharum spontaneum, assembly GCA_022457205.1. Lineage (NCBI taxonomy): Eukaryota > Viridiplantae > Streptophyta > Magnoliopsida > Poales > Poaceae > Saccharum > Saccharum spontaneum. Next base: position 15,962,490 of record CM039607.1, read on the forward strand.
AGCAGTCATAGATACAAGCAGTTGGATGCTTACCCTTAAAGATCCCCAGGCAGAGGGTACTTTCCAGGTACCATTGCCTAAAAGAATAGATCTTGTGAGTGTGACCTGTGCCATGGAAGTTGCTCCTATCCATCAGATCCTAGTAGTATGTGAGTTCCCGGATGTGTTTCCAGACGAGTTGCCTGGCCTTCCTCCAGACAGAGATGTTGAGTTTGGAATCGAGTTGATCCCCGGGACAGCTCCAATTTCGAGGAGACCTTATCGGATGCCTCCGGATGAGTTAGCTGAGTTGAAGAAACAGTTGGAAGAGTTATTAAAGAAGGGGTTTATTCGCCCAAGTAAGTCTGAATGGGGATGTCCTGCCTTGTTCGTAAAGAAAAAGAAAGAGGGTACTCTCAGGATGTGTGTGGATTATCGACCTCTTAATGCTGTAACCATCAAGAATAAATATCCCTTGCCTCATATTGACGTTCTGTTTGACCAGTTAGCTAAGGCTAGAGTGTTCTCCAAGATAGATTTAAGGTCTGGGTATCATCAGATAAAGATTAGACCACAAGATGTTCCGAAAACTGCCTTTTCTACCAGATACGGGTTGTACGAGTATCTTGTTATGTCGTTTGGACTAACAAATGCTCCTGCATATTTTATGTATCTGATGAATACGGTTTTCATGCCAGTGTTGGACAAGTTTGTAGTTGTCTTCATTGATGACATTCTAGTATACTCTGAAAACGAGAAAGATCATGAAGAGCATCTGAGAATTGTCTTGACCAGGCTGAGAGATCATAAGTTATATGCTAAGTTCAGCAAATGTCAATTTTGGTTAAAGAAAGTTCCTTTCCTCGGGCATATCCTATCTGAGAATGGAGTTTCTGTAGATCCGAGTAAAGTGCAAGAGGTTATGGATTGGAAGACTCCAACCACAGTGTCAGAAGTCAGGAGTTTCCTAGGGTTAGCGGGTTACTATCGCCGTTTCATCCCAGACTTCTCGAAGATTGCCAAGCCAATGACAAGTCTGTTACAGAAAGATCACAAGTTTGTGTGGACAGAGGAGTGTGAGACAACTTTCCATACCTTGCGGAAACTGTTGACCACTGCTCCAGTTCTTGCACAGCCCGACATCGAGAAACCTTTTGATGTGTTCTGTGACGCATCAAAAACAGGATTAGGGTGTGTGCTAATGCAAGAAGGAAGAGTCATTGCTTATGCCTCCCGGCAGTTGAGAAAACATGAAATCAATTATCCGACCCATGATCTTGAGCTTGCCGCTGTAGTGCATGCCTTAAAGATTTGGAGACACTATCTACTGGGTAATGTGTGTAACATTTTCACCGATCATAAGAGTCTCAAGTACATTTTCACCCAACCAGAATTGAACATGAGACAGCGAAGATGGTTAGAGCTGATCAAAGACTACAACTTGAATGTACAGTATCACCCTGGGAAAGCCAATGTGGTAGCTGATGCTTTAAGCAGAAAGTCACATTGTCTGAATGTGCAACCCTTGCTGGAAGATGGTTTCGATCTAATGCACCCTGCTGTGCTACATAATATTCAGGTCAGTTGTTCCTTAGAGAGTAAGATTATAGAAGGTCAGAAAGCAGACAAAGGGATATTCCACATCAAAAAGAAGATTCAAGAAGAACCCTCGAAACACTTCAGGGTGGATGAGCAAGATGTGTTGTGGTTCGACAACCGTCTTGTTGTCCCAAAGGATAGAGAGCTTAAGAATAAAATTATGGATGAAGCTCATCTCTCTAAGTTGTCTATTCATCCTGGCAGCAGTAAAATGTATCAAGAACTAAGACCTCGTTATTGGTGGACCAAGATGAAGAAGGAAATTGCAGCGTATGTAGCCAGATGTGACACATGTTGTAGAGTAAAAGCAATTCACATGAAGCCTGCCGGAATGCTACAACCTTTGTCAGTACCAAGTTGGAAGTGGGATGACATAAGTATGGATTTTATCACGGGTCTACCCACTACTCAAAAAGGTCACGATTCCATTTGGGTAATTGTGGATCGTCTTACTAAGACAGCCCACTTTTTGCCTGTCAAAACGGAATATAGACCACCTCAATATGCTGAGAAGTATATTGCAGAGATTGTGAGATTGCATGGCATACCAAAGACTATAGTGTCTGACAGAGGGTCACAGTTCACTGCTCACTTTTGGGAGCATTTGCACAAAGGTTTGGGGACTAGTCTGATTCGTAGCACTGCTTATCATCCTCAAACAGATGGTCAGACTGAAAGAGTTAATGCTGTTCTAGAGGATATGTTAAGAGCTTGTGTGTTGTCTTCCAGAGGTTCATGGGAGTCATGGTTACCATTAGCAGAGTTCTCATACAATAACAGCTATCAAGAGAGTATCAAGATGGCACCTTTTGAGGCTCTGTATGGCCGAAAGTGTAGAACACCGTTAAACTGGATTGAGCCAGGAGAAAGAAGGTATTATGGTATTGACTTCGTAGAGGAAGCCGAAAGAAAAGTTCATATCATCCAGCAGAATATGAGAGCAGCTCAGTCACGTCAGAAAAGTTATGCAGATAAGAGAAGGAGACCGCTTGTGTTCGAAGTTGGTGACTATGTTTATCTAAAAGTTACACCAATGAAAAAGAAAAGGTTTGGTGTGCGCAGAAAGCTGGCCGCCAGATTTGTGGGACCTTACAAAATCCTGGAACGAAAGGGTCCTGTGGCTTACAAATTGGAGTTACCAGAGTCAATGGGTGCTATATTCCCAGTTTTTCATGTATCACATCTCAAGAAATGTTTGCGCGTTCCAGAGGAAAAGATTGAACCCCGAGGCATAAAACTGAAGTCAGATCTGGTGTATCGTGAGCAGCCAGTTCGAGTATTGGATACCAAGGAAAGGGCTACTCGAAACAGTGTGGTGAAAACATATAAGATACAATGGAGTCATCACGATGAAGGGGATGCATCTTGGGAAACGGATGAATACTTAAAGAATGCATACGAAGATTTTTATAATAAATGGTTCGTAACCCAAATCTCGGGACGAGATTTTTATAAGGGGGGAAGGCTGTAACACTCCGGTGTTACGCAATGCATTTGTGCATAGCAATCATATTGCACCGCATTCATAACATCATGATCATGTGTGACAATTTATAATTTGATTTAAACAAAAGCTTGAAATTAATATATGTGATGAATTGTATTAATATGATAATCACATTGTACCAAAAACCTTGCAACTATAAATTCTACATCACTTGGAACCCTAGTTCAAATTTTGGAGCAACTAGATGACTCAAATTTTGTCAAAACTTGTTCAAAAATAATTATGAAAAATATTCAAAATTATCCCCTATTTTAGCTTTTATTTTGTCATTCAAAATCTATCAAGAATTTTGAGTTGGCCCCTTAATCAAAGTTGTAGAGAATTTATTTTTTAGCAACTTTTATTTTTGGGCCAAATCCATAAAATGACTTCTTCTTGTTAAAAATATGGTTTGAAGTTTGAAATGCATTTAAATTTGAAAATTGAATATCAAAAATCCGTTTTTTCCCCTCGCGGGCCGCCGCCTCCCGTTCGGCCCATGGCCAGATGCGGCCCGCGCCAACCGCGCGCGCGCGCCCGCACCGCCTCCGCCCCGGCCCGGCCCAGCCGGCCTCCTCCTCCCTCCGCTCGCCCGCACCCGCGCGCTGTCGCCGCGACCGCGGCAGAGGAGCACCGCCGCGTGGCGGCCCCGCGCCTGCATCGCCCGCCGCGCGTCAGCCGCGGCCTGCCACCGCGCCCACGCGCCCGCCTACACCTGCTGCAGCCCGCGCACTCGCTCGCTCGCGCCCGCACTCCCTCTCCTCCCCTCCCGAGCCGAGAGCTCGAGCTCCGCCCTCGCCGCGACCGTCGCTCCGCCGGCGTGAAGCTCCCGCACCGCCGCGCCATTTTCCAATTGCCCGCGCCCGCAGCTCCGCCTCGCCTTCCCTCGGCCCACGCTCGCGCTTGCGCCGCCTCCCGAGCCCTAGGTGAGCTTCTCCGCGCCTCGCCACCGACGACCATGGCGCCACCGCGCGCGGCCTCCCGTCGAGGCGGCTCCCCGCTACCCCCCTCGCCTCCCTATCTCAAAAAATGGATTCGCCACTTCATCGCGGTTCGCATGCGCTCTTTGCCCCGCCTGCTCGCGACCGGAGACGGCCGGTCGGCCGCAGCCGCCGCCGCGACGTCGAGCGCGCGGACGCCGGCGACCGCGCTCGGCTCCTCACGGGGGCGAAGCCGTGCCTCTGGGCCGCGCCCCGAGCGGGCCGGCTCGGCGGTTCGCCCGCGCGCGAGACAGGCCGGAAACGGCCACGGGCCGACTGTTGATCTCGGGCCGGCCCAATCCCTTTTACAGAAAAACAAATTTCGATTTCTTTTATTATTCTTGATGAAAAACACTTGGGAAAATGATTTCTTGGTCATTTTAGCTCCAAAATTGGTGAAATAAATTTTTATGTACTCATTTGAATCAGATCTACAATATAAAAATGTTGCATGTCAATATTTCATTACTTTTCTGTAGTGTTTTATTTAATCCTTGAAATTGGTGTTTTCTTGAAAAATTGATAAGAAAATGTAGAAAATTCAGAAAAATGTGGTTCCAAGTTTATTAATCCTGTTGTGCCATGTACTTGCTAGAGTAATTTTATTTCATGGTTGTTCTGTAGAAAAATGTATAGTTGCAGTTCAAATGCTTTCTATTACCAATATTTGTTATTTTTGTTATTTAAATAAATTTGAATAAAACATGCAAGTGATAATTTTTCTATAGTGTTTGTTTAGGTAATAGATAGTAGAAAAATTCCTAAATCTGTTGTTTGATACTTTTCATAATGTAAAGTATTTTAAATATCTATTTTAGGCCTTAGTTTGTTATTTTTGTATAGGCAGTTCTAGTTATCCAAATGCAGTAAAATTTTTATGTCAAGCTATTCTTGATATTAGTAATCCCCTGTAATTTTATAAGATTTTTCTGAGCTACTAAAATATGTGTTGCTGTTCAACCATAGGACTAATTAGGGTTTCCATTCCTGTTTAATGCAAATATAGTTAGTAAAATATACTTTGGTGTATCTTTGAAGCATCTTGATTGTCAAGTACTCTCGCATGGTATAAACTAGTGTTGGTAGTTTCCGAGTACATGTTCTTGGATGACGTAGACTACCTTGTAGAAGAGTCATAAGTTCCACATAATCCGATAACGTAACATATTCATTACATCGCATGCATTCCGCATCATCATCATCTCATGTCACCTCTGTAATGCACCTATGCATGTTGCACTCATACTTCTGCATCATACAGGATCGCAGGAAGTGGTTTCGACAGTTGTTCCCGAGGACGCAGAGGAGCAGCTCGAAGTGACGGAGCCGGAGCCAGCAGAAGCAGAAGAGGAGTCCGGTGAAGAGCTTCCGGAGTGCCCTGACCATCGTCCCAGTACCTTCGAGCGAGGCAAGCCCCGGAGCATTTCTCCCCCGGTTTGCAAATAATGATTTATTAATTTTGCTTAATCTGATGCATTAAGTTTAGGAGTTGTTTGCAAACGTTGCTGCATTATACCTTGTTTCACCTTGATTTTACCCAATCCTTGTCACCCTGGTGTCCACGGTCAATACTTGCTTAGCTTGCTTAGACCGGTAGAAGTCGGGTGATTGCCTGTCATCCGCGAGCTATAGGGGATTACCTGGTCTTATGTGAAAGAAATGTCATGAGAAGAATAACTAAGTGTGGAAATGAATGTGAGACCGGGCGGAAGCTTGCAGGGTTCTGGACTGTAGTGTCTTCCGTCTGTGTCGATTAAGGACCGTCCGATGTCGGGCCTCGGGTCATGTTGAACGCATGCCTCACATTTAGCTGGCCGAATAAAGTACCTTTCGACCGCGAAGCCGGGAGATTATTCGGGCCGAGTGGATTGCCCGCAACGCACTGTACCGGAGCAGTAGTGGCAGGAAACGGGGGCGCGATGATAAGGCCAAAGAGCAGTCGGGCGGCCCCCGGGTACATGTGGTTCCTGGCAAGCTCGCGACTTTACCTGAATGGTTGACTCGGTGACCAATACCTCACTTTAGCGGGTGAGTGAGGTTTGTGTGAGGAATAAATTACCAGCTGGTCAATAATCGATTCGAATCGCCATCGTTCACTGGATAGTGAACACTTGACTTGAGTTACTTCATCGTAGTAATATTGATGAAACACTTGGATAGTTATGCGGAAAATGACATGGTAATTATGGTTAATTATCAATGGTAATCCTTGCTTGCTTAAATACATGATTACTTTAGCATAAAGTGCAAACATAGTTGACAAGTTAATAAAGAATTAAAATATGACATGCTTTTGTAAATGATTTGGTAAGCTAAAAATGCTTTTCTTGCAAATGAGTCAGCTACCCCACCAAAAGCCTATCATGATCCTTGGAGTCTTTTTGTTTTGGTTCTGTCGGGTAAGTCTAGCTGAGTACCTTCTCGTACTCAGGGCTTTGTTCCCACTTGTTGCAGATGGACAGATGTACTATGGTTATTGTATCAACTGTCTCTACCCTGCGATGGGCGAAGCCTAGGACCATGGGCAATGGTCACTCACTACTCCTCGCCTGATGCTTTTGTGGGAGATGATCGCGAGCTGGCACTGTATTTTGGAAAGATGTGTGTGTGTGTGTGCGCTTTGAACTAATGCTTCCGCTACTTTATTCGAAACTGGTTTGTAATAACTATGTTTAAACTCCGATGTATTTTGTGCCGCAAACTACTGTGTAACTTATGAAGGTAATCGCTAAACTTATTACGATCTTGGCTGTGATGTGAAATGGTTTGAAATCCGTCGAGATTTCACGGACTACCGGGTTATACGGGCTTAAGTTTGGTAAATTGTCCGTCCGTTGGATGATTTTCTTACTTAATCTCGTATAATTGGGCGGTTCTGTTACATATATATGGCTGTGGTAGGAATTAAACTCTCGTCATACAAGAACTCATCATGCAGGATTTTTAATTTTCAAAGATAAATTCTCCAGAACTCTAGTATCTCTAGGAGCATGATAAATAGCAGCTCAAAACCTTCCCATATCATATCCGCCAACTATCTAGACTTAGATCAAGCATTCGCTACCCACAAGTTTTAGGTTCAGAGCAAATCTTAGATCAAAACAATTATGTTTCAAAACTTAGTAGAGTTCGAGGTTGAAAACTAGGTACTTGAGAGGAATTACGACAGAGCAACTATTCATCATTTCCATATAAGAGTTTATTCTAGGGGTTCATTTTAGCAAGATGAAACTTAGCACACTCTCCTATATTTATTTAGCGAGCTTAAAGATCATACATAAATATATAGAGAGGGAAACATTTATTTGGCTTTCTAAAGGTTATGCATCTTTTTATTTGTTTCATATATCAAAGAATAAATATATAAGTAAATAGATAGGTAAGAAAATACTTAGGTAGATACATGGGGGATGCTCTCCCCCAAGCTGGATGTTGATATAGTCTTGTTTGATGAGGCTAGTAGACAGTGAAGTTATACTTCCCTCATCAGAGTGCTCATGATGATGATTGTTGAGACAGCATTCCGACAGGGGACAGATTGTCCTTCTATCTGTTTGCTTTCCTTGATCCTTCAAATTCTGTGAAGCTCAAATAGACAACAAAGCTTGTGGAACTTGATTAAGTGTTAGTGATAAACCTCTAAGCCTTGAACATCTAGAACCTTTAACATATGAGTCTCTTTCTTCAGCAGGATCTTTCTATTTTTGTACTTTTAGTTATATACTTTGCAGAAGAATCAAAATTGTGATGAATGCATATTTATCTTATTTTTATGCCACCACAGCAAATAGACTTATGAGTTTTATGCCACAAATTTATTCACATGGGGCGTAGCAGTTTTGAGATGCAATGCAAGACATATTTATTTTTTCTTTTCTAATGCAGATGTAACAAAGTAAAATATGCAACAAGAATTGATTATGCTAATGTGGGAAAGTAGATATGCTTAATGAGAATGCAATGCCAAAAAGGGAAATATGGATAACTACCAAGTTTACCTCCCTGGTGTTGGGCATTCTTAACGTCACTACCAAAAGTAGGCTTAGTTTTCTAATTCTGATAACGGCGCCAAAAATGCCAAACCTATCCCTCATGCCAGTTAAGCCAAGTTGTCATCCCCAGCATGACATGAGAGACGCGGTATTGAAATATGCATTTGGTCATCAAGATAAATAATAAAAGGGATCTGCAAGCGCACAGATTAATACCGATGTAGCATTTTAACCGGGAAGTATTCCAGGTATCGTTATTTATATTTTTACCACTGGGAAGGGATTTCTAAGTATCATGGTTGATAATGGAATGAGAATATGGAACTGAGTACACATCATTGCATGTATAACCGAGAGTATTTATCAATCTCTTTATACAGGTATAAATGTCACATTAAGTAAAGGTAAAGTGATAATGGTGACAAAGATAATTAATCTGATCAGCTAGCCACATATAATAATGATAAGCACCTCAATAGATATTCTAGCAAGTCATTAGCATGGAATTAGGATGAACTACAAAGATATTCCCTAAGTTATTATTAACTATAAAGTCTAGCATATCATAGTTAGTGCAATTATACTTGGCAATCATGGTGAGAAAAGACTATATCCATGCATAGTGAATATTAGCAAGGAAGATGAAGAACATAGCAATCACTCCCCTGTAATAGTGTTGCTCTGCCTGCCCTATACACGAGAGGGGGACTATATAAGAATCAACGAAGCTGTCACTATCGCGAACTACCCCACAATCCGGCATATAGGGTGCAATCGCAGATAAATACGGTATAGACACCACGTCTACACAATAGTTATCATTCACCCACTGTACACATGGATAAACGCTATACGATCCTAGGCATGTATATAATTCCAATCTAACTAAGCCAAGCATATAACTATGATAAACTAAGAACAATATAATTGCAAATATAATCAAGTAGAGCAAAGTCATAATCAATATATTGAAATAGAACAAAGTCATATTCATAATATTGAAGAACAATGATGAACAATTGAAGAACAATAGAGGAATTACCAAGAATCCTCTTGACAGATCCGGGAACCAATCGAAGATTGACTCCTTCTAGTTCTAATCCTATGTAGCTATGCTAACTAGAGATCTAGTTGATGTGGTGGCTCTAGGGCTTGATCAGAGGCTCTCCTCCTGAATTAGGGTTTGAAGTATGAGACGAGGGCCTCTCCTCCAGGGTCAGGGGCCTTGCTTATATAGCCCTTTCGGATGAATCTGGGCCGTTGGATCAAACCGACATTGATCGTGCGGTTTTCCTTGATCCTCTAGGTCGGTGGAGCATAATCCTCGAGGCGGAGCCTGATTGGCTAAGCCAGCAGGGTGGGCGCCCTAGGGACTAGGGCGGGCGCCCTGTCCCCGGCTCTGTTACGCCTCCCGTTCGTTCTCGTGGCTTCTGGACTCTTCTAGATGTAAGATAATTACGTGTTCGGTTAATATCCCGTCATTAATCCGACATGTGGGTCTTTCTTCCGTATTTCCTGATAACCCCCTGCAGAAATAGATAAACAGCAAAACTCATGGAATTCTGTCAGATAAAACCCTAAGTCTAGGTGTTGGTTTCATTTGGATCATTTTCTCTATTTATTTGATAGTTATAATTGATACTTAAGGACCGTCAACAAACTCCCCCAAGCTTACCTCTTGCTCGTCCCTGAGCAAGGAGAGACTCAGTAGTTACTGAAATGCCTTTGAATTTTGACGGTACACATGCTTTCAAATAGAGTCTCATCTCTGAGTTAAAGTAAACTATCAAGACTTAAAACTTACTCATTATACCTTTCACCATGGGGCTTGCAACCGTCACCTTTGTCTTGAGCGGTTAAAAGATAGAATAGTCTAGTCAAGCGCCATGTCTCTTATTCTTGATTAGCTATAGCTCTTGGAGTTTTTTTTGCAGATTTTCAAATAAAACTCAGAGATTCCTTGTATGACTCTCTCAGGTCTCTCTTTTGTGATATTTCTGGATCCTCACCAAGGCAGTAATGATGTCTGCCTTCTCTCAAAGCAAAGTATGTAGTATTTGTGGTATAAGGCAGAGTGACATTGCCTTCTCTCTCATCCTATTCTAATAAGGCTTTTGATATCTGGAGCTCATAGGTGGGAGATAAAGTATACATACTTACAAGACATTTATTGCATAGTCAAATCATGGATCCAGAGAAACAAGCCAATAAGTCAAATCAAGATGTGCATGTGTGGCGAATAAATGGTGTATGGTGGTAGTGATGATAACAATGATGAAAGTCTAATTCTACTTTTGCTCTTTTGAGGGGATACATACCTTTCTTGCTTTTAAAGCTCTTGAGGAGAATGAGATGCTCTATATTTTCTTTCTTCTTCTTTTTTTCCTCTCAGGTGGGTATCTTGTACCCCTAATTCTACTGTCGGACACTTGTCCATTTTTACCTCTCTTCTCACATTTTTTTTCATCGAGGTTCCGAGCACTTGCTCCTTTTTATTTCCTCGTATATTTTTCTTTTCGAGGTTCCGGGCACTTGCCCCTTTTTATTTCCTCGTATAGAGCACTCATCTCCTTAGAGCAATATAGCAAGTGGTAGTAACCAAAATAGCTTGAGCATTTATTTCACAGGGGATAACAAGAATGGGAAAATATTTTTGGCTATTCTCTCCCGGAATAGGAGTAGAATAATTTTATGTGGATCTGGAGATGAAAATGAGTGGATATATGTGGATGCGTACTTCCGGAGTAGAAGCAGCATGTATGAGTGATCGTGCAAGTGAATCTTGATTTTAACCGCATGACAAGCTCCTAAGGGTCTACACAACTTGACTACACTCAATGCTCATAAGCAGTAAAAAGTAAAGGTATGGCTTAAAGTCTAGCAAGCATGTATGTATGGCTGTGGTAGGAACTTAAACTCTCATCATACAGGAACTCATCATGTAGCATTTTAAGATTTTCAAAGATAAAATTCTCCAGAATTCTAGCATCTCTAGGAATAGAGAAACAGCAGCTCAACCTTCCCATATCATATCCGTTAACAACTTAGACTTTAGATCAAGTTCTCTTCGCACAAGTTCAGGTTTAGAGCAAGCTTTAAATGATAACAGTTGTGTCTAAACTTAGAGAGAAAACTTCAAATTTGAAAATTAGGCAAAGCAACTATTCATCATATCCATGCTAGAGTTTTATTATTTAGATTCAGTTTAGCATAGCCACTTTATTTATTTATTAAAACACACTAAGCAAAAGATATAGGTATATATATGTAAGCACACAATCTTTATTTGGTTTTTTCATAGTTATGTATATTTTTATTTTTATAAGGTAGAAGTATATATAAATATAAAGATAAAGATAGAAATACTTAGCAAGATAATGGGGGTGCTCTCCCCCAAGCTGGATCTTGACATAATCTCTTCTGATGTAGCTAGCAGATGGCGGAGGTGTATTTGAAAGTCGGCAGCACCCTGACAGCGATTAGAATGTCCTATGTCTGCTAGTCTCCTTGAATTCTGTGAAGCTCAAATAGACAACAAAGCTTTGTGGAACTGATTAAGTGTTAGCATAAATATCTAGCCTTTATCATGCTGAGCCTCCTTGATTTTTTTATGTTGTTTTTTTCCTTTTATAAAGCAAAAGAAAATATTTATGTATTTATTATATATATATATATTTTATGCCACCACAGTGAATGTACTTATGGGTTTTATGCCACTCGCATACTCACATGGGGCTTTAGGGTTTTTAACATTTTTATTTTCTTTTTAAGATAGTATGAATATGATTAACTAAGCAAACTATTTAAGATAAAGTAAATAATTAAAAAGGAAAGGATAACTACCAAGTTACCTCTTGGCAAGGCGTTCGGTGTTTTTAAGTCCTCCGAACGGGACTCTTATTCGTTCAGTCGTCCTGGGACTTGGTGGATGGCGTAGTCGGTGGTTCCGGCGGCGCCTCCTCTTCATGTACAACTGTCTTTTCTTTCCATACCTGTCTCGGTGCTTTGGTCTCCTCAGGACAGTGTTGGTTCAGTGGTATGTCTTCAGATCTTACCACTTCTCCTTCATAATCTGCCCATCCGTCCTTGATGACCTATTGCTTCTGATTGTGGTTACGCCACCTTCTTCTTGTCCTGACCTGCTTGGATTCTTCAAATACATAGTTAGGGTTAGTAAAGTAAAGACGTATCTTCTCAGAGGGGAAGTGCATGTGGACTTCTCCAGTTCCAATGTAAATGATTGCTTTGACAGTACTTAGGAATGGTCTTCCAAGGATGATGGGTGGATCATATTCATCTTCTCCCATGTCAATAACCTGAAAGTCTGTATGGACAAAGTGATCGTCTATCTTGACAGGGACGTCAGTTACTGTACCTTCGACCTGTCGGAATGTCTAATCTGCCATCTGGAGCTGAATATATGTTGGGTTTAAGGGCATGGTTCCGAACAGAAGTTCATAGGTGACCTTGGCCATTATGTTGACGCCCGACCCAGTGTCGCAAAGTGTCTTGTAGAAGTGGGACCCATTAATGGAGCAATAAATGCTTGGCATACCTGGGTCGTCCTTCTTAGGCAAGAACGGTGACTTGAGTTGGCGATCTTGACCTTTGTGCATGGCAGTGACCATCTTAGCTGTCTCGGTCCATACTTGCTTCTTGCTCTTGTTCCTCCTGTTGGTCCTCTTCCTTGGTTCATATTGGGGTTGCTCTGGGATTTGTGCGGTCTTGTTCTTGAAGGAAAACGTTTCCTTCCTCCCCTTGATGTAGAAACTGATCTTGGCAGCACTAGTATAGATGACAGCTCCCGCGGTGTTCAGGAATGGTCTCCCTAGGATGACGGGAGCCCTCTCATCAGAACCGGTCTCTATCACTACGAAGTCTGCTGGAGCGTACGAGGAACCCACTCGGACACAGATGTTCTTCAATATTCCTCTCGGGAAACTCAGTGTCCTATCTGCAAGCTGAGTAGTTAGGCCTCTGTTGATTCCAACCTTGATTCTGCTGAGGACGGTTGTAGTAGTTGTTGTTGTTATTGTTGATGTAGTTCACGTCCTCCAGCAACTCAGGACAGTGATTGCCCGAGTGTCCAGTACCTCCACACTCCTCACAAGTCATGTGGGAGTCGTAGACGTGCATGACTTCTTTCTTTTCTCCAGCTCGATCATCGAGCTTCTTCATGAGTAGGTCTAGCTTGGCAGACAGCATGTCTACCTCCTTGAGCTGGTGCATACCTCCACCTCTCTTGCGTGTCTGAGTTCTTTCTTCATTCCAACCTTGGTTGGATGCCATCTTCTCCACAAGAGCTGTGGCTTGAGGTATGGTGAGTGATAGGAATGCTCCTCCAGCTGCAGCATCCATGGTTTCACAGGCACTGTTAATGAGCCTATGATAAAATGTCTGCATCAGTAGCTAGCTTTCCATTCCATGATGGGGACATTCTAGGATGTAGTCTTGGAAACGCTCCCATGCTTCTGGAACGGATTCATCATGTTGTTGCTGAAAACTTGTAATCTTCCCACGGAGAGCATTGGTCTTGCCCATGGGAAAGAATTTGGCCAGAAAGTTCGTGGAGCAGAGTGCCCATGTAGTGTTCTTCTCCTTTGTAGCGTAGAACCACTGCTTCGCTCTCCCCAACAGTGAGAATGGGAAAAGGCGAAGTAGTATGGCGTCTCTGGGGACTTCAGCCATGGTGAAAGTGCTGCATATCTCCAGGAAGTGTTGAAGATGAGCATTAGCATCTTCGTGTGGCTTCCCACAGAAATGGTTAGCTTGCACCATGTTGATGAGCCCAGGCTTGAGCTCGAAGTTGCGGTCGATCTCCCCAGCAGGTCCAGTGCGGATGTTGTCCGTAGTGGGAGCTGAGAACTCGCGGATCGACTTGTTCGCCATGGCTTCGAATTCAGTCGACAAATTCCAGATGAAACTTCGGCGGTCTTCGGATTTGGATGAAGCTTTGTGCTGAAGTGTTGACGATGTCTTCTTGAGCTTGGCTCTTGTTCTTCTGAATAAGGCTTCGGGATCGTCAACAAAGTTATCTAGAAGATGTCTTCTATTCATGCATCACCCTGTAATAAATAATCAAAATGGAAAATACAGGGGTCAAATTGTACAAGAGAATTGATAAGCTCGATCAGATTAGTGATGCAAATGATGACTCAAAGTTCCATATTCATTCCTACTTAGTAATCAACCTTCCCCGGCAACGGCGCCAAAAATGCTTGTTGGGCATTCTTAACGTCACTACCAAAAGTAGACTTAGTTTTCTAATTCTGATAACGGCGCCAAAAATGCCAAACCTATCCCTCATGCCACTTAAGCCAAGTTGTCATCCCCAGCATGACATGAGAGACGCGGTATTGAAATATGCATTTGCTCATCAAGATAAATAATAAAAGGGATCTGCAAGCGCACAGATTAATACCGATGTAGCATTTTAACCGGGAAGTATTCCAGGTATCGTTATTTATATTTTTACCACTGGGAAGGGATTTCTAAGTATCATGGTTGATAATGGAATGAGAATATGGAACTGAGTACACATCATTGCATGTATAACCGAGAGTATTTATCAATCTCTTTATACAGGTATAAATGTCACATTAAGTAAAGGTAAAGTGATAATGGTGACAAAGATAATTAATCTGATCAGCTAGCCACATATAATAATGATAAGCACCTCAACAGATATTCTAGCAAGTCATTAGCATGGAATTAGGATGAACTACAAAGATATTCCCTAAGTTATTATTAACTATAAAGTCTAGCATATCATAGTTAGTGCAATTATACTTGGCAATCATGGTGAGAAAAGACTATATCCATGCATAGTGAATATTAGCAAGGAAGATGAAGAACATAGCAATCACTGCCCTGTAATAGTGTTGCTCTGCCTGCCCTATACACGAGAGGGGGACTATATAAGAATCAACGAAGCTGTCACTATCGCGAACTACCCCACAATCCGGCATATAGGGTGCAATCGCAGATAAATACGGTATAGACACCACGTCTACACAATAGTTATCATTCACCCACTGTACACATGGATAAACGCTATATGATCCTAGGCATGTATATAATTCCAATCTAACTAAGCCAAGCATATAACTATGATAAACTAAGAACAATATAATTGCAAATATAATCAAGTAGAGCAAAGTCATAATCAATATATTGAAATAGAACAAAGTCATATTCATAATATTGAAGAACAATGATGAACAATTGAAGAACAATAGAGGAATTACCAAGAATCCTCTTGACAGATCCGGGAACCAATCGAAGATTGACTCCTTCTAGTTCTAATCCCATGTAGCTATGCTAACTAGAGATCTAGTTGATGTGGTGGCTCTAGGGTTTGATCAGAGGCTCTCCTCCTGAATTAGGGTTTGAAGTATGAGACGAGGGCCTCTCCTCCAGGGTCAGGGGCCTTGCTTATATAGCCCTTTCGGATGAATCTGGGCCGTTGGATCAAACCGACATTGATCGTGCGGTTTTCCTTGATCCTCTAGGTCGGTGGAGCATAATCCTCGAGGCGGAGCCTGATTGGCTGATCCAGCAGGGCGGGCGCCCTAGGGACTAGGGCGGGCGCCCTGTCCCCGGCTCTGTTACGCCTCCCGTTCATTCTCGTGGCTTCTGGACTCTTCTAGATGTAAGATAATTACGTGTTCGGTTAATATCCCGTCATTAATCCGACATGTGGGCCTTTCTTCCGTATTTCCTGATAACCCCCTGCAGAAATAGATAAACAGCAAAACTCGTGGAATTCTGTCAGATAAAACCCTAAGTCTAGGTGTTGGTTTCATTTGGATCCTTTTCTCTATTTATTTGATAGTTATAATTGATACTTAAGGACCGTCAACACCTGGCGAGGGTTCGGTGACTTAGGTCCTCTGAACAGGACTTCTCATCGTGTTCACTCCTTAGGTGCACCATATGATCCCAAAGGTAGAGACCTTGATAACTGCACCTCTTGAGATGGTAACTTTGTAGGGTTTGGGAAATCAACTAATTATTCCCCTTCATTGAAGTGTGTCCTGCTTACAAAGACAAGGTAGAGATCAAGTGCATGGGTCCTGTTGGTGGAAAAACACCAACAGAACCATAACCCTATTTATTCTTCTTTAACCTTAGGCACATTGAACATGATGAGATTGGTGTGTCTTGTTCATTTTATGGGTGGCAAGATCAGAATGATGAGCATGAATGTAGCAATTAAACACTTTTATCAAAAAGAGTGGAATTGCTTAAATAATGGAAGAATTGTCAACCTTGTATCAAGCATTTTCATGATTAAGACAATCATCTCCCAAAGATGCAACATTTAGCTCATTTAATTATGACTATGAAATCAAGGGAGTGATGTTATGAACAAGCTTAAAAAACAAGACATGTTGAGTTAGTCAAATTGAATCAAGCAAGTTGTAATTCAGACATGTTTGCTCCTTTCTTTATGTGCATACCAGAGTCAAGGAAAGATTTTTAAATATTTACCACTTACCTTAAGATGTTACCTTTATCACTGGAGCACACTGTGATGAAGAGTAGATACTTCTAGTGGTCCTTTCCTTCTTCTTGGGGTTTGTCTTGCTCGATTCACCTCTCTCCTTGACTTGTTCATGGTCCTCTAGATTTACACTCCTTTCTCCTTCCTCTTCTCTTTTTTTATTATGTCCAGATCTTTGGCTCCACTTATTGTTTCTTCTCTGCAGAGGATTAGTCGACAACACATACCCGAAGAAATGTACAAACAATGAAAAGGGTAGTGTTGTTCATAGAGCTAAAGGTCATTTTCTATGCTACAGAAAAGTTGGTTTGGATATTTTAATTAGCATAGAATATTTACTCACCATTACTTCTTCTCCTAAGGATTGATTTTACTTTGTCTTAAGTTTAATTTGTGTATATGCTATCTATAGAAACATTCAAACTTATAGAGAGAAAGTAATTATGAGTGTGTTGACATCGTTTTTAGCACGTGTCAAGATGATCAGGAAAGGCTAATCAGCAAGGGAAAGATTGTCGTGTAAATTGATAGCCAAGGAGAATAAGTTTGTTTTTAAGCGGTGACAGTGTATGAATTTAATTTGGACTGTTGCCGATAAGATAAGGGAATGTACCGATGAAGGAAGGTATGAAGACTGCAGCCGATGAAACAGGGAATGTACCGATGGAAGGAGATCGAAGGTTGCTGCCGATGGAACAGGGGCTGTGCTGGTGAAAAGGAGGTCGATAAGAATACCATCGTAATTAAGGTGGACTATGGAATAAAATAGGAGTTGATTTCCTTGTTTACGATTAGTAGAGTCTGAGTTGTGTTAAAGTCATGTTCTTTTCCTTAGACTTGGATTTAGTGTCCTAGTCGTATTTGGTTATGTTTCTATAGATCAGGGTATAAATATAGAGTGAAGGGCAATGTAATATGGGATCAATCAATACATCAAAAAACAGCTTTTACTCTTATTTACATCTACTTTTCGGCGACTTCGTCAATTTGCATATTTTTCCTTTTTACGAGTTCTCATCGATTCGGCGAGTTGCATTGCTCTAAGTGCAATCTTTGTCGATCCTCGAGTTCCGCGTGAGTACCTCTTGACCGTGACTTCCGGGCGTATCGCTGTTGTCAGGATCAAAGTGCTCGTATCTTCATCCTTGTCGATTAACAGGTCAAATCGACTGGCACGCTTTGGATATCGATTTCGGGTATTAGCCCTTTGTGTTTGCAGATTCACTTTTGCATCAACACATCTTTTGGCACGCCTGGTGGGATAGATCTAGTCAAGATGCCTAATCATGAGATCGATGCTGGGAATATCATCGCAGTAATAGAAGAAGATCTTAAGGACGATCAGAAGCAGGCTATGGAGAGGGCTATTGAAGAATATAGACAGCTTTGCTTGAAGTCATTCAGCGTGAACAAAAGTGGACAAGTCATCCAGAAGCAGGACTTGCCGTTGCCTCGGCAGGTTACCTTTGATCCTAATCCTGGTAAACTTCAAGAGATGGTTAATTCTGCGGTGAATCATGCTTTAATTAATCACTCCAATGTGCTGTCCAATACTGTTCATAATGCTGTGATTCGAACTTTCAAAGAAGGGCAAGCGTCACATCATTATGTCGGGCCTGCTTATCATCAACCAGAAGCAGCATCTGCTGTTGCTCCATCGGCTCCTCCAGCCGTTGCGGGTATAGAGATTTCTTCTCCTCCAGTATCAGTAGGATTATCTAATGCACAGTCTACTCCGGTGCGTCCAGATTCAGCATTATCAGGACGAGTTCAGCTTGGTACAGATCTATCAGCATCAGCTTTATCAGGTCCTATACCACAGAGTAATCAAACTCCTGCTAATTGGTGGGGATATGGTATGCCTCCGGAACCATCTACTGTCAATCACGGATTATCTCAAGTGTTTGACGCAGCGGGAAAAACTCCTATCCCATCGGCTGGTTTGCCGATAGCCCAAGCGCCTCAATATATTACAACTACTGTACAACCGAGTCTAGGAGGTTTTCAGGCGTCTTTGGGTCAAACATCTAGCTCAAGTCCATCGGCAAATTTGTTACCGATGCAGCAGAAGGCTTCTATCACCAGTCAACCTGGAGTTCAGGTTATGCCTCAAGTTGGATGTAATTATCCAATAATGCCAACAAGCTACCAGCCATCAGCAAACTTTGTGCCGATGAATACTAATAATTGGTCAGGGCAGTTTCCTACTCAACATACAGTTCAGCCAAGTTAGCAAGCCACAGGAATTCATCAAGGTCACATGCATGCTGGTTTTCAGAATCAAGCATCGGCAGCTCAGCCGATGAATCCTTTTCAGCAGGTTAATGGACCACAGTTAGTAGCAAATATGCCAATTGCTGGAGATCGTGGGCAACAAAGGTATGCAGAAGGGTATCAACAGATACCTCCAGCAGAGATTCAACCATATCGTCAGCAAGAGGTCGATGTTTTTTGGGCCGATAAGATAGCAGAAATTATGAGGGATCAATTTGGGATCAAGCCCAAGGTTAATACCTATTCATATCGGACTCCGTATCCTCCGGCATATGATTTAATTCCTCTCCCAAATCGTTACAAAGTGCCAGATTTCACTAAATTCTCTGGGCAAGACGATACATCAACCATGGAGCATGTCAATCGTTTTATTATTCAATGTGGAGAGGCAGCTTGTAGAGATGAATTGAGAGTTCGTCTGTTCTCGTCATCTCTATCCGGATCAGCATTTACGTGGTTTATTTCACTACCGCCAAATTCTATTATCACCTGGGCTGATCTGGAAAAGCAATTTCATAAGTATTTCTTTGCTGGAATTCATGAAAAGAAGCTTACCGATTTGGTAAAGATGAAACAGCGTAATGATGAATCGGTAGAAGGCTTTGTGCAAAGGCTACGAGATGTAAAGAATAAATGTTATAGTCTGGTATTGGATGATCGGCAGCTTGCCGATTTAGCCTTTCAGGGATTATTACCACACCTTAAGGACAGATATGCTTCTCAGGAGTTCGAAAGCCTAAGTCATTTAGTACAAAGGATTTCTGATCAAGACACTAGGGTTTTTGAACCTAAGAGAAATTGGAACAAGAAAGTTTCATTTGTTGAAGAGGCGGAAGATTCTGATTTAGATAATGAACCAGTTATCGGTTTGGCAGAGTGGGTTAAGAATAAGAAGCCGATATCTTGTCCCTTTGGTCACAAAGAGCCAGAAAAGTTTACTTTTGATGTCACCAAAGCCGATAAAATATTCGATCTTTTGCTTCAAGAGGGCCAGATTAAATTGTCACCCAATCATGTGATCCCATCGGCAGAAGAGTTGAAGCATATGCTGTATTGCAAGTGGCACAATGCAACTTCACACAGTACCAATGAGTGCAAGGTGTTTAGACAGCAATTGCAGTTAGCTATTGAGTCTGGCAGGATAAAATTTGGCAATTCCAAGATTCAAAAGCCAATGAAAATTGATCAACATCCTTTTCCAGCAAATATGTTGGATGCTGAAGGGAAAATTAAGGTGTTGACATCGGTAGCTGCTGAAAAGAATGCATCAGTAGATCCCCAACATCGGATAACTACCGATGATGCAAAAGGCAAGGGGCTATTGACGGAAAGTGGCGGTTCTGGAAGGCCTCCTTGATCTGGCATCGTGATTACTCATCGAAGACAACAGGAAGGTTGGCGTCAGCGAAGGGACCGGTATCAATGACAACAAGAGGAAAGGCGTCAAGAAGAGTGGAATCGGCATGAGGATCATTGGAATTGTCCATTTTTTATTCATTGTTGGGAAGAAGGTATTAAGTTACCTACAGTTGAAAATTGTCCAGAGTGCAATGGCTATTATGGAGATAATCATCCTGCAAGAAGGTTTCAATCTGGTAATCAAGGTTTGCTCATTAATGAGCCGATCAGAAGGAGAGCATCAGTACATGATCGGCTGGGGGGCAGGCTCAGTGTGCACGAAAGGCTTGGTAAACGCGTTGCATATTTTCCAAGGAACCAAGAGGAACTCGAAGAGATGGCAAATGCAAGAGTTCCTGATGAAGAAATATTTTATAGGGATCCTAATATACGTCGTGTGGAGACAACTAGGACTTATCAACCAGTATGGAAAACTAAGCTTCCTCAATGGTGTCCAGAAGGTTTGACAAAGACACAGAAGAGAAAAATGCAGCGAGAGCGTCAAAAAGATTTATATCAAGAAGAAAGCCCCTCCAATGAGAGATCTGGTAACCAGCAGTGGCAGATAAGGCATAAGAATAAAGGTCCATCGGCAGATGTCAATATGGTGTTTATGTTGCCAATGGAATTTTTGGCTCTGTCTGACAGTGAAGAAGAGGTTGTTTCCTCTGATCAGATAGCTCAATTAATGTTAGATCCAATGATGGCTGTTTTTGAGAAGCCTGCTGATGATGAGAGACAACACCTCAAGGCTTTGTTTGTAAAAGGCAGAGTTGATGGGCAGCCTGTATCTAAGATACTTATTGATGGAGGAGCTGCGATTAATATCATGCCTTATGTGATGTATCGGAAGCTTGGTAAGGGAGATCAAGACTTAACTAAGACCGATATGGTGCTAAAGGATTTTGAAGGCCATGTGTCACCAACTAAAGGGGCAGTATGTGTTGAGTTGACCATCGGCAGTAAAACTTTGTCGACAACTTTCTTTGTTATTAATGGCAAGGGTGCATATAATTTACTTTTGGGAAGGGATTGGATTCATGCTAATTGTTGTGTTCCTTCTACAATGCATCAATGTCTGGTACAATGGATTGGAGATAAGATTGAAGTTGTTCCTGGTGACTCTTCTTATATCATTGCATCGGCAGAATCAGATACTTATGAACGAACCAAGTGCATATCGGGAGAAGCCTGGGAAAAAGTGTTCCTCAAGATTGCTGATTATGAAATTCTACCGATCCAAGCAGTCGGTTCTGAAGAAGAGTTTTAATGGATAGATTTGCCGATGATGGAAAATTAGGTCAAGGATTTACATCGGCAGATGATTTAATAGAAGTAGATATTGGTGAAGGCGATAGGCCAAGGCCCACTTTTATTAGCTCTAAGTTAGTTTCCAAGTGTAAACAGCAACTAGTTGATTTGTTAAAGGAATATAAAGATTGTTTTGCTTGGGATTATACTGAAATGCCTGGATTAGACCGATCTATAGTTGAACATCGGTTGCCTATTAAATCTGGATTTCGGCCACATCAGCAGCCGGCTCGCCGATGCAATCCTAATATACTCCCTGATATTAAGGCCTAAATAACCAAGTTAATTGAGGCAAAGTTTATTCGGCAGTGTCGATATGCAGAGTGGATTTCTAATGTGGTTCCTGTATATAAGAAAAATAGAAAACTCTGTGTTTGTATTGATTTCAGGAATCTTAATAAGGCCACACCGATGGATGGTTATCCAATGCCGATTGCTGATTTGTTGATTGATGCTGCAGCAGGGCATCAGATTATTAGTTTCATGGATGGAAATGCGGGTTATAACCAAATATTCATGGCTGAAGAAGATATTTCCAAGACTGCTTTTAGATGTCCAGGTCATGTGGGATTATTTGAGTGGATAGTTATGACATTTGGTTTGAAAAATGCCGGTGCTACTTATCAAAGAGCTATGAACTTTATTTTCCATGAATATATCGGCACATTGGTAGAAATCTACATTGATGACATAGTGATTAAGTCTGGAGACATCACAAAGCATCTAACCGATCTACGGAAGATACTGGAGTGCACAAGAAAACATAGATTAAAGATGAATCCCAATAAATGTGCATTTGGTGTATCGGCAGGACAATTCTTGGGTTTTATGGTGCATCAGAGGGGCATTGAAATTAGTAGAAAATCTATTGAGGCAATCAACAAGGTTGTTGCTCCTGCCGATAAGACTGAATTACAATCCTTGATCGGTAAGATTAATTTCATCAGAAGGTTTATATCTAATCTGTCAGGCAAGATCAAAGCTTTCAGTCCATTATTGAAATTGAAAGCCGATCAGGAGTTTAAATGGGGGGATGAACAATAATTGGCTTTAGATCAGATTAAGAGTTATTTAACAAATCCTCCAGTGTCAGTTCCACCCCAGCATGGAAAACCTTTTAGATTATATTTATCAACTGAAGATACTGTTATTGGTTCAGCTCTTATTCAAGAATTTGAAGGAAAGGAGCGTGTTATCTATTATTTGAGTAGATGATTAATAGATGCTGAAACCAGGTATTCGGCCATTGAGAAATTATGCTTATGTTTATATTTCTCCTGTAGTAAATTGAGGCATTATTTACTATCGGCTGAATGTACTATCGTATGCAAAAATGACGTAGTCAAATATATGCTATCTATGCCGATATTAAATGGTAGGATTGGTAAATGGATTTTAGCGTTATCAGAATTTGACCTACGTTATGAATCGGCTAAGGCAGTTAAAGGACAAGTTATGGCCGATTTTGTTACTCAACATTGCAACACGGTGGATTCTTTGGAAGTTGCTCCATGGACACTTTTCTTTGATGGGTCTACTTGTGGTGAAGGGGCAGGCATCGGCACCGTGTTGATTTCCCCTCAGGGGAAGAAGTATGAATTCTCATTGCCGATCGTTGCTACATCGACAAACAATCAAGCTGAGTACCAAGCCCAGATAAAAGGGTTAGAATTGCTTAAAGAAATTCAGGCTGATGCTGTTGAGGTCTTTGGTGATTCTATGCTAGTTATAAATCAGTTGATTGGGGTTTATGAATGCCGAAGTGAAATTCTAATTTCATATCATGAAAAGTGTTTGGAATTGTTAAAAGGGTTTAGGAGTTTTCATCTGGAGCATATTTCCCGGATGCATAATGAAGAGGCTAACCGATTGGCTCAGCATGCTTCAGGATATCAATCTG
Organism: Saccharum spontaneum; assembly: GCA_022457205.1. NCBI lineage: Eukaryota > Viridiplantae > Streptophyta > Magnoliopsida > Poales > Poaceae > Saccharum > Saccharum spontaneum. The sequence goes on from CM039607.1 coordinate 15,985,915, forward strand.
TTCAAGAAGCATTGATATTGGTGGCTGATACCGATGACTAGAGAAAGGAAATCATTAATTATTTAAAGGATCCATCTAAAAAGGTTGAAAGACGCATAAGGTTCCAAGCGACAAAATATGTACTCCTCGATGATGAATTATATTACCGTACCGTAGATGGAGTTTTACTCAGGTGTGTTAGCATAGAGGAATCAAAAAGCCTGATAAGTGAAATTCATGAAGGAGTATGTGGGGCTCATCAGTCAGCAATTAAGATGAAATGGATGATCAGAAGAAATGGATATTATTGGCCGGCTATTCTTGAGGATTGTTTTAAATATTTTAAAGGATGTCAGGAATGTCAAAAATTCGGTAATATTCAAAGAGCACCCGCATCGGCTATGAATCCCATAATTAAACCGTGGCCGTTTAGGGGTTGGGCTATTGATCTCATCGGTCAAATTTATCCACCATCGAGTAAAGGGCATAAGTTTATTCTGGTTGCTACCGATTATTTCACAAAGTGGGTTGAAGCAATTCCTTTGAAAAAGGTGACATCGGCTAACATGGTTGATTTTGTGAAGGAGCATATTGTTTACCGATTTGGCATCCCTCAAACCATCACTACCGATCAGGGCACTATGTTTACGTCAGGTGAATTTGATGAGTTTGCTATAAGTATGGGAATTAAAGTTTTGAATTCTTCACCATATTATGCCTAAGCTAATGGCCAGGCTGAAGCATCTAATAAGGGAATTATCAAACTTATTAAGCGCAAGATCAAAGAATATCCTAAAAAGTGGCATACAATATTAAATGAAGCTTTGTGGTCATATCGGATGGCATGTCATGGTGCAACCAAGGTATCACCTTATCAATTGGTGTATGGACACGATGCAGTATTACCTTGGGAGATTAAGATTGGTTCTAGGCGAATGCGCTTTCAGGATCAACTGACAGCCGATGATTATGATATTCTTATGAAAGATGAATTGGAAGATGTAGCAGGTCATCGGTTAAAAGCTTTGGTTAGTATCGAGGAGAATAAGAAAAGAGTGGCTAGGTGGTATGACAAGAAAGTGAAGGTAAAGGAATTTGCCGATGGTGAATTAGTCTGGAAATTGATTTTACCGATTGGGACTAAAAGTTCTAAGTTTGGCAAATGGTCTCCTAATTGGGAAGGTCCATATCAGATAAATCAGTCTGTTCCTGGTAATACGTATATTCTTGAAACTCTCGAAGGAGTTGTATTTCCCAGAGCGTTAAATAGTAAATATTTAAAGAAATATTACCCTAGTATCTGGATAGATGCATAAAAAGTATAGTTGCCGATAACAATCCTATCGGCTAGAGTTAAAACAAAGTATCAATTGTGCCGATGTGCTAATTTAACAAAGCCTCGATGGCTGATATCGCACGCAGGCGAATTTCATCGGCTTCTTTTAACTCTTTGGCATCTTCATCGGCATTTCCTTCCACAGGTTTGATTTTCTTTTTCAAGGCCAAGGCCTTGCGAGCTTGAGCATCTCGTTCCTGTTGAAGGGCTTTAATGGCGTCGGGAAGCTGGTCTTCTTCTTGTTTAGCTTGAGTCAGAGCTGTCTCAACCTTTTCCAGTTCAGCTAGCAGGGCTGCTTTCTTTGCCGATAGATCTGAGATTTTCTGTCTGATATCGGCACTGGAGGCTTGCAAATTGTTGATGTTCTTGTGCTTCTCATCGGCAGTCTGCTTCAGCTGTAGCATTTCTTCTTTAAGTTGAGACTGAGCTACTCTGTCAGCAATACGATGAACGGCCCTTTGATATTGAAGCTGTCTGCTCTCCAGATGGACTGCTGGAAAGATGATTTCTTCAATATTAGCGGGGACTTGGCCGCGGATCGCTTTGAAGATAGACCTCGCAGGATCCGAGTCGATCAACAATTGGGCAGTGTCTTGCTGTAGCAGATTTAGAAGGGTTTCCAGCTTGCCATAGGTGTCCAATGATATTGTTCCCAACGCCAGGGAGGAACTCGCTTCTTCTCCGTCGTCATCAGAAACATCGATAGCAAAAGAGAATAAGCTATCGGGAGAGTCTTGTTCCTATGAGATAAAGAGAATTAGAAATCCTGTTTATGATATTTGAGGATATAATAAACCAAGTAATTGATTGGTTTACCTGCTTCAGGGCGATTTCTTGAGCTTGGCTTGAGGGAGCAGCTTGTAAAGGGTCATGCGAAGGATCGGCAGAAGATGCCGATGGAATGTCTTCTATGACCACATCGGTAGTCGGCCCTTGAGGTACAATTGTCGATGATGTATCTTGGGCAGGAGCAGTTTGTTCAGAGGGCTGATCGACGGGTGTTGGAGCAGACGCAGGGGCTGGTGTAGGTTTTTGTCGTTTCTGTTGAGCCTCAGCATCGGTCAAAGCTTTACGTTTTGGTTGTGCTTCAACAACAACTGGCTGGGGGGCATCAACATCTGTTGGTTGGGGAGCCTGTATGATCGGTGTGCTTACCGATGTATCCATTTGTTGCTACAAAAACATGTATAAGATTGGACGTTTAATAGAGAAAAATAAAAAATAATAATAAGAGAATACCTCTGAAGGAGGAGTAGAAGTTGTGGTGCTTGGTAAAGTTGCCGATGATGATCCAGCTGCAGCTTGTACACCCTGATAGTTGTATGTTAATATGAAGTGTATCGGCATAAAAGAGAGTAAGCAAGATTGTTACCTTAAAAGCCTTGATCAGGCTTGAAGCAGCAGCCTTTGGAGAAGCCCTGGATGTTCCCAATCTTGGTCTAGAAGTGCCGATTTTGGTGCGAGCCCTTTGGAAGGTCAAGGCTTCTAGGGTGGGGGCGTTGTAACCGATTGCTGAAATTGGAGAGGCTGGATGGAGATTGAAGGGTTTTCCGCTTTTGCTTATCGATGGAACTGGATCATCAGCCTATTTCAAGGAAGGTTAGCTGCCGATACACATAATAAAAGGAAGGAAAAGGACAAAAGTTGAAAGGAACTTACTGCATTATCAGGAATAGCATAATCGGGGTCGATCAGGTGCCGATATGTGTGAACAGACGTTGAAAATAGCTATTCTTTCCACTCCTGCCACCATTGCTTATATGACTCTGTTATGAAAGAAGCTGGTGACCAGGCGGAGAGATCGACATTTGAAATATCAGCATCGGGAGCAAGTCTTACTATCCTGCTCCATTCAGTTCCGGCGGTGACGATTTCTCTGGGTTTAATCACATCGGCATAGCACAGTTTGATGGGCAGTTGCCCAAAGGCCAGCTGGCGAGATACTGCCGATGGATTGTAGAATTCATAATTAATGTGGGAGGCTTTCCCGCTGCCAAATGTGTTGACTGGGATTGCTCTGGGGTGATAATGGCCATCATGAGATCATTGTCTTGGTTCAGATCACTATCGGCAAAATTGAAGAGGAGAGGGAACTTGTTATCCTCGTCAATATAAGGCACCCAAGCCCTGAGGTCACGAGGGAGGCCATGGTAGAAAGTTTAGAAAAATCTGCCGATTTGATCCTCATTGGCTTCTGTTCCGGGAAGGACGATGATTGCTTCACCGAAGTTGAGAGGGGGGCGTGTTGCCGATTCATCATCCGTAAGGACGTACTCTTCGGGAATCTCTCGTGGGAATTCCTGAGCAAAGAGATCCCACTGTAAATGCTTGTGCATGTGAGCGTTTAACCATATATTAACAAACCACCATGGGCCTCCCAGATTGCCGATGGGTTCGCCAAGTATAAGCTTCTGAGATACTTGGTGGAGGAGGTGGTAGGTTGAGCTCAGGAGATATCGGCCAAGTGGGAATCTGACACCGTTGGCCAAGAGTTCTGCTGCTGGGAGGAAAGCGTTAGTTGGTCCTACCGATCGTCCGCAGAAAATAAACTTTTCCAGCCACATGTTCAGGAATGTGGCATGCTCCCTTTGATTGACGGTGCCAGTCTTTTGATACTCCTGGATATATCCCGTCCAGCCACCGATGTTGCGTGTAGTTACTCTGTATTCAGCTTTTCTGCCGAAAATATGGCCTTCATCGACAGTTGAAATGTCTAAGCCTGTGAGCATGTATACATCGGCAAGAGTAGGGGCACATGGGCCATGACCGAACATGAAGGTATTGGTGGTGTCAGACCAAAACTGAGCAGCAGCTATCATCATGGATTCATTTTTCTGCATATCGGCAATGGACAGCCTGATACATTGATCTATTTTCCGCTCTGCCCAGAACACTTGCATTGATCTGTTGACCCTCAGAAACCAGTTTTTCCACCCTTTGGTGGGTTTGGGCCAAGAACGGAACGTGTCTTTCCACAGATTCAAAGAGAAATTCTGAGATTTGAAGGGAATACGATTGGCCTCAGCATTAATCAAATTAGTTGGATCTGGGTCGTCCATCGGACCTAAGCAATGAAGGGGAGGTTGATGGGTTAGAATCACCAATGTGTTGCGAAGTTCCTAGGTTTGAAGGACCAAGAAAATGAAAGAGAAAGAAAGATGTCGACTGTAAGAATTCGCAGGAAACTGAAAGAATTAATGTAAAAGTAATGAGAAGAAGAACAAACCACAGGGACGTCGAAGTTCACAGCCATTGCTTCAGGAGGATGAGGGCACGAGCTGGGAACTTGAAGATGATGATGGTTCTGATGAGTTGAAGACGCGCGGTCGTTGGTTAGGGTTGCCACCGGAGTGAGAATGCCAAAAGGTGGAGTTTGAAGGTAGAAGATGAACAGCCCGGAGGAATCTATTTATAGGTTATTTGGAGAAGGGGTATTCTTGACTTATCTCTATGACCGTATGCGGATGGATCGAGGTGGTTCAGTTGGATATGGTAACTGTTCGCACAACAATCAAGGGATGGTACAGAAGATTTGACGGCAAGTAATCATAACTTGAAGGATATCTTGATATAAGATTTTTCAGTTCTAAAAATGATGCGTTGCGGTAAGATATTGTTGATGGATTGTTATTTTGGTATCTCAACCGTAGTTAAGGCAAAGAAGGTTGGAAAAAATGCGATATATATTGAGATACATGGATTGGATCTAGATTTGATTGAATTTGGTAACAAATCGTGTTATGCTTGGAGAATGGGTTAAAGAAATAGATAATAGCAAGCATCAGTTGGAGTAAATTTCGGAGCATCAGTATCTTATACTCCGAAATTGGGGGGCATGTGTTGACATCGTTTTTAGCACGTGTCAAGATGATCAGGAAAGGCTAATCAGCAAGGGAAAGATTGTCGTGTAAATTGATAGCCAAGGAGAATAAGTTTGTTTTTAAGCGGTGACAGTGTATGAATTTAATTTGGACTGTTGCCGATAAGATAAGGGAATGTACCGATGAAGGAAGGTATGAAGACTGCAGCCGATGAAACAGGGAATGTACTGATGGAAGGAGATCGAAGGTTGCTGCTGAAAGTCCCTAGTTTGGTTTTGGCTAATTGATGAAACCTAGGACTAACCTTTGTATCTAAGTGGATGATTTAGATAAAGGTGGTCATTGAATATGAGACATGACATCGACTCATGTGACCAAGATGGTGAAGACCAAGATAAGGCTTGGCTCGATGGACCGGTTGTGAAGGTGAAGGGCAAGTCGAGGCTTCGAAGCGAAGGACCATGCGATGGCGAAGGACCATGCGGGAAGAGAGGGGTTTGGGTTCCTCTCTCCCAAACGGAGGAAATGAAATGCCTATTTTCCATTGCGCCGGAAGTCGGAAAAGAAACGGAGGCGAACGCGGTCACAGAGGTGACCGGACGCTGCACCGGACGCTGCACCGGACGCTGCACCGGACGCTGCACCGGACGCGGTCAGTTTCGACCGGCGCATCCGGTCAGTACAGCGTCAGGGTCTGGCGCGCGAGCTAGGGTTTGACACCGGCGCGTCCGGTGACCCACGGGACCGGCGCGTCCGGTCTGGCGAACAGCGAGTCACGAAGTCGTCGGACGCGGTGCGCGTCCGGTCACTCACCATCGGACGCGTCCGGTGGTCCAGGGAGCTTACTGGACTCGCACCGGACGCGGGTACTGTGGCGTCCGGTGGTTGCGAGGAGCACGTCCGGTCATGTCTTCGCGCGCGCGGGTTCTGTGCGCACCGGCGCGTCCGGTGGTTCGCAGCAGCGCGTCCGGTCGCTCGTTTGACCGTTGGCGCGCAGTGACCGTTGGAGGATCTAACGGACGAATTTGAAATCAGTGGACACGTGGACGTCGCAGAGGCACCGGACGCGGTTGAGCGCGTCCGGTCAATTACGACCGGCGCGTCCGGTGGTCCCGCAGAAAACGGTTAGTTGAGTTCTAACGGCTCTAGTTGGATGGGATGCTTATAAATACTTGTTGGCCGGCCCTTTGGGAGGTCTCTTGGCATTTCTAACACTCTTGTGCATCCTTTGAGCTAGAGCTACTCCTCCCACTCATCTCTCTTGCTTGATTGCAAATCAAAAGTGAGATTGAGTGATCCCAAAGTGCATTGCATAGCTTGAGGGCATCTAGTGGCACTTGTGGGTGGTTTAGCCGGTGGATTTCTTGTTACTCTTGGAGAGTACCGCTCCTAGCCGGCTTGGAGATTGTTGGAGGCGTTGGCAAGAGAAGGTGATTGTTCTTGGCCACCTCCGGTTGATTGTGAGAGGTTCTTGTGCTTTCCTCGGCGGGACGCCAAAAGCAACTCTAGTGGAATCCGCGTGTCATTGAGTTACCTCACTTGAGAGTGGTGTCTTGCGGTGCCTTGCGGGGCGTGCCTTGAGGGGCAAGTGACTTGAGGGTCACACCGGGGAACCATCTAGGTGTTGGTCGACACAACCGATGACGTAGCTTGTCGGTGCACAAGTGAACACCGGGTGAACAATATTGTGTCTCTTGTCTCCCGGTGATTGGTCTTCATTTTGTGTTGTTGTCAATATTGATTGATTGTATATCATCTTGGTGATTGGCAACATCTTCACTTCACCGTCGGTATAATAATCACAATCCTCTCTCTTGCATTTACATTCACTAGTTTATCTTGTGTAGCTCTAGTAGTAGCTTTGCTAGTAGTGTTAGCTTGTTCACTAGTGTTTCTTTAGTGACATAGCTCTTGTGTGAACTAGAGATCATAATCTACTAGACTTGTGGATAGGAGGCTTGCATCACAACCTTTGGCTAAGCAAAACTCGTTTTACGCCGTTTGTTATTCTAACAAGTTTGCTTAGTGGTTCTTGTAGAATTTAAAATAGGCTATTCACCCCCCTCTAGCCATCTAGGACCTTACAAGTGGTATCGGAGCCGTGGTCACCGTTTTAATCAAGGCTTAACATCCTTCGGTGTGAAAAATGGCTCAAATTGTGTTCAATCATGTTGGGGACAAGCCACCGTTCTTTGATGGTGTTAGTTCTTTTGCTCATTGGAAGAGAAAAATGACAATGTACCTTGGTTCTATTCATGAGAGAGTTTTGCAAGTCACCGAGAATGACTTTGCTATCATTGATCCCGATCATCTCACCGATGAAGATAGAGCAAATAGAACATGCAATAGAATGGCTCTCAATACACTTTACAATGGTATTGACACAAAAGTATTTGAGGGTATCAAGGATTTAGATTTGGCAAATGAAGTGTGGACAAGGTTGAGTGAAACATATGAGGGCACTAAGGTTGTGAAGAGTGCCAAGCTATATGGGCTCAAGAGTGAGTTTGAGAACTTCAAGGAAAAAGATGATGAAACAATCATTGAAATATTTCATAGATTGCAAGTGATAGTCAATGATCTCAAGGGCTTAGGGCACAAGACTCAAGATCAAGATTTTTGTCACAAGTTCTTATTGAGCTTACCTAGAAGATTCAAGATGTTGATCATGATGTTGCAAAGAGATGGGCTTGAAGCAATGAAGCCAAATGATTTGCTTGGTGAAGTATTGACCTATGACAAATATGATCAAGATGTTGATGACAAGGAGAAGGTGGAAGATGAGAAGAAAAAGAAGACCGTAGCATTCAAAGCCACCTCCTCCAAGGGCAAAGCTACCATCATTGAAGAAGAAGAAGATGACAATGAAGATGGGGAATTTGAAATTGATGATGAGGCACTTGCTCTTGTAGTCAAGAAGATGGGTCACATGTTCATCAAGAGAAGAGGATTTAAAAAGAGAAATGACAACTTCAGAAGAAATGAGCAACAAAGAAAGTGCTTCAATTGTGATAGCACCGAGCACCTTCAAGCGGAATGTCCTTATGATAAAAAGAAGAACAAAAAGGACAAGTTTGAGAAGAAGAAGAGAGAGGCCAAGATGACATTCAAGAAAGGCAAAAATGGTGCCTATGTGATCACTTGGGAAAGTGAAGATAATGAAGAAGAAGGAGAAGAATCATCCAACAAGGCTTTTGCTTCCATTGCTATCAACAAGAAGCCATCACTATTTGATTCATCCTCTTCATGCTTCATGGCTAAAGAAGCTAAGGTATTATATGATGAGAGTGATGATGAAAGTGAAATGGAATATGCTCATGATAGTGATAATGATAATGATAATGAAAATGATGATGATGAACCAACTAAAGAACAACTATATGACTTGATGCAACAAACTAGAGATATAGCTATTGCCAAGGACAAAGAGTGTAAGAAGCTTTCAATGAAAGTAGCAATACTTGAGAAAGTCCTTAGTGAGCTTAAGACCACTCATGAGAGTCTAGTGGAAGACCATGAGGATCTTGATAAGGCTCATTCCAAGCTTGAAAAAGCTCACTCATTGCTACTTGAGCAACAAGCTAAGAAGGAGGTTGTTGTATCATGTGATATAGGTGTTACATGTGATATAATTGATGAATCCATTAATGAACCTATCATCATGTCAAATGCTAACCCTTCTTGTAGCTCTTCATCCACCACCACTAACTCTACCTCCACTACTAGTGATGGTTTCACTTGTGATGCCTCACTAATGGTTGAGAATGAGACTCTCAAGAGAGAGGTGGATGAGCTCACTCACGCCCTAGGCAAGGCCTATGGTGGTGAGGCCCGCTTGCTTAAGTGCTTGGGTAGCCAAAGGTTCTCTCTTAACAAAGAGGGATTGGGCTACACCCCCAAGAAAGGCAAGTCGGCCTTTGCAACTCCAAAGCCTAGCTTTGTGAGGGGCAATGGTCGGTTTTGCAATGGATGCAAGCAAGTTGGGCACCTAGAGCATAATTGCAATAAAAAGAACCAAAGCAAGAACCTTGTTAATGCTATACCTTTTGATTCTTGCTATGTGCTTACCAAGGGTGTGAAGGGTGTGCAAGCTAAGTTTGTTGGTACACCAATTGTGGGCCCAAAGAAGAAGGCTATTTGGGTACCAAAGAGCTTAGTTACTAACCTACAAGGACCCAAACAAAAGTGGGTACCTAAGCTTCATTAATTTGCTTGTAGGTCAATTACAAAGCCGGAGGAAGGCATTGGATTATTGATAGTGGGTGCACTCAACACATGACCGGTACATCAAGAATGTTTGACTCAATCAATGACAATGATAGTGGTGTTGATTCTATCACTTTTGGCAATAACAAGAAAGGCAAGGTTATTGGTTTGGGCAAGATTGCAATATCAAATGACATGAGTATCTCCAATGTGTTGCTAGTTGAAAGCTTGGATTTCAATCTTCTATCTGTGGCACAAATATGTGATCTAGGCTACAAATGCATCTTTGGGGTTGATGATGTGGAAGTTATTAGCATGGATGGTTCAAATGTGGCATTCAAGGGCTTTAGATATGAGAATCTCTACCTAGTTGACTTCAATGCTAGAGAAACTTCTTTAACAACATGCTTAGTCTCCAAATCAAGCATGGGTTGGCTTTGGCATAGAAGGCTTGGTCATGTTGGCATGAAACAATTGAAGAAGCTTACAACTCACAATCTTGTCAATGGTTTGAAAGATGTTGAATTTGAGAAGAATAAGCTTTGTAGTGCATGTCAAGCCGGGAAGCAAGTTGGAAGCTCACATCCAAAGAAGAGTACAATGAGCACATGCAAAGCATTTGAGTTGATGCACATGGATCTATTTGGACCAACAACATATACAAGCATAGGCGGTAACAAGTATGGCTTTGTCATAGTTGATGACTTTACAAGATTCACATGGGTATTCTTTCTTAGTGACAAAAGTGAAGTGTTTGACACCTTCAAGACATTCCTCACTAGAGTTCACAATGAGTTTGAGATTAGAATCAAGAAAGTGAGAAGTGACAATGGAAGTGAGTTCAAGAATACAAGAATTGAAGAACTTTGTGATCATTATGGTATTGGACATCAATTCTCGGCCAAGTACACTCCACAATCAAATGGTCTAGTTGAGAGGAAGAATAGAACATTGCTTGATATGGCTAGATCAATGCTTCATGAGTACAATGTGAGTCAATCTTTTTGGGATGAAGCAATCAATACCGCTTGCTACTACATCAATAGACTATATTGTCATCCATTGCTAGAGAAGACCCCATATGAGCTACTCCATGGAAGAAAGCCCAATATCTCTTACTTTAGGGTATTTGGTTGCAAATGCTATATCTTGAAGAAAGGCACTAGATTGGGGAAGTTTGACAAGAGATGTGATGAGGGATTTCTACTTGGTTACTCAACTACAAGCAAAGCTTATAGAGTTTGGAACAATTCAAGTGGCATTCTAGAAGAAGTCCATGATGTGCAATTTGATGAAACCAATGGGTCACAAGATGAAGAAGAAAATCTAGATGATATTGGTGGAACTCTATTAGTGGAAGCAATGAAGAACATGGACATTGGGGATATTAGAGCAAAGCAAGTAATTGATATTCAAGATGATGATAAAGATCAAGTTCTCAATTCACCATTCAAGCAAGTTAGTGACTCTCAAGTGCAAGATCATGGTGCTAGTTCTTCTCATCAAGATACATCAAGTGATCAACCAAGCTCAAGCAATCAAATGCAAGTACTCCAACCACAACATATTGCAAGAGATCACCCCATTGATAGTGTTATTGGTGATATTAGAAGTGGTGTGCAAACAAGATCAAGATTGGCTATGTTTTGTGAGCATGCATCATTTGTGTCAACCATAGAACCAAAGAAGATAGAAGAAGCTTTGAGGGATGCCGATTGGATCATGGCTATGCAAGAAGAGCTTAACAATTTCACAAGAAATGATGTTTGGGAGTTGGTAGAAAGGCCAAATGACTACAATGTGATTGGAACCAAGTGGGTGTTCAAAAACAAGCAAGATCAAGATGGCATTGTAGTGAGAAACAAAGCAAGACTAGTTGCTCAAGGTTACACTCAAGTTGAAGGTCTTGACTATGATGAAACATATGCTCCCGTGGCAAGATTAGAGGCAATAAGGATTCTATTGGCTTATGCTTGTGCACACAACATCAAACTATATCAAATGGATGTCAAAAGTGCATTTCTCAATGGGATTATCAATGAGTTAGTCTTCATTGAGCAACCGCCCGGATTTGAAGATGACAAGAAACCCAACCATGTGTACAAGTTGAAGAAGGCTTTATATGGCTTAAAGCAAGCACCTAGAGCATGGTATGAGAGGCTAAGGGATTTTCTTCTCTCTAAGGGATTCAAGATGGGTAAGGTTGATACAACTCTATTCACCAAGAAGATTGGAAATGATCTATTCATAGTGCAAATATATGTTGATGACATCATCTTTGGATCAACCAATCAAGCTTATTGTGAAGAATTTGGTGCTATGATGGCCAAAGAGTTTGAAATGTCTATGATTGGTGAACTTAGCTACTTCCTTGGTCTCCAAGTAAAGCAATTGAAGAATGGGACATTTGTGAGTCAAGGGAAATACATAAGGGACATGTTGAAGAAGTTTGGAATGCAAGATGCAAAGCCAATTTCAACTCCAATGGGTACAAATGGCAATTTGGATAGTGATCTTGATGGCAATATGGTGAATCAAAAGGAATATCGGTCTTTGATTGGAAGTCTACTCTATGTCACCGCATCAAGGCCGGATGTCATGTTTAGTGTTTGCATGTGTGCTAGATATCAAGCCTCACCTAGAGAGAGTCATCTCACGGCCGCAAAGAGAATATTGAGGTACTTGAAGCAAACAAGAGATGTTGGACTATGGTATCCCAAGGGGTCAAAGTTTGAATTGATTGGATATTCGGACTCCGACTATGGGGGTTGCAAGATCAATAGAAAGAGCACAAGTGGCACATGTCAATTACTTGGAAGATCACTTGTGTCATGGTCCTCAAAGAAACAAAATAGTGTGGCAATCTCTACCGCCGAAGCCGAATATGTGAGTGCGGGGAGTTGTTGTGCACAATTGCTATGGATGAAATCAACTTTGAAGGATTATGGCCTCAACTTCAAGAATGTGCCATTGCTATGTGATAATGAGAGTGCAATCAAGATGATACAAAACCCGGTTCAACATGGAAGAACAAAGCATATTGACATAAGGCATCATTTCATTAGAGATCATCAACAAAAGGGAGATATTGCCGTTGAGAGTGTTGGTACCGATGATCAACTTGCCGATATTCTAACTAAGCCACTTGATGAAAAGAGGTTTTGCAAGCTAAGGAATGAATTGAACATTCTTGATTTCTCAAACATGAGTTGAATGCACCCCACTCACTTATTGACATGCCTCTCCTTCGACATTGCAAGGTAAAAGTTGATTGACATGTCATTCATCCTATGCTAAGGACTTGCTAGAGCATGTAGACATAATAAGTGGTATGCATGAGCATTCATGATAAATCAAATGAATTAAATGGATATATGTTACCACTATTGCCTCTTTGATTGTTTTAATCTAGTGGTGGCATATGACATGTTTGTGAGCTTGCAAACCTAGTGTTGAATCTAGAAGATTTGCTATAAGTGTTTAATTCAACATAGGCAAGATAACCCTTATTATGAGGTGTGAAGAAGCTTGTCTTTGGTTCAAATCGAATTAAATATCTTTGGCAAGTATTCTAGGTTGAACCAAAATTGATGAATTTTAACCTACTCCATCGAACATTTTGTTCTTCTCTCCACAATTTGATCCCATTTTTGGGTAAGTTGTTGACAAAGGGGGAGAGAAAAAGATGATTCAACATGATAAAGGGGTAAATAAAATTTTTGATGCACACAAGTAGGGGGAGCAAGCTCATAAACAAAGTTGTTGCATTTGTTTGTGCATTTTCATATGACTTGCTCATTGCACATGTATTTAAATCCAATATACATGCTTGTGTGGTGCAATGCTAGTATAGAACTTGGATGATGAAATGATCTACTAGCATGCATAGGAATAGTTTTACATGTGGTATCTAGACTTGCCTAAAGTTTTTACAAGTGGTCCAAGAACCTTTACCTATAATGTTGATCTCACGGGGTTCTTGAGTTTTGATGGATGTCTAGTTACTTCATGATGCTAAGGATGGTGTAAAAGGCAACTCCGATTGGTATCACGCTTCAAAGGTCCATTTCTTACACCTTAGCATTATTTTGGTAGAATTACTCTCCCAACACTTCTATCCATGCATATGTGCAAAGCTTTCAATCCAAACTCTATGCACATATGTAGGGGGAGCTAATGCTACCAAAACCGAGCTTGTGATAATTGTCCAAACTTTACTTATGAGCAAAATGATTGGACAAGTATGACAAGTTCAAAACTTTTATTATCAAAATCATCTTTGTGAGGGTTGTCATCAATTACCAAAAAGGGGGAGATTGAAAGTCCCTAGTTTGGTTTTGGCTAATTGATGAAACCTAGGACTAACCTTTGTATCTAAGTGGATGATTTAGATAAAGGTGGTCATTGAATATGAGACATGACATCGACTCATGTGACCAAGATGGTGAAGACCAAGATAAGGCTTGGCTCGATGGACCGGTTGTGAAGGTGAAGGGCAAGTCGAGGCTTCGAAGCGAAGGACCATGCGATGGTGAAGCTTGAGCAAGACTTGGCGCCGACGGACCGATGCAACGGTGAAGAGCAAGTGAAGTCAAGGTCGATGGATCGAGATGGTCATGTGATGATATGAAGTGGATCATATCATTTGGAGAAACAAAATGGGCTCAAGGCAAAGGTATAACCATAGGGCCATTTTGTTTTACACTCAAGACACCATAGAGGGTGTGAGTGGTTTAGGGTCGATAGCCGAACTATTAAGAGGGGAAGTCTTATCGGTTATTCGACGCATGGGTGCCACTAGGTGAATTCATGAAATGCATTGCATGTAGGGCCTAGTGAGCTAACTGGAAAACCTTTGAAAATGATTGAGAAAAAGCTAACACACAAGCACATGGAGTTGTACACTTGATGGTGTTGGCACATTTGCAAAGGTAGTGTTGGTCGCGCTGTGGTTTGCGGGAAGAGAGGGGTTTGGGTTCCTCTCTCCCTCCCGCCGAGCGTGCGAGCGCGGGATTCAGGCGATTTCGGGGAAATGAAATGCCTATTTTCCATTGCGCCGGAAGTCGGAAAAGAAACGGAGGCGAACGCGGTCACAGAGGTGACCGGACGCTGCACCGGACGCTGCACCGGACGCGGTCAGTTTCGACCGGCGCGTCCGGTCAGTACAGCGTCAGGGTCTGGCGCGCGAGCTAGGGTTTGACACCGGCGCGTCCGGTGACCCACGGGACCGGCGCGTCCGGTCTGGCGAACAGCGAGTCACGAAGTCGTCGGACGCGGTGCGCGTCCGGTCACTCACCATCGGACGCGTCCGGTGGTCCAGGGAGCTTACTGGACTCGCACCGGACGCGGGTACTGTGGCGTCCGGTGGTTGCGAGGAGCGCGTCCGGTCATGTCTTCGCGCGCGCGGGTTCTGTGCGCACCGGCGCGTCCGGTGGTTCGCAGCAGCGCGTCCGGTCGCTCGTTTGACCGTTGGCGCGCAGTGACCGTTGGAGGATCTAACGGACGAATTTGAAATCAGTGGACACGTGGACGTCGCAGAGGCACCGGACGCGGTTGAGCGCGTCCGGTCAATTACGACCGGCGCGTCCGGTGGTCCCGCAGAAAACGGTTAGTTGAGTTCTAACGGCTCTATTTGGATGGGATGCTTATAAATACTTGTTGGCCGGCCCTTTGGGAGGTCTCTTGGCATTTCTAACACTCTTGTGCATCCTTTGAGCTAGAGCTACTCCTCCCACTCATCTCTCTTGCTTGATTGCAAATCAAAAGTGAGATTGAGTGATCCCAAAGTGCATTGCATAGCTTGAGGGCATCTAGTGGCACTTGTGGGTGGTTTAGCCGGTGGATTTCTTGTTACTCTTGGAGAGTACCGCTCCTAGCCGGCTTGGAGATTGTTGGAGGCGTTGGCAAGAGAAGGTGATTGTTCTTGGCCACCTCCGGTTGATTGTGAGAGGTTCTTGTGCTTTCCTCGGCGGGACGCCAAAAGCAACTCTAGTGGAATCCGCGTGTCATTGAGTTACCTCACTTGAGAGTGGTGTCTTGCGGTGCCTTGCGGGGCGTGCCTTGAGGGGCAAGTGACTTGAGGGTCACACCGGGGAACCATCTAGGTGTTGGTCGACACAACCGGTGACGTAGCTTGTCGGTGCACAAGTGAACACCGGGTGAACAATATTGTGTCTCTTGTCTCCCGGTGATTGGTCTTCATTTTGTGTTGTTGTCAATATTGATTGATTGTATATCATCTTGGTGATTGGCAACATCTTCACTTCACCGTCGGTATAATAATCACAATCCTCTCTCTTGCATTTACATTCACTAGTTTATCTTGTGTAGCTCTAGTAGTAGCTTTGCTAGTAGTGTTAGCTTGTTCACTAGTGTTTCTTTAGTGACATAGCTCTTGTGTGAACTAGAGATCATAATCTACTAGACTTGTGGATAGGAGGCTTGCATCACAACCTTTGGCTAAGCAAAACTCGTTTTACGCCGTTTGTTATTCTAACAAGTTTGCTTAGTGGTTCTTGTAGAATTTAAAATAGGCTATTCACCCCCCCTCTAGCCATCTAGGACCTTACAGCTGCCGATGGAACAGGGGCTGTGCTAGTGAAAAGGAGGTCGATAAGAATACCATCGTAATTAAGGCGGACTATGGAATAAAATAGGAGTTGATTTCCTTGTTTACGATTAGTAGAGTCTGAGTTGTGTTAAAGTCATGTTCTTTTCCTTAGACTTGGATTTAGTGTCCTAGTCGTATTTGGTTATGTTTCTATAGATCAGGGTATAAATATAGAGTGAAGGGCAATGTAATAGGGGATCAATCAATACATCAAAAAACAGCTTTTACTCTTATTTACATCTACTTTTCGGCAACTTCGTCAATTTGCATATTTTTCCTTTTTACGAGTTCTCATCGATTCAGCGAGTTGCATTGCTCTAAGTGCAATCTTTGTCGATCCTCGAGTTCCGCGTGAGTACCTCTTGATCGTGACTTCCGGGCGTATCGCTGTTGTCAGGATCAAAGTGCTCGTATCTTCATCCTTGTCGATTAACAGGTCAAATCGACTGGCATGCTTTGGATATCGATTTCGGGTATTAGCCCTTTGTGTTTGCAGATTCACTTTTGCATCAACAGAGTGGAGGGATTACAAACCGGCGTGCCAGAGTGACGAGGGCTTGAGAAGAGGAAGAGCATTGCTGGATCATCATTAGAGGAGTCAGCAACCTTCCTCCCCCAAGCTTGAGCCTTGCTATCGCTCGTCACTTGAAGCCAACTGTGAGTGTTGAATCATTTCTCAGAGTGTGTTGTAACTCCATGTCCTTAGACACTATTCGTCCTCTGTTCTTAAATCTATCGGAGAGGGCTCTTGATTCTAGGTCCATTGAGCAAAGATCTCTCCTCTGCATTCTGCTTTTCTTTAGATTGTCCAATCTAGGAGATGAGGATATAGACAGTTGCATGATCTTCTTTCGTCAACCATTCTTGATTTTTGTTGAGTCTTGGTTGACGAATTGATGTTCATTGGAGATGTAGACTCGAGTTCTTCCTTGATGGTCTTTGTCTTCTAGCGGCATGACGAAGAGTTGTTTAGTTAATGATACACCATCTGTCTCGATGATCAAGGAAGGAGTTTCCTTAATATTTGTATGCAGGCTTCATCTCCAATGGCTTAGGAACATCATCTTGCAATCATAGTTGTTTATGGTCTTTTAGAACTTAGCCAGCAGTTAACCCTTGATTGATGTTTTGTTGACACAAGGATGCATACTATCATGTCATCCTTGTCCTCGTCGCCGACGCGCAAGATGGTGTCTTCAAGAATAATGAGAGCAGGACTTTGGTTGGCTAAAATGAGGTGAGTTGTGCCCTGCTCCTCATCGACATCCTAGCTCAAGTTTTGGGCTCAATGCTATGATGTCTTCAAGGTTGCTCATAGCTTGTCGCCTTGTTCATCCACTTATTTTGAGTGAGTTCAAGATGTTGATCCTTCTCCTGGCACTCGTCTCTTCTCTGTTCATCACTAAAGCGGTGGCTTGTCAAACCAAACCATGAACAGGCACATCATAATATCTTTCTTTCCTGCAAAATATTAGTGGACACATACCCGAAGGATTGCAACGATTTCAAACTATAGGCTATTATCCACTATTTATTTGAATTTCACTATGCTAATAAAGAGATGGTTTTCAAGTTACTTTAGCATAGGATTTATTTATCATGTTTTCTAACAACCCCCTTTTTTGACACTTTAACATTGGTTCAAGGCAAAGGTAACTTGCAGCAAAAGATAATGTGAATGATATTTGATACTTACAATTCTTCCTTGGATGATGAGCTGTCTTTTGTGCAAAGTTGTTGGAGTTCATCATATGCCTTGCTTCATCTTCGAAGTGAGTTCATCTCTTGACTTACCCAAATTAGATTTGAGAGTTTTTTGCAGGGGTTAGTCCAACAAAATAACCAGTATCTACTAAAGCACATTTTTAGTTCAACAACCAAACTAGACTCCATGTCTTAATTGGGTTAAGGAAGAAAATTTAACCTAAGCACCACGCTTAATTTTAAAAGCCTTTGGATGGACCCTCGAAGCACTTCCAAACCAAAGCACACTCTAGTAGACAAAGGTAGCATGAAAGCACTATAGAGATTTACTCAAATGGAGATGACAGAGCATGATCATGGTGAGGAATATTTTTATTTTTAGATGCAGGCGATATGAGTGTATGCAAGGAACTAAACATGCAATGGATGAGAAAACATAATAAACTAAATAGAGAGGATGCATGGATGATATAAAGTAAACATGCAGTGAGATGCACAATTAAAAAGATAACTACCCATTAATTTTAAAGTCCATGAGCAAGACTATCTCACCTTTATTGATCAAACTTACCATGACTCACACTTTGGGATTTATGAGTAGTGCAACATCCATGTTCGTCACTTGAGATGTGATTTGAATTCTTGTGACGACGACCTTTTTCTCCAATCTGCACATGGTTAGAATAATATATATGTATACACAAACCTGTGAGATGGCAGGGTTCCAATGTTGATGAATCATGGATGTTCAGGAACCCTAGGTTCTTCAATGTGTCTCTTTTTTTCTTTTTTGTGGAAACTTGCTGAAAGGTCAAAACGACATCTGATGTCCTTTCTATTCCACAACTCAATAGAACAAGGGTAATCCTACTAAAGCTAGTGATGCACTAAATTAGCAGACATCAAGATCATTATCAAAATCTTTACGCCAATTGCTCCCCGGCAACGGAGCCAAAAATGCTTGTTGGTATAAATTAAGTGCAACTAAAATATGAAGGATTCTGCAAGCGCACAGAATATACCATTGTAGCATTTTACCGGGAGTATTCCAGGTATCGTTATTTATATTTTACCATAGGGAAGCAGGGGTTAAAGAATCCGATAATTTACCATGTATCTACTAACTTAGTAAACCAACTAGACTATAGCAGGGGTAAATGATACACGAATGATAGGATTTATGCAATATGACACACATGGGATATGTCACTAAAGATATGTAACTAGTTAACTTGGGAGATCAACGGGTGAGGTAGATTCCTATGCTAATCTTATCACATGGTAAAGGTATACCCAACTATGTTAAGACTTACCACACTCTTGTGCACTTCGGGACGCCACTAGACAGGAGAGAGCACCACAAAGGATACCTCTACTGATGTGACTATGGTCCTACAATTTAAGAACCTCAATCTACAGGATAGAGCACCACAACCTTCGGATCAAACCGACCTTGATCTACGATTATTATTGATCCTCAAAGGTGGTGCAAGCATGATCCGCGAGACGGAGCTTGGTTGGCTCTGTAGGTGGGGCGGGCGCCCAAGGAGGGGGGCGGGCACCCCACTTCTGGGCTCGTTCCACCTCCCATTTGTTTCTAGAGTTTTCTCGTACCTTCCACATTCCAGAAAAGTTATGCGTGGCCCTGTTGTCTCTATGTAAACCTGACATGTGGGCCTTTCTTGGTTCTTTTCAGCTGACACCCTGCAGAAATAGACATTCACCAAAACTTGTGGAATTCTGTCAGTAAACCCCCTATATCTATGTGGTAATTATGTTTAGCTCCTTTTTCATGTTTCGTTGACGGTTAAAATTGACACTTGTCTACCATCAACACACCACTTGCCGCTTACCCCTCAACCGTGGGGTACGAGGCAAACGGAACCGTCCAAATTATAAGAGCACAAGTTCAAAAACAATCGCCGAAACGATCAAATTCTCAAACTTGAGCCCATATAACTCCGGTAGTCCATGAAATCGCGAGGGATTTCAAACTAAACCGAGAGCAACCAGATCGTAATGATTCAACATAACACAACACTTGTTACAACAGTTCAAAAGTAATCTCATACATCGGAGTACAAATAATTTTATTACAAAACCAAAGTAAAGATTAGCGAAAGCAACATAATTTCTGAAACCATTTTAAGTCAAATACTGCCAGTACATAGTCACATCCTGCAAAAGCATACCAGAAGAGATACAATAAAGACCATGCCCATATGGTCTAGTCTTCACGCCCACATGGCGAAGACGATACTTGCAGCAACAAGTACGAATCTGCTACCTGCAACAGGTGGGAAATAAACCCTGAGTATGAGAAGGTACTCAGCTAGACTTACCCGTCAAAAACCAGAAATAAGGTGACACCAAGGATTATGCAAGGCTTATATAAGTGGGGCTAGCTTGACTCATTTGCAGAAAAGCTTAATACAGATAAATAATCAATATATGCTTAAGTATCAAGTTGATCATCATTAACCTGAGAACTAGATTAGCACCTGTACTAGAGCAATCACTTTATTAAGAGCAAACAATATTAACCATAGCAGGTATAATAAGGCAATCATCATCATTATCATCAATTCTGAACCATCATTATAATTAGTGTATCTACGCTGGAGATAACCAGTCAAGTCTCTCACTATCCGGGAGAGACGGCGACTCGAATCGATTCCAACTCAGCTGAGGGGGTATTCCTGACACTCACCCGGCAAACCCCGCTAAAGGCAGCCGTAGATAACCTTTGGTACAACTCAGGGTGGGCCCGAACAGTGCCGCGTTCTCGGGGATACCAGTGGCCAAGATGTTTAGGACTTTTAACTCACCTGCCCTTGGACCCTCTGGCTCCCTTCCGAGGCGACTTTCACTTTTCGACTTCGCAACCTGAGTTGAGCTACTAGGCTTCGCGGTCGGCAACCTCAGGCTGGCCAGCTAAATGTCAGGCATGCGTTCAAAATGACATAGAAGGCTCCATGTCTCGGTCCTTAATCGACACAGACAGGGATAGATCCACACCCAAGACCTCCATGCCTTGTTGCTTCACTATCGTCATCCCGCCCGGTCTCATTTCATTTTATTAACACATGGTTCACTTCCACGATAGCAAGTATAGCCAACCGTGACCTAATTAAGCCCTATATCTCGCAGGTGACAGGGAATCACCCGACTTCTACCGGTCTAATTTAGCAGGGCTAAGCATAGATACGATCCTATCTACTTAGGATTCAAGGTTCGAATTGCTGGACAAGGAGTGTTATCAATGCAGCAAGGGTTTTCAACCAACTCCTATCACGTAATGCAACAATACATATAACATGTATAGATAGATAATTGCTTTGAAAGTAGGAGGCTTATAATGCTCCGGGGCTTGCCTTAACCGAAAGAAGAGAGATCGAGGTTCGGCTTCAAGAACGGTTCCCACGTCTTCTCCGGCTTCGTCGGACTGGACCTCCGGTTCTCGAACGGACTTCAGCTTCAGGTTCCACGCCCAGCGGGACTTCACGGTCACCACGATTTTTGGCACACCTATTGCATGTATATGCATCCAATAAATTTCATGTATGCATCCAAAATGACATGATGATTTATGAACATGTAGGGATGATGTGAAGATGGATGCAATGACATGGCAACAACATGAGCACAAAATCAAGTCATGTGGTGCTCTATTCAAATCACTTCAAGCTTAGGTGCAAATCTCCTCTCTGGTGTTAACATGTTTAAACATCCCTAAGAAACCACTAAGTGCCACAAGGTTAAAACTAAACACACACATAACAAGATTCCAGACATTTAGCATTTCCAATCATGTTAACAGGAGTAGCTAAGAAAATTCATATCTGGAGTTCTATAACTCCAATAGACATGAATTAGGACATTATGGAAAGCTTATGAAATTTCCTACATTTAATCTTTAGATACCAAAGCATGAATCAAAAGTTTACCAGGTGGAATTCAAACATTCCCAGAACCTGTTCTGGGCAAACAGAGAACAACCATCTCTAACCTCCAACTTAAAACATGTATATCTAATAAAATACTTGACCAATGGCCACCAAAATTTAACAGTAGCTAGATCATGAAATTTAAGACAACTTTGCTATAGATCACTTATCAAGAAAACATCACTATCAAGGAGCAATTCACAAAGTTTTCCAGATCTGTCCAGAAACTAGAATGATAAGAAATTAATTATTAAGTGATGTCGCAAGCATACAATTTGACAAAACAAACTTTACCATCATATCACACATAACTAATGAACACTAGAAATCATGGTTTCCATCACCAATTAATCTCTTTTCATGCATTTCTTAATTTAATTAGATATTAAGGTGTAATTATGAACATATACTAAAAGTGCACAGTAAATTCTACAAAAATTACATTAGATTCTACAAACTATTGGTAGACTACTATATAAATTTCAAGTCATTAGGGTAAGCATAGCAACCTCTATGGAAAATACCAAATACCAATGCAAGAAATCATGTGAGAGCAAGATAAATCAATAACTCACTCATACAGCAACCAATGACCATGAAATTTTTACCACACATCAAACACAATATGGATAGCATGCCATAAAAATTTCAGTTCATTTGGAGCCTTACTTCTACAGTTATGAAAAAGACAAATACAAGTAGCATTGAAAACCTAACTGCATAGATCTAGTTTTACAGCAAAAACTTTAAACTAAAACACTCCATATTGTAGACTATCATCAAGAGAATTTTATAACGAAGCTAACAAAATTTGTTTCACTATTTTTGGAGCTCTCTAGCATGAGATATTAATTTCCAAAGATGCAGCCGATTTACTGCAATATTCCGAAAAAAAATATGAAAAACACCCTTGCAAAGTGAACACAAAACTTTTTCCAAATTAATTAAGCCCTCATTTGTAAATCTTTGTGTCTAGGCATTATGCAAAGTGAACACGGAAAAGAGCTTCTATTTGCGATTCACCCCCTTCTCTTCTTCTTCACGGGGCAAGAACGGAGCACAGGAGGAGGGGATCGACTGGAGGAGCCCGTCCCGGCGGCTGTGGTCACCAGAGGCGCATAGGGAGGGGCGTCGCGGCAGCCCTGGCCGTGCCTGGCCCTGGCTCGACAGCAGTCCGGCCTTGGTCTGGCCAGCTGCAGCCAGTAGCAGCTTGATCTCGGCGAGACAGGCGGCCTCGACGACGAGGTTCCAGCGGCGGGGAAGAGTGGAGGAAGGGCGCGGTGGAGCGACTGAGGTGGGGAGCAGGGTGGTGCGACTGGTGCTGGAAGAGTTGGAGGATAGAGCTATGTCACAGCAGCGAGCTTGGCTCTGTTCCGACTATGGCGAGCAAGAACGGAGAGACCGAGAGAAGCGAAAGCAAGGGAATGAGGGGCTCGGCCCTTTTCCTTTCTGCGAGCGTGGACAGCGGGCACAGCGAGGATGGCGAGGTGTCAAGCCGAGCGAGCACCGAAGGGCCACGCGGCGCATGGGACCGTGCCTGGTCGGCCACGACATTGCCCTGTCGATCCAAATTCAGAAATTCCAGATTGCATTGCCTGAAACACTGCCCTGAAACAACTCAAACATTCCAGCAGTTGCAGCATGTTTCACCCTGTAGCTCAAGCTACAGCTCGAATCTCAAGATGGCCAAAGAACGAAAGTTGTAGAGAATGAAATTATCTCCAACTTCTCTTGTGAGTGTAAGAGCCAGATCTCGATGGATTTGGAGTTGTAAGAAATTTTCCAAAATCTGTCTTCAGGCACAACAGAATTTCAATAAGGCAGAGATTGCAAATTTTGGGTGGCTTACAGTAGGATTCAAGGGTTGGTCAAAGAAACAAGATTGTAGATTATAAAATCCTCTTCAACCTTGGTTTAGAGCTCCAATCCTGATTCAAGATGGTTTAGGAGATGCAAGTGAATTGGTGCAGGCTGGCCTTGGAATGGAAACAGCAAACCAGTCAGTCAGGAATCTGGGATTTTGAGTGGGTTAGAGCTTGAATTAGTGAAAGGTGTAATTAGAAAAATTGTAGAGCTACGTGTGGACTTCAATTTTATCAATTCGATCTGGAGCTGGTTCGGTCGGGTTTGCAAGTTACAAGCCCGCAAAGGGGTGCACTTGAAACTGTTTCAGTCAAAAGGTGACTGACCGCCAATATTGATCGAAGCTTAACTCCTAAACCAGCCCGATTTAGCGATAGGTTATATTAGTAAACTTGTATAGCTACGTTAGTTCTCCAAATTTGTCAATATGGACTTGAGCTAGTTCGGCTTGGATTTGGAACTACAGAGCCCTAAATTGGGGTACACCGAAACTAAAACTGAGTTTCAGTTACACCTCGACTGAAACCCAATTTTCTAAGCACTCTATCTCCTAAACCGTTGAGAACTAGGTGATGATGTTATTGACAATATTGTAGAGCTAAATGCATGCTACAAAAGTGTCAATATGGGTTAAAGCTGGTTCGGCACAGTTTGAGAGTTACAATGCCCCAAAAGTGGGCACATGAAACTGCAATGTCACATTTCAGACAAAAATAATCCTAAGTGTTGGGCAGCCCTCTAACTGACTTGGGGGCCCTATTTGAGCAGGTTCTAGGAATTTTCATGAGATGTCCATATTACAACTTTTGTTCCTTATCAAGTTTGCTACAACTTTGTTAAAGGTTGCCCAACCTTTAAACAACATTTGGTAACACTTTTGAAACTAGGAAGCAAAAGAGGTTTGTGGGTCAAGCTAGGTCAACTATGAGTTAGAGGCTTAATTGGATGAGATGGTCAACATGAACATTGATCCATTAGGTGTCCTAAGCAAAATTAAGCTACTAGAGAGCATGTTAGAGCATCACGAGTGTCATCTACCCAAAAACCCTATTGAAACATTGTATTGCAAGTATGTGTTGCATAGTTTAACTAAGCATGTTGCATGTGTTGCATGATCATGTTTCAAGATATTGTGTCACCCATCATAATAATACAAGTCTAAGGCATACATGAGCTATTACTGCAAGCAAGAATACACATAGTACATACACTCAACATGCATGTTGCAGATGTTTCAATGCTATGTTTCAATGACAATGCACATGAAATGATGGTGCACATGTTCATGTCATGCTCATATGATGCACAGATGCAAGGCAAACACCTGGGGTGTTACAGCCCTCCCTGATGTGAACTAGGGTTCCCGATCTTCCGAAAGGTTCTGATAACTCTCGATTTGGTGGAGTCACGACACAATTCGATCCGGCTTCCGAACAACTCGGCTCTGAACCCCGCAATCGCAGCACCACGACTCCTCTGGTTATCGACCGGCGTTGCACGGTCGACCTCGCCAAGAAGGCTAAGTCCTTGCCTACAAATCGAGAACACAAGCAAGAACACAAAGGAATGCAACCAAATTGCAGATGAATGATTAATCTCACAAAGTTGGGGTCTCACAAACCGACGGCGGCGGCGAAACTGTTGTTAACAGAATAATCTAAGCAAAACCCAAACCCTAACATAGGCGGCGGCTACTGATTATAAAGCCTAAGGGGCATCCAAGAACCCCTACTCACGTCGCTAAGGAGTCTCGACACATTACAAGGCCCAAACGGCCCAAAAGACGGCGACGCAGCGCCCTGACAGATTCTGGACGTCAACTTGTTTTGATGATTCCCGTTGACTCTGATGGAATTTGGGTCTCAAACCAAAGCCATTGGTTAGCTTATGAAATTATATTTCCATCCATATATGGATCATCGAAAACGGAGTCCGGATGCATCATGAGCGTCCGTTTTATTGCAGACTGGTCCAGAAGGCCGAAGCAGACTCGAACTCGAATTGGACTGGGCCTCCGGCTTGGCTTGGACGTTCTTGCTGGCTTCCTAAGGTGGTGGCCAAGGAGGAGGACGTCTTTGGGCATCTCTTAGGTGTTCTCTATCTTCTTGGGGCGTGCTCCAACTTGGTCCTGGGTCCCAAGTGTGAATAATAAGCCCGTGACGACGCTGTAGCACCCGACAGAAATAGCGGCAGAATGTCTTGATGATTTGGAGGCCTTGCCAATGTGATATTGAGATGGGACCAGATCTATTTGAAAGCTTATCAAATAAGCTTTCTATCAAGTGCTCATTGACCTCGATCGCACTCCGGATGGATGAGTTATGGCCTTCCCAATGAAGCACTATCGGGCTACCGACGAACCGAAAGTTCAACTTTGATGGATTTGTACTTTGAGACACATTTGTACCTACATTCAAATAACGACATGTACATGTGGAACCATGTGAATTGTACCTAAAATTACTATGCAAATGTAGGAACGAGTGCACCTTATAATAAATGGTCGTATCTGTTGGTGTCATGTCCTCATCATCCTCCCCTTCTTGATAACAAACCGTCCTCGGTTTGAGCTTAGTTGGAGGACAGATTGTAGGTTGTAGCCAATATTGCTTCTTTTTTTGAAATTTAACCTGTTGCTTTATAACAAAACTTGGGGATCTTGACATGACATGATTATATCTAATGCAACCCTTTGATTGGTCATATTGATGCACAGAAAAAGGAGATTTCAGATTTGAACAAATATAAACTCGGTGTACCATATATTCTCCTTTACAATTATATTTGCCAATAAATTGATATATACATGTAGACAACCATGGTAATTCAGCACATAAAAATTTCTCCTCCAAACTACTCAGAGCACACAGTGTTTCAAACTCAATATATCCCAAAGTATTTAAAGAAGTCAACAATTTTAGTTCATCTTGTTCAGTGGCAATTGGAAGCAATTGTTTATTTTTAGCACAAGTATTTTGTTCCAAAACAAAAGAATCATTCTCATTCACTGGTTGCTGCTCATGAATAATCATATCACTATCACACAACTTTTCGTTATCACAAAGATCAGTAGAACATTCACCATGTGACAAAGGTAAATCAATAGAAGGTTTTAGTATAGAATTATTAGCATTACCTTTGCTCTCACTGTCAGCGGAAGTATCACGTGTTGAATTTTTATATGAGACTGGGAGCACCTCATTTTCTATCATGTCATCCCCACTCTTTTGTGCATTGTCCTGCAAAAGGTTAGGCACAGCAGGAGGAATAATAGGAGATTGGTCTAGTTGATGTTCCTCATCATATGAATTAATTACAAGAGATGGATTAATAAAAGTTTCTCTCATAAGAATTTTCATATCGTTCCATGTATGAGGTTTATCTGAAGAACTTAAAGACTCCCACCAAATTAATGCTAAATGTCTCAAAACACTAGATGTATTCTTAATCTTCCTCCGTTCACACATATGACAGTGTGTAAAAATATTATCTATTTTACTTTCCCACTCAATGTACTCATCAGCACCAATACCATCATAAGTAGGTGGAGAAGAAAGAATAGAACGACCTGCAGAAGGAGGTGTAGCAGCAATAGTGCGTGGCTCATGCATCATTGATGTCTCATATCGGTGAGTGTTGTAACCTGTCATTGTAGACACAAAACAAAAACAAACAGTGAAAGTTATCCCTAATAATCTACTAAATTGGTGGAGTAGTGCCTCTCAAGATCACAGCAAAAGTAGACCCCTTCTCAAGCTCTTACAAGGTTCTTACCAGCAAGGTCAAGGATACCTGGAAGGCGTAGCACTGCGATTACAGGGGTCAAAACTTATATTGTCCAGAAGAAGTATGTGGAGTTAAGGCAAGCAGGCCAAATATGTGAGTGGAACACAATTCAAAAACAGAAAGTAATGCTGAATTATAGTCCCAAATACTTGCTCTCGTTGCTGGTCTAACGTGTTCCAAATACCAGATGTGTGATAACAAAATGGAGAAACAAGTACGATGGATAGCAATGGAAATACGGACAAGGCAAAAGGCACAACAAACAATAGAGCTATCGAGTGTTCCTTATGTGCTCCTTTTTGATCTCTTCTCTTCTCTTTTGCTATTTTTTCTTTTCTTTTTTTTCTTGCTTTTGCTCTTTTAATATTTTTTTCTCAACAAGGAGCACACAACAATAAACACCAAAAAAAATTGAGCTCAATTGGATAAAAGATGTGGCCTATAGAAAATTAGGATTGTGCTCCAAAAGGCATATCAAAACTTGTGGGCCTGGAAACTCGATTTTCCTGATCGAATTTCGCAAATCTAATTTTTACGAACCTAGCATGCTAGGATGAAACGGATCTAAAATTTTCTGGCATTCTCCGTAGATATAAAATTTGTCCTGTTTCGAGTTCGGATACAAAAGTTATGACTGTTTTAAGAAAACTGCTCGAATCAGGGTTTTAGTGGACACAAGATGCAAACTGATGGTGATATAGGATAGCGGCGGGTGGAGGGATCAACACAAACTAGAAAAGAACACAATCTAAACCAGCAACAAGCCCTTGATCAGGACACAAACTCAACACGACGGAATCTGAAAAGAATTATGCAAAAGGCTAAACGTGGTTTCTGGGATAGGGGAAAAACCTAACATTATTTTTTTTGGCTTTTCTGTGGACTCTAGGACGAAGGCGAAATCAAACTAAACTAGGGTAAAATTGAACCTAACGGTATACCTGAAGCTCTGATTACCAATTGATATTAACTAGGGATCCCGATCTTCCGAAAGGTTCTGATAACTCTCGATTTGGTGGAGTCACGACACAATTCGATCCGGCTTCCGAACAACTCGGCTCTGAACCCCGCAATCGCAGCACCACGACTCCTCTGGTTATCGACCGGCGTTGCACGGTCGACCTCGCCAAGAAGGCTAAGTCCTTGCCTACAAATCGAGAACACAAGCAAGAACACAAAGGAATGCAACCAAATTGCAGATGAATGATTAATCTCACAAAGTTGGGGTCTCACAAACCGACGGCGGCGGCGAAACTGTTGTTAACAGAATAATCTAAGCAAAACCCAAACCCTAACATAGGCGGCGGCTACTGATTATAAAGCCTAAGGGGCATCCAAGAACCCCTACTCACGTCGCTAAGGAGTCTCGACACATTACAAGGCCCAAACGGCCCAAAAGACGGCGACGCAGCGCCCTGACAGATTCTGGACGTCAACTTGTTTCGATGATTCCCGTTGACTCTGATGGAATTTGGGTCTCAAACCAAAGCCATTGGTTAGCTTATGAAATTATCTTTCCATCCATATATGGATCATAGAAAACGGAGTCCGGATGCATCATGAGCGTCCGTTTTATTGCAGACTGGTCCAGAAGGCCGAAGCAGACTCGAACTCGAATTGGACTGGGCCTCCAGCTTGGCTTGGACGTTCTTGCTGGCTTCCTAAGGTGGTGGCCAAGGAGGAGGACGTCTTTGGGCATCTCTTAGGTGTTCTCTATCTTCTTGGGGCGTGCTCCAACTTGGTCCTGGGTCCCAAGTGTGAATAATAAGCCCGTGACGACGCTGTAGCACCCGACAGAAATAGCGGCAGAATGTCTTGATGATTTGGAGGCCTTGCCAATGTGATATTGAGATGGGACCAGATCTATTTGAAAGCTTATCAAATAAGCTTTCTATCAAGTGCTCATTGACCTCGATCGCACTCCGGATGGATGAGTTATGGCCTTCCCAATGAAGCACTATCGGGCTGCCGACGAACCGAAAGTTCAACTTTGATGGATTTGTACTTTGAGACACATTTGTACCTACATTCAAATAATGACATGTACATGTGGAACCATGTGAATTGTACCTAAAATTACTATGCAAATGTAGGAACGAGTGCACCTTATAATAAATGGTCGTATCTGTTGGTGTCATGTCCTCATCACTCCCCCCTTATAAAAATCTTGTCCCGAGATTTGAAAGTCGTACCATTTTTCATAAAAAGCGAAATAGTTGTCCTTTAAATAATCCTCTCTTTCCCAAGTTGCATCACGTTCACCGTGATTACTCCAAACCACCTTGTATAATTTGACTACTCGATTTCGAGTCACCCTTTCAGAGTATCCAGAACATATACCGGCTTCTCCTCATAAGAAAGATCGGATTTTAACTTAATGCGTCTCACTTCTACTCTTTCTTTGGGAAGACGGAGACATTTCTTTAGTTGAGATACATGGAAGATTGGAAAGATAGCTCCCATTTCACGAGGTAGATTGAGCTTATAGGCTACTCTTCCACTTTTCTCAATAATCCGATAAGGTCCAACATATCGAGGCTCAAGCTTTCTTTTGATCCCAAAACGTTTTACTCCTCTCATAGGGGACACCTTCAGATAGACATGGTCACCTACTTCAAACTCAATAGGTTTCCTCCTCTTATCTGCGTAGCTCTTTTGTCTAGCCTGAGCAGCTGCTATATTTTTCTGTATAGCACGAACTTGCTCCTCAGCTTCCTTTACAAAGTCAATACCATAGAATCTTCTTTCTCCTGGTTCCACCCAGTTCAAAGGAGTTCTACACTTGCGACCATATAAAGCTTCAAAAGGAGCCATTTGGATACTCTCTTGATAGCTGTTGTTGTAAGAGAATTCAGCGAGAGGCAACCATTTCTCCCAGGAGCCATTACAAGAGGTGATGCAAGCTCTAAGCATGTCTTCAAGAATCTGATTCACACGCTCAGTCTGCCCCGACGTCTGTGGATGATAAGCAGAACTACGGACCAAATTAGTTCCAAGATTCTGATGTAGGTGCTCCCAGAAATGAGCAGTAAACTGTGGCCCTCTGTTAGAGACAATAGACCCAGGCACTCCATGAAGACGTACGACTTCTTGGAAATAAATATCAGCATATTGGTGTGGGTGATAGTTACTTTTCACCAGGATAAAATGAGCAGATTTTGTCAAACGATCAACTATAACCCAAATAGAGTCAAAACCTTTTTGGGTGGTTGGTAATCCGACAATAAAGTCCATAACAATGTCGTCCCACTTCCAACCTGGAACAGACAAAGGCTGGAGTAAACCAGGCTTCATGTGAATGGCCTTAACTCTACAACAATTATCACACCTAGTGACGTAGGCTGCAATTTCCTTTTTCATCTTGGTCCACCAATAGTACGGCTTGAGGTCCTGATACATCTTACTACTACCAGGATGGATGGACAACTTAGAAGAATGGGCTTCAGATAAGATTTGATTTCTGAGCTCTCTATCTTTTGGCACAACGAGTCTATCTTTGAACCAGAGAATTCCTTTGTCATCCACTCGAAAGTGCTTAGTTTCTTGCTCTTTCATCTTTCTCTTGATGTGAAATACACCAGTATTAGTCTTTTGTAACTCAATGATTCTACTTCTCAAAGAACAATCTACAGTGATATGATAGATTACAATAGGATGTAAGAGATGAGACAAATGAAAATATTCTTCTATCAAAGAGTTGCAATGAGACTTTCTACTCAAGGCATCGGCAACCACATTTGCTTTACCCGGATGGTAATGCACCTGGAGGTTATAATCCTTAATCAACTCTAACCATCTTCTCTGGCGCATATTTAACTCAGGTTGAGTAAATATGTACTTAAGACTCTTATGATCTGTATAAATATTGCATATATTTCCAAGCAAATAGTGTCTCCAGATTTTCAGAGCATGGACGACAGCAGCTAACTCCAAGTCATGAGTCAGATAGTTAACTTCATGTTTTCTTAACTGACGTGAAGCGTACGCAATAACTCAGCCTCCCTGCATAAGTACGCCACCTAAACCAGTACCCGATGCATCACAATACACATCAAACGGTTTCTCAATGTCAGGTTGCGCTAATACAGGAGCTGATGTCAACAAAGCCTGTAGAGTGCGGAAAGCTTGTTCACACTCCGGAGTCCAATCAAACTTCCTATCCTTCTCAAGTAGTCGAGTCATAGGCTTAGCTATTTTAGAGAAATCCTGAATAAAACGACGATAGTAGCCAGCCAATCCAAGAAAACTTCGAACTTCATGTACTGTAGTTGGTGCCTTCCAATCCAAAACTTCCTGTATCTTAGTCGGGTCTACTGAAATTCCCTCACCAGACAATACATGACCGAGGAAAGGTACCTTCTTTAACCAGAATTCACATTTACTGAACTTAGCGTAAAGCTTATGTTCACGTAATCTGGTTAAAACAATTCTCAGGTGCTCGGCATGTTCATCTTCATTTTTTGAATAGATGAGAATATCATCAATGAATATCACCACAAACTTATCCAGCTCTGGCATGAATACTGAATTCATCAGGTACATGAAATGTGCAGGAGCATTGGTCAGACCAAAAGACATGACAAGATATTCATATAACCCGTATCTGGTTGAGAAAGTGGTCTTTGGTATGTCTTCTGGACGGATTTTAATTTGGTGATACCCAGATCTCAGATCAATCTTCGAGAATACCTTTGCTTTAGACAACTGATCAAACAAGATATCAATACGAGGCAACGGATACTTGTTCTTGATAGTGACTGCATTGAGTGGTCGGTAGTCTACACACATACGCAGAGACTGGTCTTTCTTCTTCACAAATATAGCAGGACAACCCCACGGAGAAGAACTAGGACGGATCAACCCTTTCTGTAAAAGGTCACTAAGTTGGGTCTTGAGTTCAGCTAACTCATTCGGCGGCATTCTATACGGTCTTTTGGAAATTGGTGCAGTACTTGGAATTAACTCAATCTTAAACTCTACATCACGATCTGGAGATAATCCTGGCAATTCATCGGGAAAAACATCTGGAAATTCACACACTACTGGAACTTCTGCAATCTCTTTTGCTTTTGCTATCATAGCATTAACTGTAGTCTGAGGACTAACGTCTCTAGGAAGTTGCACTAGAAAAGCTTGTTGATCTTTTGGATCCCTCAACATAACCACTCTCGTAGAGGTATCGATCAGAACACCGTTTCCACTCATCCACTTCATACCTAAGATTACATCTAAACCCAAACCAGGTAATACCACGAGATCTAGATTATACAGACGTCCTTCTATCTCGATCTTTGCTCCTAAGACCAACTGGTTGGTTGAAATATTATTCCCGGCAGAACTAATATTATAACCACTATTACCTAAGGTAACGACCTTCATACCATGCTTGGTTGCAAACGTTGAACTGATAAAAGAGTGGGAAGCACCTGAATCAAACAACACAATTGCAGGATGTTGGTTTACTAAAAATGCACCAGCAGTGATAATTTCACCCGTAGGAATGGATTCCACCGTGGTATAACGAACATACCCTTTACGTACATCTACATTATTAGCATTTGATTTCTTCTGCGGAAGAGGACAATCTTTGGCCCAATGACTTGACATCTTGCAATTCCAACACGGTCGGTTACTTGACGGTGCCTTAGGCTTTCCTTTCTTAATACTGCTCCTTTTGATCGGGTCTTGTTTCTGATATGGGTGATATCTGGTAGATATGCCAGTCGGATAATACTGAGGTGTAATCACCACAAGAGTATTAGTCGTGGGTGCATTAGATTCATGAGATTTCTCGTGGCTCTTAGAAGCAGCATACACAGCATTACAGTTCTCTTAAAGGATAGTATCACTGACAAACTCGTTGAAAGTTGCACACTTGCTATTGCACATGGCCTTCATCAATTTGGGACACAACCCTCTTTTAAAACTTGCGATCTTCTTAACCTCCGTATTAACAAATTCTGGAGCATATCTTGATAGGCTAATGAAAGCATGTAGATATTCTGTTACACTTTTGTCTCCTTGGGTGAGCTTCATAAACTCGGTGTGCTTGATTGCCATGAGGCCAGCAGGAATGTAATGTCCCCGAAATGCTTCCTTGAACTGATTCCAAACTACTTCCATATTCTCAGGCAGGGTACTCCGATAGTGACACCACCAAACACCTGCAGGCCCTTGCAACTGTTGCGAAGCATATTCTGTTTTCATATCATCTGCCACCTTGAGCACACGGAACTTCTGTTCGATAGTGTTCAACCATTCGTCTGCTTGAAGTGGTTCTTCAGCTTCTCGAAAAATAGGAGGCTCTGTATCCAAGAAATCTTTATAGTTGATGTACTGGGCAGGCTCAGGTTCCTGATGGACATGTTTTCTGACACTCTCTTCCAAGGTACGATGACTTTCGGCAAGCATTTGCAGCAACTCAGCAGAGGTAGGTTGCAGAGGAGACGATGACGGTCCTGTATTGCCACGACTCCGACTGCTAGAGCGAAGCTGACGAGACATCTACAAGTAGTTGAAACTAGTAAGCGTTGATGACGTCGAAAGGCTGCTGACGAATTATATAGGCAGGAGGAAGAGATTATATCCAACTATCCAAATTCCAATCTCAGAAGAAGGAAATCTCTTGGTTTGAGGTACTGATCTTCTGACAAGATAGGGAATGACATCCAAGGGAAAGGTTCACAAGAAGATATCACATTGGTGTAGCTCCATAATGGATCATGACTAGCAATCCTTGATACCTGCGCGTGCCGAGCAGCACAACCTTGTGTCGCGCGCCACAGGAGGCTCCCGGTTTCGTCGCGGCACCAGGGAGTACTAATCGCAACATCATTACCGAACACACACCCATGAGGAATCCTCACGTGCTAAGAATTAGGCGGATAGAAACCGTATTATCCAAAGAGGGGGTAGCAAACAAGGATGGATACAAGGGTAGAAGCAATGGAGAGGTGAATTGCAGATCAAAACTCATCCCAACTCGAGGAGATGCATCTTGAAATTGCCTTGCTTTCCTTCACGGCCAGGTATGGATTGGGTTTCAAGGCTGACACTACTGACCACTCCACTAGGTTGGTTGACTACCACAATTCTTCATGAAAGAAATGCAACTATTTATGGGACAACTGTTTGGAGGGAAGAAAATTTTAAAAGAATGGGATAAGCAATTTATAAGGGAGGGAGTAATGCAGAATGCAATGTATGATGTGAACATGGTGCATGCACGAACTGTACGTCCTCACAAACCTAGGAAGAATTTCAAAATTCTAGCGTATAGTTCAGTGGCATACACACGTTCTCTCAATAACGATAACTAGTCGTTCTACAGGAAACGTTGTTAGTGTACCTGCAGAAAATTGCATTTCAGCCCAACAATTCCCAATATAACACACAAGAAAGCAGTAAACTAAATATTTTCCATACATACATCCCCCGATGTATATACTTCAGTATCAAAGCTACCCGACAGATATACCCACAATTAAGTATTCTCATAATCACATGATTAAACATGTAAGTATGCTAGTAACCACAACTACTCTCCCCTAGACCGATGGTTGGACGGTCATGCTCTCACAACTCCCACTTACCAGGGCGTAGAGGTATTTTGATCCATACATTACCACCCAAGCGGATGGCATCCATACAATAGCACGCCGTATGGACAACGAAACAGAAAACAAGCAAGAACCCCCAAGTTAGTACCTTAGTAAGCCACCTAATAGTCCTTATTTGGGCATATAGGATATGACCACTGGCACTCTTTAGATTAGAATTAAGATTTTTCACAAAAGCTTTTGTTTAAATACACAAATGATGTGTTTACTATTGAATCTTGCTCTGATACCAGCTGTAACGGAACCGTCCAAATTATAAGAGCACAAGTTCAAAAACAATCGCCGAAACGATCAAATTCTCAAACTTGAGCCCATATAACTCCGGTAGTCCACGAAATCGCGAGGGATTTCAAACCAAACCGAGAGCAACCAGATCGTAATGATTCAACATAACACAACACTTGTTACAATAGTTCAAAAGTAATCTCATACATCGGAGTACAAATAATTTTATTACAAAACCAAAGTAAAGATTAGCGAAAGCAACATAATTTCTGAAACCATTTTAAGTCAAATACTGCCAGTACATAGTCACATCCTGCAAAAGCATACCAGAAGAGATACAACAGAGACCATGCCCATATGGTCTAGTCTTCACGCCCACATGGCGAAGACGATACTTGCAGCAACAAGTACGAATCTGCTACCTGCAACAGGTGGGAAATAAACCCTGAGTACGAGAAGGTACTCAGCTAGACTTACCCGTCAAAAACCAGAAATAAGGTGACACCAAGGATTATGCAAGGCTTATATAAGTGGGGCTAGCTTGACTCATTTGCAGAAAAGCTTAATACAGATAAATAATCAATATATGCTTAAGTATCAAGTTGATCATCATTAACCTGAGAACTAGATTAGCACCTGTACTAGAGCAATCACTTTATTAAGAGCAAACAATATTAACCATAGCAGGTATAATAAGGCAATCATCATCATTATCATCAATTCCGAACCATCATTATAATTAGTGTATCTACGCTAGAGATAACCAGTCAAGTTTCTCACTATCCGGGAGAGACGGCGACTCGAATCGATTCCAACTCAGCTGAGGGGGTATTCCTGACACTCACCCGGCAAACCCCGCTAAAGGCAGTCGTAGATAACCTTTGGTACAACTCAGGGTGGGCCCGAACAGCGCCGCGTTCTCGGGGATACCAGTGGCCAGGATGTTCAGGACTTTTAACTCACCTGCCCTTGGACCCTCTGGCTCCCTTCCGAGGTGACTTTCACTTTTCGACTTCGCAACCTGAGTTGAGCTACTAGGCTTCGCGGTCGGCAACCTCAGGCCGGCCAGCTAAATGTCAGGCATGCGTTCAAAATGACATAGAAGGCTCCAGGTCTCGGTCCTTAATCGACACAGACAGGGATAGATCCACACCCAAGACCTCCATGCCTTGTTGCTTCACTATCGTCATCCCGCCCAGTCTCATTTCATTTTATTAACACATGGTTCACTTCCACGACAGCAAGTACAAGTATAGCCAACCGTGACCTGATTAAGCCCTATATCTCGCAGGTGACAGGGAATCACCCGACTTCTACCAGTCTAATTTAGCAGGGCTAAGCATAGATACGATCCTGTCTACTTAGGATTCAAGGTTCGAATTGCTGGACAAGGAGTGTTATCAATGCAGCAAGGGTTTTCAACCAACTCCTATCACGTAATGCAACAATACATATAACATGTATAAATAGATAATTGCTTTGAAAGTAGGAGGCTTATAATGCTCCGGGGCTTGCCTTAACCGAAAGAAGAGAGATCGAGGTTCGGCTTCAAGAACGGTTCCCACGTCTTCTCCGGCTTCGTCGGACTGGACCTCCGGTTCTCGAACGGACTTCAGCTTCGGGTTCCACGCCCAGCGGGACTTCACGGTCACCACGATTTTTGGCACACCTATTGCATGTATATGCATCCAATGAATTTCATGTATGCATCCAAAATGACATGATGATTTATGAACATGTAGGGATGATGTGAAGATGGATGCAATGACATGGCAACAACATGAGCACAAAATCAAGTCATGTGGTGCTCTATTCAAATCACTTCAAGCTTAGGTGCAAATCTCCTCTCTGGTGTTAACATGTTTAAACATCCCTAAGAAACCACTAAGTGCCACAAGGTTAAAACTAAACACACACATAACAAGATTCCAGACATTTAGCATTTCCAATTATGTTAACAGGAGTAGCTAAGAAAATTCATATCTGGAGTTCTATAACTCCAATAGACATGAATTAGGACATTATGGAAAGCTTATGAAATTTCCTACATTTAATCTTTAGATACCAAAGCATGAATCAAAAGTTTACCAGGTGGAATTCAAACATTCCCAGAACCTGTTCTGGGCAAACAGAGAACAACCATCTCTAACCTCCAACTTAAAACATGTATATCTAATAAAATACTTGACCAATGGCCACCAAAATTTAACAGTAGCTAGATCATGAAATTTAAGACAACTTTGCTATAGATCACTTATCAAGAAAACATCATTATCAAGGAGCAATTCACAAAGTTTTCCAGATCTGTCCAGAAACTAGAATGATAAGAAATTAATTATTAAGTGATGTTGCAAGCATACAATTTAACAAAAACAACTTTACCATCATGTCACACATAACTAATGAACACTAGAAATCATGGTTTCCATCACCAATTAATCTCTTTTCATGCATTTCTTAATTTAATTAGATATTAAGGTGTAATTATGAACATATACTAAAAGTGCACAGTAAATTCTACAAAAATTACATTAGATTCTACATACTATTGGTAGACTACTATATAAATTTCAAGTCATTAGGGTAAGCATAGCAACCTCTATGGAAAATACCAAATGCCAATGCAAGAAATCATGTGAGAGCAAGATAAATCAATAACTCACTCATACAGCAACCAATGACCATGAAATTTTTACCACACATCAAACACAATATGGATAGCATGCCATAAAAATTTCAGTTCATTTGGAGCCTTACTTCTACAGTTATGAAAAAGACAAATACAAGTAGCATTGAAAACCTAACTGCATAGATCTAGTTTTACAGCAAAAACTTTAAACTAAAACACTCCATATTGTAGATCTATCATCAAGAGAATTTTATAATGAAGCTAACAAAATTTGTTTCACTATTTTTGGAGCTCTCTAGCATGAGATATTAATTTCCAAAGATGCAGCCGATTTACTGCAATATTCCGAAAAAAATATGAAAAACACCCTTGCAAAGTGAACACAAAACTTTTTCCAAATTAATTAAGCCCTCATTTGTAAATCTTTGTGTCTAGGCATTATGCAAAGTGAACACGGAAAAGAGCTTCTATTTGCGATTCACCCCCCTTCTCTTCTTCTTCACGGGGCAAGAACGGAGCACAGGAGGAGGGGATCGACTGGAGGAGCCCGTCCCGGCAGCTGTGGTCACCAGAGGCGCATAGGGAGGGGCGTCGCAGCAGCCCTGGCCGTGCCTGGCCCTGGCTCGACAGCAGTCCGGCCTTGGTCTGGCCAGCTGCAGCCAGTAGCAGCTTGATCTCGGCGAGACAGGCGGCCTCGACGACGAGGTTCCAGCGGCGGGGAAGAGTGGAGGAAGGGCGCGGTGGAGCGACTGAGGTGGGGAGCAGGGTGGTGCGACTGGTGCTGGAAGAGTTGGAGGATAGAGCTATGTCA
This sequence comes from Saccharum spontaneum, assembly GCA_022457205.1. Taxonomy (NCBI): domain Eukaryota; kingdom Viridiplantae; phylum Streptophyta; class Magnoliopsida; order Poales; family Poaceae; genus Saccharum; species Saccharum spontaneum. Next base: position 16,024,451 of record CM039607.1, read on the forward strand.
CAGCAGCGAGCTTGGCTCTGTTCCGACTATGGCGAGCAAGAACGGAGAGACCGAGAGAAGCGAAAGCAAGGGAATGAGGGGCTCGGCCCTTTTCCTTTCTGCGAGCGTGGACAACGGGCACAGCGAGGATGGCGAGGTGTCAAGCCGAGCGAGCACCGAAGGGCCACGCGGCGCATGGGACCGTGCCTGGTCGGCCACGACATTGCCCTGTCGATCCAAATTCAGAAATTCCAGATTGCATTGCCTGAAACACTGCCCTGAAACAACTCAAACATTCCAGCAGTTGCAGCATGTTTCACCCTGTAGCTCAAGCTACAGCTCGAATCTCAAGATGGCCAAAGAACGAAAGTTGTATAGAATGAAATTATCTCCAACTTCTCTTGTGAGTGTAAGAGCCAGATCTCGATGGATTTGGAGTTGTAAGAAATTTTCCAAAATCTGTCTTCAGGCACAACAGAATTTCAATAAGGCAGAGATTGCAAATTTTGGGTGGCTTACATTAGGATTCAAGGGTTGGTCAAAGAAACAAGATTGTAGATTATAAAATCCTCTTCAACCTTGGTTTAGAGCTCCAATCCTGATTCAAGATGGTTTAGGAGATGCAAGTGAATTGGTGCAGGCTGGCCTTGGAATGGAAACAGCAAACCAGTCAGTCAGGAATCTGGGATTTTAAGTGGGTTAGAGCTTGAATTAGTGAAAGGTGTAATTAGAAAAATTGTAGAGCTACGTGTGGACTTCAATTTTATCAATTCGATCTGGAGCTGGTTCAGTCGGGTTTGCAAGTTACAAGCCCGCAAAGGGGTGCACTTGAAACTGTTTCAGTCAAAAGGTGACTGACCGCCAATATTGATCGAAGCTTAACTCCTAAACCATCCCGATTTAGCGATAGGTTATATTAGTAAACTTGTATAGCTACGTTAGTTCTCCAAATTTGTCAATATGGACTTGAGCTAGTTCGGCTTGGATTTGGAACTACAGAGCCCTAAATTGGGGTACACCGAAACTAAAACTGAGTTTCAGTTACACCTCGACTGAAACCCAATTTTCTAAGCACTCTATCTCCTAAACCGTTGAGAACTAGGTGATGATGTTATTGACAATATTGTAGAGCTAAGTGCATGCTACAAAAGTGTCAATATGGGTTAAAGCTGGTTCGGCACAGTTTGAGAGTTACAATGCCCCAAAAGTGGGCACATGAAACTGCAATGTCACATTTCAGACAAAAATAATCCTAAGTGTTGGGCAGCCCTCTAACTGACTTGGGGGCCCTATTTGAGCAGGTTCTAGGAATTTTCATGAGATGTCCATATTACAACTTTTGTTCCTTATCAAGTTTGCTACAACTTTGTTAAAGGTTGCCCAACCTTTAAACAACATTTGGTAACACTTTTGAAACTAGGAAGCAAAAGAGGTTTGTGGGTCAAGCTTGGTCAACTATGAGTTAGAGGCTTAATTGGATGAGATGGTCAACATGAACATTGATCCATTAGGTGTCCTAAGCAAAATTAAGCTACTAGAGAGCATGTTAGAGCATCACGAGTGTCATCTACCCAAAAACCCTATTGAAACATTGTATTGCAAGTATGTGTTGCATAGTTTAACTAAGCATGTTGCATGTGTTGCATGATCATGTTTCAAGATATTGTGTCACCCATCATAATAATACAAGTCTAAGGCATACATGAGCTATTACTGCAAGCAAGAATACACATAGTACATACACTCAACATGCATGTTGCAGATGTTTCAATGCTATGTTTCAATGACAATGCACATGAAATGATGGTGCACATGTTCATGTCATGCTCATATGATGCACAGATGCAAGGCAAACACCTGGGGTGTTACAAACATGTATCTTAAACACCACGTCTATGCGAACCGCTACTACTCTAGCATTGGCTAGGAACTTACATCTTTATCAAGAGTTCTCTACTAGAGCACTCGCCACGAGGATGGATGACAAACCCGCAAGTAAGTAGCAACAATGATAACTTGACTTAGGAATCAAAACCAAAAGATGAACACGAACTTCTTACTTCAAGTAGTAAGATGATCGTAGAGGTACAAGTGTAGAGGGGGCCGTCAAGTCTGGCACTCTGTCCACCCGAGGTACAAGGCTCACCGAGTACAAAAGGTAGAGGGCACCGCTACTCCACTATTCCTCTAACTCTTTTCCTCTCTCACTCCCTACTCTAGTCTAGCTAGAAGCTAATGGAATGTGTGTAGCCCTTCTTCTTCTCCAAATGTGTATGATGCTCTTGAATGTGAGGAGGGGGCTCCTTTTATAGCTTGAAGGTGGTCGGTTTGCTTAGGTATTTTAGGAAACACTGCATGCAACTGCCTCCTGGAGCATTAATTGTACCACCAGAGAAATGTGGGGCCACCCTAGGTTGCGTGCCTGGCCACCGCCTTTGGCATGTGGGCTTTTGGGTGGACCTAGACCCCTGTCAAAATGGTGTTCTAGCCCAAGTCTGAAGTTTGGATGTGCTTTGCTTCTATTTTGCTTGAATACGCCTTCTCGGCAGCGCATTTTGGTGTATTTTCACTTATTGCCCTGCAAAACATATATATACCAAAACTCGTGGAAAATGTGAGTTGTAAACCCTACTTCTAAGTTTTGGCATTTATATTTGTTTTCTTTTAATAAAATGTTGGTGGTAAATATATGAGTTAAGCACCGCCAACAGTCAGCGAGCTCGGTCAGGCGCCACTGGTCCCGAGCCGGGATCAGCTCCCGAGCTCTGGCGAGGCGGGGTCGGCCCCACCTTCACTGTGCCTGTCTGTGTGCCACGGAGGCTCGGCCAGGGGGTCCTGACCGGGTGGTCGTGGCCTTTGCTACCACGGTAGTGGGTCGGTAGTGGTTTTTGCCACCGTTACTATAATCAGGTCATTCCTAATTGATGAAATAAAATTACTTTTGTGTGTAATCCCATTTTGCTCTTGAATCGTGTTCCGAGACTTGATCCCTCGTTGGGCTGGGCTATTACGACGATGGCCTCATTGGCCAAGATCGCCATGCCCATGCTACTAGCGGGTAAGTCCGTGAGAACCCTGGGTTTACGGTTGTTCCATGCCCTAGTCATGTCCCCAAAGGGGAGATCCTCAGCTTCCTAACTGAGCCACTCGTATAGTTCCTATGCCTATCTCTCGGTACTTGGAGGCTTGTTGCCTCCCTCATTGGGTCACCACAAGTGGCTCAAGTTAGTACTCGGACATCATTCATCACAATGGCCAGGGCGCATCTGGGTGCCCCGGCTATAGCAGTGTGGGCTCGCCTCCCGAACGTCCCTCGCACTTTTAGTTGCTTTGGGTGACCTTGAAGCCTAGTGGACCAGCCTTGAACCCTTGGCGATGCCCCTTCTAGGGGACCACCAGACCGACATGCGGTGGGGTGGAATGATCCGATGAAGGATCAGGAGATAGGTAGAAATCTACAAAGAAAAACAGAATGGACACAAGATAGGTGAAAGAGGACATAGCTAGTAACGTGATGGTTGAGGCCACTCCATTAGCACCTTGCTGATCTTTTGCTTGCTCCTCTTGCTCCGTCTGCCCATCCTTGCCTCGCTCGGGGGCCTTCTACAGCGATCCTCCTTCAGAAAAGGTCAACAAGTGTTAGCTTATAGTCAATCTTCTGGTGCGGCTGAGCCATCACTGGGATGGCTCGGGTCAAGGAAGACAGCAAATGGAGCGGACAGAGGTAAGCGAAGTAAGAGGGTCAGGAGGATGGGACTTATCTTGGTTTTTGTTGTTGGAGAGATAGGCTAGCGAAGGAGGTCGGCAGGTGGGCCATGGCTCGGGAGGCGTCACTTTTGGGCAGATAGCTTGGCAATGGCCTTCCCTCATGGGGAAAGGTCAGAACTCACCTAGATCAGATCAGCCCGTTCTGGGGAGCCGAGCGCCTGGATGGAGGGGCTAGCCGAGCCGTCGCTGCCACCAGAGGTCTTGACCACCTTGTCGATGCTCGGTTGGTCAAGCATCGCCGCTGTTTTGGCTGCTTCCTCCATTGGCGACAAGCATGGCTACTTGGGCGACGTAGTCTTGCTCGCAGTAGTAGGCTTGCTCGAAGCTGCCCTCAACGGTGATGATTCCTATAACAGAACCGACCAATTATATGAGATTAAGTAAGAAAATCAACCGTCGAGGTAGATAATTTAGCAAACTTAAGCCCGTATAACCCGGTAGTCCATGAAACCACGAAGGATTTCAAACCAACCAACATACAAATCAAGATCATACAAGTTTAGTAGCCACAGTCACATATTACATAAAGTTCGCAACGATAGTTGAATACATCGGAGTTTAGAACATAAGTTAATACAAACCAAGTTCAAAATAAAGTAGCGGAAGCAAATAGTTTCATAATACATGCACACACCCTTAATTTAAATACAGTGCCAGAAGATAGTCACTTTCCACAAAAGCATTAGGTAAGACATACGGATTGACCATTGCCCTTGGTCCTAGTTGTCACCCATCGCCGGATACAGGCAGTTGACGCAATAGCCGTAGTACATCTGACCATCTGCAACAACAATGAAAACAACGCCCTGAGTACGAGAAAGTACTCAACTAGACTTACCTGTCTTAAACTAAAATAAAATGACACCAAGGATTATGCAAGGCTTCCTTTTAGTGGGCTAGCTGAATCATTTGCGAAAAGCGTAAGCTATCCTGACTAAACCATTTTAAGTAATTTGCCTTAGGTTTATTATAACTTATCTATCTAAGTAAGCACCTATACTATAGCAAACACTTGATTAACCAATAGCATCCTCTTACCTCTTGAATTTAGCATTTACAATATCATCCATATAATCATCAGTGTTCCATCATCATTACTACAATGCCGTAACTCAAGTAAAGTGCTCACTATCCAGGAGCGATGACGATTCGAATCGATTCCTAACCAGCTGGTGATTTATTCCTCACACAAACCACACTCACCGATCAAGTGAGCTACAGATCACCAATGACACTTTCCAGGTAAACGTCACAGGGTAACAATCATGGATCGCACTACCCAGGGACTGCCTGACTGCCAGGACACACCTAGGGCTCACTCTTCGCGTCCCCATCTTACCCCCCTCGGCACCAGTCTGCCAATCCGAGTTTATCCCGCTTAAAAAGTGTCACTAGCTTCATGGTCGAAAGGTACTTTATTCGGCCAACTAAATGTGAGGCATGCGTTCAACATGACTAGAGGGACGAGCAAGGATCGGTCCTTAATCGACACAGACGGAAAACTACTAGCACCCTAGAACCCTGTCTGGTTGCCTCCAACTTTTTCCGTTCGGTCTCCAGTTATTCATCAACACATGGTTATTTCCAAGATATCAACCATTCCATAACTAAAGTAGTCCAGTAACCACCTATCATTTTATGTGACCGGAAATCACCGATCGCTACCGGTCTAAGCAGGGCTAAACAATTATCCGATCCTCAACTTAACAGGGTAAGAGTATAACAAGGTAGGCAAGGATAGTAATAATGCATCAACGGTTTCACTCAACTCCTATACTTAATGCACAATATATAAACTCATATATATAAAGGGTTGCTTTTATAAAATAGGAGACTTAGAATGCTCCAGGGCTTGCCTCGTTCGAAGGAACTGGGTTGGTGATCCACACACTCAGGTAGATCCTCCTCTTGCTCGTCTACCTCAGACACCTCCTATGCCTGAGCTTCTTGTGGATCGGACCCGATCTGCTCCTCCTGAACTGCTACTAGCAACTCCTCCTGCGATCCTATGTAATGCAAGTGCATAAGTAAACATGTAAACCATGCATAAGTAAACGGTGGCATGATATGCGGATGAACACATTGGAGCTTATCGTAAAGACTAGGGACAAAACCTTTCTACAAGGTAGTCCACATCATCCAAGATCAGTTATTACTAATGCATGTCATCTACAGCATTCTCTTCTGCTAATACTTCTCGTCTATTTTTACACCAACTAACATATAGCCACAACCTAAGTGTTACTACACTTTCACAACACAACCACATTAACTTATCAAGCAACACCAGTAAATGATTTAGGTGCTTCAAAGATACACCAAAGCTTTATTATGAAACTAAATCTACATAAAGAAGATTATTTTATTTCTATTTAATCTAGGGTTACAACAGAAACATGTATTTCTGGTGCATCTAAAAATCTACAAATATTACAGTAGCATAATATTACTCCAGTTAGCCTACCACAAAATTTTCATGGGATTTGAATAAATAAAACAGCCTACAAAAAAATGACATGATATGGCATAAAAATAATCATAAAAATACTTTGTATTATGAAAAGTGTCAAACAACAGATTTAGCATTTTTCCTATGTTCTACACAGCAAACCATCACTGTACAAAAATTATCATATACATATTTTATACAAATTTTGCCCTCTAGCGAAAATAACAAAAATCAGCAATAAATAGCACTTGAACAAGACATCAATAATTTCCCATAGAAAATGCATGACATATATTTTTTTATACAAAGTGCATCATATAAGAATACTAGCAAACTTGGAATCATATTTTTCTAAGCTTCCTATGATTTACTATGCATTTTCTAAGAAAACATCAATTACAAGAATTAAATAAAACCCTATACAAAATTATCTCAAATTTAGCATACAATATTTTTGTACTGTAGATCTACTCCTAAGAAGTCTATCAAAATTGGTTTCATCTATTTTTGGAGCAAAAATAAGCAAGTTATAATTTTTCAAAGCATTTTTCACAATTTCTGGAAATTCATTTCTCAAATCTCTTTTAAATCCAGCTCTGAAAACGCTACGCACACCCAGCGCAGTGCCCCTAGAACTGCACCCGGTGGCTGACAGTGGGCCTCCCGACCCCATGGGTCAGTGACACCGCGGCAGGGAGAGGCTCCACCGGCGGCAAGCCCATTGGCGGCGCGAGCGGCACGGGCGTGCTCGGGGCATCGAGCCGCACCGACCGGTGGCAAGGCTTGGCCGGGTGGCTCATCGGAGCAAGCATGCCAGCGCGCATGGCGCACGGCGGCGCTGCCACACGGCGGCCATGCCGCTCCAATGCACGGCACGGTGGCCGGAGGGGCACTAGAGCTCCAGCATTGCTAGGCGAAGCTGGTGCGCGTGAAAAGAGAGAAGGAGTGGAGCAGCTCACCCGCGCGGAGCCAAGCTCCGGCGAGCAGCGGTGAAGAAAGGCCGGCCAAATTGGCCCCCTTACCTAGACGTTGGTGGCTGCTGGAGGGAGCACGAGGTGGAGTGGGTCACCGTGGAGCAAGGGCCGTGAGGAATTGGACGCAGGTGGAGCAGTGGTGGCGTTAGGCGGTGGCGGAGCTGCGGCGGCTCGCACGACTCTGGGGAGCACGTCAGGGCGCTGCTGCTGTGAGGAGAAGCGAGAAAGGAGGGAAAAATGGGGAGCTGATGGAGGGAGCGGGCACGAACACTCAAGAGGGCGAGGCGGTGGGACCCGCGGGGCACCACCCGTCGGCCGGCGCCGGTGTACGGGCACCACGGGGCGTTCGTGACCTGAGCGCGGTCAGGAGCGCAAGCGCAGCGCGCGGGAGTGGGAGGGAGGCGGGGTGGACGGGCTAGGCCATGTTGGGTATTTTTAATGCACACAGAGAAATCCGCAAGCGCACGGATATCGATGTAGCTTTCATCCGGGATTATTCCAGAGTATCGATTTCCACTAGGAACGTGAAGTGTACTAGAGAATCAAGGTCATCCAAGGATAAAGATAAGAGAAGAAAGATATATATATTTTTGGTGGGAAGAGAGGAACTTTTTAGGATTTTCTAAGTTGATTGGATGATCAAGATCGGGCTTACTATACTTTACTTACTATGGAGCAACAGTACCTTTCCGACTCTCAAAAGAGACTGGGAAGAAAGTAGTCGGGGGAAGGCTGCCAAAAGCTCTACGAAACACCAACCCGAATGGGGTGGATTGCAGTGGCCTGATAGAGCTGTCACCTCTGATGGCTACCACAACTAACCGTGAGATTGGGCACAAACTCAGGTAAACTATAGCCTAAACACCACATCTACACTAGGGTTTACTACTCTAGCCAAATATTATAACTAGAGCACTCAAATACAAGCGGAGTTCAAGTAAATAGAATAAAATAAGAACTTAAAACTTAGAAATAATAATTGAAGAACCTAGACATTGCTGTTTGATGAACCAGATGCTTCAAAAGTACAATGTTGAGGAAGATCTGACAGATCCAGCTCCTCCTTAGCTCTCTCCTCCTCTCTGTCCCTATTTTCTAGATACACTAGATGAACTAGAACTATATCTAGATGAACTAGAACTAGAACTAGATGAACTAGAGGGACCCTCTTCTACTTGGATGAAGAATTGAAACCCTAGCTTTTGATCTGTAGAAGAGATATGGTACCAAACCCTAGGGGGGAGCCTTGCTTATATAGCCCTCTAGGAAGCACCACAGTCGTCGGATCAAACCGACCTTAATCAATGACTTTTTATTAATCCACAAAGGCGGTGGAGGCATGATCCAGGAGGTGGAGCCTGATTAGCTCTACCAGTGGGGCAGGCGCCCAAGGAGGGGGGCAGGCGCCCCCACTTCTAGGCCCGTTTCGCCTCCCGTTTGTTTCTAGAGTCTTCTCGTACCTTCTAGATTCTAGAAAAGTTGTTCGTACCCCTTTTGTCTCTATGTAAATATGACATGTGGGCCTTCCTTGGTTCTTTTCAGCTGACACCCTGCAGAAACAGACATTCACCAAAACTCATGGAATTCTGTCAGTAAACCCCCTCTATCTATGTAGTAATTATGTTTAGGTCCTTTTTTATGTTTCATTGACGGTTAAAATTGACACTTATCTACCGTCAACAAACTCCCCCAAGCTTACCCTTTGCTTGTCTCTGAGCAAAGATAAACTCAATGATGGATCAGGAGTTGCTACATTGCTTTCACGCCTCAAAAGTACACATGCGTTCAAACAAGAACTCTTCTCCGGTTTAGAGTGAGCTATCCTGACTTTCAAACTTACCCATATTACCTTCTATCATGGGACTTGTTGCCGTCACTTGGGTCTTGAGCAGTTGAAAGATAGAATGGTCAAGTCAAGCACTATGTCTCTAGCTCTTTGATCAACCTTCATTCTGGAGTTTTGCAAGATTTTCAAATAAAACTCAGAGATTCCTATGTATGACCTTCTCAAGTCTCTCCTTTGTGGTATTTCTGGATCCTTACCAAGGCATTAAGAGTGTATGCCTTCTCTCTTCTCTCAAAATATGTGGTATTTTTGGTGTAAGGCATAATAGCATTGTCTTCTCTCTCTCTCTCACCCTACAAATTAATAGGCTTATGTGGAGCTCATAGGTGGGGAGACAACGCATACATACTTGCAAACATATATTGCACAGTCAAAATATGGATCCAGAGGAATGAGTCCAGCCATACAGTCAAATCAAGATGTGCATGTGTGTGGTCCTAAAATATGTGGGTTGAGTAGAAATGTGGTAGTAGTGACACATAACGATGATGGTGAGTAGAAACAAAAGGGTAAAGAAATGATAATGGTGAACACCTAATTCTACTTTTGCTCCTTGAAGAAATTTATACCTCTCTTGAACTTTGAAGAATTTTGGAGAGAACTTGGAATGCTCGAAATCTCTCTATGTTGGGACATTTGTCCTCTTTCTTTTATTTTTCTTTTCCTCTTCTTTTTTTTCAGAGCACCCAAGCCTCTTTTGGAAATATTCATGGGGGTAGTAATAGGAATATTTGGAGCTTTATTGGATAACAAAAGGAGCTAGTTATGGATGACGTGATTTTTTTCATGCTCACTCCCAGTGTATGTAACAACCAAATTTTAGAGATAATGAATTTTGAATAAATTAGATAACAATTAATGGCAAATTAAAATTTTAAAACTATTTGGTGATGCATTCATGCTGTTGCATTTATTTTATTTTGTGGTGTGGATATATTTGTTTTATTTGATTTGGTTTAGGAAAATTTGATTTGAAAATGTGTTTGGAAAATTAGAAAAGAAAAGAAAAAAAAGAAAACTTACCTTCAGCTGGTGGCCGACGGCCCGTACAGGGAGGCCTGCTTCCTCCTCACTGTGCCCACGTGGGCCGTTCAGGGGCATTGCGGACCGAGCCAGCCGAGCCCAGTATCGCCGCGGCCCAGTCGGCCGATCTAACAGCCGCGCCCTCCCTCCTTTCTACCGCTAACAGGTGGGGCCCAGACGTCAGTCTTCTTCTACCTCTCGTATTCGTTCCGGACTCCAAACCGAACACGACCATGTCGGTCGGTTCCGAGATTTCCGGGCAAGTCTAACCAAAATCAACGATTTGAGGCTATAAATAGGACGCCTTGACCCTCTATTTTCTGTTTTTCATCTAAACTGTGAACTCTACCGCAAGCAATCGAAGGTTTAGGGTTGAGGTGGTTGGAGGTGACGGTTGCTCGCGGGTGGAGCCGTCGGGTGGATTCGGGGCCGATTTCGTGGCATTGGTGAGACCGCATTCTTCTCCTCTTTAGTTCTAGGCTATTCCTTTGGGTGGAGGCGGTCCTAGTTGCGGTTTTGAAGCTCGCCGATGGTGCGGCAATGGCGCCGCCGCCCCTTGTTGCCGTGCGTCGCGTGTGGTTCACGTGGCTAGTTTTTCTTAGCATATTTGAGTTCGCGCGAAGCTTCTCTTTCCGTAGGATCAAACGCGGGCTTGAATGGTGGTCTCGGTGGGGAGAACCGCCATCTCCGGCCATGGAAGGGCCGCCGGGCATGAGGTGTTGCCGGCCGGACTTGGAGATGGAGGCCGGACTTTTTACTGTAGAGTTGCAGGTGATTGTGAGCCGTCCGTTTTTGAATCAACGGCCCAGATTAGAAGATACCCCTTCGCGGGGTAATCTTTCTAAAGAGACCCTCAACTTTTTAGTAATCAACCCGCCATCCAAAGCGTATTGCTGAAAATACGTTTTCGTGTTTTAAAAGCGTATTTTCTCCCGGTTTAATCAAAAATACGTTTTAAGGTATTTACAGTTTTGCCACTAGGATTGTTTTGGTCATAAAATCTTCGTTTTAACTCCGATTTGATCCGTTCAAGTTGCGTTAGGTTCGTATTTGCGAGCTCTACATGTTAGTATAGTTGTACAGTTAATTTTGATAATTTATTTTTTGAGTTTATAATTAAGTATTTATTTATCTATAGGAAATCTTAGGAAATTCATAACTTTCACGTTTTAACTCCGAATTTGGTGATCTTTATGTCTGTGTGATCGTAGAAACGTGTAGAAGAGTTTTATAAACTTTTATTACTGTTTTGCTATTGTTGGTGTATTGTTCTAATTATATTTCTCTGTTTGCTTCGTGTATGTTTGATTGGATGCTTGTGTGTTGTTGATTGATGATCACGTATAGAAGGTGAGCAGTATCTGGACGATCAGGAGTATTACTTCGAGCCAGATCAGCAGTATCACTCAGAGAGTTTTGATCATGGCAAGTATAACACAGGACTATCCTTGTTACCTATACATTGAAATTATCATACATATGCATGTGCTTACCTTGACAACCTTAGAGATTATAAACTAGTGATTGTTATCTTGATTCCTTGTCAACCTTGGGAATGCATATGGGTAGCTACTGCTAATGCTTAAACTATGAACAATGATCTTGTAATTTGATTAATGGATTAAGCAATCAACCATTAAGATGATTTAATTACTGTTAAAAGGGGGCTAGAGCATGTGTATTATTTTTGATGCTCTGGTTACTCTCCATAAGGACTTATCTGTACGTGATCATCCGGGACATACAGTACAGCTGTGAGGGCTATATGGCTTTGGCTTTAGTTGCTTAAAGGACCTTTTCTAGCTTGTTAGTGGTTACCTTAAATGGCGTAAGAACGGCTTGCCACGTTGGGTGTAGGGCGAGCCCCTGGCCTAGTGTGTATAGGCTGCGGTTGTTGTGCCACTGTGAAGGGGGGTTCTACATCTGCCTGCCGAGTGAATCTAATGGCCCTAACTTGTTAGACGAACTTTTAAGTGGCTTTATATGATTTCCGGTGTTTTGGGCCTAGCTAATCCATGCATTTGGAAGTCATAACTCACAGTGAAAGTGTACACCTCTGCGCAGAGTTAAAAACTGGTATACTAGTCGTGCTCACGGATACGAGCGGCCTTGAACATTTACAGATAGATGATCACCATTGCTATATCTTGTGTAATTATTGTTGTTATTATGTTCATGTTAAAGCTATTCATTATTCTTAATTACAATTGATCATTTGTTCACTATTGGGAATTGGTTCATCTTGATGCTACACAATTGCTAAATATATGATGACTAAAAGCTAAACGTAGTCAAACAGTGTCTAGCCTTTTGAACCCCGTGAACCCTGTGTTATATTTGTTGAGTTCGACATGGAATCACCCTTGCTATTTCCACCATAACAGATGAAGATTATGAGGAAGATTATCGTAATGAGTACTAGTCTTGGTGTCAACCAGTCAACCGTGTCCCTGTGTTTGGAGTTTCCGCTGGAGATCTACTATTAGTTATTATTACTTACAGTTCAAGACTATGTTTAAATATTTATTCGCTATGTAATAAGCACTGTGATGATACTATGTAATTTGTCTACTTATGTGTGCGATCATGTCCTGGGGCGCACATGAGTACTTTATGCATCCTATTTTGTCCTTAAAAATGGGTGTGACAAATTGGTATCAGAGCCGTGTTGACTGTAGGACGCAAGCCTAGTTAGAATGGTCGTTAATAGCATCCATGCTTCACTTATTTCATGCTTCTTCCTTTCACCATGTTAATTACTAAATTTTTATGCTTCCTCTACTTTATTCCATTGCGAAAATACATTGATTCTATCTAATCTATGTCTAAATCTTGTAGATGCCTCCTCATCCCCGTCTGTCAGCTGCACAGTATGTTGCCCGTTTCAAACCCCAGGAGCCATATGAAGATAGAGACCAAGAGCTATTTGATGCTGAATCAAGAGTTGGTGACACACCAATGGAGGATGTAGTTATGGGATGGACCAAGAAGTTTCATATCATGGTTCCTAAAGCTGATGCTTTCTTCCATGATATGTTGACAAGAACCTTGGGCAACAGACTCCTCGCACTGGAAATCCCAATGCTACCCCTATGAAGAATGGTGCTCCCAGCACGCCTACTAGATGCTTTGTCTGTGGTAAAGAGGGACATATGTCTTACCATTGTCCTGAGAAGCAGAACCAGCAGACTCCTCAGAGCCAGAAGAGCAACCAGAGGCAATCTGGTACTGGAAGGGTGAATCACATGTCTTCTGATACAGCTCTTGATGCACCGGAAGTTATGATTGGTACGTTCAATGTACATTCCACTCCTGCAACTGTTCTTTTTTACTCTGGAGCATCTCATACATTCATTTCCAACATTTTTGTTAAAATGCATAGTATACCCATGCTAGCTATGAAAGAACCTCTCTTAGTAAATTCACCTGGAGGTACCATGCAAACCAGTAATCGTTGTCTTCCAATTAGTATGATTTTAAGGGGGGTAGAGTTTAAGATAACTCCTATAGTGTTGAGGACATCTGGTATTGATGTGATATTGGGTATGGACTGGATGAAACAAAATCAGGCAGAGATTCAGTGTCAGCAGAAGGTGGTAGTTGTGACTGCACCTAGTGGAGATAAAATCAATGTGGATGTAGCAGTGCAGAAGCAGCCAACCGCTGTGGTGAATCAGCTTGAAGATGCTATTAAAGGGAGTTCAGTGATTGAGGAATTTTCAGATGTCTTTCCTGATGAATTACCAAGTATGCCACCTGACCGAGACATTGAATTTCTTATTGAATTATTACCTAGAACTGCACCTATAGCCAAACGACCATATAGAATGGGAGTAGATGAATTAGAAGAACTTAAGAAACAAATTAAAGAATTACAAGATAAAGGTTTTATTCGACCTAGTTCATCACCTTGGGTGCGCCAGTTATTTTTGTTGACAAGAAAGATGGTGGTCAGAGGATGTGTGTTGATTATCGGTCATTAAATGAGGTAACTATCAAGAATAAGTACCCTTTGCCCAGGATTGATGATTTGTTTGATCAGTTGAAAGGTGCTTGTGTGTTCTCTAAGATTGATTTACGTTCTGGTTATCATCAGTTGAAGATTCGTGCCTCTGATATTCCAAAGACAGCTTTTACTACAAGGTATGGGTTGTATGAGTATACTGTTATGTCATTTGGCTTGACCAATGCACCTGCATACTTTATGTACATGATGAATAAAGTGTTTATGGAATATTTAGATAAGTTTGTGGCGGTGTTTACTGATGATATACTGGTATTTTCCAAGACAGAGGAAGAGCATGCTGAACATTTAAGATTGGTATTGCAGAAACTTAGAGAGCATAAACTGTATGCGAAACGAAGTAAATGTGAGTTTTGGTTGAAGGAAGTTTCTTTCCTTGGTCATATTGTTTCTAATGGAGGGATATCAGTGGATCCAGGTAAAGTAAAGGATGTATTGAATTGGAAACCACCTACCGATGTGAGCGAGATTCAAAGTTTCTTGGGTTTAGCTGGATATTACAGATGGTTCATTGAAGGGTTTTCTAAACTTGCTAAACCTATGACATCTCTGTTAGAGAATAATGCCAAGTTTGTGTGGTCTGATAAATGTCAAGCTAGTTTTGAAGAATTGAAGAAGAGGTTGACTACAGCGCCTGTATTGGTTTTGCCAGATTTGAGTAAGAAGTTTTCTATTTATTGTGATGCTTCTCATCAAGGTTTGGGATGTGTTCTTATGCAAGAAGTCAGAGTTGTGGCTTATGCATCTAGGCAGTTGAGAAAGCATGAGTTGAATTATCCTACGCATGATTTGGAGTTAGCAGCTGTAGTTCATGCTTTAAAGATTTGGAGACATTATTTGATTGGACATGAGAGTGATATATACACTGATCATAAGAGTTTGAAGTATATTTTCACTCAGTCAGATCTGAATTTGAGGCAACACAGATGGTTAGAGTTGATTAAGGATTATGATATTGAGATACACTATCATCCTGGTAAGGCTAATGTAGTAGCTGATGCTCTTAGTAGGAAAAGTTATGCCAATGAGATACGGACATTATCTATGACTAGAGAGTTATGTGCTGAATTTGAATATTTGAATTTGGGGATTGTTACTAATACAATGGAATTAGTGATAGAGCCTACCTTAGAGCAAGAAGTTTACAAGGGTCAGTTGAAGGATGAGAAACTAAAGAAGATAGCGGAAGATATAGTGATTGGTAAGTCACCAGGGTTTCGAATGGATGATAATGGGATTTTGTGGTTTGGAAAGAGGCTGTGTGTACCTGAGGATCAAGCTATTAGACAGGCAATTCTTCATGAAGCTCATGAGTCAGCTTATTCTATTCATCCTGGTAGTACTAAGATGTACTTGGATCTTAAACAGAAATATTGGTGGGTTGGATTAAAACGAGATGTGGCTGAGTATGTGGCATTGTGTGATACTTGTCAGAGGGTGAAAGCAGAGCATCAGAGACCTGCTGGATTGTTGCAACCCATGAAGATTCCTGAATGGAAGTGGGAGGAAGTTGGTATGGACTTTATAGTAGGGTTACCGCGTACTCAGAGGGGTTATGATTCTATTTGGGTGATAGTAGATAGATTGACTAAAGTTGCTCATTTTATACCAGTCAAGACTAATTACACGGGAGTACAATTAGCTACCTTGTATATGGAGAGAATAGTCTGTTTGCATGGAGTTCCAAAGAAGATTATGTCTGATCGAGGTTCGTAGTTTACGTCACACTTTTGGAAAGTTGTACATGAATCTTTGGGAACCAAATTGAATTTTAGTACGGCATATCATCCACAGACAGATGGGCAGACTGAAAGGACCAACCAGGTATTAGATGATATGTTGAGAGCTTGTGCATTGCAATATGGAACTAGTTGGGATAAGAGTTTGCCTTATGCAGAATTCTCTTATAATAATAGTTATCAACAGAGTCTTAAGATGGCACCGTTTGAGGCTTTGTATGGACGTAAGTGTAGAACTCCATTGTTTTGGGATCAGACAGGTGAATTTCAAGTGTTTGGTACAGATGTTCTTAGAAACGCAGAAGATCAAGTGCGGGTGATTCGTGAGAATTTGAGGGTGGCACAGTCTCATCAGAAGAGTTATGCTGACAATAGAAGAAGAGATTTAGTTTTTGAGGTAGGTGATTATGTCTATTTGAAGGTGTCACCTATGAGAAGTGTGAAGAGGTTTAACATGAAAGGTAAATTAGCACCAAGGTATGTCGGACCATTTAAAGTTATTGCTAGACGTGGAGAAGTTGCTTATCAGTTGGAGTTGCCTGAGAATTTGTCTGGAGTACATGATGTGTTTCATGTTTCACAACTTAAGAAGTGTTTACGGGTGCCTAAGGAGCAGATACCTTTAGAAGAATTGACTGTTAAGGAGGATCTTACTTATGAAGAATTTCCGATCAAGATTTTAGAAACTGCTGAGAGAGTTACTCGAAGTCGGGTTATTAAAATGTGCAAGGTGCAGTGGAATCGATATTCAGAGGCAGAGGCAACTTGGGAAAGAGAGGATGAATTGAGGAAATCATATCCGCAATTGTTTGAGTAAGCAGTCCAATCTCGAGGACGAGATTCTTTTAAGGGGGGTAGAATTTGTAACACCCAAATTTTAGAGATAATGAATTTTGAATAAATTAGATAACAATTAATGGCAAATTAAAATTTTAAAACTATTTGGTGATGCATTCATGCTGTTGCATTTATTTTATTTCGTGGTGTGGATATATTTGTTTTATTTGATTTGATTTAGGAAAATTTGATATGAAAATGTGTTTGGAAAATTAGAAAAGAAAAGAAAAAAAAAGAAAACTTACCTTCAGCTGGTGGCCGACGGCCCGTACAGGGAGGCCTGCTTCCTCCTCACTATGCCCGCGTGGGCCGTTCAGTGGCGTTGCGAACCGAGCCAGCCGAGCCCAATATCGTCGCGGCCTAGTCGGCCGATCCAACAGCCGCGCCCTCCCTCCTTTCTACCGCTGACAGGTGGGGCCCGGACGTCAGTCTTCTTCTACCTCTCGTATTTGTTCCAGACTCCAAACCAAACACGACCATGTCGGTCGGTTCCGAGATTTCCGGGCAAGTCTAACCAAAATCAACGATTTGAGGCTATAAATAGGACGCCTTGACCCTCTCTTTTCCGTTTTTCATCTAAACCGTGAACTCTACCGCAAGGAATCGAAGGTTTAGGGTGGAGGTGGTTGGAGGTGACGGTTGCTCGCGGGTGGAGCCATCGGGTGGATTCGGGGGCCGATTTCGTGGCATTGGTGAGACCGCATTCTTCTCCTCTTTAGTTCTAGGCTATTCCTTTGGGTGGAGGCGGTCCTAGTTGCGGTTTTGAAGCTCGCCGATGGTGCGGCAATGGCGCCGCCGCCCCTTGTTGCCGTGCGTCGCGTGTGGTTCACGTGGCTAGCTATTCTTAGCATATTTGAGTTCGCGCGAAGCTTCTCTTTCCGTAGGATCAAACGCGGGCTTGAATGGTGGTCTCGGTGGGGAGAACCGCCATCTCCGGCCATGGAAGGGCCGCCGGCCATGGGGTGTTGCCGGCCAGACTTGGAGATGGAGGCCGGACTTTTTACTGTAGAGTTGCAGGTGATTATGAGCCGTCCGTTTTTGAATCAACGGCCCAGATTAGAAGATACCCCTTCGCGGGGTAATCTTTCTAAAGAGACCCTCAACTTTTTAGTAATCAACCCGCCATCCAAAGCGTATTGCTGAAAATACGTTTTCGTGTTTTAAAAGCGTATTTTCTCCCGGTTTAATCAAAAATATGTTTTCAGGTATTTACAGTTTTGCCACTAGAATTGTTTTGGTCATAAAATCTTCGTTTTAACTCCGATTTGATCCGTTCAAGATGCATTAGGTTCGTATTTGCGAGCTCTACATGTTAGTATAGTTGTACATTTAATTTTGATAATTTATTTTTTGACTTTATAATTAAGTATTTATTTATCTATAGGAAATTCATAACTTTCACGTTTTAACTCCGAATTTGGTGATCTTTACGTCTGTGTGATCGTAGAAACATGTAGAAGAGTTTTATAAACTTTTATTACTGTTTTGATACTGTTGGTGTATTGTTCTAATTATATTTCTCTGTTTGCTTCGTGTATGTTTGATTGGATGCATGTGTGTTGTTGATTGATGATCGCGTATAGAAGGTGAGCAGTATCTGGACGGTCAGGTGTATTACTTCGAGCCAGATCAGCAGTATCACTCGAAGAGTTTTGATCAAGGCAAGTATAACACAGGACTATCCTTGTTACCTATACATTGAAATTATCATACATATGCATGTGCTTACCTTGACAACCTTAGAGATTATAAACTAGTGATTGTTATCTTGATTCCTTGTCAACCTTGGGAATGCATATGGGTAGCTACTGCTAGTGCTTAAACTATGAACAATGATCTTGTAATTTGATTAATGGATTAAGCAATCAACCATTAATATGATTTAATTACTGTTAAAAGGGGGCTAGAGCATGTGTATTATTTTTTATGCTCTGGTTACTCTCCATAAGGACTTATCTGTACGTGATCATCCGGGACATACAGTACAGCTGTGAGGGCTATATGGCTCTGGCTTTAGTTGCTTAAAGGACCTTTTCTAGCTTGTTAGTGGTTACCTTAAATGGCGTAAGAACGGCTTGCCACGTTGGGTGTAGGGCGAGCCCCTGGCCTAGTGTGTATAGGCTGCGGTTGTTGTGCCACTGGGAAGGGGGGTTCTACATCTGCCTGCCGAGTGAATCTAATGGCCCTAACTTGTTAGACGAACTTTTAAGTGGCTTTATATGATTTCCGGTGTTTTTGGCCTAGCTAATCCATGCATTTGGAAGTCATAACTCACAGTGAAAGTGTACACCTCTACGCAGAGTTAAAAACTGGTATACTAGCCGTGCTCACGGATACGAGCGGCCTTGGAACATTTACAGATAGATGATCACCATTGCTATATCTTGTGTAATTATTGTTGTTATTATGTTCATGTTAAAGCTATTCATTATTCTTAATTACAATTGATCATTTGTTCATTATTGGGAATTGGTTCATCTTGATGCTACACAATTGCTAAATATATGATGACTAAAAGCTAAACGCAGTCAAACAGTGTCTAGCCTTTTGAACCCCGTGAACCCTGTGTTATATTTGTTGAGTTCGACATGGACTCACCCTTGCTATTTCCACCATAACAGATGAAGATTATGAGGAAGATTATCGTAATGAGTACTAGTCTTGGTGTCAACCAGTCAACCGTGTCCCTGTGTTTGGAGTTTCCGCTGGAGATCTACTATTAGTTATTATTACTTACAGTTCAAGACTATGTTTAAATATTTATTCGCTATGTAATAAGCACTGTGATGATACTATGTAATTTGTCTACTTATGTGTGCGATCATGTCCTGGGGCGCACATGAGTACTTTATGCATCCTATTTTGTCCTTAAAAATGGGTGTGACAGTGTAGGAGTAGAACAATTTTGGGATGTGTCTAAATGGAAAGTATGTGGATGCATACTTCCAAGGTAGAAGAAGCACATATGGGTGGAGTGTACATGATCTTGATTTTAACCGCATGACCAATTCCTAAGGGTCAACACAACTTGACCATACTCAATGCTCACAAGCAGTAAATATAAGTGAAAGTTTTCCTAATCTAACAAGCATGATATATGGCTGTGGTAGGAATTTAAACTCTCATCATACAGGAACTCATCATGTAGTAGTTTAATTTATCAAAAGATAAATTCTCCAGAACTCTAGTATCACTTAGAACAAGATAAATAGTAGCTCAGACCTTTCCATATCATACCCGTCAACTACCTAGACTTAGATCAAGCATTTGCCACCCACAAGTTTCAGGTTCAGAGTAAATCTTAGATCAAAATAGTGTGTCCAAAACTTGGGAGAGTTCTAGGTTGAAAACAGACACTTGAAAGGAATTACAGCAGAGCAACTATTTATCATTTTCATAAGAGTTTATCATAGGGATTTATTTTAGCAAGATGAAACTTAGCACACTCTCCTATATTTATTTAGCAAGCTTAAAGATCATACATAAATATATAGAAAGGGAAACATTTATTTGGCTTTCTAAAGGTTATGCATCTTTTTATTTGTTTCATATATCAAAGAATAAATATATAAGTAAATAGTTAGGTAAGAAAACACTTAGCTAGATACATGGGGAATGCTCTCCCCTAAGCTGGATGTTGACATAGTCATTCTGTTTGTATATTGATGTAGGTCTCACTCTTCTCAAACTTCCCAAATCCTATAGAACTCAAATGGACAACAAAACTTGTGGAACTAATTAAGTGTTTAGGTGTTTGAGCCTTAGTTGTCTAGAGCCTTTACAAAGGAGTTTTTAAATTGGATCTTTAAATTGAAAAAAATTCAATTACATCAATTTCTTCGAAGTTTTTAGATTCAAGAAAAACTTTCAAACGTTGACCATTTACCTTGAATATGTTACTTGAATCATCCTGAAGTGTGACAACACCATGGGATGCAACTTCAATCACCTTGAATGGTCCTTCCCATTTGCTTCTAAGTTTTCCATGACCGAAGAGCTTCACTCTTGAGTTGAACAGTAGAACTCTATCTCTAGGCTTGAATTCCTTAGGCTTGATTCTCTTATCATGACATCTTTTGGTTCTCTCCTTGTAAATCTTGGAGTTATGATAAGCCTTTTCTCTCCATTCCTCCAGCTCAGATATTTGCATCTGACAATTCTTACCAGCTAGATGGAGATCCATGTTCCATTTCTTGATTGCCCAATGAGCTTTAAATTCCAATTCAATAGGCAAGTGGCATGTTTTCCATATACAAGCTGATAAGGTGACATGCCTATGGGTGTTTTGTATGCAGTCCGGTATGCCCATAGTGCATCATGAAGCTGGTGCTTCCATTTCTTTCCCATCTCATCCACGGTCTTCTGCAGAATGTTCTTGATTTGCTTATTTGACGTTTCTGCTTGACCACTTGTTTGGGGATGGTATGGAGTTGCAACATTGTGTTTGACTCCATATCCTGCTAGGAAATGTCTGAAGGACTTATCAATGAAGTGTGATCCTCCATCACTTATGACCATTCTCGGCATTCCAAACCTTGGAAATATCACTTCATGAAACATCTTCTTAGCATGCTTGGAATCGACAGCTTAACATGGTAAAGCTTCTACCCACTTGGATACATAGTCAACTGCCACAAAGATGTATTCAGCATCTCCTGACTTCTAGAATGGTCCCATGTAATCAATTCCCCAAATATCAAACAACTCTATTTGGAGGTTGTTCTGGAGTGGCATTGCATCTCGAGTATTTATGTTTCCATGTTTCTGACATCTGGCACATCTTCTAACAAACTCCTTTGTATCTTGATACATCATTGGCCAAAAAAATCCACTTTGCCAGATCTTTGCATTTGTGCGAAATGCTCCATAATGTCCTCCATAGGGTGATGCGTGACATCTCTCTATGATTTTCATGGCTTCAACCATTGGGACACATTTTCGTAACAATCCATCAGCACATACCCGATAGAGATACGGATCCTCCCACAAGTGGGAACGAGCTTCATATTTGAGCTTTCTCTTGTCTCCTCCTGGTGGAACATAGCCTACAACCATATAGTTCACAATATCCGCATACCAAGGGTCCGAGTGTGTTACCATGAGGAGTGTGTCGTCTCTCAGATATTCATTGATAGGTAACTCATGTGTTTCCTTATATTGAAGCCTAGACAAGTGACCGGCTACTGAATTCTCTACTCCTTTCTTATCTTTTATATCAATGTCAAATTCTTAGAGCAAAAGAATCCATCTTATAAGACAGGGTTTAGCATCTTTCTTAGTAAGCAGGTATTTAAGGGCAGCATGGTCTGAATAGATGATTATTTTTGCTCCAACTAAGTAAGATCTAAACTTATCTATTGCAAAGACAATTGCCAACAACTCTTTTTTAGTGGTAGAATAAGTGAGTTGTGGTTCGTTCATGGTTTTGCTAGCGTTGGATATAGCATAATGCTTCTTATCCTTTGTTTGTCCGAGAACAGCACCAATAGCAAAATCACTAGCATCACATATG
This sequence comes from Saccharum spontaneum, assembly GCA_022457205.1. Taxonomy (NCBI): domain Eukaryota; kingdom Viridiplantae; phylum Streptophyta; class Magnoliopsida; order Poales; family Poaceae; genus Saccharum; species Saccharum spontaneum. The sequence goes on from CM039607.1 coordinate 16,046,602, forward strand.
ATCTCAAAAGGCAGCGTCCAATCAGGTGGTTGGATGATTGGAGCTGAAATGAGTGCCTGCTTAAGAGTTTGGAAAGCTTCATGGCACTCATTATTGAAGATGAAAGGCACATCCTTAGCTAATAGGCTAGTGAGGGCTCTATCAATTTGAGAAAAGTTTTTGATAAAACGCTTATAGAACCCCGCATGGCCTAGAAAGCTTCAGATTCCTTTCACATTCGTGGGAGGTGGAAGTTGTTCAATGACTTCAATCTTTGCTCTATCTACTTCTATCCCACGTTCGGACACTTTGTGTCCTAGCACTATTCCTTCCTGAACCATAAAATGACATTTTTCCTAGTTTAGGACTAAGTGCTCGTCTTCACATCGTTGTAAGACTCTATCTAAATTCTCTAAACAGTCATTGAAGGTTTTGCCATAGATGGTAAAGTCATCCATGAACACCTCCATGATTTTCTTGATCATCTCAGAGAAGATAGACATCATGCACCGTTGGAAAGAGGCTAGAGCATTGCACAATCCGAACGACATTCGTCGGTATGCATAAGTTCCATATGGGCATGTGAAAGTGGTCTTACTTTGGTCATTGGGGTGGATTGGGATTTGGTGATATCCGGAATACCCATCAAGGAAACAAAAGAAAGAGTGGTTTACAAGCCATTCCAACATTTCATCAATGAAGGGTAACGGGAAGTGATCTTTCCTTGTAGCCTTGTTGAGTTTTTGATAGTCTATGCACATTCTCCACCTAGTGATAGTTCAATGAGGAATGAGTTCATTCTTTTCATTTGTAACAACTGTCATCCCTTCTTTCTTTGGTACCACTTGGACTGGGCTAACCCATTCACTATGTGGCACAGGATAAATAATCCCAGCTTGGTAAAGTTTTAAGACTTCTTTCTTAACAACCTCTCGCATAGCGTTGTTAAGTCTCTGTTGTGGTTCTCTTGTCGGTGAGATGTCACAATCTATAGGGATACGATGCGTGCAGAGAACGGGAATAATTCCTATGAGGTCATGGATTGAATAGCTATAGCTGATCTATGTCTTTCTAGAACAGTGACAAGCCTATAGGTTTCTTCTTGGAAAAGCTTGTCACTTATGATGACAGGAGTTTCTAGATTATTATTGAGAAAGACATATTTCAAGCCAAGAGGAAGAGGTTTTAGGTTAATTGAGGGTTGTGGAGGCACCTCCAAAGGGTCTAGCTCGACAGGTTCTGCTAGCTCTTCCTCTTCTTCGATGAAGTGTTCATCATCGAAAAGAGGTTGGGCCATGTCTTCTAGAGATGCCATTAAAACTTCCTCAATAGGATCTTGTTCAGGATTGGGTTCTACCATTGTGTTGTGTGAGCGTGCAAGCGAGACATTGATAGTAGAGTTTCCCAACTTTAAATTCAAGAGACTTTATTTTGGTCACTCTAGAAAGAGTGTCCCCAAAGGTAGACCAATCAAAATGGACCTATCCGAGATGTCATAGATGTGAAACTCAAGATGATACTCAGAGCCTCTTATACACAAGGGAATAGACCTCACAACCCATAACTTTCTAGAGTAACTCCAGAAGGAGTTCTTAAAAGCTTATGAGATGGGATCAAGGACTCGTTGGGGCAAAGATCTTCAGCCAAAGCCTTAGAAATAATGTTCATCCCAATGGTAGGACTATAATGAGCCTCTATGGTTGTCTTCTTTAGGATGCAAGTTAGAACATCAGAGGGGGCAATGATTTGGGCTACCTCACCGGATAACTCCATTTCTACCAACCACTCACAGCTCATGATGGCCGAGAGTCCCTTGATGTGTTCCATTAAGAAGGGATCATTGCATGGAATATCATCATCCTTAAATAGTGTAGAGTGTTCTAGAGGCTTTACTTGAACTGGAAAGTTTGAAGCATTCCCAAAATCTTCAAAAAGACCATCCTCAATTTTAGAGAGGAATGTGGAAGGATGGGGCTCATCGTCTTCCAACATATTTTGTGTTTTCGTAGTAGGAGATCCTTTGACAACCAAATCATTAGAAGAATCTAAAGGAATTTTGGATTCAGTTGCATGTATCTCCTCTTGTTGGTCAGGGCTTGGCTTGACTTCATTTTCTTCTTTAGGAAACTCATAAAAAATGCTAGTGTAGGGAGTGTTTTCAAGAATTTTCTCAAGGATAACTTCCCCCTCACTAAAGGACATGTGTGTGAATGAGCCTCCAGAAGATATGTCGAGGTGTAGAGCAGCTTTTTGCTAAGACCATGGTAGAAGTGATTTAGAAGGATGTGGTCAGGCAAAGATAGGTCTGGACCAGTGTTTTTAAGGCTTGTGAACCTAGCCCAGGCTGCTCCTAGAGTCTCCTTCTCTATCTGTTCAAATTTAAGAATTTCTATTCAAAGGGCATTAACTTTAGAAACAGGGAAGAAAGCGAGACCAAATTTGACTCGAAGTTCATCCCAGTTTCCATTTACTCCTCCTACAGTATGAGCATACCATTGCTTCGCTATTCCTAAAAGGGAGAACGAAAACAATTTCCATTTAAGGGTCTCTTGTGTCATGCCAACGATAACGAGGCAAGAACACAAGTGCTCAAATTCTCGAAGGTGGGTATAAGAATTTTCATCTTTTAACCCAGAGAAGGATTGCACCTGCACCATGGCTATAAAGCCAGGTTTGAGTTCATAGCTAGATGTTGTAATTGGCTTTGATGATTGTGGTGGCTCTAAGAACTCGCCCTTTGGTGCAGAGAACATATGGTAAGGTGGTTGTGGTAAAAAGGTGGCAAAAGGAAAAGGGTACACGGACAAACTTAGTTCTAAACTAGCACAGCTACCGTTCCCTGGCAATGGCGCCAGAAAGCCTGTTGGGTATTTTAACGCACACAGAGAATCCGCAAGCGCACGGATACCGATGTAGCTTTCATCCGGGAGTATTCCAGAGTATCGATTTCCACGGGGAACGTGAAGTGTACTAGAGAATCAAGGTCGTCCAAGGATAAAGATAAGAGAAGAAAGATATATATATTTTTGGCGGGAAGAGAGAAACTTTTTAGGGTTTTCTAAGTTGATTGGGTGATCAAGATCGGGCTTACTATACTTTACTTACTATGGAGCAACAGTACCTTTCCGACTCTCGAAAGAGACTGGGAAGAAAGTAGTCGGGGGAAGGCTGCCAAAAGCTCTATGAAACACCAACCCGAACGGGGTGGATTTCAATGGCCTGACAGAGCTATCACCTCTGATGGCTACCACAACTAACCGTGAGATTGGGCGCAAACTCAGGTAAACTATAGCCTAAACACCACGTCTACACTAGGGTTTACTACTCTAGCCAAATATTATAACTAGAGCACTCAAATACAAGCGGAGTTCAAGTAAATAGAATAAAATAAGAACTTAAAACTTAGAAATAATAATTGAAGAACCTAGAGATTGTTGTATGACGAACCAGATGCTGCAAAAGTACAATGTTGAGGAAGATCTGACAGATCCAGCTCCTCCTCTCTCTCTCTCTCCCTATTTTCTTGATACACTAGATGAACTAGAACTATATCTAGATGAACTAGAGCTAGAATTAGATGAACTAGAGGGACCCTCTTCTACTTGGATGAAGAATTGAAACCCTAGCTTTTGATCTATAGAAGAGATATAGTACCAAACCCTAGGGGGAGCCTTGCTTATATAACCCTCTAGGAAGCACCACAGCTGTCGGATCAAACTGATCTTAATCAATGACTTTTTATTAATCCTCAAAGGCGGTGGAGGCATGATCTAGGAGGTGGAGCCTGATTGGCTCTGCCACTAGGGCGGGCGCCCAAGGAGGGGGGCGGGTGCCCCACTTCTGGGCCCGTTTCGCCTCCCGTTTGTTTCTAGAGTCTTTTCGTACCTTCCAGATTCCAGAAAAGTTGTTCGTACCCCTTTTGTCTCTATGTAAATATGACATGTGGGCCTTCCTTGGTTCTTTTCAGCTAACACCCTGCAGAAATAGACATTCACCAAATCTCATGGAATTCTGTTAGTAAACCCCCTCTATCTATGTAGTAATTATGTTTAGATCCTTTTTCATGTTTCATTGACGGTTAAAATTGACACTTATCTACCGTCAATAGGCTGCTTCGGCCGTGGGCCAAGAAAGGAGGGGCGCGGCCCAGTAACACGAAAATTGTCTTTTCTTTTATAATTTCGAAACCAAAATTTTCCAACAGTTTCAAATTTTAAATTTTGAAGTAGAAAATGGCATTTTCAAGACTTGACACCAAAACAAAAGTTGTTCAAAATTGAATTCTCTGCAACATTACTTTAGGGCACATTTTGAAATTCCAAACAGATTTTGAATTGGAGATTCAAAGTTTATTTTAAATAAAAATCCCATTTTTCCAGAATATGTTTAAAAGTAAAATTTGGGGAAATTTTGAATACCAAACTTGCTCCAAAGTTCAAGCTAAATATTTCTAGGTGATTTGCACTAATGACTAAACATGTTTTAATAGCATACAAGCATGATCATGGCCAAAATTTGTATTTACACAAACACATGCAACATTCATGTTTCAATGCCATGTTTCACATGTTTCAATTCAAGCGTACACTTACACTACATGTGATAATGAATGCAAAAATGATGCTTATGCTCATGATTTAAAATGCTTAATGCATGCTTAAAACCCGAGGTGTTACAGCCCTCCCCTTATAAGAATCTCGTCCCGAGATTTTGAGTTACGAACCATTTGTTATAAAAATCTTTATAAGCATTTTACAGATATTCTCCCGTTTCCCATGTCGCATCACCATCGTCATGATGACTCCACTGTATCTTATATGTTCTCACCAATTTATTCCGAGTGACTCGATCCTTAGTATCCAAAACCTGAACTGGTTGCTCATGGTATTCCAAATCTGATTTGATCCGGATGCCCTGAGGTTCTATCCTCTCTTCCGGAACACGCAAACACTTCAACTGTGACATGTGGAAGACTAGAAAGATCGAACCCATTGCTTCTGGTAGATGTAACTTATAAGCCACGGGACCCTTCTTCTCTATTACCTTGTACGGTCCTACAAACCTAGCGGCAAGCTTCTTCTTGATCCCAAACCATTCCTTCTTCATTGGAGTAACTTTCAAATAGACGTAATTACCCACTTGAAATTCTAGCAGTCTCCTTCTTTTGTCTGCATAACTCTTCTGACGTGATTGTGCCGCTTTCATGTTTTGTTGAATAATATGGACCTTTTTCTCAGCCTCATCAATAAAATTGATCCCATAAAACATTCTCTCTCTCCAGGTTCAATCCAATTCAATGGTGTCCTACACTTCTTGCCATACAAGGATTCAAATGGAGCCATCTTGATACTCTCTTGGTAACTGTTGTTGTAAGCGAACTCCGCCAAAGGTACCCATGATTCCCATGATCCTCTGGATGACAACACACAAGCTCTAAGCATATCTTCGAGGACATCATTAACTCTCTCCGTCTGTCCATCTGTCTGTGGGTGGTAAGCTATACTATGAACCAAACTAGTACCCAACCCTTTGTAAAGATGTTCCCAAAAATGAGCTGTAAACTATGACCCTCGATCAGACACGATTGTCTTCGGTATACCATGCAATCTAACAATCTCTGCAATGTACTTCTCAGCATACTGAGGTGGTCAAAATGTCATCTTGACAGGTAAGAAGTGAGCCGATTTGGTAAGGCGGTCTACAATCACCCAAATCGAGTCATTTCCCTTCAGGGTGGTGGGAAGACCGGTGATGAAATCCATACTTATATCATCCCATTTCCAATCTGATACTAGCAAAGGTTGCAACAAACCTGCGGGTCTCATGTGAAGAGCTTTCACTCTACAACATGTGTCACATCAAGCAACATACGCCGTAATCTCTTTCTTCATCTTCGTCCACCAATAATGAGGTCTCAGTTCTTGATACATCTTGCTACTTCCAGGGTGGATAGACAGCTTAGAATGATGAGCTACATCCATCAATTGGTTCTTGAGCTCTCGATCCTTTGGTACAATGAGGCGGTCCTTGAACCATAACACTCCTTGTTCATCCACTCTAAAGTATTTGGTTATTTGTTTCTTTATTTTCTCCTTGATATGAAATATTCCCTTGTCTATTTTCTGACCCTCAATGATCTTGTTCTCCAAGGTACAACTAATCTGAATATTGTGCAATACAGCAGGATGCAACAAATTGAACCCATCTTCGAACAACGGTTGCATAGCAAGAGAGTGTGACTTCCTACTCAAGGCATCTGCTACTACATTTTCTTTTCTTGGATGATAGTGCACTTTCAGGTTATAGTCCTTGATTAACTCTAACCATATTCTTTGTCGCATATTCAATTCGGACTGTGTAAATATGTATTTGAGACTCTTGTGATCTGTGAAAATGTTGCACTTATTCCCAAGCAAGTAGTGTCTCTAAATCTTTAGAGCATGCACAACAGCAGTGAGCTCTAAATTATGGGTCGGAGAGTTAACTTCATGTTTCCTCAACTGGCGTGAGGCATACGCAATGACTCTTCCATTTTGCATAAGAACACATCCTAAACCATTCTTGGATGCATCGCAAAACACATCAAATGACTTCTCTATATCCGGTTGTGCCAGAACAGGAGCAGTGGTTAGCAATTTCCGCAAGCTGCAAAAAGTTGTCTCGCACTCCTCTGTCCAAGCGAACTTATGGTCCTTTTGTAGCAGACTCGTCATTGGATTGGTAATCTTCGAGAAATCAGGTATGAAGCGACGATAATAACCGGCTAAACCAAGAAAGCTTCGAACCTCATGTACCGTGGTTGGTGCCTTCCAATCCATAACCTCTTGTACTTTACTAGGATCCACTGATATTCCGTTCTCTGATAACACGTGACTGAGAAAAGGAACTGTTTTCAGCCAAAACTCACACTTACTGAACTTAGCATATAACCGATGATCTCTGAGTCTGGTCAAGATAATTCTAAGATGCGCTGCATGATCTTCCTCGTTCTCTAAGTATACTAGAATGTCATCAATGAACATAATTACTGTAACACCCAAATTTTAGAGATAATGAATTTTGAATAAATTGGATAACAAATAATGGCAAATTAAAATAATAATAAAATAAATTGGTGTTGCATTCATGCTGTTGCATTTATTTTGTTATGTGGTGTGGATTTATTTTATTTTATTTTATTTTGGATTAGAAAATTTATTTGAGATATTTCTTGAAAACAAGTAAACAAAGAAAAGAAAAAAAATATAAAAAATAATAACTTACCTTCTTACCTGATTGGCCCGGCGGCCCAACTGTTGAGTCCTCTCCTGCGCTTGCGCCGTGGCAGGCCGCGGCGTTCGGCCGGCCCGATATCACTACGGCCCATCACGGCGACTTGGCCCAGCAGACGAGCATTCAGTCGGCCCGAGCCAGCAGCAGCGTTTTTCCCTCCCTTGTTTCGCTGACGTAGGGACCCCACCAGTCAGTATCCTCTTCTATCTCCGGTTCGTGGCCGAGGCGGACTCAATCACCGATGGGATTCGATTTCCTCCGTTTCAATGCCTTGGACCACAAGGCGTGTATGCCTATAAGATTGTGATGACCCCCGCATTCTGTTTTTCTTTTCACGCGTTGCCTTAGGTTATAGCTTCGTTGTCGGAAGGTAGGTTTGGATCTCGTCGGGTTGAAGTCAAGGCCGCCGCGGTTGAGCTCTGCGCTAGCCGCCTCCTTGCCATCACACGTCGTGCGGGTGTTTTTGTCTTGAGGTGAAGTGCTCGTAGTAGCTTTATTTTCTTCCTTTTTGTTCCACGAGTTCATTCTTGCACGTCAGGATTTCATCGGGGGGAAGATTTCCGCCTATTCGGGTAGAGCACCACCGACGAGTTCTTTCGATCTAAGACAAGACCCTAGGTGAGTTCGGGAGAAGGTTCTTTTTCGTTTGGGACAGTTTGTGGGTCGAATGGTGATCTGAGTCGCGAGTTTGGCTGTCTCCGGTAAGGTGGTGTGGGGCGGTAATGGTGGCCGGCGGCCGGCATTGGAGGAGATGGCCGGGTTTTTATTTTTTTTTCTCTTGGATCGAATAGTGGCCGTCCTATCGTGAATCAACGATCAAGATTAGAACATACCGGTTCGTATGGCATATTCTCTAAAGAGACCCTCGGTTTTTTAGAAATCAACCCGCGGTCCACGGCGTATTTCAGAAAATGCGTTTTAGCGTTTTGAAAGCGTATTTTCTTCCGGTTTATTCAAAAATACGTTTTCAAGAAATTACAGTTTTGCCACTAGAATTGTTTTGGTCATAAAAACTTCGTTTTAACTCCGATTTGATCCGTTCAAGTTGCGTTAGGTTTGTATTTGCGAGCTCTACATGTTAGTGTAGTTGTACAGTTAGTTTTGATAATTTATTTTTCGAGTTTATAATTAAGTATTTATTTATCTATAGGAAATCTTGGAAAATTCATAACTTTCACGTTTTAACTCCGAATTTGGTGATCTTTGCGTCTGAGTGATCGTAGAAACGTGTAGAAGAGTTTTATAAACTTTTAGTACTGTTTTGCTACTGTTGGTGTACTGTTCTAATTATATCTCTTTGTTTGCTTCGTGTATGTTTGATTGGATGCATGTATGTTGTTTATTGATGATCGAGTATAGAAGGTGAGCAGTATCTGGACGATTCGGAGTATTACTTTGAGCCAAGTCAACAGTATTATTTGGAGAGCTTTGATCAAGGCAAGTATAACACAGGACTATCCTTGTTACCTATACATCGAATTGTCATACATATGCATGTGCTTACCTTGACAACCGTAGAGATTATAACTTAGTGATTGTTATCTTGATTCCTTGTCAACCTTGTGGATGCATATGGGTAGCTACTGCTAGTGCTTAAGCCATGAACAATGATCTTGTAATTTCATTAATGGATCAAGCAATCAACCATTAAGATGATTTAATTATTGTTAAAAGGGGGCTAGAGCATGTGTATTATTTTTGATGCTTTGGTTACTCTCCATAAGGACTTATCTGTACGTGATCATCCGGGACATACAGTACAGCTGTGAGGGCTATATGGCTCTGGCTCTAGTTGTTCAAGAGACCTTTTCTAGCTTGTTAGTGGTTACCTTAAATGGCGTAAGAAAGGCTTGCCACGTTGGGTGTAGTGCGAGCCCCTGGCCTAGTGTGTATAGGCTGCAGTTGTCGTGCCACAGGGAAGGGGGGGTTCTACATCTGCCAGCCGAGTGAATCTAATGGCCCTAACTTGTTAGACGAACTCTTGAGTGGCTTTATATGGTTTTCGGGTGTTTGGGCTTGATCTCCCCACTCATTTGGAAGTCATGACTCACAGTGAAAGTGTACACCTCTGTGCAGAGTTAAAAACTGGTATACTGTAACACCCTAAAATTTGTAGAGAAGAAAAATAGGGAAAATGTGATTTTTATATTTATTTTTGTGAAGCATGCAATTTTAGAATAAGAATAATTTTATAAATTTAAAATCAAATATAAGGGTAGAAACATGATTGAGCATTCATGCTGCTGCATTTGGAGTTTTGTATTGAGTGGTTTAAATCAAATTCAAATTTGATTTGAAAATCATTTGAAAAATGGATTTGAAAAATTGGGAAAAGAAAAAGAAAAGGAATTTACTTTCTTACCGGGCCGCTTTCCTCCCTCAGCGCTGAGCCCGGCCTGCCAGCGGCGGCCCAATTCTTTCCCCCGCGCCCCCTTTGCCCGCATGGGCCGAGCTCGAGCCGCGGCCTGCTAAGTCCGACTCGCACGCGCGCGGCCGTTTTCCGCACTGTGTCACTGACGTGTGGGTCCCACTGGTTAGTGACCCGTTTTCACCTTCCTTTCTTCTTCCTCCGGCCGACACCGCCTTCCTCCTTTCACCGGATATGATCGATCGATTCGATCTCGAATCCCTTTCCTTCCTTAGTTAGCGACCCCACCGGACTATAAAAACGGAACCGTAGCCCCTCCCCGCTCCACATCCAATCCTAAACCGCAGCTATATCGCCTCGGGGCGGCTACACCCGAAGCACCGCCTCCACCGTCCGCCCCTTCGAGCCGTGCGAGCTCATTGCTTCATCTCCGGCCACGAGTTTGCCCTAGGTAAGATCGCGTTGAAGTTATCTACCGACCGGTACTCTTGCTTCGCGATTTCGTGCACCGTGGCGAGTTTTGGCATGATCCGGCCATGGCGCCGCCGCGGAGGGTCGCCGTCGGGCCCTATTCCGGCCGGAGCGCCGCCCGTCCCCTCCCCCGATCGATCTGGTCCGTTTGTTTTGAATCGGACGGATCATATTAGAAGATAACGGTTCGCTGGTGATTTTGTTAAAGAGCCCCTGGGGTTTTCAATTATCTAACCCGTGGTCCAAAGCGTAAACCGGGAAAATACGTTTTGATTAAATAAAAACGTAATTCGTTTCGGAAAAAGAAAAATACGCTTTCTCATATTTACAGTTTTGCCACTCAGTTTGTTTTAGTCGTAGAATCTTCGTTTTAACTCCGATTTGATCCATTCAAATTGCGTTAGATTCATATTTGCGAGCTCTATCTAATGATACAACTGTACAGTAGGTTTGGATTAATTTATTTTCGAGTTTCAATTAAAGTATTTATTTTTCTATAGGAAATCTTTGGAAATTCATAACTTTGTCGTTTTAGCTCCGTTTTTCATGATCTTCGCGTCTGTGTGATCCTAGCGAGTTGTAGATTCGTTTTAAAGACTTTTTATCTTATTTTCTTACTGTTGGTGTATTGTTCTAATTATAGCCTTGTTTGTCTATGCATGATTGCCTCTGGATGTGTGTTGTTGATAATGGTTGATCGAGTATAGACGGTGAGCAATTCGTTGGAGATCAAGAGCCTTACTACGAGCAAGATCTTCAGGACCAGTTTGAGCAAGGCAAGTATAGCATGGGATTGTCCTTGTTGTCCTATTCACCTTATGCAATTAATATCATTATGCATTTATTCCTTGTTAAGGATGACTTAGCGATTGATCCTATACCTTGGTACCCATTATGATGCATTGATTAGTATGGCTAGTGCTGAAACATGGACTATGATCATGTAAATTGATTAGAGGAATATGCAATAAACATTAAAATATGATTTTGATTATTGTTTAAAGGGGATTAGAGCATGTGTGTTACTTCTGATGCTCTAATTGCTCTCCATAAGGACTCATCTATAAGCGACAATCCGGGATTTACAGTACAACTGTGGGGGCTATATGGCTCTGGCTTTAGTCATATAGAAGGACCTTTTCTAGCTTGTTAGAGGTAACCTTTTTGGCGTAAGAATGGCTTGACGAATCGGGTATAGTGCGGCCTCTGTCCTTATGTGTATAGGCTGCGGGTTATTGTGCCATTTGGAAGGGGGGCTCTACATCTGTTTGCCGAGTGAATCTAATGGCCCTAACTTGTTAGACGAACCTTCGAAAGACTTCATAGTGTTTACCCTGCCTGCTCACCTTGGTAGTGTTTTGGGAGTAATTAACCCGGGCATTTGGGTAACACGACTCACAGTGAAAGTGTACAACCTCTGCAGAGTGTAGAACTGTTATAACAGCCGTGCTCATGGTCACGAGTGGCCTTGGACCCTTATGGAATAGTTGAATAATTGTTTATGTTTATGTTTCTGCTATTCATTAATCATTTCACATGGATCATATGTTTATTGTTTACATTGAGACCTTTTGATGCTATTGATATGCTAAAATCATGATAACTAAAAGCTACATGCTGATAAACCAATGATTATGCCTTTTTGAGCCTCATGAACCCCATGTTACACTTGTTGAGTACGAGATGTACTTACGCTTGTTTATTTCTCTTATTTGGATAAAAATCCTGGATGGGTAACAGATGGAGGTAATAGCGACTACTACGCCTACTTCCCTGAGGATTACTAGTCTTGCTGTCAACCAGTCAATGTACCTGTGACTGGAGCTACCACGAGAGATTTTTATTTATACTTCCGCTACATTTGTGTTAAGACTAAGTGTTTAAATATCGTGATGTAATAACATTTGCCATGATACTTCTGTTATAATTTGTGAACTTATGTGTAATTGATCTCTGGGCGCACATAAGGGTAAGCATTCCATTTGGTCGATAAATGGGTGTGACAAATTGGTATCAAAGCTCTTGTTGACTGTAGGACGCAAGCCTAGCTAGCAATGGTCGATTTAGTGTCATCTTTACACTATTTTTATGCTCACTATCTTGCTCTTGTTATTTGATAAATTTTTATGCTTCTTATGTCTCATTCTATTATGAAATTTTGCCTCTATTCTAACTTCATCTAAAAATTCTGTAGATGACCCGTGACCGTAAGACTGCCCGCATCAGCTTTGGAGGATACTACCCACCTCGTGCCCTGCTTGCAACTGAAGAGCCACAAGAGCCAGAACCTCAGGAACAGGAGAAGACCCCTATAGCACCAGTCCAAGCACCAGCACCTCCCCAGGAAGAGACTGAGCCTGAAGAAGATCCAGAAATCGTCGAGATTGAAGATGGTGAGGAGGAAGCTAATGGAGGAGTACAACCCCCGTCTCCACCACATGAAGCTCCTGAAGATATGCCACCTCCTCCAATGGGGTGGACTATGAGGATCTACCACAGGAATGGAGGGGATGCTGTCTCTCATATTCGCCTAGTGGGGATGCTCACTGCTTACTTCGCTGATTGGCATCCAGCCGTGGAGTACGTCTGTTGGGAGTACACTCATCCACTAGAGAGCACGTACTGGAAGGCAAGGGCAAGCATCTTTGCACACAAGCAAGACAAGGGGGCATATCAGCTGGACAGGATGTTCTCTCATGTGGGACATCGAGCTACTATAGATGATAGCATTGAAGATGCTGCTTTTGAAGCATATATGGGTCTCCGCTATCTTCGCTTTAACCTTATGAAGCATGACATTCATCGCTTCCTTCCTCGTGCACACCCCGAGCTTGGATGGGCTATGACAGATCCAGTGCAGCTAGAGCCACTACCTCGGGTGATGGTGAACTTTGTCTATGATATGATGGACAGGAAGCTGCAGCTAGAAGAGATGGTGAGGGCACAAGGGAAGACTATCAAGAGGTGCCAAGCAACCATTGATGAGCTACGAGCAAACCAAGGCATGCCCAAGATCTACGAGACATTAGAGCATGAGCCACTTCCTTAGGAAGTAGGAGTCCTTTATGTAATAAGAACGTTCTTAGTAACGTCAGTTGAGTCAGTCGAGTCTGTCGTGTGGTTTGAACCTTGGTATGCTAGTTGCTTTATTATTATGCTTATGAGTGAGTTGGATCTTTGTTTGAGTGTCCGGACTTATAGGCATGTCTACAAGTTCCATTATTAAGAATAATAAGTTTAATAGTCAAGGAATAATAGTTGGGTTTGATATTATCTCGTTTCTGTCCTTGCTGTTTTCTGGAGCAGTCTCTAATGTTTCTGCTATAGTTTAAAAACGGTTCATGCAACATTTATGAAATTTTTATGAGAGAAACTAGACTCAAGCATCTTTCAAATGCCACTGGAATCACATTTTTATCTAATCTGGTTCGAGAGATATAATTTTCACAAGTTAAAGTTTCTGCACAGTCTGGAATCTGGAACAGTTTCTGTTACGCCTTATGTTTCATAGACTTAACGACAGAATCTGGTCTTGAGGTCTGAATAGAAATTGTGGATAATTTCATAAGCTTTCCAACCATATAAAGCACGCCTCTTTTGGACTTCTGTAGCCCGAGATATGATTGAAATACTGAACTGTCAATAATGCTACTCGTCCAGAAAACTTTCAGATCTCATTCTTAATCTTATAAGTGGTTGATAACCTGGATTTCTTAAAGTTTGCATGTTTATGGGTGGCAGATGGCCGGAAGAGGAAGAGGCAGAGGTCGTGGAAACATTCCCCCAAATCCACCACCACCACCGCCACCAACTATCGAGCAGTTGCTGGCAGTACAGACGCAGTTGATGCAACAACTGGTGCAGAATCAGCAGAATCAGCCAGTTGCTGGGGTTCAACCACGTGATAAGCGTGGTGAATTTTTGAAGGGTCGTCCCCCAGTGTTCACACATGCTGCTGATCCTTTGGAGGCCGATGATTGGCTTCGTGCTGTGGAGAAACAACTCACCATTGCACAATGTGATGACCGACAGAAGGTGTTGTTCGCTTCTGGGCAACTTCAGGGAGAAGCTCAGGATTGGTGGGAGTCATATGAGTATGGTCGTCCTGCCAATGCTCCTGCAGTCACCTGGCAGGAGTTTAGAGAGAACTTCAGGGCTTACCATATACCTGAAGGAATGATAGAATTGAAGGCGGAGGAATTCAGGAACCTGACCCAAGGGTCAATGACTGTAGCTGAGTACCGTGACAAGTTTGCTCAATTGTCACGATATGCTCCACATGAGGTGGCCAATGACAATGATAAGCAGCGCCGCTTCTTGAAGGGATTGTATGATGGACTACAGTTGCAGTTGATGTCCAATACCTATCCTAACTTTCAGACGCTTGTGAACCGCGCTATCATGGTGGATAACAAGCGCAAAGAAATGGATGCTAAGAGGAAGAGGTTACAGGGACAAGCCTCCAATAGCAACACCCGTCCGCGTACTGGCTTTCAACAGAATACTCAGCAGAGGCCTCCTTCTGGACAGTGGAATCGTGGTCAGGCCCCATTCAGTGGACAGTTCCCTCAACGTCCCCCATTTCAGCCACAGAGTAGCAACCAACGTCCACCACAGCAGAATGGGAATCAAGTGCAGCGTCAGGGTCCTTCCAACAATACTCCTGCGAAGACTAGTGCTCCCAATACTCCCAACAGGTGTTTCCGTTGTGGAAAAGAAGGTCACTTGTCTTACAATTGCCCGGAGAAGCCTAACCAGCAGACCCCCCAGAGACAGAGCAGCCACCAGAAGCCCGCACTTAACTCGGGAAGGGTGAATCACTTGTCCCAGGAAACTGCAGTGGAGGAGCCAGAAGTTATGCTTGGTACGTTCGATGTCCACTCTACTCCCGCCACTGTTCTTTTTGTTTCTGGAGCATCACATTCTTTCATATCACAATCATTTGTTAGAATACATAGAATCCATTTGTGTGCCATGAAGAACCCTATCTTAGTAAACTCACCTGGTGGAAGCATGCCAGCATCTTATCGTTGTCTTCCCATTAGTCTCAACTTAAGGGGGGTAGAGTTTACAGTTAGCCCTATAGTATTGAGAACAGCGGAAATTGATCTTATATTGGGAATGGATTGGATGATGCAACAACAAGCAGAGATTCAGTGTAAGGACAAATCAGTTGTGCTGACAACACCAAAGGGGGATAGGATCAGGGTTGAAGTCAAAGTGCAAAAACAAGAGACCGCTACAGTGAACCAGCTCAATGATGGTGCCAACCATGAGGATCCAGTTGTGGAGGAGTTCCCAGATGTGTTTCCGGAGGAATTGCCAGATATGCCACCAGACCGTGACATTGAATTTATTATTGAATTATTACCTGGAACTGCACCTATAGCTAAGCGTCCATATAGAATGGGAGTAAATGAATTAGAAGAACTTAAGAAACAAATTAAGGAGTTGTAGGATAAGGGTTTTATTCGTCCTAGCTCTTCACCATGGGGTGCACCAGTGATTTTTGTGGATAAGAAAGATGGAACTCAGAGGATGTGTGTAGATTATCGGTCTCTTAATGAGGTTACTATTAAGAACAAGTATCCATTGCCTAGAATTGATGACATGTTTGATCAGTTGAGAGGAGCTTGTGTATTCTCCAAGATTGATCTTCGCTCTGGATATCATCAATTGAAGATTCGTGCCAGGGATATAACCAAGACAGCATTTACCACACGTTATGGGTTATATGAGTATACAGTGATGTCCTTTGGTTTGACTAATGCTCCTGCATACTTCATGTACTTAATGAATAGGGTGTTCATGGAATATCTGGACAAGTTTGTAGTGGTATTCATTAATGATATACTAGTGTTTTCCAAGACGGAGGAAGAACATGCTGAACATTTGAGGTTGGTCTTGCAGAAGCTCAGAGAACACCAACTATATGCAAAAAGGAGTAAATGTGAGTTTTGGCTGAAGGAAGTTTCTTTTCTGGGCGCACATAAGGGTAAGCATTCCATTTGGTCGATAAATGGGTTATCGACCAAATGGAATGCTTACCCTTATGTGCACCCAGAGATCAATCACACATAAGTTCACAAATTATAACAGAAGTATCATGGCAAATGTTATTACATCACGATATTTAAACACTTAGTCTTAACACAAATGTAGCGGAAGTATAAATAAAAATCTCTCGTGGTAGCTCCAGTCACAGGTACATTGACTGGTTGACAGCAAGACTAGTAATCCTCAGGGAAGTAGGCATAGTAGTCGCTATTACCTCCATCTGTTACCCATCCGGGATTTTTATCCAAATAAGAGAAATAAACAAGCGTAAGTACATCTCGTACTCAACAAGTGTAACATGGGGTTCATGAGGCTCAAAAAGGCATAATCATTGGTTTATCAGCATGTAGCTTTTAGTTATCATGATTTTAGCATATCAATAGCATCAAAAGGTCTCAATGTAAACAATAAACATATGATCCATGTGAAATGATTAATGAATAGCAGAAACATAAACATAAACAATTATTCAACTATTCCATAAGGGTCCAAGGCCACTCATGACCGTGAGCATGGCTGTTATAACAGTTCTACACTCTGCAGAGGTTGTACACTTTCACTGTGAGTCGTGTTACCCAAATGCCCGGGTTAATTACTCCTAAAACACTACCAAGGTGAGCAGGCAGGGTAAACACTATGAAGTCTTTCGAAGGTTCGTCTATATCAGTAGATCCTGGCAAGGTGAAAGATGTATTGAACTGGAAACCACCTATCAATGCAAGTGAGATCCGTAGCTTTTTGGGATTGGCTGGTTATTATAGGAGATTTATAGAGGGATTTTCCAAGCTTGCAAAACCAATGACTGCATTGTTGGAGAAGAATGCCAAGTTTGTGTGGTCCGAGAAGTGTCAGGCTAATTTTGAGGAATTAAAGAAAAGATTGACTACTGCACCCGTCTTAGTTTTGCCAGATCTGAATAAACCTTTCTCTATCTATTGTGATGCATCTCGATTGGGATTGGGATGTGTTCTGATGCAAGAAGGTAGAGTTGTGGCATATTCATCGAGGTAGTTATGGAAGCATGAGTTAAATTACCCTACTCATGATTTGGAATTAGCTGCAGTAGTTCATGCATTAAAGATATGGAGACAATATTTGATTGGACACAAGAGTGATATATACACTGATCACAAGAGTCTCAAGTATATCTTCACTCAAACGGATCTGAACTTGAGGCAGCGTAGATGGTTGGAGTTGATAAAAGACTATGATCTAGAGGTGCATTATCATCCTGGAAAAGCCAACGTTGTTGCTGATGCTCTTAGTAGGAAAAGTTATGCAAATGAAATACAAGTAATGCCTATGCCAAAGGAATTATGTGCTGAGTGCAAGCATCTGAACTTAGGATTTACTACTAATGCAGTGGAACTAGTATTAGAGCCTACTCTGGAGCAAGAAATCCATAAAGGTCAGCAGAAGGATGAAAAGTTGAGAGAGATAGCTGAAAACATAGCAAAAGGAAAATCTCCAGGATTCCGTAAGGATGAAAATGGTACACTATGGTTTGGGAAAAGGTTGTGTGTGCCCAAAGATAAGGATATTCGAATGGCAATTCTACGTGAAGCTCATGAGTCAGCTTATTCCATACATCCGGGGAGTACTAAGATGTACTTAGATCTGAAAGAGAAATATTGGTGGTATGGTTTAAAGAGAGACGTAGCTGAGTATGTTGCCTTGTGTGACACTTGTCAAAGGGTGAAAGCAGAACATCAGAGGCCTGCAGGATTGTTACAACCTATGCAGATACCCGAGTGGAAATGGGAAGAGGTCGGTATGGACTTTATAGTTGGGTTACCACGGACTCAAAGAGGATATGATTCAATTTGGGTGATAGTGGATCGTCTGACTAAGGTTGCTCATTTTTTGCCTGTGAAGACTACATATAGCAGTGCGAAGTTGGCAGAGTTGTATATGGAAAGAATAGTGAGTCTACATGGAGTTCCTAAGAAGATTATGTCTGATCGAGGTACTCAGTTTACATCTCATTATTGGCAAAAGATACATGAATCATTGGGGACCAAACTAAATTTTAGTACAGCTTATCATCCCCAGACAGATGGTCAAACAGAGAGAATTAATCAGATATTGGAAGATATGTTGAGAGCTTGTGCTCTACAATATGGTACTAGCTGGGATAAGAGTTTGCCATACGCAGAGTTCTCTTATAACAACAGTTATCAGAAGAGTCTTCAAATGGCACCGTTTGAGGCTCTGTATGGACGAAAGTGTAGGACCCCGTTGTTCTGGAATCAGACAGGGGAGAGTCAAGTGTTTGGGCCTGATGTATTAAAGGATGCTGAAAAGAAAGTAAGAATGATTAGAGATAATCTAAAAATAGCCCAGTCCAGACAGAAAAGTTATGCTGATACTCGCAGAAGAGAGTTGATTTTTGAGGTAGGAGATTATGTCTACTTTAAAGTGTCACCCATGAGAAGTGTGAAGAGATTTAACATGAAGGGTAAATTGGCACCAAGATATATTGGACCTTTCAAGATTGTAGAGAGACGTGGTGAAGTGGCATATCAATTGGAATTACCCGAGAGTCTGGCAGGTGTACATGATGTGTTCCATGTGTCACAATTGAAGAAATGTTTACGAGTACCAGAAGAACAGATTCTGATAGAGGAACTCACTGTTAAGGAGGATCTTACATATGAGGAGTTTCTGATTAGAATTTTGGAGACTGCGGACAGAGTCACGAGAAGTAGAACCATCAAAATGTGTAAAGTGCAGTGGAATCGGTATACCGCAGAAGAGGCTACTTGGGAACGAGAAGAGGATCTGAGAAAAACCTACCCGCAACTGTTTGAGTAAGCATCGGTCGAATCTCGGGACGAGATTCATTTTAAGGGGGTAGAATTGTAACACCCTAAAATTTGAAGAGAAGAAAAATAGGGAAAATGTGATTTTTATATTTATTTTTGTGAAGCATGCAATTTTAGAATAAGAATAATTTTATAAATTTAATATCAAATATAAGGGTAGAAACATGATTGAGCATTCATGCTGCTGCATTTGGAGTTTTGTATTGAGTGGTTTAAATCAAATTCAAATTTGATTTGAAAATCATTTGAAAAATGGATTTGAAAAATTGGGAAAAGAAAAAGAAAAGGAATTTACTTTCTTACCGGGCCGCTTTCCTCCCTCAGCGCTGAGCCCGGCCTGCCAGCGGCGGCCCAATTCTTTCCCCCGCGCCCCCTTCGCCCGCATGGGCCGAGCCCGAGCCGCGGCCTGCTAAGCCCGACTCGCACGCGTGCGGCCATTTTCCGCACTATGTCGCTGACGCGTGGGTCCCACTGGTCAGTGACCCGTTTTCACCTTCCTTTCTTCTTCCTCCGGCCGACACCACCTTCCTCCTTTCACCGGATACGATCGATCGATTCGATCTCGAATCCCTTTCCTTCCTTAGTTAGCGACCCCACCGGACTATAAAAACGGAACCGTAGCCCCTCCCCGCTCCACATCCAATCCTAAACCGCAGCTATATCGCCTCGGGGCGGCTACACCCGAAGCACCGCCTCCACCGTCCGCCCCTTCGAGCCGTGCGAGCTCATTGCTTCATCTCCGGCCACGAGTTTGCCCTAGGTAAGATCGCGTTGAAGTTATCTACCGACCGGTACTCTTGCTTCGCGATTTCGTGCACCGTGGCGAGTTTTGGCATGATCCGGCCATGGCGCCGCCGCGGAGGGTCGCCGTCGGGCCCTATTCCGGCCGGAGCGCCGCCCGTCCCCTCCCCCGATCGATCTGGTCCGTTTGTTTTGAATCGGACGGATCATATTAGAAGATAACGGTTCGCTGGTGATTTTGTTAAAGAGCCCCTGGGGTTTTCAATTATCTAACCCGTGGTCCAAAGCGTAAACCGGGAAAATACGTTTTGATTAAATAAAAACGTAATTCGTTTCGGAAAAAGAAAAATACGCTTTCTCATATTTACAGTTTTGCCACTCAGTTTGTTTTAGTCGTAGAATCTTCGTTTTAACTCCGATTTGATCCATTCAAATTGCGTTAGATTCATATTTGCGAGCTCTATCTAATGATACAACTGTACAGTAGGTTTGGATTAATTTATTTTCGAGTTTCAATTAAAGTATTTATTTTTCTATAGGAAATCTTTGGAAATTCATAACTTTGTCGTTTTAGCTCCGTTTTTCATGATCTTCGCGTCTGTGTGATCCTAGTGAGTTGTAGATTCGTTTTAAAGACTTTTTATCTTATTTTCTTACTGTTGGTGTATTGTTCTAATTATAGCCTTGTTTGTCTATGCATGATTGCCTCTGGATGTGTGTTGTTGATAATGGTTGATCGAGTATAGACGGTGAGCAATTCGTTGGAGATCAAGAGCCTTACTACGAGCAAGATCTTCAGGACCAGTTTGAGCAAGGCAAGTATAGCATGGGATTGTCCTTGTTGTCCTATCACCTTATGCAATTAATATCATTATGCATTTATTCCTTGTTAAGGATGACTTAGCGATTGATCCTATACCTTGGTACCCATTATGATGCATTGATTAGTATGGCTAGTGCTGAAACATGGACTATGATCATGTAAATTGATTAGAGGAATATGCAATAAACATTAAAATATGATTTTGATTATTGTTTAAAGGGGATTAGAGCATGTGTGTTACTTCTGATGCTCTAATTGCTCTCCATAAGGACTCATCTATAAGCGACAATCCGGGATTTACAGTACAACTGTGGGGGCTATATGGCTCTGGCTTTAGTCATATAGAAGGACCTTTTCTAGCTTGTTAGAGGTAACCTTTTTGGCGTAAGAATGGCTTGACGAATCGGGTATAGTGCGGCCTCTGTCCTTATGTGTATAGGTTGCGGGTTATTGTGCCATTTGGAAGGGGGGCTCTACATCTGTTTGCCGAGTGAATCTAATGGCCCTAACTTGTTAGACGAACCTTCGAAAGACTTCATAGTGTTTACCCTACCTGCTCACCTTGGTAGTGTTTTGGGAGTAATTAACCCGGGCATTTGGGTAACACGACTCACAGTAAAAGTGTACAACCTCTGCAGAGTGTAGAACTGTTATAACAGCCGTGCTCACGGTCACGAGTGGCCTTGGACCCTTATGGAATAGTTGAATAATTGTTTATGTTTATGTTTCTGCTATTCATTAATCATTTCACATGGATCATATGTTTATTGTTTACATTGAGACCTTTTGATGCTATTGATATGCTAAAATCATGATAACTAAAAGCTACATGCTGATAAACCAATGATTATGCCTTTTTGAGCCTCATGAACCCCATGTTACACTTGTTGAGTACGAGATGTACTTACGCTTGTTTATTTCTCTTATTTGGATAAAAATCCCGGATGGGTAACAGATGGAGGTAATAGCGACTACTACGCCTACTTCCCTGAGGATTACTAGTCTTGCTGTCAACCAGTCAATGTACCTGTGACTGGAGCTACCACGAGAGATTTTTATTTATACTTCCGCTACATTTGTGTTAAGACTAAGTGTTTAAATATCGTGATGTAATAACATTTGCCATGATACTTCTGTTATAATTTGTCAACTTATGTGTGATTGATCTCTGGGCGCACATAAGGTTAAGCATTCCATTTGGTCGATAAATGGGTGTGACATATACTAGCCGTGCTCACGGATACGAGCGGCCTTGGAACATTTACAGATAGATGATCACCATTGCTATATCATGTTTAATTGTTGTTGATTATTATTATGCTCATGTTAATGCTATTCATTATCATTATTACAAATGATCATTGGTTCTTTAATGGGAAGTGGTTTATCTTGATGCTACACAATTGCTAATTATATGATTAAAAGCTAAACGCAGTTAAACAGTGTCTAGCCTTTTGAGCCTCATGAACCCTGTGTTATATTTGTTGAGTTCGACATGGACTCACTCTTGCTATTTCCACCATAACAGATGAAGATTGTGAGGAAGATTATCGTAATGAGTACTAGTCTTGGTGTCAACCAGTCAACCGAGTCCCTGTGTGGAGTTTCCGCTGGAGATTATTATTAGTTATTATTATCATTTGTTCAAGACTATTGTCTTAAATATTTATTCGCTATGTAATAAGCACTGTGATGATATTATGTAATTTGTCTACTTATGTGTGCGATCATGTCCTGGGGCGCACATGAGTACTTTATGCATCCTATTTTTGTCCTTAAAAATGGGTGTGACAGATTGGTATCAGAGTCGTGTTGACTGTAGGACGCAAGCCTAGTTAGAATGGTCGTTGATATTTCACTTAATTCATATTAATTACTTTAATCAGAGTCCTACTTTATGCATCCTATTTTTGTCCATATTTCACTTAATTCATGCTTCCTCTTTTCACCTTGATTAATTACTAAAGTTTTATGCTTCCTCTACTTTATTCTATTGCGAAAATACATTGATTCTATCTAATCTATGTTTAAATCTTGTAGATGCCTCCTCATCCCCGTTTGTCAGCTGCACAGTACGTTGCCCGTTTCAAACCCCAGGAGCCGTATGAAGATGGTGACCAAGAGCTATCTGATGCTGAATCAAGAGTTGGTGATACGCCAATGGAGGATGTAGTTATGGGGTGGACTACGAAGCTTCATATCGTGGTTCCTAAGGCTGATGCTTTCTTCCATGATATGTTGACAAGAACCTTGGACAACTACTACTACGATTGGGAAGCTACTTTGGAGTATCGCAGTGCAGAGTATAGTCATCCATGGATGGATTCTTATTGGGAAACGGAGTTATGGGTCAAGAAAAGGGATCCTACCACTAAGGAACCTAAGGTGGAGTCAAAGTTCATTACTAGAGTGAGCCGGGCAACCGTGGAGACAAGCATGGAGGATGTCGCTTTCAATGCCCTTGTTTACTACCATGGTCTACGCTCAGACAAGACGTTAAAGGGTGCACTCCGGCATTTCCCTTGTTTCCTACATGACAAGGGTATTTGGACCGTGCCGCTTGCAGATGATTCCTCCTTGACTTTACAAGCTACGGTGGGATTAGCTCGTGAATTGGCTCTCCATGAGGTGGATTTGAAAGATGAGTTGCTAAAAGAAAAAGAACTTAAGGAGCAAGCTTATAAGGAGATTGACCAATTAAGGGCAGAGTTAGGTCGTCCCAAGATTTATGAGAAGCTTAATTAGGAAATAGGAAAAACCCCTATATAATAAGAACGATAGTAGTTGCGAGTTAATTTTAAGTTTGGATTGTTTTAAGAGTCAGTTTGTGGTGTGAACAATTGTGTGATTGATGGATTTTTATTATGATAATGTGTGATTTAGATCTTTGTAATGTGTGCTGGAGTTTTGTAGAGATGGCTACAAGTTCCATGGTTAAGAATATTAAGTTTGATCAAAATATATTAGTTGAATAGGGGGTTAACTTAGTTCTGTCCTTTGCTGATTTTTGGATCAGTCTGGGATGTTTTAGAAATAACTTAAAATCCGTTCATGAGAAATTTAAAAAATTTTACTGAGAATAATTAAACCTCTATATCTTTCCAACCCCACAAGAATCACTTTAATATCTATTATGAGCTAATAGATATACCTGTTCCAAGTTGGAGTTACTGCACAGTCTGGAATTCTAAAATAGTTTCGGTTAAGTTCAGTTTTTGACCAATTTATTGATAGAATCAGAAAAAGTGTTGTGAATAAAAGTTGTAGATAATTTTATAAGCTTTCCAACCATGTAAAGATCATCTGAATTGGACGTCTGTAGCTCAAGATATGACAGTTTTACTGAGTTGCTGAAATTGGAGTTCGCCCAGAAAAAAATCAGATTTTGTTTATCTATTGAGTACATCATCTCGGATCGTACTGAATTTCATTTTCTGTGTTTTGGAAACAGATGTCAGGCAGAGGTCATGGCAGAGGTCGTGGAGGTGCTAATCCACCCATTACTATGGAGGAACTCATGCAAACTCAGAATCAGATGATGCAGATGTTTATGCAGCACCTGCAGAACAATCCCCCTGCAGGAGGACCACCACCTGTGCAAGTAAGGGATAAGCGTGGGGAATTTTTGAAGGGACGCCCTCCAGTGTTTTCTCATGCTGCTGATCCTTTAGAGGCAGATGATTGGGTGAGAGCCGTTGAAAAACAGTTGAACATAGCCCAATGCAATGATATGGAAAAGGTGTTATATGCATCTGGTCAGTTACAGGGGACAGCTCAGACTTGGTGGGAGTCGTATCAAGCTGCACGCCCTGACAATGCTCCTCCTATCACTTGGAATGAGTTTGTTAGAGATTTTCGAGCTCGTCATATTCCTGAAGGTATAATTGAGCTGAAGCAGGAAGAATTCAGAAACCTTAGGATGGGACAGATGAGCGTTAGTGAATATCATGACAGGTTCACCCAGTTGGCTCGCTATGCTCCTAATGAAGTGAGGGAAGATGCAGACAGGCAGTGTCTTTTCTTGAAGGGAATTTATTATGATCTTCGCTTGCAACTGAAGGGGAATAACTATGCTAGTTTTCAAGAGCTGGTGAACAAAGCTATTGTGCTTGATAATGAGCGTAGAGAGATGGACAGAAAGAGGAAGATGAAGGTACAGAGCTCAGGAAGCAACGACCGTCAACGCACAAATTCTCAGCATGGTTTTCATCAGAAGTTTCAGGGACCGGTTAGCCAGTGGAATCACAATCCGAATCAGAGGTGGTCCCAAAATTGGCAAAGTAATCAGTCGCAGCAGCGTTCATCATATCCACAGCGTCAACAGTATCAGCAGACTGGGCAACAGACTCCTCGTACTGAAAATTCCAATGTTACCCCCATGAAGAATAGTGCTCCTAGCACGCCTACTAGATGCTTTGTCTATGGTAAAGAGGGCCATATGTCTTATAATTGTCCTGAGAAGCAGAACCAGCAGACTCCTCAGAGCCAGAAGAGCAACCAGAGGCAATCTGGTACTGGAAGGGTGAATCACGTGTCTTCTGATACAGCTCATGATGCACCAGAAGTTATGATTGGTACGTTCAATGTACATTCCACTCCCGCAACTGTTCTTTTTGACTCTGGAGCATCTCATACATTCATATCCAATATTTTTGTTAAAATGCATAGTATACCCATGCTAGCTATGAAAGAACCTCTCTTAGTAAATTCACTTGGAGGTACCATGCAAACCAGTAATCGTTGTCTTCCAATTAGTATGGTATTAAGGGGGGTAGAGTTTAAGATAACTCCTATAGTGTTGAGGACATCTGGTATTGATGTGATATTGGGTATGGACTGGATGAAGCAAAATCAGGCAGAGATTCAGTGTCAGCAGAAAGTGGTAGTTGTGACTGCACCTAATGGAGATAAAATCAATGTGGATGTAGCAGTGCAGAAGCAACCAACCGCTGTGGTGAATCAGCTTGAAGATACTATTAAGGAGAATTCAGTGATTGAGGAATTTCCGGATGTCTTCCCTAATGAATTGCCAGGTATGCCACCTGACCGAGACATTGAATTTCTTATTGAATTACTTCCTGGAACTGCACCTATAGCCAAACGACCATATAGGATGGGAGTAGATGAATTAGAAGAACTTAAGAAACAAATTAAAGAATTACAAGATAAAGGTTTTATTCGACCTAGTTCATCCCCTTGGGGAGCACCAATTATTTTTGTTGATAAGAAAGATGGTGGTCAGAGGATGTGTGTTGATTATTGGTCATTAAATGAGGTAACTATCAAGAATAAGTACCCTTTGCCCAGGATTGATGACTTGTTTGATCAGTTGAGAGGTGCTTGTGTGTTCTCTAAGATTGATTTACGTTCTGGTTATCATCAGTTGAAGATTCGTGCCTCTGATATTCCAAAGACAGCTTTTACTACAAGGTATGGATTGTATGAGTATACTGTTATGTCGTTTGGATTGACCAATGCACCCGCATACTTTATGTACATGATGAATAAGGTGTTTATGCAATATTTGGATAAGTTTGTGGTAGTGTTTATTGATGATATACTGGTATTTTCCAAGACAGAGGTAGAGCATGCTGAACATTTGAGGTTGGTACTGCAGAAGCTTAGAGAGCATAAACTGTATGCAAAGCGAAGTAAATATGAGTTTTGGTTGAAGGAAGTTTCTTTCCTTGGTCATATTGTCTCTAATGGAGGGATATCAGTGGATCCAGGCAAGGTAAAGGATGTATTGAATTGAAAACCACCTACTGATGTTAGTGAGATTCGCAGCTTCTTGGGATTGGCTGGATATTATAGACGGTTCATTGAAGGGTTTTCTAAACTTGCTAAACCTATGACATCTCTGTTAGAAAAGAATGCTAAATTTGTGTGGTCTGATAAATGTCAAGCTAGTTTTGAGGAATTGAAGAAGAGGTTGACTACAGCGCCTGTTTTGGTTTTGCCAGATTTGAGTAAGAAGTTTTCTATTTATTGTGATGCTTCTAGTCAAGGTTTGGGAAGTGTTCTTATGCAAGAAGGCAGAGTTGTGGCTTATGCATCTAGGCAGTTGAGAAAGCATGAGTTGAATTATCCTACACATGATTTGGAGTTAGCAGCTGTAGTTCATGCTTTAAAGATTTGGAGACATTATTTGATTGGACATAAGAGTGACATATACACTGATCATAAGAGTTTGAAGTATATTTTCACCCAGTCAGATCTGAATTTGAGGCAACGCAGATGGTTAGAATTGATTAAGGATTATGATATTGAGATACACTATCATCCTGGTAAGGCTAATGTAGTAGCTGATGCTCTTAGTAGGAAAAGTTATGCCAATGAGATAAGAATATTGTCTATGACTAGGGAGTTATGTGCTGAATTTGAATATTTGAATTTGGGAATTGTTACTAATACAATGGAATTAGTGACAGAGCCTACTTTAGAGCAAGAAATTCACAAGGGTCAGTTGAAGGATGAGAAACTAAAGAAGATAGCGGAGGATATAGTGATTGGTAAGTCACCAGGCTTTCGGATGGATGATAATGGAATTTTGTGGTTTGGAAAGAGGCTGTGTGTACCTGAGGATCAAACTGTTAGACAGGCAATTCTTCGCGAAGCTCATGAGTCAGCTTATTCTATTCATCCTGGTAGTACTAAGATGTATTTGGATCTTAAACAGAAATATTGGTGGGTTGGATTAAAACGAGATGTGGCTGAGTATGTGGCATTGTGTGATACTTGTCAAAGGGTGAAAGCAGAGCATCAGAGACCTGCTGGATTGTTGCAACCAATGAAGATTCCTGAATGGAAGTGGGAGGAAGTTGGTATGGACTTTATAGTGGGGTTACCGCTACTCAGAGAGGTTATGATTCTATTTGGGTGATAGTAGATAGATTGACTAAAGTTGCTCATTTTATACCAGTCAAGCCTAATTACACGGGAGTACAATTAGCTACCTTGTATATGGAAAGAATAGTCTGTTTGCATGGAGTTCCGAAGAAGATTGTATCTGATCGAGGTACGCAGTTTACGTCACACTTTTGGAAAGCTGTATATGAATCTTTGGGAACCAAATTGAATTTTAGCACAGCATATCATCCACAGACCGATGGATAGACTGAAAGGACCAACCAGGTATTAGAGGATATGTTGAGAGCTTGTGCATTGCAATATGGAACCAGTTGGGATAAGAGTTTGCCTTATGCAGAATTCTCTTACAATAATAGTTATCAACAGAGTCTTAAGATGGCACCGTTTGAGGCTTTGTATGGACGTAAGTGAACTCCATTGTTTTGGGATCAGACGGGTGAATCTCAGGTGTTTGGTACAGATGTTCTTAGAAACGCAGAAGATCAAGTGCGAGTGATTCGTGAGAATTTGAGAGTGGCACAGTCTCGTCAGAAGAGTTATGCTGATAATAGGAGAAGAGATCTAGTTTTTGAGGTAGGTGATTATGTTTATTTGAAGGTGTCACCTATGAGAAGTGTGAAGAGGTTTAACATGAAAGGTAAACTAGCACCAAGGTATGTTGGACCATTTAAAGTTATTGCTAGACGTGGGGAAGTTGCTTATCAATTAGAGTTGCCTGAGAATTTATCTGGAGTGCATGATGTGTTTCATGTTTCACAACTTAAGAAGTGTTTGCGGGTGCCTGAGGAGCAGATACCTTTAGAAGAATTGACTGTTAAGGAGGATCTTACATATGAAGAGTTTCCGATTAAGATTTTAGAGACTGCTGAGAGAGTTACTCGAAGTCGGATTATTAAGATGTGTAAAGTACAGTGGAATCGATATTCAGAGGCAGAAGCAACTTGGGAAAGAGAGGATGAATTGAGGAAATCATATCCGCAGTTGTTTGAGTAAGCAGTCCAATCTCGAGGACGAGATTCTTTTAAGGGGGTAGAATTTGTAACACCCAAATTTTAGAGATAATGAATTTTGAATAAATTGGATAACAAATAATGGCAAATTAAAATAATAATAAAATAAATTGGTGTTGCATTCATGCTGTTGCATTTATTTTGTTATGTGGTGTGGATTTATTTTATTTTATTTTGGATTAGAAAATTTATTTGAGATATTTCTTGAAAACAAGTAAACAAAGAAAAGAAAAAATATAAAAAAATAATAACTTACCTTCTTACCTGATTGGCCCGGCGGCCCAGCTGTTGAGTCCTCTCCTGCGCATGCGCCGTGGCAGGCCGCGGCGTTCGGCCGGCCCGATATCACTGCGGCCCATCACGGCGACTTGGCCCAGCAGACGAGCATTCAGTCGACCCGAGCCAGCGGCAGCGTTTTTCCCTCCCTTGTTTCGCTGACGTAGGGACCCCACCAGTCAGTATCCTCTTCTATCTCCGGTTCGTGGCCGAGGCGGACTCAATCACCGATGGGATTCGATTTTCTCCGTTTCAATGCCTTGGACCGCAAGCCGTGTATGCCTATAAGATTGTGATGACCCCCGCGTTCTGTTTTTCTTTTCACGCGTTGCCTTAGGTTATAGCTTCGTTGTCGGAAGGTGGGTTTGGATCTCGTCGGGTTGAAGTCAAGGCCGCCGCGGTTGAGCTCGGCGCTAGCCGCCTCCTTGCCATCAAACGTCGTGGGGGTGTTTTTGTCTTGAGGTGAAGTGCTCGTAGTAGCTTTATTTTCTTCCTTTTTGTTCCACGAGTTCATTCTTGCACGTCAGGATTTCACCGGGGGAAAGATTTCCGCCTATTCGGGTAGAGCACCACCGACGAGTTCTTTCGATCTAAGACAAGACCCTAGGTGAGTTCGGGAGAAGGTTCTTTTTCGTTTGGGACAGTTTGTGGGTCGAATGGTGATCTGAGTCGCGAGTTTGGCTGTCTCCGGCGAGGTGGTGTGGGGCGGTAATGGTGGCCGGCGGCCGGCATTGGAGGAGATGGCCGGGTTTTTATTTTTTTTCTCTTGGATCGAATAGTGGCCGTCCGATCGTGAATCAACGATCAAGATTAGAACATACCGGTTCGTATGGCATATTTTCTAAAGAGACCCTCGGTTTTTTAGAAATCAACCCGCGGTCCATGGCGTATTTCAGAAAATGTGTTTTCGCGTTTTGAAAGCGTATTTTCTTCCGGTTTATTCAAAAATACGTTTTCAGGAAATTACAGTTTTGCCACTAGAATTGTTTTGGTCATAAAAACTTTGTTTTAACTCCGATTTGATCCGTTCAAGTTGCGTTAGGTTTGTATTTGCGAGCTCTACATGTTAGTGTAGTTGTACAGTTAGTTTTGATAATTTATTTTTTGAGTTTATAATTAAGTAATTTATCTATAGGAAATCTTGGAAAATTCATAACTTTCACGTTTTAACTCCGAATTTGGTGATCTTTGCGTCTGAGTGATCATAGAAATGTGTAGAAGAGTTTTATAAACTTTTAGTACTG
Source organism: Saccharum spontaneum (assembly GCA_022457205.1). Taxonomy (NCBI): domain Eukaryota; kingdom Viridiplantae; phylum Streptophyta; class Magnoliopsida; order Poales; family Poaceae; genus Saccharum; species Saccharum spontaneum. Next base: position 16,076,538 of record CM039607.1, read on the forward strand.
TTTTTCTACTGTTGGTGTACTGTTCTAATTATATCTCTTTGTTTGCTTCGTCTATGTTTGATTGGATGCATGTATGTTGTTGATTGATGATCGAGTATAGAAGGTGAGCAGTATCTGGACGATTCGGAGTATTACTTTGAGCCAAGTCAATAATATTATTTGGAGAGCTTTGATCAAGGCAAGTATAACATAGGACTATCCTTGTTACCTATACATCGAATTGTCATACATATGCATGTGCTTACCTTGGCAACCGTAGAGATTATAACTTAGTGATTGTTATCTTGATTCCTTGTCAACCTTGTGGATGCATATGGGTAGCTACTGCTAGTGCTTAAACCATGAACAATGATCTTGTAATTTGATTAATGGATCAAGCAATCAACCATTAAGATGATTTAATTATTGTTAAAAGGGGGCTAGAGCATATGTATTATTTTTGATGCTCTGGTTACTCTCCATAAGGACTTATCTGTACGTGATCATCCGGGACATACAATACAGCTGTGAGGGCTATATGGCTCTAGCTCTAGTTGTTCAAGAGACCTTTTCTAGCTTGTTAGTGGTTACCTTAAATGGCGTAAGAAAGGCTTGCCACGTTGGGTGTAGTGCGAGCCCCTAGCCTAGTGTGTATAGGCTGCGGTTGTCGTGCCACAGGGAAGGGGGGTTCTACATCTGCCTGCCGAGTGAATCTAATGGCCCTAACTTGTTAGACGAACTCTTGAGTGGCTTTATATGGTTTTCGGGTGTTTGGGCTTGATCTCCCCACTCATTTGGAAGTCATGACTCACAGTGAAAGTGTACACCTCTGCGCAGAGTTAAAAACTGGTATACTAGCCGTGCTCACGGATAGAGCGGCCTTGGAACATTTACAGATAGATGATCACCATTGCTATATCATGTTTAATTATTATTGATTATTATTATGCTCATGTTAATGCTATTCATTATCATTATTACAAATGATCATTGGTTCTTTAATGGGAAGTGGTTTATCTTGATGCTACACAATTGCTAATTATATGATTAAAAGCTAAACGCAGTTAAACAGTGTCTAGCCTTTTGAGCCTCATGAACCCTGTGTTATATTTGTTGAGTTCGACATGGACTCACTCTTGCTATTTCCACCATAACAGATGAAGATTGTGAGGAAGATTATCGTAATGAGTACTAGTCTTGGTGTCAACCAGTCAACCGAGTCCCTGTGTGGAGTTTCCGCTGGAGATTATTATTAGTTATTATTATCATTTGTTCAAGACTCTGTCTTAAATATTTATTCGCTATGTAATAAGCACTGTGATGATACTATGTAATTTGTCTACTTATGTGTGCGATCATGTCCTGGGGCGCACATGAGTACTTTATGCATCCTATTTTTGTCCTTAAAAATGGGTGTGACAATTACAAACTTATCCAACTCCAGCATAAAGACTAAATTCATCATATACATAAAGTATGCAGGAGCATTTATCAGACCGAAGGACATGACAAGATACTCGTACAATCCGTATCTGGTAGAAAACACGGTCTTGGGTATAACTTGCGGCCTAATCTTGATCTGATGGTACCCTGATCTCAAATCTATCTTAGAGAACACCTTGGCTTTAGACAATTGGTCAAACAAGATATCAATTCGAGGTAGAGGATACTTGTTTTTAATTGTCACCGCATCTAGTGGCTGGTAGTCCACGCACATCCGTAATGAGTTATCCTTCTTCTTCTTTATGAACAGTGCGGGACATCTCCATTCAGACGAACTTGGACGAATCAGACCCTAGGTCAACAGATCTTGTAGTTTCTTCTTCAACTCAGCTAACTCATTTAGAGGCATTCTGTAAGGCCTTCTTGAGATCGGTGGTGTCCCTGGGATTAGCTTAATGGCAAACTCAACATCTCTGTCCGGTGGTAGCCCAGGCAACTCATCCGGAAACACATCTGGAAACTCGCATACTACCCAAATCTTGGCTAAAAGAGTGGTTTGCACGGGACAAGTCGTACTGGCTAGATCTATTCTCCGAGGTAAGACTATTTGAAACTTGCCTTCTCCAACAGGTTCCTTGAAAGAAATACTTCTTCCTCCAACATCGATTACTACTCCCATCTTATTCATCCAATTCATTCCCAGAATTACATCCAGAACTAGCCCTAGCATAACTATCAAGCTAAGCTTATACGGCCTACCTGCTATATTCAGGGCTACCCCCTGAATTATCTGATTAGTTAATAGATCAGCCCTAGCTGAACTGATCCGATAAGCACATTCCAATTCAACTATCTTTTGCTCATATCTTTTGCAAATGCTTGACTTATAAATGAATGAGATGATCCAGAATCAAACAAAACTACTGCAGGATGGTTGTTGATAGAAAACATATCGGCTGTCATGGGCTCTCCTTCTAGGATGTCATCAATGGTGGTGTGGTGCACACGAGCTTGGTAATGATTTTGATGCTTCTTGGGAAAAGGACAAAACTTCACAAAGTGACCCGACTGATTGCAGTTGAAACACGGTCCTCTCATGGAAGTAGCAGCTCCAGACGAACTACCTTGTCCTGCCTTGGCTTGTGGTATCGCCATCTTGAAGGGCTCCTGGTTCCTCTGAGGTTGTTGGGCATTCTGATTCTTCCTCTATGGTGGTCAGAACCTTGCACCCGGAGCTGGTAGACGATACGCAGAACGATTGGCCATCTGGGCTCTAGGCTGGGATGGACCTGACTCAAAGGACCTCTTGTGAGTCTTGGACACTGCATATATATTGTTGTTCTTTTCTTGCTTCAAACAGTCACTAATGAAGTCATTGAAAACAATCCTCATGTTGGTACCCACATGCTTCATCATCTTGGGATTCAGACCCCTCTTCAAACTAGCGATCTTTTTGGCATCGGTATTCACCATGTCGGAGGCTTAGCGACTCAGATTGTTGAAGGCATGTAAATACTGGGTGACAGTCTTAGTGCCCTGATTCAGTGCTAGAAATTCTTCCAACTTCATTTCTGTCAGACCCGGTGGAATATAAACTCCACGAAAAGCCTCAGTAAATTCCCGCCAAGTAATTTGGGCATTAGAGGGAAACGTGGTGCGATGATGCTTCCACCACATTCCTGCAGGTCCTTGTAGCTGATGAGCTATATACTCAGTCTTTAGTACTTCAGTCATTCTCAGTACACAGAACTTATCCTCCATGGTGTTGATCCATTCTTCGGCATCTAGTGGCTCAGCCGCTTCCTTAAAAATCGGTGGCCTAGTGTCCATAAAGTCCTTGAAATTGCTATATTGATTTGCTTCATGTCCGCCTGGGTTTAACCCACGATGCGTGTTGTCAGCTATGTGGCGCAACGCAGCCTCCATATTCTGCTGCATGTTCTCCATGTTACGTTGACTTCCAAGGAACTATGCGAAGAACTGCTCAGCGGTGTACAGTGGAGGAGGTGGTGGTGGGTCACAGTTCTCATTCCCAGTGGCACTGCCACCTGCCTCAGTGGCATCATACACCGTACGGCGAGTGTTCGGCATCTGCATATTTCAGCAATAGTAATTATTAGGTGATGTTGTAATAACTGTAGGTGGCTAAAAATTTATACCGTACTGAATTCACTGGAGAGAATAATTCATACAATAAAATAGAGGCACAAAAAGTCATTCCATTTAACACAAAATCTCTAATTAGATTACTTAAGCGCAACACATTGTGTTCAATGCAACCAAGTTGCCAGCATACATACATTGGACTTTTATGCATTTAGATATCGCATTACTAACCGAGTTCCAACCACATGCCAAGTCTCATAAGATCGCAACAAGATCCATTAGGTTACATGCTGACAAAAGAAAGGTCATCACGATAGGACCTAAACACTAGCGCAAGGCAACTAGCCTACTCCTCGAGGCCATCGTCGGGGTCGGAGACGTCACCATCGCCCCTAGGTGAAGCCACAGGCTCATCCTCATCGTCATCGTCGATGTCCATGCCAGCAGCATCTGGAGGAGCATAAGGGCCAACCCCATTGTAGAGCGCGTGAAACTCCTCATGCAGGTTGATTTTGTACTCCTCTAGCTCATCGACCCTCTGTAGCAGAAGGTCCCTCTCGTTCCAGGCTTCATTCCTCTCCTGAACCAACTGTCCGATCATGCGGTCTGCATTGTTATTGGCCTGAGTCAACGTATGCATCTGCTACATAGCACCATCACCTCTCTCTATCGCCTGGTCCTGCTGCAAGCTCATATCAGCCAACTGCTCCTGCAAAGTAGCTATAGCACGTGCCTGCTTCTTCTTCTGCTTCCTTGCCTTGAGCTTATCATCACATCTCAAACCCGTCAACGTCTAGTAGGTGCACTCAAGACCCTGATACACTCTGATAGCTACAAACATAGCAAACATAGCGTGGTTGTCGCTGGCCTGTCCTTCATCTGAACCTCTGACCAAAGCACTTCCCTGAGGCTGAACCCAAATAGCATCACGAGGATCATCCCTAGGAAAAGTGCCAGCTAGAGCTGCTGCAAGCTCATTGGGAAATCTGCTCATGATATCCCTGATGACATGGAAAGCTTCTCCCTCTGCACCCTCAACAGGAGTGCGTCCCTCGAACTCCAAGTGCCAACCATCCCACTCTGGAGCATCGCCAAGAGCAGGAACAGTGATCTCTACCACTACAAGTCTATCCCCTGCTAACTGGCTCTCATTCCAAGAGTACACTGGCTCTTGACCCTCTGGGTACCCCACATCATGGAGCACTCTCCAAAGCAAGGTCGGCATTCCAAACTCGCTCAAGAAGGTGTCAGTGGTGTGGCGCTCTCGCGGGGGCAACTGGCGTCGAGGTGCTCTTCCTCCGGTGGACTTATGGACAGTCTGCTTCGTGCGGGCCATCTATAGCAAAAAGGTTTTATTACTCCATGAGAACAGATTTTTAGGTGATACAACTTTTATCAAAAGGAGATAATCAACTTATAAGGGGAGGAACAATGCACAATAACATGATGTATGCACGTGTCGTACGTCCTCACAAACTTCGAAAAATGACAATTACTAGCGGTATATACTGTGGCATACCATGATCTCTCCTACATACGTAACTGATATGTATTACACAATAGCGCTGTTATGTACCTACAAAAAAATCATTTCAGCCCAATTCCCAATGAATGCATAAAAGCGGTAAATTTATCTACACGCTCTACACAAATCCCCAGATGCGCATACAATGGTAGTAACTACCCGAACCATCGTCCTAATGACGGCATCACCACCACATGACGGAAATTCCCACACAAAGGATGCCTTCATACAAACATGCGTATACATGTAAATACTTCGGCATCATATGAGCACTTCCCTAGATCGGTAGTGTATTCGACCATGCTCTCACAACTCCCACTTACCGAGGCATAGAGGCAAATGATCCATACACTACCACTCAAACAAGTGGTACTCATACAATAGCACGCCGTATGAGCAATGAATTAGAAATATGATACAAAGACCCCCAAGTTAGTACTTAAATAAGCCACCTAGAGTCCTTAACTGGGCATAAAGGATATGACCACTAGCAGACTATTAAGTTTTGACTCTCAAGTTTAAACATTGTTTTGTTTTAAATACACATGTGAATAGTAATCTGCTAAACCTTGCTTTGATACCAGCTGTAACAGAATCGACCAATTATACGAGATTAAGTAAGAAAATCAACCGCCGAGGCAGATAATTTAGCAAACTTAAGCCCATATAACTCGTTAGTCCGTGAAACCACGAAGGATTTCAATCCAACCAACATACAAACCAAGATCGTACAAGTTTAGCATCCACAGTTACATATTACATAAAGTTCGCAACGGCAGTTGAATACATCGGAGTTTAGAACATAAGTTATTACAAACCAAGTTCAAAATAAAGTAGCAGAAGCAAATAGTTTCATAATACACGCACACACCCTTAATTTAAATACAGTGCCAGAAGATAGTCACTTTCCACAAAAGCATTAGGTAAGACATACGGATTGACCATTGCCCTTGGTCCTAGTTGTCACCCATCGCCGGATACAGGCAGTTGACGCAATAGCGGTAGTACATCTGACCATCTGCAACAACAATGGAAACAATGCCCTGAGTACGAGAAAGTACTCAACTAGACTTACTCATCTTAAACTAAAATAAAATGACACCAAGGATTATGCAAGGCTTCCTTTTAGTGGGCTAGCTGACTCATTTGCGAAAAGTGTAAGCTATCCTGACTAAACCATTTTAAGTAATTTGCCTCAGGTTTATTATAACTTATCCATCTAAGTAAGCACCTATACTATACCAAACACTTGATTAACCAATAGCATCATGTTACCTCTTGAATTCAGCATTTACAATATCATCCATATAACCATCAGTGTTCCATCATCATTACTATGATGCCGTAACTCAAGTCAAGTGCTCACTATCCAAGAGCGATGGCGATTCAAATCGATTCCTAACTAGCTGGTGATTTATTCCTCACACAAACCACACTCACCGATCAAGTGAGCTACAGATCACTAATGACACTTTCCAGGTAAACGTCGTGGGGTAACAATCATGGACCGCACTACCCAGGGACCGCCCGACTGCCAGGACGCACCTTGGGTTCACTCTTCATGTCCCCGTCTTAGCCCCTTCGGCACCAGTCTGCCAATCTGAGTTTATCCCGGCCTGAAAAGTGTCACTAGCTTCGCGGTCGAAAGGTACTTTATTTGGCCAACTAAATGTGAGGCATGCATTCAACATGACAAGAGGGACGAGCAAGGATCGGTCCTTAATCGACACAGACGAAAAACTACTAGCACCCCCAGAACCTTGTCTGGTTGCCTCCAACTTTTTCTGTTCGGTCTCCAGTTATTCATCAACACATGGTTATTTCCAAGATATCAATCATTCCATAGCTAAAGTAGTCCAGTAACCACCTATCATTTTAGGTGACCAGAAATCACCGATCGCTACCGGTCTAAGCAGGGCTAAACAATTATCCGATCCTCAACTTAACAGGGTAAGAGCATAACAAGGTAGGCAAGGATAGTAATAATGCATCAACGGTTTCACTCAACTCCTATACTTAATGCACAATATATAAACTCATATATATAAAGGGTTGCTTTTATTAAATAGGAGACTTAGAATGCTCCAAGGCTTGCCTCGTTCAAAGGAACTAGGTTGGTGGTCCACACACTCAGGTAGATCCTCCTCTTGCTCGTCTACCTCAAACACCTCCTATGCCTGAGCTTCTTGTGGATCGGACCTGGTCTGCTCCTCCTAAACTGCTACTGGCAACTCCTCCTGCGATCCTGTGTGATGCAAGTGCATAAGTAAACATGTAAATCGTGCATCGGATGCGGTGGTATGCGATAATCATGATGGCATGATATGCGGATGAACACATTGGAGCTTATCGTAAAGACTAGGGACAAAATCTTTCTACAAGGTAGTCTGCATCATCCAAGATCAGTTATTACTAATGCATGTCATCTACTGCATTCTCTTCTGCTAATACTTCTCGTCTATTTTTACACCAACTAACATATAGCCACAACTTAAGTGTTACTACACTTTCACAACACAACCACATTAACTTATCAAGCAACACCAGTAAATGATTTAGGTGCTTCAAAGATACACCAAAGCTTTATTATGAAACTAAATCTACATAAAGAAGATTATTTTATTTCTATTTAATCTATAACATGTATTTCTGGTGCATCTAAAAATCTACAAAAATTACAGTAGAATAGTACTACTCTAGTTAGCCTACCATAAAATTTTCATGGGATTTGGATCAATAAAACAGCCTACACAAAAATGACAAGATATGGCATAAAAATAATCATGAAAATACTTTGTATTATGAAAAGTATCAAATAACAGATTTAGCATTTTTCCTATGTTCTACACAGCAAACATCACTGTACAAAAATTATCATATACATATTTTATACAAATTTTGCCCTCTAGCAAAAATAACAAAAATCAGCAATAAATAGCACTTGAACTAGACATCAATAATTTCCCATAGAAAATGTATGGCATATATTTTTCATACAAAGTGCATCACATAAGAATACTAGCAAACTTGGAATCATTTTTTTCTAAGCTTCCTATGATTTACTATGCATTTTCTAAGAAAATAGCAATTACAAGAATTAAATAAAACCCTATACAAAAGTATCTTAAATTTAGCACACAATATTTTTGTATTGTATATATACTCCTAAGAAGTCTATCAAAATTGGTTTCATCCATTTTGGAGCCAAAATGAGCAAGTTATAATTTTTCAAAGCATTTTTCACAATTTCTGGAAAATTCATTTCTCAAATCTCTTTTAAATCCGACTCTGAAAACGCTACGCACACCCAGTGCAGTGCCCCTAGAACTGTACCTGGTGGCTGACAGTGGGCCTCCCGACCCCACGGGTCAGTGACACCGCGACAGGGAGAGGCTCCGCCGGCCCAGCTCTTGCCGGCGGCGAGCCCATCGGCGGCGCAAGCGGCACAGGGGCGCTCGGGGCACCGAACCGCACCGACCGGTGGCAAGGCTTGGCCGGGTGGCTCATCGGAGCAAGCATGCCGGCGCGCATGGCGCACGGCGATGCTGCCACACGGCGGCCATGCCGCTCTAGTGCACGGCATGGTGGCCGGAGGGGCGCTGAGCTCCAGCATTGCTAGGTGAAGCTGGTGCGCGCGAAAAGAGAGAAGGAGGAGTGGAGTAGCTCACCCGCGCGGAGCCGAGCTCCAGTGAGCAGTGGTGAAGAAAGGCCGGCCAAATTGGCCCCCTTACCTAGACGTTGGTGGCTGCTGGAGGGAGCACGAGGTGGAGTGGGTCACCGCGGAGCAAGGGCCGCGAGGAATTGGACGCAGGTGGAGCAGCGGCGGCGTTAGGCGGTGGCGGAGCTGCGGCGGCTCGCACGGCTCCGGCGAGCACGTCAGGGCGCTGCTGCCGCGAGGAGAAGCGAGAAAGGAGGGAAAAATGGGGAGCTGAAGGAGGGAGCGGGCGCGGACGCTCAAGAGGGCGAGGCGGTGGGACCCGCAGGGTGCCACCCGTCGGCCGGCGCCGGCGTACGGGCGCCACGGGGCATCCGGAGCGTGGTCGGGAGCGCGAGCGCGGCGCGCGGGAGAGGGAGGGAGACGGGGTGGACGGGCCGGGCCGCATCAGCCGTGGGGCCGAAGAAAGGAGGGGCGCGGCCCAGTAACGCGAGAATTGCTTTTTCTTTTATAATTTCAAAACCAAAATTTTCTAACAGTTTCAAATTTCAAATTTTGAAGTAGGAAATGGCATTTTCAAGACTTGACCCCAAAACAAAAGTTGTTCAAAATTTAATTCTCTACAACATTGCTTTAGGGCACATTTTGAAATTCCAAACAGATTTTGAATTAGAGATTCAAAGTTTATTTTAAATAAAAATCCCATTTTTCTAGAATATGTTTAAAAGTAAAATTTGGGAAAATTTTGAATACCAAACTTGCTCCAAAGTTCAAGCTAAATATTTCTAGGTGATTTGCACTAATGACTAAACATGTTTTAATAGCATACAAGCTTGATCATGGCCAAAATTTGTATTTACATAAACGCATGCAACATTCACGTTTCAATGCCATGTTTCACATGTTTCAATTCAAGGGTACACTTACACTACATGTGATAATGAATGCAAAATGATGCTTATGCTCATGATTTAAAATGCTTAATGCATGCTTAAAACCCGAGGTGTTACAATTCCCTTCAGGCCGGGCATATTGAGCTTGAGGTAGGTGTAGTTGGGGACGGCCATGAACTTAGCGAAGCACGATCGACCATGGAGGGCATGGTAGACACTGGGGAAGTCGACGACCTCGAAGGTGAGTGTCTCCATGCGAAAGTTGTTTGGCTGGCCGAAGGTGACATTGAATCGGATGTGTCTGAGGGGTATGACTTCCTTCCCCGGCATGATCCTGTAGAACGGTGACTTGCTGGGGCGTAGGCTACTCTGAGGGATGCCCATCTTGTCGAGGGTGCTGGCGTAGAGTATGTTGAGGCCGCTGCCCCCATCGATCAGCACCTTGGTGAGGTGTGTGGTGCCCACGATCAGGCTGACCACGATCGAGTAGTGCCCCAGATGGGGGACGCGATCGGGATGGTCTTCTTGGTCGAAGGTGATGGCCATCTGGGACCACCTGAGCCATGTTAGGGCAGCGAGGGTGTGGATGACATTCACCTCCTGCTTGGTGATGCGGCGCTGTCGGCGGGATTCATATGCCTGGGACCCCTGAAGGTCATGGGATAGCGCTCGGCCTCAGGGAACTCGTTGTCTTCCACCTGGGCGCCATCCACCGGGTCGTCAGCCTTCGAGGTAGGCTTCTAGGCCTTGCCCTATTGGCCGAGGGTGCTACAGATGTAGCCCTTCATGGTGGCGCAGTCCTTGAGAAGATGCTTTGCCTACCCTCCATGGAACGGGCAGGGGGACTCGAGCGCCTTCTCGAAATGTTTCAGTCGTGCAGCACACCCGTGGGGCTGAGGTCTGGCGACGCGATCGGCCACGGTGACCATCTCCTTCCCACGGTGCTTCTGGTCCTTGTTGTGCCTGTTGCGACGTCGCTGGGATGAGGCGGGATCGTCGGCGCTGTCACCACCACTGAGGTGGCCAATGGCCTTGGCTTTCCCATTAAAGTTGGCCTGGACGGCCTCTACGCCGGTGGCATACTAGGTCACAACATCTAGGAGCTCCCACATCATGCGTGGGGTCTCATAGTCTAGCGTGTGGACGAGCATCTCATAGGTCATGCCACAGATGAAGGCATTGATCATGTCAGTGTCGGTGATGTTTGGGAGCTCATTGCGCTTCTTGGAGAAGCGCTGAATGTACTCTTGAAGGGTCTCATCGGGCCTCTGCTTGCAGTTGCGGAGATCCCAGGAGTTTCTCGGGCGGGTGTGGGTACTCTAGAAGTGGCCGATGAAGACCGCACGGAAATCGCCCCAATAGCGAATGCTGCTGGGTTCGAGCTGCTCGAGCCAAGCTCTGGTTGAGCTTGACAGGAGTAGAGGAAGGTACTGGATGGCGATATCATCGTCTGACCCTCCAGCCTTCATGGTGAGGCGATAGTACTCCAGCCAATGGTCCAGGTTGGTCTCGCCATCATACTTGGAGAAGTGTGTCGGCGGCCAAAAATGCCTGGGTTAGAGGGCCGCCCGGATCACTGCCCCAACACCAGGGAGCCAAAGTGACCCGGGATGGGGCCCCTACCCCATCGCTCAGGGGTATGGGACTATGCCTAAGCGTGGCGCTTGGCCTCAATGGTGTCACGAACATCACAGTTGTCACCAATCTAGTGCCATGTGGGGGGACACCGAGGAGAAAGATCGTGCCTTTGCTTCTATAGAGGCTTGCCACCTTGGGTCCATGGCAGGTCGGAGCTATTGCCGGAGGTGTCGTCGTTGCTCCACGCTGCCTGCGGGGTGTGAGCATCGGAGTGCCCCCCCATTGGTAGTGGCCGTCGTTCGAGACGGCCGAGAGAGCACGACACCGAGAAGCTGACTCTCGACCTGCTGCTCAAGGGTGACACGGAGGAGCCACTTTGCTTCGTTTAGCTACTCGTTGGTCTTTAGGTCTGACGTATCAGAGATGTCTTCCAGGCGGCAAGCTACTGCCGCCATGTTGTACGTCGCGCGGGGGAAGCATAGGCCGCTAGGAGCCCCCGTGCGGCATCGTTGTCATCGCTAAGAGGGTGCACAGTTCGCTGCAACGCAAAGTCCTGCCTTTGGCGCTCGAGCTCTCCCTCGATAGCCTCAAAGTCTACCTGCCGAGCCTGCAAGCGGTCCACCTTCTCTTGAAGGTAGGCTGCGTGGCTACGAGGAATCTGGTCCGGTCGCGTGAGACCGGGTGCCTCCTCATCAAGACCGTCGTCGTTGATGTGGTAGCACATGTGCGGCGGGGCATCGTAGTCGATGTCATCAGAGTCATACTCCAGTCTATTCCCTGAGAGGACCTCGAGGATGGTGCAGAGTGAGGGGACATTAGTCCCTACTGGGCTGGAGAGGATGATGTCGTGCTCCGGTTCTAGCTGGATGGACGCCTCCGCATTCTGTATCCCGAAAGGCAGGTCTGGGAGGTAGTACCAGAAGCGATCATGCGGTGGGAGCACCTCACCGATGGTGATCTAGTGGTAGACGTTGGCCAGCATGTAAAACATCTGGCGGTAGTCCGACACGGTGGGGTTTAGGCCTATACCGTGCCAGATCTGGTGGGCCAGAACCTCGAGATCTGCTCCCAAGAGTCCTGGCAAAGGAGGCGGCACAGGGGCCCATTGCCCAGTGTCGGTGCAGCCCCGTGGAGTGGACGAAGCTCACTGTAGCAGTCAGCGATGTAGGCCAGGCTCCCAAAGTTGAGGCCCTGGCCCAGAGCAAAGGCGCCAGCCATGACGGTGGATTCACCAAGGAAGCGGACACCGCCGTCTGGGGCGGCGTCGCTTGCTCCGACGACGAGGTGGGTGGCTCTGGCCACCGTAGAGCCAGAATCACACTTGACGCTGCCCCATACCTAGCGCGCCAGCTGTCGGAGGGTCAAAATCGTGGCAAGCATGTTGTTCGAGTCGGTGTTAGAGTACAAGGTCTCCGGTGGCTCAAGTGGACTCAAGAACACAAGAATCACGCAGAGAAGACACAACGGTTTATCCTAGTTCAGGCTAATTCGGTCCCTACGTCCAACAGCTGATGATCCTTATACTCAAGAGCACCCAAAATCTGGAGGTCACAACAGAGTGCAACGAAAGAAGATTTGGTAGGGGGTTAGCTCGGTGCTAATCCTAAGGTTGCCTCGCCGTCGGTGGAGTCTCCCCTTCGTCGAAGAGGAAGGAGACGACTGGATACGGTGGAGGAGAGGCTCTCGGTGCCCCTCTTCGGGTTGCCTTGCTCTCAGTGCCCCTCTCCGAGTTGCCTTGCTCTCGGTACAAAGCGGAGGCAGATGGAATGGAATGGAGTGTCTGGTGATCGAATCAGGATCCTCTCCCCTCTAGGTCCGACCTTATCTCTTATATAATGAGATAGGTCGGGTATAAGGCGGTTTGAGGGTTCTAGTCTATGGTCTACGTGCGCCGGAGTCTAGGAGGGGCTTGCAGCGGTGCATTGTGGACCGTCGAGATGTCTTGCAGCCGAAGAAGCCTGGACATCGTTCGGCTGCTCTATTTTGACACTGCGTGTCAGGTGGTGTTGGCTTGGACCAGCCTCCCCAAGTGAGACCTTCTAGAGTCTTTTTGATGGCGAAGGAGGTCGGCTCCGAGGGCTGACGCGCGGGCTCAGAAGCCCCCGAGCCCCCGGAGGCCGCGGGAAGCTTTGTCTTCTTGTGTCACACCCCGGACATGACCTTGTCGAAGGAGCAGTTGGCAGAGGCGCACCTAGGGAGCGGTGCCAGGGAGCCCCCGGACATTGGTAGCCTGGGGCTTGTCTTCTTGTACCTGGGCCTTGGCTGGCACCGTTAGCCGGGCAGGAGCCAAAGACCGGACTTGGTTGCGCCGTAGATCAGGAGCCCAAGGCTCGGGGCAGCCCCCTCGAGCCCCAGGTGGAAGCTGCGGTTGAGTCAGGCTCGGCTGAATCTCTTTGTCAGAGGGTGCGCGCGAGCATGCCTGATGGGCATAGCCCTCGAGCGATCCTGAAGGGGTCGGTCTAGGGTCTTCTTTGTTCGGGAACCACTGGACCCGAGACTTAACATACATGTATGTTAGGATCTCGTCAAGAGACAACCTAGTAAGAAGGGTAGGGAGCCGCCGCCGCTTCAACCTAGGAGTTCCGGTCAGTTGGAGGGAATGAGGATTGACCGATTGAGGAGGGCCTGACGTTTTATTTCGCTAGATTTAGATTAGAGCGGCAACTGTTACGGAGCGGCAAATGGATTTCTAGGTGGAAATTTTGGTGGGATAATTTCAGTCAATGTTTTAAGGAGGGAAACTAATATTCCACACCTCTCGACTGTGGATTTCTGGTGCTTATATCTAAAAGGAATATCTAAAATATACTATTATATTTCGCTATCTAAAAGAAAATTTGCCGGACATCCTGTACGGTCCTTATATTAAAAAATATACTACTAGATTTCGCTATCTAAAAGTTACTTTACGAGTAATAACTGCGTATACTAGTTTTGTGATAGTATTAATAATATGTACCAAATTAGTCTATTTTAAAGTAATGACTAATGGCATCAATTTAATGTGGCCAATTATATTACTTTCTATTAATAAGACAAATATTAATGAAAAATAGTTTCTTGATACTTGGCATTCTACTTAAAAGTAAATAATAAGGGAGTTGCTACATTTTAGGTGCTTGAATATATGTTCATCTAGTTTTGAAATGATTATTTAGGATCGTAATAAATTCAAATGAAAAAGTCGTCAACTATAAAGTTGCATAACTTCTCGAAATCTATCACTTTTGTTTTGGTCATTTCTCCATCCGAGGTTGTTTGAAAATTTTGAATTTGAAATGCGAGGAAATTCACATGATTTTTTCTTGGATAGATGATTTCAAATGAAAGTCATCAACTATTGGACGGTCATCTTCGTTGGATAAATAATTTTAAACAAATAAGTTGTCAACTACAATGTTGCATAACTTTTGGAGATTTACAATTTTTGTTTTGGCTGTTTCTCCGTCCGAGATCCTTTTCTACCACTACACACTCACTTGTAGCTTTAGACATATGAACTCCTTTGGTATTAACTATATAAAATCTTATGATACATATTTGGATATCGAAATAACCCCAAATGAAAAAAGTTTGAACTATAAAATTGTAGATCTCAAAAAGTACTACAACTTCAGTATAAAGTTCGTCTTCATCGGACATCATATGAGAAAGTTACGAAGCTTTTTGTGCAACCTATCAGAAGGTTATGAAATGTTATAAAAAATCAATGTCCCACGTTTACTAACAAATGCATGTGTGGTCTAATGGTAGAGATGGGTTTAGTTCTTTGGGGGTCGTGGGTTCAAATCATGATGATGGAAGTTGTTTTTTTTATTTTTTATTTTCTAGAAATCACATTTTGAAAGGCGTTTTTTTGTTTTTTAGAAATCGGACCTAGGCTATGGCGACATTTCATTTCAGTCTTTGTTTTTTAGAAAATGCACCTAGGCTATGGCGCACATGTAGACATTTCATTTCAGTCTTATACCTTCAATGTTAATATTTTGATTGTTTTTTCAACATATTTCCTGCCGACAGAGATAATGGGCATGTTGCACTGGATTTATGATGGACATATAAACAATTATACCCTGAAATCTCAAATTTCAAATGTTATCTCTGTTTTGCCGACACCATACAACTTCTGACCCCATACAATTACATTCTGAATTCTCAAATATAAAATTGTCAAACACTGAACATCACGTATGTTGAAGTTTTCTATAGTAAAAACTTAGAGGAATACACAAAATAACAACTTGGCAAATGACTCAAGATGTTCATGCGTTGCAGCGATGATGTTGGTTACTGGACCATGACCTGAATAATACAGACAGTTAAAAAGAAACTTGTCAGCTGGTACATAATCTTAGTACAACTATACAATATTAAACAGTACAAAAATCAAACATATTTGACCTTTAATTTTGTTGGGCTAATCTTCTTGATCAGAACTTATGCTAGGATCTACATTTTTTGCCTCTACAGTTGTACCCTCTACATCTCTTCTAGTCCATGAATGACTATTATGTGCTTTAGTAAAAAGGTCCTCAAGAGTACTAACATGATAAGGTTCACATTCTACATCATTCCATTCTTCTCCCATTTCAAATACATCTCTAGGCTTCATCTTCAATGCAACTGACCATCCTGGGTTGTTATAATCATCTTTGACATAGAACACTTGGTCAACTTGATTGGCAAATACAAAAGTCCGTCCATGCTCGGGAGTCAGCTGGATGTCGTAGCGCACCATCCTTGATGCGCTCTTCATCATGCCACCTTAGGAGAGGTGCTGTTTCTTTGCACATAAACAGTCTTTTTAGCCTGTCTTTAATAGGAAAGTATCTTAATACTTTACAAGGCGTTGCTTTCCTTCTTTGCTTCTTTGTTAGTTTGGTTTCAGGTTCCATACCTTTCCACCTAGAAGCCTTGCACTTTGAGCAAAAATCATCATTTTCCTTGTCTTTCCAAAATAATTCACAATCATTTGGGCACGCATGAATGCTTTCATAGCCCAAGCCAAATTTGGAAATAATTTTCTTAGCCTCATAAAATTTTTTGGGAAGTTCCTTTCCATTTGGAATAGCCTTCTGCAAAATACCAAGTACATCACCTAAAGATTTATCTGACCATTTGTTCATGGATTTTACATTGAACAAAAGCACAAGTAAAGTTAGTAGCGTTAATTCACATCCTGTCCATAAAGGCTTTTTTGAATCTTCAATCAATTTATAGAACTCTTCTGCTTCTAAATTTGGCCCGCTGACAGGTGGATTCGGAAGATTTACGGCATTTGTCATAGGTATGTCATCATACATGTGATAAAATGCATCATGAAGCAGCTGACTCATGTTATCATGCATTTCTTCATTCTGAGATTGTGGTTGTTCATCAACGGTGTGCTGCACTGAAGGGTCACTATGAAAATCCCATTCTTTATAATTCTCAAGTATCCCATTGCAGACCAAATGTTCATATATTTCATCCCTGGATAGGAGACTAGTATGCACGCATGTATGACATGGACAATAAATCTTGGTATCTTTGGGCTTATCTTTAAATGCAAATTCAACAAATCCTTCTACACCAGCTATGTACCGAGTAGAATCTTTAGGATAGCCCAAAAGAAGCTTGGTGATTTTTAAATCCATTGTAAAACCATAAAAAGCTCTTGCTGTGTATAAATAAATAGCATCTGTAGGTTCATATTTATTTATCATCGTATAGTTTGGATAAGTTACATTATCACAAGTATTGCCTAAGGCAATAAAGATCAGAAAATTATAAACCAGCCAATTGTAAAAGGTTAACCAAAAGGAAAGAAGATTTCTAGCTTCTAGGGAGGAAGATTGCTATTTTGGTTTCAGTCAGATAATTAGGAGACTACTCCAGCTAGAACAGAAAATGAGCCTAGCAAATCATACATATTTCAGTTTCAGAAAATGAGTCTAGCTGGTGTAGCAAATTTCACTTTCAGTTAGCAGACTGCTCCAGCTCTTTTCAGCACCAGTTTAGAAAATCACAGATGTACTAAATAAAAAAATATCACTACATACTGTGGTTCAGATACATCCGAGCCAGATCTCCTATTGTTTTCAATGCTAAAAATTGCATGTAGCAACTTGAGCATTACAAACACTATGGTATGATGTCACTGAATTTTAACAGTACTGCTTCAGTAAAGGGCTAGCAGGACACAATAGTCAAGTCAGTGCCGGCAAGCATGACCCTTGATTTCGATTTAATTAATTCAATGGAGTACTCACAGCTCATGCTTCAGGGTCAAATTGCACGATCTCAACGACAAAGAGGGTGTGGTTTGCAGGCTGATTGGCTTAAGCAGTTGGAGACTTGAAGACATACGTACCGGCCTGCTGCTCAGCTAGCAGTCGCTATCTCGCCGATGGCCTCGTCCGCCGCTGCTGCTGGTGTGGTGTTGCCCAACTTGCACGGAGCCACGAAGAACACGGAGATGATGGGGCGACGCGGCACGGACAGGATGATTTGGGGGCTTGGGGTAGGCGGGGGTGGGGGTGCGGCGGACGGGTTACCGCCACGGCACCAGGCAGAGCGGCGGCGGCCGTTGTGGTTAGGATGTGTAGAACCTGGGGAAACCACGAAAAGGGTTTTGTCCTGCTCAAATCTGTTTGTAATGTAATTTAAAGAATTTAGTGAATAAAAATTGTATGAAACAGATTCCAGCTCAGTTGGTCAGTTCGGATAGGTGGCATGTAAGAGGTCCGCCGTTCGATTCTTGTTGGAAGGTCCGCCGTTCGATTCTTGTTGGAACCAGAATTTTTTTTGTTGCTACGCCAGTAGCTGGTGATTATATTATATAGATAAAAAAACTAAAAAAACACAGACCTTGTTACGCCAGTAGCTGGTGGAGGGAAAAAAATAAAAAAATAATAGTACAGCTGGTCAGGGAAATAAAAAATAACACAGACCTTGTTACGCCAGTAGCTGGTGGAGGGAAAAAAATAAAAAAAATAATAGTACAGCTGGTCAGGGAAATAAAAAATAATTTAATAGAGCACATGGAGGGGCAAAAGACCCTACGGCTGAACAACAGATACGGATAACCTGTTCCAACATTTCACATGTGCTGCTGCTGCATTATTAGCAACACATAAATTAAATGTTGGTGGGTATCCGTTGCTAAATAGGGGTTTGTCTAGTAGTGCCCCCGAGCCCTAGGTGGAAGCTGCGGTTGAGTCAGGCTCGGCTGAATCTCTTTGTCAGAGGGTGCACGCGAGCATGCCTGATGGGCATAGCCCCCGAGCGATCCTGAAGGGGTCGGTCTGTGGGTCTTCTTTGTTCGGGAACCACTGGACCCGAGACTTAACATACATATATAGGATCTCGTCAAGAGACAACCTAGTAAGAATGTTACAAAAGCTACGCCACAAGAATTTAGCACCCCGCAAAGATCAACTAGAGAAGAAATACTACGGGATAGTCCAGGAAGGGTCACTAGAAGGTAAGGAAAATTAATACATTTATCATGCAATAAATTTTATCATACATCTAATTGTCGTGCCATACTTCTGTGCAGCAGGTTTGCGTCCCTATTAGGAGACGACAGCTCTTCACAAACTGACCCTACTAGTCCTGTGAGAATGCGTACCGTGGCTGCACCAAAAGATGACTCTAAAGAGAAGGTTGCATATTGGATGAATTTTTTTTGTGATATATAGAAACTTTATTTGTGATGAGATGTAAGCTCATGTCTTATTTCATGAGCTTTGTCTTCGTTTAGAGCACAATTATGGTTTTGTGACATCAAATTGTTTAGACAAAATTCGTGGATTTTTGAGATGTACTCAATATTATTATGCTTCTTATCGCGTGGTATGCACATAATTTTTATGCCTTCAATTTTTGTTGTGCTAATTAATATTATGCCTGCAATTTTTGTTGTGATCATTACTATTTTCAAGGCGGCGGCGGCGGCCTGCTTGCCTGCCTGCCAAGGCGGCGAGCGTCCAGGCGTATGTATGAGCACGTACGTACCACCTGCACGTACGTAACAGCAACCAACAAGTACGGAGCGGCACGAACGAGCACAGGCGACGTACGAGCGGCACGGCAAAACAACAGAAGGGCAAAAAGTCCATTCAGGTGACAAATACATGGACAAATACAATAAGGGACTGTTTGGATCTCTTTGCTTTAGAGGAATTAAAATCTACTTAATATATTAGACTATTTGACTTGGAATTTAACATTCCATAACATTCTCATGCTCATAAATAAGTCTATCTCAAGTTTATAGAGTGAGAGATAGAAAATGATTCTATAGACCACTATGTTATAATTCTATTCTTTAACTTATACCATACTCTTTATCTCGCTTCCCTACAATAGAAATGCAACATATAAGTATGTCCCTGGATGTCTAACAATAAATATACAAATATATTCTATATATAACTATATTAGCTTTATTAATCTATGTCTAAATTATAATTATTAGAATGAATTCAATTTTAAGGATAAAATGGACCCTTAAAAGGAAAAATACACATAATGTCATGAGAATAAGAGTCCAACGTTTGGAGGGTTATTTTTACGAAATCGACGATTGGAGTTCTAAAACTACGAAGCGCAACGATTGAAGTGATAAATAAGCAATTTTCTCATAAAGGGCTCTGGATCTTGGAAAATACTAATCGTGCAAAAGATGAAATATTTGAGGAACCTGCAGAACTGGAATCTGAATGGAATTCAGATGACGATGAATATAGGGATGGAAATGTCGTCCACTACCAACACTTGCATCCTTGGGTTCCATCCTTTCAAAGAAATCGTCTTCTTGAACGAATCAGTGCGCAGAGGGTTGGCGTACCACTTGAATAGCTCAAAGCTTGAATCCTTGGGCGACGTACTCCCTCCGTCCCAAAATATCTGTCGTTTTCGTTTCCCGAGAAACAATTTTGACTAAATATATATTAAAATATATTAATATTTATAGTACATAATTGGTATTATTGGAAAGATCTTTGAATCTAGTTTTTTAATAAATTTATTTGAAGATACAAATGTTTCACGTATTTTCTACAAATCGAGTTAAACTTATGGTACGGAAACAAAAAAAAAACAACGGATATTTTGGAACGGAGTATGCCCAAAATACTACTCCAAGTGGGTCATGCAACGCTTCATGGAAGCATGTTTTCCGTACACACAATGTAGATCCGTGATGGGAAAGATGCCAAGCTAACACACAAATATACATGACATGCGATTACCAGGTGGACAAGAGGAATCCGACATGCGCCTTAATTAGACAATTTGCATGAAAAGACATGGCTGAAAGTATTGTTCGTTGATTTGTTGTGAGAAAAAAAACACTATTTCAACTAAAAAGAACAAGCTGAAAAATATGGATTATAAAACAAACGAATAGGGCCTTGGTCCATATTAAAACCAACAAGCTCTTCTTGTAGCGCAGATATTCGGCGATGGAAACCTTTGTGATCTTCACCGTCGGATCCTACGCTGAGTTGCCAGTAATAGAGATTTTCACCGCCGGCTGTAATGTATGCCGCTGCCTTCTACCTTCTAGCATGCTGTGAAACTTCTTATCATTATTGCGGGTTTAGTAGTGTGTGGTGTAGAGGGGAGAAAAATCGACCATGAAAAATGTTTTCGTTCGGTGTACGATCCGCCGCTGGTTTTTCACCCCATTGCGCTCTGCTAGCCTTTGAACCGGACATGAAACATATAACTGCCGGTTTGAAAGTGCTGGCGATGAAAATGTTTTCTGTAGTGCTAGCAACATGCGCATGGGGAACCATCAGCTAGAGGCGCAACGTGCACGCATGAATTGAACCAGCTGACGATGAGCGTAGCATAGGGTAGTAGATCCATTGGTATTCTTTTTTTTTTTTTTTTTTTTTTTGCTTCTCATTGGCATCAAATTTGTTAAGAGCCAATCATGACGAAGTAATCTCATGCCATGAATCAAACTTCACATGGATTATCCTTATCTCTACTACTAAAAATTTTACAAGAGAATCGTTCACCGGACGAGAAAAACTACCGCACGCTCCTTCGCTCGCCCGGCCTCGCGAAACCGTAGTCCACGACGCGTCCAGTAAAAAAGGAAGCCGCACAATCTCCGCGCTCGCAATCCTTCCCATCCTTCCGTGAGCCATGAGCCCACAAACCCACAAACGTCACGGCACCTGCTTCCGTCGTGAAGTTGGGTGCACTGATGCCGGCTCCTCAACCTTGGCTGGCCGTGGCCCTCTTCCCATGGATCTCAGGAAGAAGGTGGCTATGGCAGACGCAGCAGCCCTCCCCAACCTCGACCTCGACGACGGACGTGATAGCCCTCCCCAACCCCGACGGCGGCCACAGCAGCCACGGCGGCGGCCTCTCGTTGGTGCCGATGGCGACCGCGGCAGCCGCACCGGCGGCCTCTGCTTGGTGTCGATGGTGGCAGCAATGGATCCCTGGCGGCTTCTTCGGTTCATTTGGCAGCGGATCCAACGGCCAGAAATTCCACACGATGGCGATCCAACGCACTGCCTTCTGACAACCGGTTGATAAGGTAGCGTCATCCCCATCGCTGCCATCGCGCGACCACCCTCATCTTCGCTCGTGCCCTCGCTCCACGGGCGGCCGGCTGCCGTCGTCCGCATCCGCCACATCCCCATTGTCACCTAGAGTCTTCAGCCGTACTCGCCGTCATCGAACCAAGGCGGGCACCGTCATCCTCGTCCGCCACCCCCAATGTCACCCTCACCCACCAGGGTCTTGCACCATCTTCACCGTCGCAGGCGCCGCCGTCAACCTCACCAGTCGATCCCTTCTCCCTCGGTGCTGCAGAGCCCAACGAAGACGGGGAGACGCAGCTCGTTGCCGCGGCAGGTTCGTCGAGATCCAGGACCTCCATTCTCACACACTCAACTAGATCCGGTCAAGGCAGCAGGCAGAGGAGCAGTCCACCGGCCGAAGCATTTCTAGAACTGCCTAGATCGCCTTCGCCTTCTCTACGACCGCCCTAGCTCTCCCAGTTATTCTTTCACGTCATATCCGCTCCCAAGTATGCCTCGCCTCCAGATCCCCTCCCCCGATGCCTCACCGGTATCATCAGCGCCCGTCCACCTAGATCGCGTGCACTGATCTGAGAATGACCGTGCCGGTAGTTTGAGCTAAGGAATCGGGGCCGAAGAGTAAGGCAGAGGATTCCACTCAGGCACAAGGTAAGTCGCTTGTAATGTAAATTTTAATTTAATACGTATTTAGTTGCAACCTTGCTTCTCTGGATCACATGGATTTAAGCCGTTCACACACGGGTACCCTAGATTCATTGAGAGGTCAATGTGTTGATGAATTGTCCCATTCACACATGCAGCTACGTGCATGCTTTTCTGAAATTTTGTCCACAACTTTTTGTTTGTTTGTGCATCTTAGTACACACCTGCTGCTAGAGTAACAGTCCCTAATGCAAGGGAGTTAATTGTGCAGTCTTATCATGTTTATTTTCTTGCTCCATGAACAATAGGTTGCCATGTCTGATTTGTTCTCATGGTATTTGTTTGTACTTCTACCCATTGTTCCGATATCATGCACACACTGAATTGCAGTCAAGTAGGTTCTACTTGAGCAGAGGTCATGGCTGTCAGAAGAAAAAGCTTTTGTCGTCCATTGCTGCCGGCATCAATATGCAAGATTAATTTGCAGGATAGCGTGCTTTTGAAAATCTTACCATCTCTATCAACATGATTTATACAGATGTGGTAGAACTAAAAGGGTCCAATAGAGAATGCATTGTTTCAAATATTTATTATCCCACTTTACTAGGAATAATGATGACATTTGTTGCCGATGGATAGTTCAGTATGTAAAGCATCTGCTAAAGTCATCTCTAATCTATTGATTTAACCTGAACAGAAGATATATTGAATGAATCACACTATCATATTGGTTGCTTCCTGAAACTATATTTGCAAGGTTATGTTTCCTAAAATTTTAAATTCGTAGAGGATTCTGTTTCTTTTTCTTTATCAGTTGGGTGTAATAATGTCATGACTGGATTCTCTGAATAAAAATATCCATATAGATCTAACTACAGTATATAGAATTATTTGTATGACCGTAGGGGGTTGGGAGCCGTGGCGCGTCACGGTTCCCCGTCTATCACAAGATCAACTCGAAGATCCCCTCTGGCAAGACCACTCGTGGAACCGCGAGTACCGGTGGTTGATGCCATCGTCAACCCCACCAATGAGGTCAGGATTCTCTCTGCGTCTGCTCATTCTAGCTCTATAATGCTGCAATTAAGATGCCAATGGCTAGTACCATGTGGTTGTGTAAATTAGACACTAGCAAATAATATCATGTTTGCTCTTAATTTCTATTACGATTATATGTTTGCTCTTACACTAGCAAATTACAGTGCCACAGTGGAACTATAAAAGGTTCATGTATTTATCACTGCCCAGATTAGTCTATTACTTGTTCAGTGCCCTGCATTTCTAATTATATTCTAATGATGGTTGAGCCAATACCTTCAAGTTTGAAGAGTTGATCAGAATTTGCTACAATCCTGATGGAACTCACATCTTTGGTGGATAAAGTAATGGAAACCATGAAACATATCATTGTTGTTTGTGGCCTTGTTTGAGGCATTGGATTTATCACTTGAAACAGGTAAAAATTTTCTAGAAGCTCTTTCATTTATGCATGATCAATAAACATAGTTATTATTGACAAGAGCTAACAAGTGCTATTGTCATCTTGAGCAGCATTGCACTTGTGTCCAGCAAAAAGAAAAATTGTTTCCATTCAATGTAAATATCAGGTGTCCTCATGTTTTTGCTCTATGGCAATCAATGGGACAGTATTGGGCTCTATCTGATGGCAAGGACATTGGTTGCTCGGTGCCAGAATAGCTACTGATCATCGATTGTATCCAATCTAGGTCCTTTGCAAATTTCCTCATCCTCAGTTAGTGTCATTTAATTTGGAGTGTTAGAAACAATGTCGTGCAAGCTGGAGAACAGATCTCCACTAGTGAATTTTGTTTTGTTCCATTGCAGAGATCCGAGGAGATGGAGGCAATAGTATTAGTATGGACTTGCTCTTAGTCTGTCTAAATGAAAACTGCTAGTAGCCTCAATTGGATTACACTGTTGAATGCTAACAAAAGGTTTCTATGTCAGGTCTACATAACTTATTTTAGCTATGTGGCCTATAAGAGATAGTGAATTAGCATGGTTATGTTTGAATCAGGGTAGCTAGCCATTGTTTTTCTCCAACATGCAATTGAGCGCGTCAATGTATTAAGATAGAATGAACGACTGATTTCAAACCACCTCCATGGCATGGGTTAGCCATTGTTAGAAACTTTTGTTAAGACTATAAACCATCAGCAGAATAAATTCTTTCATCTGTCATCTTGATTCAAGCTCATAATATCATTTTTTGTAATGGTACAACACACTTTCATCCTTGCATTATCGTGATATTATTTTTCTCCCGTTGCAACGCACGGGCAATTACCTAGTTTAATCTAAAAGGCTCATGTAATCACTGAATAGATGTGTCAGTTTGAGGTATGTTCACCATCTATAAATACCTCCAAGGTCAATCAACAAAAACACAATTCCATCATTCTTTGCTCTTGCTCTCTTTACATTCAAACACGTTATGAGCCACATTGCTCAAACTGAGTTTCCTAAGAACACAAGGTGCTCATTGCAATTCATCAAGAATGCACAAGAAAAAAAAAGGTACCCACAAGAACACAAAGAATAGGAAGCAGAAGATTGACTCAAAATCAGTCAGTCCTCTACTACATTCATACGGATCTCAACAAGTTCCATCAAGAATGCAAGGAACTCAATAGGTTTGAAGTCCTCTGCACCACCAAGAACATCGGCAGGTTCATATTTCCTCCATTGTTGTGGGCCGGTCTCCACCACGGAACTCGAAGGCATCGGTGACACTATATGTCCTTGACCAACCATCTGTAGATTGATGCATATATGTGCCGACATGGAGCTACATGAGAGGGACACAAAGATATATCCCTCAGCTTTGATAGTATGTCGACCACCTATGTCCATGTTGAAGCGCATCTAAGGATCACCGCTTCTCCGCTTGCTCAACTACCCCTCAAGGTAGACTCTAACGTGAGCACTAGACTATTAGCCATATCGATCATGAGGTACACCAACATCCTCGAATCCACTATAGTGCTCTTCGCCTTCGCCCACAGGGAATGGCCACAAGAGCCCCTCACAATCGAAGTCCTAAGCATCTCACAATCTCCAATGGATTGCTTCAAGTGACCACCACCACCACTCCATGCCATCTAGGTGGGGGCAACCACCAAGAGTAACAAGAAATCTGTAGCCAGCACGATCACTAGTCACTAAATGCAAACTCTCAATGCAAAAGCACTAGATCAACTCCAATCTCACCAAATGCAATCTCAACTAAGCAAACATAAGTAGAGAGGTTTCTTGATCTCTACAAGGTGTGGTCATCATATGGGAGTGCCAAGAGTTGTGAAAAACATGACAACACCCTCCATTTATAAGCCCACTCAAGAAACTAGTTGTTACCCACTTAGTGGGGTTTCTTTGAATTTTAATTAGACTTCTTTGTATGAATTTGATTCTAATCCATTACCACATGTATCTGCAAGATACTTCTTATTTTATCTATAAGCTATAATAGTATGACACTATGCATCATGTTCTTCGGGACAGAGAAATCTGCGCCCTAAGACAATCGCATTACTGCCATCATGGTTAACATTGTTATGTGGGTAAGTTTCAACCTTTTTTAGATATATAAAGGGTAAGTTTCAACTTAAAACCACCTGATTTGCAGCAAAAAAAAAAGAGTAGTAGGAACAGTTGCTGGGGAAGCTCAACGCAGCATCACTATCTCTTGTCAAAAAAAAAAGCACCACTATCTTTACGGGCTTGCGTGTACTGTATGGTGCAGATCGTCTGCTCTATTAACCGATGATACGCCCATGCGTGAGCGCTGACGCATGAACAGATAAAGATATATATGCAAAAGCATCACGAGGCCATGCCATCCTCGAGCAAAGCTTGCCTCGGTTCTTGGCTTCTTGCTCTACTATCTGTCTCTTCCTCTGTTATCCCCTGGAGACTTTCTGGATAGCTTGTGGGTCCCAGCTGGAAGTCACTCAGACTTGGCAAAGAATCGTCTTTCTTTTCTGTTGAATTCAACTCTGCTCTAGCAGTCTAGACCTATCTATTCTACTCAAGGGATTAGGAGCAGAGACCGGAGACTTGGGGGCTCACCTGCTACTCAAGAGTCGAGAGTCTATCATTATCTTGGCTACACCTGCACCTACTGTTGCTGCTGATTGAGGAGGAGGAGACGACGGCCATGGCGACCGCCAAGCCCATCCTGTACAACGCCTGGATCAGCTCCTGCTCCCACCGTGTTCGCATCGCACTCAACCTCAAAGGTGAGTAGGTGACTCTAGCACTTCTTGAAACTCTGGGCTCTGAAGCTGGTTAGATTGCTTCGGTTGGTTGTTTGGCATAACCGAGCTTTATCTTACAGAATAATTCAGCAAAGCATATGGCAAAAACAAGGGAGCCGGCTTCTTGATGCTATATGACCTCGAGCTCTTGTCCTCTTTTTTCAGTCTAGGATATGCCTCAAGTTTCGCAAGAATTAGATACATACTCGTCTATTTTTGGACAAATTCGGAAGTTTGTTCAGTTAGGGGTTAGCAATGGCTACCGATGCTAGCAATTCTGTATTTCTTGGTCTATTAATGTAAAACTGTGACTAGTTAGTTGTTCGACAACCCCAAGAATATTTTGTTGCAAGTACTTTTTTTTCGAAAGATCTTGTTGCAAGTACTTGAGAACTACCTGTCTATTGACAGAACAAGAACAGCTATATGCAACACATTTGTTTTAGTCTGTGCTCCCACTGGTCTTGTCAGTGATGATAGTTTTTTTTTGTTTGCTTAACGAACCTGATATTATGTTAATTTGTGCCAACCTCTTTCCAGAACTAACTAATTCAATCTGTCACATATTAAATAAATGCTTTATTATTCTAAAACCTGAATGATACTTTCTGGGCTTTGTTAATCATGAAGGTGTGGACTATGAGTACAAGTCGGTAAATCCCAGGACAGATCCAGGTAACTGCAACGCCTTGACACATTTTGTGTATTTCAGTTGGCATCTCATTCTTGAGTTTACACTTTACAATCAATGGGACAAAATGTTATCTAAAAAATTTGATGTTACTTTTTGTGGAAAGCTCATGGTTTAATGGAAATTCCATCTCTATGTCTTCCCTTTCATAGATTATGAAAAAATCAATCCAATCAAATATATTCCAGCATTAGTAGATGGGGACATAGTCGTTTCCGATTCTCTCGCTATCTCATTGGTGAGTTACAAATGTTGCTTCAGCAGATTTTCATTGTGTAATTACGTATAAGTTCTTTTGGCATGCCAATGCATGCATTTCTTAGTCACTAACAAGCTATCGGAATGAGCAGTATTTGGAAGATAAATATCCTGAGCATCCTCTCCTGCCTAAAGATCTCAAGAGGAAAGCTCTTAATCTTCAGGTCATGTCCAGATCAAAGTCTCGTTGTATCTTGTTCACAGAAGTAAAATAAAAATCTGACCAACTATTTGTATCCGGGGAACTATATTTGTATCTTGAATTTACCTTTCCGGTATGGTATCACATATACTTGCTGTATATTGACAATGCTATCAATCGAAGAGGTCAACACACTCTTATCATCATTTGGCATCTCCTTTCCAATGAGTCTTTCACTTTCTTGGCACAGATTGCAAACATTGTTTGTTCAAGCATTCAACCTCTTCAAGGCTATGCGGTTATTGTGGGTATTACCAGTACCTAGCTACAGCTGATGAGGCTTTGGGCATGTACAAGATCTATTTACATAATTACTTTACAGGGTCTTCATGAGGGTAGGATGAGCCCAGATGAGGGCCTTCATATGTTCAAACTTATATCGACAAGGGATTCAGAGGTGTGATTTCCTGAAACTTGATGTTTGCAAAGTAAAAATGTCTCTTCTTTTTCCAGTACATAGACTCAAGTCATGTATTCAAATCTAGCAATGCAGCTGTGTTGGAGATTAAGCTACTTGTTGAACATTGAGCACTATAATGCACCTTCAATCCCAAATAAGCAAAAATGTACTTTGTCTCAGTTTCATTCTTTCAATATTACTTACAATGGTAATTTTGATTCAACTATTTTCGTCAGCGATTGAAAAGCTCTTGGAAGGATGTGAGAGTAAATATGCTACTGGAGATGATGTCCAATTGGTTTGCTTTGCTACCCAACCTTTTAATAATACACATTGTTTTGCTTTGATCAATCACTTAGAAATGGTCTCTAGAGTTGCATCATCATATCAACCATGCATAGTGTTTTTTTCTCTGAACTACATTTCAATTTAGTTTAGTCTTTTGACATACAACTTTGAGAAAGGGGGAAAATTGTGTTCGTGCCCCTGTCCAGTACTTCAATTGTGATTTTGCCCCTACTTTTCCAACTTTGTGATTTTACCCTTACTATTTTCAAATGAATCATCCGTTTGCCCCTGCTTTGGATGTCCATTAGATGGGCAGGGAATAAAGTAATTTAAAAAATTCTAAACCTGAAAAACAAAGGCAAAATTCACAAAGTAAAAAAAAATATAGGGGCAAAATCACAATTCCGATACAAAACAAGGGTATAAATGCAAAAGCCCCTTGAAAAAGTGTCATCTTACTTGAATTTTAGTAAGAATTAATGCACTACAAAACAATTTGGCATCATTTGTGTTTCCTTTGGTAAGTGATCTGAACTAATTCAAAGTTTGCATATTTTGTGCTCATGGATAGGGAGATGTGTTTCTTGAACCACAAATACATGCTGGCATAAATCGCTTCCAAATCGATATGGTACCTAACGTTTCATCTTCTAGTCCATGTAAAACAAAATGGATAGTGTGAACCACGACCACCCTACTTATTCAGAAACTAGCTTCAATAAGTTATTGCTTTCTTGCAGTCGAAGTACCCGATCTTGGAAAGGCTCCATGACGCATACATGCAAATTCCCGCATTCGATGCTGCCCTTCCTAAAAATCAGCTGGACGCACCTTCATCATAAAAATCAAGATTGTCTCAATAATTTGCATGTCCTTTTGTAATAATTTGGATAGGGAGCCACCGCTTCCTCCATCCTGCAGTACTCTGGGTTATAATCTTAGCTTACCCTTTCTGTCATGACTCAAGAGTAAACGATTGACACTTTGCTCTTTCCCTAATGATGCCCACTTTGCTCTTTCCCTAATGATGCCCATACTTTGTATGAACTCTAAGTGCTTCTCATTCTGAATATTATGGAAAGTACAATGATTTTGCATGAGACTATTCGTGAGCTACACATAAAAAAATGGAATCATTTTCAAAATTAATTTTGAGAAAGCTTATGATAAGGTTAATTGGGAATTTTTTACATCTAACATTAAGACTACGGGGGTTTGATCATTTGTGGTGTCATCTGGTGAAGACATTTGTCCAAGGAGGCAATATTAAATTGAATGACCAAATAGGGTCTTACTTCCAAACTAGGAAAAGGTCTTAGGTAGGGTGATTCTCTTCCACCAATCTTATTCAATATTGTGGTGAACATTTTGGCTATTGTCACACCCAAAATTTTCTATTTTTGGGTTGTGCATGAAAAACACTAAATGAAATAAATGATTTTAATATTTGAATAAAACTTATCTGATAAATTAAGTTGCTGCTAATTTAAACGTAGAAAACTGTGGTTTAAAACTTTTCCATATTAATTTGACAGGCTTTTCATGATGTGATGTTTGCTTGTTGCTTAGCTTGGTGTTCTGAGCGAGTAAAAATTTTCAAGACACGTTTAGTAGGTCATTTATCTTTCTCCGGCAATTCTATTTTTTTCTTTCTAAAAACAAATCCTTGCTTTCTCAAGCTTAATTTCTTTTGTTTGGAGTTACCCAAAAGTACTCTTTCTTCTGCTATAAATAATTCAATTGAGATAATCAAAATATCTCTAATATCTTTGCTGGGGAATTCTCTGAATTTTTGCTGAAATCTTTTCCCATATATTTGAGTAGAATCTAATCTATTAGATGCCTCCAAATATCTTTTTATGAGCCAAGTATTTTATTTGGGATCCCAGCAATCCACTCGAGGTTCAATTGTGGCCACGTCTTATTGATCATTGGCTTGTACTTGGCTCCATACCTTGCTTCTAGACCACGTGCCAACGTTGACTGCTTCCGTTGATTGCTCCCTTTCCATCGCTCAAGCAGACCATATATCCTTTATGCTTATATATAGATGGAATATAGATGCCAGCCTGTTGCTAACTCAGGATCTGTTGCTACCAAAGAGGGTAACTATATATTTCCTTCCAAAAGGCTACACACGCCCAAGGACTCCAGGTCAATCTCCATCATCATGTTTTTCATATGACTATCTCTTTTGTCTATAAATAGCAATCAGCCTGGCGGACTGTATCTTTTCCAAATCCTTGAGACTAAGCTAGCCGATCATATATATATATATATATATATATATATATATATATATATATATATATATATATATATATATAGCAGTGCTATTCTACACCATAGGTGTAGAATATTATTCTACACCACAAGCCAAAACTGACTAAAAAAATACTGAGTACTACTGAACCGTGTTCAGTATTAGTCAGTACTATGCATAGTACCACGAAATACTGAATAATACTGAAACGCGACTACTGAACAGTACTGAATTTTATTTAGTATAACAGGTCGGTGTAGAATAGTATTCTACACCTAGGGTGTAGAATAGCACGTGTATATATATATATATATATATATATATATATATATATATATATATATATATATATATATATATATATATATATATATATATATATATACGCAGAATGCCCAGCGAGCGTCGTCGCCTTTGCTCTTTGCTGCCTCGCCATCGTCTAGAACCTGTTGCAACCCTCTTCCGATCTTGCCTCCAAGGACGTGGAGCCGCCGCAGCTCGGTCGCTGCTTCGTCATCTCTCCGTCGTCTGCAACTCGTGGTCGAGTTAGCGTCCAGAGATTCTCCCCGTTCGTTTTCCGGCCGGATGCCCGTCACAGTCAGAACTCTGGTGGTAGCCATCGCTGCATCCATGGACCATGGCATAGATGTATCGCCGCCGTGCCCTAGCAGATGGCATTGACACCGTCTCATCTCATCCTGGGCAGAGCCATGGCACCGCCGCCGGCGAACTGTGGTGCGCCACACCCCTGATGCCATTGGAGGGAATCAAAAGCATCTCAAACCTCCGTGCGCCGCTGGTGATTGTCGTCTATGTATCACTGGAGCACCACATATTTGGGAAGTCCAAGCCAGCTGTCGTCTCCGTCACGGTTCTATGTTCGGTGGTGAGCACTTCCGTGATGATTTTTGTGTCTTCTCTATCTATACTGGTCGTTACCATCTAATACCTGTTGCAATAATCCAACCTACACACGTGCTCCGTTCCTGTGTGAAGCTGTACCGGGTGCAAGAAGATGGTGTGCCTGCATATTAGGCAGCAAACGTCCATGAATAAATCAGATCAGTCATGGACCGACCAAAGAGCAGCCGATTGGATGATCATGCTGCTGTATCGAACAAAAGCGGTTTGACAAGCAGATGCTTCTCTTTTCCATCTAATATCTACTAAAGGTTTGAGTTCCGATCCTATGATCAATCCAGTTTCCAGTATTTATGTCAATATTAGTGCCCATATAGTAACCCAGCCCTCATAATGAACCCTTGATAAACCTTATTGTTTTCATCTGCTGCGGCTGTCTGACCTGTCATCGTCCGTGTTTCATTCAGAGCCATTGTCAATCTCCAAGACGGGCATTGGTGAAGCTGCATGCCTGTGGACGTCTCGCCTCCGTCAGTGACTGATCCAGCATGTATACATGCTCCTTCCTCCCTCCTCTTTGTGATCGAGTTCAGGATGTGTGCCCTCCAGCTCGAGCTGCCTGAGTACCTGTGCCTTTGATCTTTTTCAAGATAGCAAGTTGACATGGCTAGTGTCTATATGCGTAGCTTCTTTTTGCGTTGAGCTTGTTCTGACGTAATCTATGAATTAGCCACTATTTATTTGATTTAACTCCGATTTAGTTTATTCTTGTTGCGTTAGTTTCATAGCATCGCGCTCTACACAGTAGTGCTAAGGTTTATCATGTCACCCAATTCTAAAATTATTTACTTAAATACTAATTAAGTTAATGATTATTTAATGACCTTTTAATTAAAAGCAACCAAGGGATTAACTCTGTTTTGACACGTTGCGGTCAAGCTAATGCCTGCTACGTTTTAGTGGCAACATGTAGCATGTCTCACACCTCTAAATTTTATAAGTTAAATATTGATTTGATTAATATATACGCAACCTAATTTCTAATTAAAAGTAATTTAAGGTTTTATATCTGGTCTTTTATAAACAAATGTTAACTTGATCAATAGCAACTTGAATATTTATTTACTAGTTATAACTTGGTTAATTCATGCATGAAACATATAATGGTTTAATCAGGTGCTTTACATGATTTATGTTTTCTAAAAAGATAAATGTTAAAGTGGCTTAAATAATATTAATGTTTATAAACAAAAGCAACATAGGACAAAATATATTACAATTTGATTGGTTTAAACATGATTCATATAAGGTTGGTTTAGATGCAATTTGAATAATGTTTGTCATGTCATAAATTTGTGAACAATACAAATTGAACGAATATTATTTTGGTTAATATATGCATCAACCGCTAGCTTCTTTAATTTAAAAGCAACATAAGCTTTATATCTCGTCAGAGATATGTATACAAATATTAAAATGATTAATTGGTAATATTAATATTCCTCTAAATATAAACTTGCTTAGTCTAAACCCGCATATTAAATCCGGTTAGATGCTCTTAGATGTCAATTTGCATTTGCAAGTGAAAGATTATTATCGGTATAAATAATGTCAAAATATTTATAAATATAATATGATTAGCATTAACTCAAATTTTGAAATTAAATTAATCTGCACTAATACTACTCAGATAGTTTTTCTTAGTTAATATAAAATCATGTTTTTAGTTGTTTCTTTTATAATATAATAAATATTTTGATACTAGTTTCTTTTGCATCGTAGCTTCGATCTCGGCGTTTCTTGCGTCCTTGTGACCATAGCACCTAGCATTATTTTAGTACGTTGTTTTCCCTTGTGTGGTGTACTGTTCTTAGTTGTTTTTCTTGTTTGTATATTTGCATATGTGTGGTGCTTGTTACGAGTAGAATAAGGACCGTTTGTGGGCGCTGGAGAATCAGAAGCTGAGTGCCCGAAAGTTGCAGAATGAAAGATAAAGTTGATGCTTCTCTAAGCAAGTTGTTTTGGGTCTGAAGCAAGTTTGAGGCAAGTATAATATGGGATTTCCTTGTTGTCCTATTCACTTTAATCATATAAAATTATATTGCATGTGTCTATCTTGAATGCCATTAAGGATTTTCCTAGTTTTTTATCTATACCTTGTCACCTATGGATTTTGCATTGGGTAGCTTTTGCTAGCGCTGAACATAAACTATGATCTTGTAATATGATTAATGGAATATGCAACAACACTAAAAGATGACTTTTTGATTACTGTTTAAAGAGGGCTAGAGCATGGGGTTATTTTTTGTGCTCTAGTTTCTCTCCATAAGGACTCATCTATAAGCGAACATCCGGGACTTACAGTACAACTGTGAGGGCTATATGGCTCTGGCTTTAGTCAAGTATGAGGACCTTTTCTAGCTTATTAGTGGTAACCTTCATGGCGTAAGAATGGCTTGACGAATCGGGTATAGTGAGGCCTCTGTCCTCATGTGTATAGGCTGCGCGTCATTGTACCATTTGGAAGGGGGGCTCTACATCTGTTTGCCGAGTGAATCTAATGGCCCTAACTTGTTAGACGAACCTTTAAAAGACTTCATAGTGAACCCTACCGACCTTCCTTGGTAGTGGGTCAAGAGGCTGATCACCTCGGGCGAAAGGGTAAATCACGACTCACAGTGAAAGTGTACAACCTCTGCAGAGTGTAAAACTGTTATAACAGCCGTGCTCACGGTCACGAGTGGCCTTGGACCCTTACGGAATAGATGATCACTAATGACTATAAATGTGTTTTTGCTATTCATTATTCATCTTTACATTGATCATATGTTTATTGTGGGATTAATGAAAACCTGATGCTACTCATATGATAAAACTGTGATAATTAAAAGCTAATCGCAGTTTAACCAGTGTCAGCCTTTCTGAGCCTCATGAACCCCATGTTATATTTGTTGAGTACGACATGTGCTCACTCTTGCTATTTTTCCATACTCCAGTGTGTAGTGAGTTGCTGCTTAGAAGAAGGATGAAAGTGTAGTGGAGTTTCTAGAAGTCTATAAGAAGTGCTTGGCATACGGAGTCACCAGTCAGCCGTCCCTGAGAAGAATGGAGCCTAAAGTTTAGTCACCGTTCCGCGATACTCGGATGTAAGTGTTAATATAGCTATGTATATGTTATATAATAACATTGTTTCTGATACTTTTTCATTCTGGCATATGTGTGGACTACCTGGGCACACATATGATTAGCTTGGTTTTGTTCTTTAGAAAACCGGGTGTGACAGCTATCATCTTGTCTTGAGCCGAGGAAGGTTAAATAAAAAAGGGACTAATCCTGCATTAGGTTCAAGACGGTCTGAGCACAGATGGAATCGTTATTTTTATGGGCGGTGATATTGAGAAGGCAAAAAACATGAAACTATTACTCTGTTCCTTCGAACAATGATCAGGTCTTAAAATTAGCTTTCACAAAGGCAAGCTCTTTGGTTTAGACAAGGAAAGGAGTGTGAGGAACAATACTCGCAACTATTTGGTTGTAAAATGGGTTCATGCCCCTTTCGTTACTTGGGGATTCCCATGATTTTTAGAAAATTGAACAATAATGGTTGGAAAATGATTAAGGATAGAACTGAGAGGAAATTGTGTCGTTGGAAGGGT
The DNA here is from genome assembly GCA_022457205.1 of Saccharum spontaneum. Classification (NCBI taxonomy): domain Eukaryota; kingdom Viridiplantae; phylum Streptophyta; class Magnoliopsida; order Poales; family Poaceae; genus Saccharum; species Saccharum spontaneum. Next base: position 16,111,805 of record CM039607.1, read on the forward strand.
AAAAATCTATGGTGGTAGACGTGTTGATAAATTTGGAATTGTCGACCTTACCATGTTGATGCCATCTTTCTTTGAAATTCTAAGTTCTTAAAAAGATTGATTATTATAGATTGAGATTTTTCTAGCAAAACAATCAGTAAAAAAATTAGGCTAGCTAAGTGGTCCATTTTATCTGAATCTGAACCAAAGAAAAGGAGGGCTTAATAAGTATACAAAATCTGGGTCTACAGATCATGTGCTTATTGAGTAAATGTATTTTCAAGCTTTGTAATGAAGAAGGAATGTGGCAGAACTTGTTGAGAAACCAATACCTTAGAACAAAAATTTTGAGTCAAGAGAAGTGTTGGTGTATCACACTTCTGGATGGTTTTCATGAGGGTAAAGGATCAATTCCTTAGTCTGGGAAAGTTCCAACTTAATGTTTGAACACAAATCAGATTTTGGGAGGATAAATGGTTGCCGTGAAGCTCTAAAACTTCAATATCCAAATTTATCCAATATTGTGAAACATGCACCACTAGCAGGAGTTGTTAGCACTCAAATTTGGCCCAAGTACAATTTTGAAGTATTTATCGGAGGTCATAAAAAACTTGCTGGAATGTGCAAGAAAATTTGCAGAGTCAGCAACAACACAGGGTACACCATGTTTGTGTTAACTGGAGACATGTTTGGGGCACCTTGTCAGAGGCAAAATGAAAACATGTTTGGTCTGTCCGGCGAATTCTTAAGAGTAAACATGTTTGGTTTGTCTGAGGCAAAGTTATGTCACACCTAGTAGCACTTAGATAACAGTTTTTCTATAGAGTTTCCCTCTTAGTAGTACAGTTATCTATCCTAAACCCGACCACACACTCTATTGTGTTTCGGCCGGCAAAATAAAAAACCCCGCATATATATACCTTTGTCTTTGAACTTGTTCTCATCTCTTCTTTTCCTCTCCAAGTTTGAGCTTGCTCCATGTGACTTGATCACCTCTCAACCATCTCCAATCCTTGCTCGCTATCTTGGTGTTGGGCCTAGCTCAATCACAACTAAATTGAAAGCATTAGTCCACTAATTGTCATTCAATTACTAAAACCAAACTTAGGGCTTTCAATTGTCGACCGCTATAGTCCTCCGTCTTCGTAAGGATGCATCAACGTCACCATTGTAGCTCTTTTTAGAGGACATGTCAAGAGGATAAGTGGGGATTAGGGAATGGCTCGGGTTAGGGTGACATTTGGGCCACCGTTGACATTTTGGACCACCGTGTCATAAAAAATTAAAGAAGCTCGCTCCAGTGGCGGAGCCAGGGGGCTGGCAGGGGCCATGGCCCCCACCTAACATATCAAGCCAAAAACTTTTACCACTATAAGTTTATAATTTTTATTTATACTAAGGAAGAATATAACAAAATTCTTGTTACATATACCTATTAATATAAAATTATACAAAGCACAATTATATAAGAAATTAAAATTACCCATATGAGCACATCCAAAAAACACTAGATAACAAAATTATCCCTATAAACACATCCGAAAGACTAGGTCGTTAGTTCTCGAGATTTATGAAGTCATCGTAGAACCTTTATGTTAAAGGGCATGTACCTACCACTTAAAGAATATAGTCTTAAATCCTAGAATACATATATATAAGAATGTGCAAGCACCCGTGTCAAGTCGATAAATTAACCCATACGGTTACCATGAGGAACCTAATCAGTTTAGCCGTGTCCAAATTTTATAAGTTGAATCTTTGTAGCTGCTCTCCCCCCCCCCCCCCATGTATAATTCTTGGTTCCGCCACTGGCTCGCTCTAATTTCAGTCCACTAATCCTCTACGAGCTACTTAGCGAGTTGTTTAGCGTGTTTAGTGCTCTAATCACCGCTACTAGCGGTCACGATCACTGAGTGTTAAAAGGCAACTCTCTTGCCGTCACCCCTGCCAAGCTGATAAATCTGGATATAGCAGAAGCTACATCTGGCTATTTGAAACATTTGTAAGAACTTTGGCATGATGTTCCTTTTTTTTGAAGAAGTCTGGAATAGGAATTTTTTTCATTATCTAGAAAAACACTTGTGCCAAACTAAAGCTCAACGATCACGCACAACTGCAACCTCGTTATAATGAAAAGCCCAAGCAGAGTACGATGACAAACGTGCAATTTGTCATGGCTATCCATTTTGTCACTCATGGACCACGTCCGTTCCTGTCACAGCTAGGCCATTTCTTATCGTGACATCGTACCCAATCTGATTTGACAGCCTCATGTTTAGGCTGACTTCACCTCCGAAATTTCCGAACTACTCCAAAACAAGAGGAAAAGGCATTGGACACTTGGAAAATTTCTCTGTTTACCGGTTAAAAAATACAGAATTAGTTCAGTAGAAAACTTCAAGCATTGAACTTCCAAGAAGTTATCTGATTTGCAGGACAATTACCTCAAAAGTATAACAAGACTAGTTCAATAACACTAACAAAGTACAAAAATGAGGATACATCATACACCACATTAAAAGTTATCTACTGAACCACTGGGCAGTAAAAATAACGTCACAAAAGCCATTTAATACGAAAGGGACACGGCATATCTTACTTCAGTGCCTTCGACAATTTTTAGCAGTGAATAAGATAGTCCCTTGAACTTGGTCAAGACTTCAGATCACATAACCACCTCCATGTGGCATGTCCTGTCCTAGTGCTGGAGGCTTAAGTGTCAATCCTGGAGCAATTTCTTATTCCAGTGACATTGTGGGGATGACGCAAATACCATGTATTGACTTTCGTACTACATCACATGAAAGATTTAAACAAGTAGCGGTCGGATGCTAGAACAAGAATACGATATTGCATCTTTTCTAAGAACAAGGTGCATGCACAGCCTTAGCAAAATGATACTTAAATGGGGCTGATACTTAAATGGGGCTGCATGCATCAGAGGATACAAAAGTCTAGACTAGAGCTATCTTTCCATATTATTTACGACAGTGCTAGCGCCCGGACGCCCACGTCTGGACGCCGGTGCCTGCACTCCATCTCTCCCGCGCACATGCATCCCGCCCCCACCTATCCAGGGCCTGTGCCACCCGACTGCGCGTGGAGAGTCCCCGCTCGCGCCCCCTCCGCTTCTCACGTGCATGCACGTGGCCAGCAGCTACAGCAAGTGGCGAAGTGAGGCAGCAGAAAAGCGAGGACAGAGATACAATACCCGATTTACTTTTGAAATATCTGAATACAACACTTACAACATACATCTGAAGGCAGATAAAACACATGAAACATACATCTGAAACACTAGCCGCAACACCAGATGTACTATTGAAACATCTACGTACGAAACAGCTGAAACACTCGAAACATGCGTATGAAACACTTGCAAAAAACACCTGAAAACACTTGAAACCATTTGCAAACATACGCAGCATCCAAAGAAAACACTTGCAACATATGTGTGAAAACATATGCAACATGCAGATGAAATATTTATAAACATAAGTCTGAAAAACGAGATGAAACATTTAGAACATACACTATAAAACATATATGTATAGCCACTGGAACATGTGCAACATTCCGATCTACTTATACAACGTCAAGATGAAACACTTGCAACATCCAGATGAAACATATGAAACAATAGAAACATACTTTGGCAACATGGGCTTTGCTTGGACGATTGGAGGCACGCCGGCGCGGAGGTCGACGGCGACGCATGGAGCTCGTTGTGCGGCAATGGCATGGGCAACTCACCGGCGGGCGCGGTGTCACATGAATCTCATGCCTCTCGCCTGCTTGCTGGAGCATCTGTCATGGAGGCTCGCCGGCTCAGTGGAGGCGGTCGTGGCGAGCGGGCTGGCCACGGCGAGGAGGTAGCATGGTGGAGGTGGGCGAGGTAGACTGGGCCCGATGGGTAGTGCGGCGCGGAGGAGGCCACATGGGATGGGGTGCGGTGCTACGGGGGACCGGCAACGATGAGGCGGAGAAGGGTGGACAGATAGGCACGGCGATGCAGTGAGGAAAAGGTGCAGTGTCGGGGCGCGCGGATGGGACAAGTGGATAGGGTCGGACGTCTTAATTGTATCATTATCGTATTATCTAAGATGATCATAAAAGAAGTTTGAATATGGGGAAGCAAAAGTTGATAACAGATTGAGTCTAACAAAAATGTCGATCAAACATCATTATATTTAGACAGACTATTGTCAAGATGGTTTTTTCATGCGCATTTGATAAAGAAAAGAAATTACTCCAAACACAAACGTCTGATTAAGAAATTGGTGTCTATGGTTAACCGAAGAAAAAATCATTCATTTGTGGATGCCTTGCCCTCGAGGTTTTGAGTTCCATCGGAAGGCTGTTTGGAACGCAGGAATTTTGTAGGATCTGTACAAATTTCACAGCCAAAAAATGCAGGAATGGAGAAAAAAATCCCCTGTTTCAAACAGGGCCTAGGCATGTCTTAGTCCTTCCTATAACTTAGAGTATGTCACAATTAATAATAATAATAATAATAATAATAATAATAATAATAATAATAATAATAATAATAATAATAATAATAATAATAATAATAATAATAATAATAATAATAACAATAACAATAACAATAATAATAATAATAATAATAATAATAATAATAATAAGTTAAAATAATTTAATTGTGATCAAGCAAGCTAGATTATAGGTTAGATTATTATAATCCAAGCCTTATATTATAATAATTATGTAATCCACCTTGGACCTGCTAATTGGAGATTATAGACACTAAGGCCTTTTGATCATAGTTGGGTTACAATAAATAGATAAAATAATCCAATTATGATCCAAACATGCTAGATTATAGTTTAGATTATTATAATCAGGTATTATTAGATTTTAATAATAATATAATCTACTTCCAACCTACTAGTCCGTCACCACCGTCACACATGTAGTTTTCGTTTCTCCATCAGTCGAACTAAAGAGCGCCTCCTCTAGAGATCCGCCGCCTCCCCCATTTCCCATCTACCCTTTCCACCGATTCCAATCCTATTACCCCTTCCACCGATTCCTGTGAGGACATCGGCAAGAGCAAAATCCAAAGTTTGGCGCCAAATGCATTGCTAGTGGCCAAGCGCATACAGGAAACGTTAAACGACAAGGACTTGGCACCAAAGTTAAGAGTAGAGCTTGAATTGAGGCCTGGTTTAGTTCGCAAAATTTTTTGCCTTCACCCATCACATCGAATGTTTAGATATATGCATGGAGTACTGAAGGTAGATGAAAAAAAACTAATTGCACAGTTCTCGGAAAAATCGTGAGACGAATCTTTTAAGCCTAATTAGTCCATCAAAAGCCTTAAGTGCTACAGTAACAAACAAGTGCTAATGACGGATTAATTAGTATCATTAGATTCTTCTTGCAGTTTTCTGACAAGTTCTGTAATTTGTTTTTTATTAGTATCCGAAAATCCCTCCTGATATCCTTCCGACACATCCGATGTGGCACCCAAAATTTTCTTTTCGCGAACTAAACGCTTAACATTTGAACTACAATAATGCATTGTATCAATCTAGGGATCCGAGGTCATTATCAGTAGAGAGTTTCGTAGCGTTGTTTTTAAAACAATGGTATCATATAAAATGAAATGAAATAAGAATAAGAATAAAACAACTACCTCAATGCATAGTTTCATCCTATCGCTTCATAGACATTTAATTTCATGACTTATATAGAGTTGTTCATGCAAAAGTGGATCTGCAAACACAAAGGGCTAATACCCGAAATCGATATCCAAAGCGTGCCAGTCGATTTGACCTGTTAATCGACAAGGATGAAGATACGAGCACTTTGGTCCTGACAACAGCGATACGCCCGGAAGTCACGGCCAAGAGGTACTCACGCGGAACTCGAGGATCGTCGAAGGTCGCATTGAAGCGATGCAGTTCGCCGAATCGATGAGAACTCGTAAAAAAGGAAAAATATGCAAATTGACGAAGTCGCCGAAAAGTAAATAGATGCAAACAGGAGTAAAAGTTGGTTTTGATATTGATTGATATTGATTACATTGCCCTTCAATCTATATTTATACCCTGATCTACTGAAACATAACCAAATACGACTAGGACACCAAGTCTAAATCTAAGGAAACACATGACTATTATACAAATCAGACTCTAACAAACATAGAAAAAGGAAATCAACTCCTATCTATTTCCTTGTCCGCCTTAATTACGATGGAATTCTTACCGACCTCCTTTTTATCAGCATACTTCCTGTTTTATCGGCAGCAGCCTTCAAGCCTCCCTTCATCGACATCGGCAATAACATCTTCAACCTTAGCAACGCCTGAGTCTAAATCAACCTTTCCATCGGTCACCACCATTCATCGGCAACCTTCTTCACAAGCTGATTTTTATCGACCGTCAGTATATACAGTAACTCTTCTCCTGCCGATTAGCCCACTCTAATCATCTTGACACGTGCCAAAAAACGGTGTCAACACACGCCTCCAAATTTCGGAGTATAAAACATTGATGCTCCGAAATTTACTCCAGATAATGCTTGCCTTCGCCCATTTATCTTAACCCATTCTCCAAGCATAACATAATTTGTTACTGAATCTAATCAAATCTAGTTCTGATTTAGGCACCTCAGTAAATATCACACAATTTTCAACCATTCTTGTCCCGATTATGGTTAAGATACCGAAACAATAATCCATCGGCAAGATCTTAATATAATAACGCCGCTATTTTTAGAACTAAAATATCTTGTACCGAGATCTCTTCCAAGTCATGATTACTTGTCATCAAATCTTCTGCACAATCCCTTGATTATCGTGCGAATAGTTACCATATCCATCTGAACCACCTCGACCCACACGCGCGCAGCATGGAAATAAGTCCAGAATACCCCTACTCCAAGCGGCCTATAAATAGATTTCCCCAGAGCGCTCGTCTTCTACCCTCAAACTCCAACCTTTGGCATTCTCTCTTTCCGGCGGCGATTCCGACGAACAAACACGCGACCTCAATCCAACAAGAACTCCTTCCAGCGTCAACCTCAAGTCCCCAGTCTGTGCCCTCATCATCCTTAGAGCAATGACGATCAACTTCGACGTCCCTACGGTTCGTTCCACTTCCGTTACTTTTACCCTGATTCCTTTGGTCTTTGCGAGTTCATACAGTTAGTAATTTTTTCCTCTTTTTCCTATTCTTTTGATCCTCCAAACTTAGGAACTACTCAACAAATTGGTTATTCCAACCGATCAACCACACTTCTAATGCCTAGGTCCAATGGGCAGCCGAGATCCAACCGATTTAATCAACGCAGAGGTTAACAGAATCCCCTTTAGAGCCCAGAACTTTTCTCTGAATCTATGGAAAGACACATTCCGATCCTGGCCCAAAACCACCAAAGGGTGGAAAGATTGGTATTTGAGGGTAAATGGATCGATGCAGGTGTACTGGGCAGAACGAAAGATAGACCAATGCATTAGGCTATCTATTGCTGATATGCAGAAAAATGAGTCAATGATGATTGCTGCTACTTATTTCTGGTCAAACACAACAAACACCTTCATGTTTGGTCATGGCCCAGCCACCCCCACTCTTGCCGATGTATACATGCTTACCGGCTTGGATATCTCTACTGTCGATGAGGGCTCCATCTATGGCAGAAAAGCTGAACATAGAGTGAATACCCGCAACATCGGCGGCTGAACATGATACATTCAAGAATACCGAAGGACCAGGACAGTTAACCAGAGGGAACACGCCACATTCTTGAATATGTGGTTAGAAAAATTTATCTTCTGCGGTCGATCGGTAGGACCAACCAATGCCTTCCTCCCCGCGGCTGAACTCTTGGCCAATGGTGTAAAGTTCCCGCTTGGCCGATACCTTCTGAGCTCCACCTATCACCTCCTTCACCAAGTGTCTCAGAAACTTTTGCTTGGCGAACCCATTGACAATTTAGGAGGCCCATGGTGGTTTATCAACATGTGGCTAAATGCCCATGTGTACAAACGCCTGCAATGGGACTTCTTCGCCCAAGAGTTCCCACGAGAAATCACCGAAGACTACGTCCTTGGAGATGAGGAATCGACAACACGCCCACCTCTCAATTTTGGTGAAGCCATAATTGTCCTCCCTGGAACAGAAGCCAATGAAGATCAGATCGGCAGATTCTTTCAAAACTTCTATAATGGTCTTCCTCGTGACCATAGGGCTTGGGTACCCTATATCGATGAAGAAAACAAGTTCCCCCTTCTCTTCAACTTTGCCGATGACGAGCTGAATCAGGATAATGAGCTCATGATGGCCATCATTACTCCCAGGGCAATCCCAGTGAACACATTTGGTAGCGGGAAAAATACCAAAACCACTTATGAGTTGTACAACCCATCGGTAGTATCCCGTCAATTGGCTTTTGGGCAACTGCCAATCAAACTCTGCTTTGCCGATGTGATCAAGCCCAGAGAAACAATCACCAGTGGAACAGAATAGAGCAGGGTAGTGAGACTTTCCCTCGATGCCGATATCTCAGACGTCGATCTTTCCATCTGGTCACCAGCATCTTTCATCACTGAATCATATAAGCAATGGTGGCGAGAATGAAGGGGACAACTATTTGCAACATCCGCCCACACATATCGGCACATGATCGAACCTGAATACGCCATTCCCGATGATGCAGTAAGTTTCTTTTAACTCCCTTCTGTTTTTTTTCTTTCATATATCGGCAGCTAACTTTCTTATGACAGGTCGACGACCCAATACCATCTATGAGCAAGAGTGGGAAACCCTTCGACCTTCGACCTGTTTCCCCAATATCATCGATCGGCTACAACGCCCCCACCCTAGCTGCTTTAACTCACCAGAGGACCCGTGCTAAGACTATCACCTCCAGATCAAAACTGACAACAGCTAGGGCTACTCCATTGGCTGCCGCTACAAGCCTAATTAAGGCATTTAAGGTAATAATCTTGTTTATTTCTACTCATGCCGATACAAACTATATTAACATTTAACCATCAGGGTGTAAGAGCCGCTGCTGGATCGTCATCGGCAATTCCTCCAACATCAAGCACCACCACCTCCAGCCAGCCTTCAGAAGTATTCTTTTAACTTTACATTTTATCTATTAAACATCCAATCTTACACTTGTTTTGCAGCAACAAATGGGTACATCGGCAAGCATACCAGGTGCTCAAGTTCCACAATCAACAAGTGTTGATGCCCCCAGCCAACCGTTGCTGAGACCCAAGTAAAGCGCCAAGCTTTAACAGATGCCGAGGCTCAGCAAAAACGACAAAAGTCCATGCTAGTCCCCACATCTACACCAACATCTGCAAGCTAGCCAGTCGACGTAGCTGAGCAAGTTAACCCTTCTGTACAAAATATACCATCGGCCATCATACCCCAAGGGCCAACCACTGATGAAGTCACAGAAGATATCCCATCAGCAAGCTTTGCCGATCCTCCACATGGCACCCTCCAAGCCGCTCCTTCCAGCCAAGCACAGGAAATCGCCTTAAAGCAGGTAAGCCGATTGACCTAGTCGATTTATAATATTCATATCTATCCTTAACTGACTTCCTTTCTTCTTCCTAGGAACAACACTCTCCCAATAGCTTATTTTCCTTCGCTATCGATGTTTCCGATGATGACGGAGAAGAAGCAAGCTCTTCCCTGGCACTAGGAACAATATCGGTAGAAACCTACGCTAAGTTAGAAGCTCTCCTGGATTTGTTACAACAGGATACTGCTCGATTGGTGAATGATTCAGATCCTGCAAAAGCCATTTTCAAAACAATCCGTGGCCAAGTTTCTGCCGATATTGAAGAAACCCTCTTCCCAGCAGTCCACTTAGAGAGTCGACAATTGCAATATCAACGGGCTGCTCACCGTATTGCCGATAGAGCAGCTCAAGCCCAGCTCAAGGAAGAGATGTTGCACCTGAAACAGATTGCCGATGAGAAGCACAAGAGTATCAGCAACTTGCAGACCTCAGGTGCCGATCTTAAGCAGAAAATTTTGGATCTATCGGCAAAGAGGACAGCTCTACTAGCTGAATTGGAGAAAGTTGAAATAGCCCTAACTTAAGCCAGACAAGAAGAGATTCAGCTTCCTGATGTCATCAAAGCCCTTCAGCAAGAAAGAGACGTCCAAGCTCGCAAAGCCTTGGCATTGAAAAAGAAACTTAAGCCTGTGGAGGGTGTTGCCAATGAAGACATCAAAGAAATGAAGGAAGTCGACCAGATTCGCCTGCGTGCGATATCGGCTATCCAATCCTTGTTAAACTTGTAAATCTTGTTTACTGCATCGGCAATTTATGAGACATCGACATCCCTGTATAATTCTAGCCGATAGGACTGTTATCGGCACTTATACTTTTATGCATCCATCCAGATACTAGGGTAATATTTCTTTAAATATTTTTCATTTAATGCTCTGGAAAACACAACCCCTTCGAGGGTTTCGAGAATATATGTGTTACCAGGAACAGATTGATTTATCCGATATGGACCCTCCCAATTAGGAGACCACTTTCCAAACTTTAAACTTTTAGTCTCAATCGGTAAAATGAACTTCCAGACCAGATCTCCATCGGCAAACTCCTTTATCTTCACCTTCTTGTCATACCATCTGGCTACTCTTTTCTTATTCTCTTCGATGCTAACTAAAGCCCTTAACCGATGACCTGCCACATCTTCCAACTCGTCCTTCATAAGAGTATCATAGTCATCGGCTATCAGTTGATCTTGAGAATGTACTCGCCTAGAGCCAATTTTAATCTCCCAAGGCAACACTACGTCGTGCCCATATACTAACTGATAAGGCGTTACCTTGGTTGCACCATGACACGACATCCGATATGACCACAAGGCTTCATTTAATACCGTATGCCACCTCTTAGGATTTTCTTTAGTTTTGCGCTTAATGAGCTTGATAATCCCTTTGTTAGAAGCCTCAGCCTGACCATTAGTTTGAGCATAATATGGAGAAGAATTTAAAACTTTAATTCACATACTTACAGCAAACTCATCAAATTCTCCCGATGTAAACATAGTACCCTGATCGATAGTGATAGTTTGAGAAATACCAAATCGGTAAACAATATGCTCTTGCACAAAATTGATCATATTAGCCGATGTCACCTTTTTCAAAGGAATTGCCTCAACCCATTTTGTGAAAAAATCGGTAGCAACCAGAATAAATTTATGTCCTTTACTCGATGGCGGATAAATCTGACCGATGAGATCGATAGCCCATCCCCGGAACGGCCAAGGTTTAATTATAGGGTTCATAGCCGATGCAGGCGCTCTTTGAATATTACCAAATTTTTGACACCCCTGACATCCTTTAAAATATTTAAAACAATCTTCAAGAATAGTCGGCCAATAGTATCCATTCCTTCTGATCATCCACTTCATCTTGAAAGCCGATTGATGTGCTCCACACACTCCATGAATTTCACCCAGCAAGCTTTTTGATTCATCACTGCTAACACATCTGAGTAAAACTTCATCTAAGGTTCGATAATATAATTCATCATCAAGGAGCACATACTTGGTAGCTTGGAATCTTATACGTCTTTCAACCTTTTTAGATGGATCCTTTAAATAATCGACAATCTCCCTTCTCTAGTCATCGGTGTCGACTGCCGATGTTAGCACTTCTTGAATAGGCTGATACCCTGAGGCATGCTGAGCTAGTCGATTAGCCTCTTCATTATGCAATCGAGAAACATGTTCAAGACGAAAATCTCTAAACCCTTTCAACAATTGTAGACATCTCTCATAATATGAAAGCCTTGATCTTTCCCGACAGATTAGATATGAATCTTCTAATGAAATTAATCTTACCGATCAAAGATTGCAATTCAGTTTTATTGGCAGGAGCAACCACCTTGTTGATTGCATCAATAGACTTCCTACTGATTTCAATACCCCACTGATGCACCATAAAACCCAAGAATTGACCTGCCGATACACCAAATGCACATTTATTAGGATTCATCTTCAATCCATGCTTCCTTGTGCATTCCAGTATCTTTTATAGATCGGCTAGATGTTTTGTGATATCTCCAGACTTAATCGCTATATCATCGATGTAGATCTCTACTAATGTGCCGATGTATTCATGAAAAATAAAGTTCATAGCTCTTTGATAAGTAGCGCCGGCATTTTTCAAACCAAATTTCATGACTATCCACTCAAACAATCCCACATGACCTGGACATCTGAAAGTAGTCTTGGGAATATCTTCTTCAGCCATGAATATTTAATTGTAACCTGCATTACCATCCATGAGGCTGATAATTTGATGTTCGGCTGCAGCATCAATCAACAAATCAGCAATCGGTATTGGATAACCATCCATCGGTGTGGCTTTGTTGAGATTCCTGAAATCAATACAAACACGAAGTTTTCCATTTTTCTTATAAACAGGAACCACATTAGAAATTCACTCCGCATATCGACACTGCCGAATAAATTTTGCCTCAATTAATTTAGTTATTTCGGCCTTAATGTCAGGAAGTATATTAGGATTGCATCGACGCGCTGGCTGCTGATGTGGCCAAAATCCAGACTTAATAGGTAACCGATGTTCAACTATCGATCGGTCTAATCCAGGCATTTCAGTATAATCCCAAGCAAAACAATCTTTATATTCTTTTAATAAATTGACTATTTGTTGTTTACACTTGGAATCTAGCTTAGCACTAATAAAAGTAGGTCTTGGCCTATCACCATCACCAATATCTACTTCTACTAAATCATCAGCCGATGTGAACCCTTGACCTAATTTTCCATCATCGGCAAACCTATCCATTAAAACTCTTCTTCAAAACCGACTGCTTGGATCGGTGGAATTTCATAACCAGCAACCTTGAGGAACTCTTTTTCCCAAACTTCTCCTGATATGCATTTGGTTCGTTCATAAGTATCTGATTCTGCCGATGCGATGATATAAGAAGAATCACCAGGAACAACCTCAATTTTATCCCCAATCTATTGTATGAGGCATTGATGTATTGTAGAAGGAACACAACAATTAGCATGAATCCAGTCCCTACCTAGAAGCAGATTATATGCACCCATGCCATTAATAACAAAGAATGTTGTCGGTAAGGTTTTGCTGCCGATGGTTAACTCAACGCATACTGCCCCTTTAGCCGGTGACACATTGCCTTCAAAATCCTTTAGCATCACATCGGTTTTGGTTAAGTCTTGGTCTCCCTTAACAAGTTTCCGATACATCACATAAGGCATAATATTAATTGCAGCCCCTCCATCGATAAGTATCTTGGATACAGGCTGCCCATCAACTTTGCCTTTCACAAACAAAACCTTGAGATGTTGTCTCTCGTCATCGGTAGGTTTCTCAAAAACAACCATCATTGGATCTAGCGTCAACTGAGCTACTTGGTCAGAGAAAACAACTTCTTCCTCATTATCAGATAGTGCCAAAAACTCCATCGACAACATAAATACCATATTAACATCTGGTTCCCGATCTTCCGAAAGGTTTTGATAACTCTCGATTTGGTGGAGTCACGACACAATTCGATCCGGCTTCCGAACAACTCGGCTCTGAACCCCGCAATCGTAGCACCACGACTCCTCTGGTTATCGACCGGCGTTGCACGATCGACCTCGCCAAGAAGGCTAAGTCCTTGCCTGTGAATCGAGAACACAAGCAAGAACACAAAGGAATGCAACCAAATTGCAGATGAATGATTAATCTCACAAAGTTGGGGTCTCACAAACCGACGACGGCGGTGAAACTGTTATCAACAGAATAATCTAAGCAAAACCCAACCCTAATGTAGGCAGCAACTACTTATTATAGAGCCTAAGGGACGTCCAAGGACCCCTATTCACGTCTCTGGGGAGTGCCGACACGTTACAAGGCCCAAACGGCCCAAAAGACGGCGACACAGCGCCTTGACAGATTCTGGACGGTGAATTGTTTCGACGATTCATGTTGATTCCGAATAGCTTTTGACGTGGGACCACTTGGGTTGGCTTCCTTATCAAATAAGCTTTCCATCCATATATGGATCATCAAAAACGGAGTCCGGATGCGTCCTGGGTGACCAGTTCAAGGCAGAGTGGTCCTGGATTCCGAGGTGGACTCGAACTTGATTTGGGCCTCCACCTTGGTGACTCGAACCGGATAAGTTTTGGGCCTTCTTCTCGATTTGGATGCCGTTGCTGATCTCCTTGGCCTCCATGTAATTCTCCAAGCATGGTCATATGTGTGGAGGCCATGTCCTCATCACTTATTTTTGTGTTTCACTTACCACTGCTGATTGCCAGATCTCTCATTGGAGGAATTTTCCTCTCGGTATAGGTCCTCCTGACACTCACGCTGCATCCTCCTTTTCTGTGTCTTTGTCAAACTCTCTGGGCACCATTGAGGGAACTTAGTTTTCCAAACCAGTTGATAATAGGTCCCAGTTGATTCTACACGACGTATATTAGGATCCCTGTAAAATATTTCTTTATCGGGAACTCTTGCGTTTGTCATCTCTTCAAGCTCCTCTTGATTCCTTAGAAAGTATCCAGCGCGTTTACCAAGCCTCTCATGTACACTAAGTCTGCCCCCCAGCCGATCATGCACTGATGCTCTACCTCTGATCGGCTCATCGATAGACAAACCCTGATTGCCAGGTTGAAACCTCCTTTCTGACCGATTAACTCTATAATAACCATTGCACTCCGGACAATTTTCAACAGTAGGTAATTTAATACCTTCTTCCCAACAATGGATAAAAAACGGACACCTCCAATGATCCTTATGCTGATTTCACTCTTCTCGGCGTTTCTCTTCTTGCTGCTGTCGATATCGGTCCCTTCGCTGACGCCAACCCTCCTGCTGCCTTCGATGGGTAATCACAATGCCAGATCGAGGGGGTTTTCCAGAACTACTACTTTCTCCCAGTAGCCCCTTGCTTTTTGCATCATCGGTAGTTATCCGATGTTGGGGATCCACTGATGCGTTTTTCTTAGTAGCTTCTGATGTCAACACCTTGGTCTTACCTTTGGCATCCAACATATTCGCTGGAAAAGGATGTTGATCAATTTTCATCGGCTTCTGAATCTTGGAATTACCAAACTTAATTCTCCCAGATTCAATAGCTAATTGTAACTGTTGCCTGAACACTTTGTACTCATTTGTACTGTGTGAAGTTGCATTGTGTCATTTGCAGTACATAATTTTCTTCAACTCTTCTGCCGATGGGATCAATGATTAGGTGACAGCTTAATCTGGCCCTCTTGAAGCAGAAGATCAAATATCTTGTCAGCCTTGGTGATATCAAAAGTAAACTTCTCTGGCTCTTTCTGACCAAAGGGACAAGATATCGGCTTTTTATTCTTAACCCACTCAGCTAAACCGATAACTGGTTCTTCATCTGAATCAGAATCTTCTACCTCTCCGACAAATGAAACATTCTTGCTCCAATTCTTTTTAGGTTCAAAAACCCTAGTATCTTGATCAGAGATCCTTTGCACGAGATGACTTAGGCTTTCAAACTCCTAAGAAGCATATCTGTCCTTAAGGTGTGGCAATAATCCTTGAAAAGCCAGATCGGCAAGTTGCCGATCATCCAGCACCAGGCTATAGCACTTATTTTTTACATCTCGTAGCCTTTGCACAAAGCTTTCTACCGATTCATCATTACGCTGTCTCAATTTTACCAAATCGGTAAGCTTCTTTTCATGAATTTCAGCAAAGAAATATTTATGAAATTGCTTTTCTAGATCAGCCCAAGTAATAATAGAATTTGGCGGTAATGAAATAAACCATGTGAATGCTGATCCAAACAAAGATGATGAAAATAATCGAACTCTTAATTCATCTCTGCTAGCTGCCTCTCCACATTGAATAATGAAGCGATTAATATTTTCCATGGTTGATGTATCGTCTTGCCCAGAGAACTTAGTGAAATCTGGTACCTTGTAGTGATTTGGGAGAGGAATTAAATCATATACCGGAGGGTATGGAGTCCGATAAGAATAAGTGTTGACCTTGGGTTTTATCCCAAACTGATCCTTCATAATTTCTGCTATCTTATCGGCCCAAAAAGCATCAGCCTCTTGTTGATGATATGGCTGAATTTCTATATGAGGTACTTGCTGATATCCCTCTACGTATCTTTGTGGCCCACGATCTCCAGCAATCGGCATATTTGCCGTTACTTGTGGTCCATTAACCTGCTGGAAAGGATTCATCGGCTGAGCTGCCGATGCTTGATTCTGAAAACCAGCTTGCGTATGACCTTGATGAATCCCCGCCACCTACTGATTTTGCTGAACTGTATGTTGAACAGGCAACTGTCCTGACCAACCATTATTAGAATTCATCGGTACAAAATTTGACGATGGATTGTAATTTGCTGATATTGTTGGATAATTATAACCAGCTTGAGGCATTAACTGGACTCCAGGTTGACTCATAGCAGGAGCCTTCTGCTGCATCGGTAGTAAGCTTGCCGATGGACTTGAATTAGATGTTTGAACCAAAGGCATCTGGAAACCTTCTGGAGTTGGTTACACAGTAGTTGCTGTAGCATATTGAGGCACTTGAACTATCGGCGAAACAGCCGATGACATAGGAGCTTTTCCTGCTATATCAAACACTTGAGGTAACTCAGGGTTGAAAGCAGATGATTCTGGAGGCATACCATATCCCCACCAATTAGCAGAAATCTGGCTATTCTATGACACGGGACCTGACAAAGCTGATGCCGATAGATCTGTATTAAGCTGAACTCGTCCTCCTGATAGTACCGAGTCTGATCGTATCGGTGTAGATTGCATATTAGGTAAGCCTGCTGATACTAGAGGGGAAGTAACTTCTGTACCCACAACGGCCGAAGGAGCCGATGGAGTATTGACAGATGCCGGCTCTGGTTGATGATAGGCAGGCCCAACGTAATGCGGTGACGCTTGCCCTTCTTTGAGAGTTCGAACCATAGCATTATGAACAGTGTTGGACAGCACATTGAAGTGATTAATTAAAGCATGATTTACTGCAGAATTAACCATCTCTTGAAGTTTACCCGGATTGGAGTCAAAGATAACTTGCCGAGACAACGGCAAATCTTGCTTCTGGATGACTTGTCCGCTCTTATTCAAGGTAAATGATTTCAGGCAAAGCTGTCTGTATTCTTCTATAGCCTTTTCCATAGCCTGTTTCTGCTCTTCCTTAAGATCTTCTGATACCGCGATGATGTTCCCCGCATCGATCTCAGGATTGAACATATTGATCAGATGTGTCCCACCAGGCGTGCCAAAAGATGTGTTGATGCAAAAGTGGATCTGCAAACACAAAGAGCTAATACCCGAAATCGATATCCAAAGCGTGCCAGTCGATTTGACCTGTTAATCGACAAGGATGAAGATACGAGCACTTTGGTCCTGACAACAGCGATACGCCTGGAAGTCACGGCCAAGAGGTACTCACGCGGAACTCAATGATCGTCGAAGGTCGCATTGAAGCGATGCAGTTCGCCGAATCGATGAGAACTCGTAAAAAAGGAAAAATATGCAAATTGACGAAGTCGCCGAAAAGTAAATAGATGCAAACAGGAGTAAAAGTTGGTTTTGATATTGATTGGTATTGATTACATTGCCCTTCAATCTATATTTATACCCTGATCTACTGAAACATAACCAAATACGACTAGGACACCAAGTCCAAATCTAAGGAAACACATGACTCTTATACAAATCAGACTCTAACAAACATAGAAAAAGGAAATCAACTCCTATCTATTTCCTTGTCCGCCTTAATTACGATGGAATTCTCACCGACCTCCTTTCCATCGGCATACTTCCTGTTTCATCGGCAGCAGCCTTCAAGCCTCCCTTCATCGGCATTGGCAATAACATCTTCAACCTTAGCAACGCCTGAGTCTAAATCAACCTTTCCATCGGTCACCACCATTCATCGGCAACCTTCTTCACAAGCTGATTTTTATCGACCGTCAGTATATACAGTAACTCTTCTCCTGTCGATTAGCCCACTCTAATCATGTTGACACGTGTCAAAAAACGGTGTCAACAAGAGTTGATAATTATGCCAAAAGAGATGAAACTGATAAATACCATTATTATTCACCTATTTTAAATCTTACCGTTACAATTCTTTGATTCCTTAAAATATGCCATGATGTACGCTTGGGAAGGACTTAGGCCCACCTGCAGGCGTACATGGCCACCAAGTGTTTGTGTATGGTCGATGTTGCCCTCGTCTTCATGCATGGTTTTTTTTTTCTTCCTCCCCGGCAACACATCGTCCTTCTCTATGGCCGCCGCCCTCTGTGCGCTCCCCAACCTCGGCCACCCTCCATGGCTGCCGTGTCAGGCCAATCGAGCCGTCGTTGGGCTGGCGCGTGCACACTGTTGCGCCACCACACTAGACGAGCTGTCGGCCGTGCCATGGCCGGCGAGCACGTGCGAGCGGGCTGCCACACTGCTGCTAGGCAAGCACGCGAGTGGGCCACCTCGCTGCCGCCCAGCAAGCATGTGAGCGAGCTACTGCGTTGGGCCACCTTGTGCTAAGGGGCAGGAGTGCCGTCATCGCCCGTGTTAGCCGGCACCTGGAGGGTGTGGAGCGGGAACATACTGCCACCGAAGAAGGGCTCGTCGGCGGTGAGTAGTGCCTAGAACGAGTTCCTGCCCAGCTTCCAGAACTCGAACTCTAGTGACGCGGCGTGGGATGGCGACGACCTCCTGGACTCACACTCTAGCGGAGGAGGAAGCGCCCCCATGACGCCATCGGCCGCTGTGGCAGCGTCTCGGATCTAGGCAGCGACGGCGAGGGCAATGGGAGATGGATTTAGGAGAGGAAGCCATGAAGCAGGGAGGAAGAAGTGGGGTCCACACGTTGGTGACATATAGAGAGGAAGGTGGAAGGGCAGTTTTGTCCATACAAAAATACGATGACTCTATATACGTTTGCAGGTGGGCCTAAGTACTTCCTAATCGTACACCATGGCATGTTTCAAGGAATCAAAGAATTGTAATGGTAAGATTCAAAACTGGTGAATAGTAATGGTATTTGTCAAAACTTTCAAAATTATAATGGTACCAATAAAAAACACCTTCTTCTTAAGAGCGCTGTCATGTCACTAAAAAAATATTTATGTGGCAGACTATTAAATAGATATAAAACTAATATGAAAACTCTCACAAAGACAGAATACATAATAGAGATCATGATAATCCAAATACGATCCAAACGGGGCCTTAATTGTTAGAAAGTGACATGTTCCATCCATGATTGAGTAGATTTAGATAATGCAACTAAGTACGATCCCACTTATGCTCCGCTGCCTACAGTAGTACTATATATCAATCAACTAGCAGTTGCAACCATTTGTAGGAACTGTACATCATGCAATTGAGAAGCGTATGAGCTGTTTCCTGGTAGGGTTTAGTTCATGTTGGTCACATAAAAAAAAAGGGACAGATCCAGTGCCAGAGGCTCCCACATGAGTGGGGTCTGGGGAAAGGAATAACTGAAGCGAAGTCTTACCCCGTAGAAATTCTACAAAGAGACGGTTTCGAACCCAGAAACTGGTGACTCGGCGAGCTAGCGCTCACCAACTGCACCAGGCCTCATAAACAATTGAAATGTTATTCCACCGTACAAGAGAAACAAAACATAGCATGGAATACCTACACCATCCAAATTAAAGTATTACACCAGTTTATATGCTGAACATACTTGCATTTGCCTCCAATTCTTTTGCTCTTTTGTCCGGGCCAAAGGCTTTGAGTGCACATGCGTTTGCACCCTTACCCCTATCGAAACTAAATTAAGAGCTAAAATTGCGCAAATTAAGAGCTAAATTAGAATCTTGTCGCATTGAGTAATTGCGACCCAGCACCCAACCACTAAATTAAGATCTAAAGTATCGCAAATCCTGTCATTTTCCTATTGCAAGTTGCACGCTGTTGACTCCATCTGGTCTTCCCCTAATTTCTTTTGCCCAAATCTAATTCACAGACTTGGTATGCTAGCTGCTTATTGGATGAGCTGGGACTACATGTTCATTTAATTCATACATATAGGGTAGGAGATGATGAACTATATGGATCGATATCTTGACCAGTTCAATGAATATACAATTGAAGCCTCATTTCCTACCTTACACACCAACTAATATGACCTACTGCAGTTCTGCCAGAGCTTCTGACCTCGAAGAAGAAGTTGAGCAGCTAAGAGCAACTCGGCGACATCTCAAGAAACTCTCCAGACATGGAGCTTTCTCCATGGCTTGTGCTCTCGTTCGGTTTTCTTGCGCAGGCTCTTGTCATCTTGGCTGACACGAATACACAAGATAGTACGTTTCAGTTTCTTCCTTTTGTCCTTGTTGTTGCAGTGCTCATTTGCTCATTCTGTTGCTCTTCTGTGCAGCTGCTGGACTCAGCGGGATTAAAGATTCCTGGAAAAAGCTGCCATCCAACTGGGTGGGCACTGACCCATGTGGAGATAAATGGATTGGGATAACCTGCACCGGAAACCGGGTCATTGGCATGTTAGTATCAGCAGCTAGCAGAGATCACATATGGTCGTTTCCTTCTAGTTATCCATTTTAAAGATGAACAATTGATCACTCACTGAGTTGTTGTTGTTTCATGGTGGCTGTTTTTGCAGAAGACTATCAAGTTTCGGATTGTCAGGGTCCCTTTCTGGCGACATCCAGTCTCTGTCCGAATTGCAGACCTTGTATGAAACTTTTCGCCTTTTATAGTTTGATTTGATTTGATTTGAGTCCCCAAACAAGCACATTAATTGGAATTTTAGCATTGTTGCAAGCATGTGAGGTGATTGCCACCTATTTTTGGCAGGGACTTCTCCTACAACAAGGACTTGGGTGGTCCTCTTCCTGCATCCATTGGAAGCTTGAGTAACCTCGAAAACCTGTGCGTAATCAAACTTTAAGGAGTTCTAATTGCTCACTGATTTCAAGATTTCAATGCATGAACTGTTCTTTGACTTATTTGCTCTCCGACTCCTCTGCAGAATTCTTGTTGGTTGCAGCTTTTCTGGAGAAATACCGAAAGAATTAGGACAGCTCTCCAATCTTATATTTTTGTAAGGAGATCAAACCTGATACCTTATGTCTATGACTTTGATCTTTTAGCTACCATAAACAAGGATATATTTTTGGGATTGTATCTTCTGTTCAACAAAAAGCTTTTACCTATATATCTATCCAACTGTCACTTGTGGATCAACTTTAGTTTGTCTTCTACCAACTCGTTCTAAATGTTACTTTGTTCATTTCAAACATACAAAATTACTGGATTCTCTAGAAGTGACTGCAAACAAATGTCCGTTCGATGATAGAGATAGCATTGCCATCATAATGTCATATTACTTTTCAACTGAGCAAATCCTCAACCTTTAGCTCTGTTGTGTGTTCATCTAACCAGTATTGGACCTGATTGCTGATCCTCACAGCATTTATGCATTTAGGTTCAGTATAATATGATTTTTTTTCCTTCACTGCCACTATTAGGGGGGGAAAAAAGATTGGTCATTGTATTCCATGCCTGCAGATCTATAAACTCAAACAAGTTCAGTGGTTCCATTCCGGCATCACTCGGAAGACTCTCCAAGCTATACTGGTTTGATCTGGCTGACAATAAGCTCTCTGGAGGACTTCCAGTATTCGATGGCACAAATCCCGGGCTGGATAATCTGACAAATACAAAGCACTTGTATGTACAATTCCGATCCCCAGAATTAAATTCCTTGATATTGGGATACTTTGAGTCCCCTGATCGAGTTGTGGTTTCATGACCATTTCTTCGCAGCCACTTTGGGATCAATGAGCTCTCAGGAACCATACCGAGCCAGATTTTCAACTCACGTATGAAGCTGATACATCTGTAAGTAAGGAAACCCAAATTGTCAACTCATAATAACTTTTTTATTTTTGTTGTGATTTGTGAAGCTCAAACAGTGGATGGCTTGTATTGTGTATCCAGGCTTCTTGACAACAACAACTTCACCGGAAGCATTCCTCCTACTTTGGGCCTTCTTAACACACTAGAAGTCCTGTAAGAACATCACCTACATGTCATGACTCAGAAGAGAAAATCTAGAGATTTTTCACTAGCAAGTAGGAGTACTTCTGACAGTGACATGTATGGACTTTTTCTGATCGTGAGATTATTATGTCGGCACAGGCGTTTTGATAACAACTACCAGTTGACCGGGCCAGTTCCTAGCAACATCAACAACCTCACCAAGCTTGCAGAGCTGTGAGTCTGTTACTCTGTTTTTTGTGCATGCTCTTGTTGGTCTGTCTGTATCAGTTGTACAATAGTACTAGGAAGCTATAACCATTTACCCTCTCTCGCTCTTTTCTGTTCACACTAGCCACCTCGAAAACAACCAGCTGACTGGTCCACTACCAGACCTTACAGGAATGAGTGCACTCAGTTTTGTGTAAGTGACAGACTTGCTCAAGTTTCTCCTTTTCTTGAGTCATAAAAGAATTTAAGTATCCAACTTCTGAATGTAATGTTCCTTTGTGACAGGGACATGAGCAACAACAGCTTCAATGCATCTGATGTTCCTTCCTGGTTCACTACTCTGCCATCATTGACCTCATTGTAAGTAACCCTCTCTGCACTCCTCTTCCTTGTCCTACTGATTAGTGAAGTTGAGAACTTGTGTCTGAATGTTTATCGGTTGCAGGTACCTTGAAAACCTGCGTGTTACCGGGCAGCTGCCGCAAGACCTCTTCAGCCTTCCTGCAGTTCAGACACTGTGAGTGCATGCTGCTCCACAAGTTCATAGCACTCTTTGCCCAACCAAAACTACCTGATCATGTCAAGGAAAATATACAGATAAAAACGATCAATCATAGAGTTCAGTTCATGATCCATGCATGTTCAGTTCTTGATATATTCTTCGGTGCTGCCTGACAATCGCAGGAGGCTCCGGGCCAACCGTTTCAACGGCACGCTGACTATTGGATCAGACTACAGCACTCAGCTCCAACTGATCGATCTGCGAGACAACCAAATAAGCCAGATAACTGTTGGTGGATCACAGTACAACAAACAACTCATGTACGTAGGAACTGTACATTTTGCTCTAATTTTGTTGATGGCTGAGTACTTGCTGATGTGGATTCATTCATCCCTCACAAGTCGCATGCATCTAATGTCTTTTTCAGACTAGTCGGAAATCCCATCTGCAGCTCGGGGAACAACGAGAAATACTGCACACCGCCGGGGCAATCCAACCAGGCGACGCCGCCGCCGTACAGCACTCCTAAGAACTGCTCCGGGCTGCCACCGTCATGCCTGTCAGACCAGCTCCTGAGCCCAAGCTGCGTGTGCGCCGTGCCCTACAGGGGCACCTTGTTCTTCAGGTCGCCGGCGTTCTCCGACCTGAGCAACGTGTCGTACTGGGGCCAGCTGGAGAGCAGCATCAAGGCCAAGTACCTGAGCTTGAGCCTCCCCGTGGACTCGGTCGCCCTCCATGACCCGTCGGTGAACTCGGTGAACAACTTGCAGGTGGCGCTGGAGGTGTTCCCGAGCGGCAAGACCCTGTTTGGTGAGCAGGATATCTTTGACATTGGGTTCATACTCAGTAACCAGACGTATAAGCCACCCGCTGTTTTCGGCCCCTACTATTTCATTGGACAGCAGTACAGTTTTGCCAATGGTAAGAACAAGATCATTCATTCAGGTTTCAGGAGGAAAAATGTACACTTCAGAAGTTCAGATTGCACACCCTGCTATATATGTGACTTTAATTACTGCTTTTTCATGAACGTAGACCTGGTAATACCATCCAAATCGAAGGCGAACCGCTTGCCGCTTATCATCGGAGTCTCGGCCGGTGGAGCGGTTCTTGTCGCAGGAGTTCTTGCGCTTGTCCTCTTCGTCGCAAGGAGGAAGAGGAGACCAAAGCAGAACGAAGAGAGGAGCCAGTCTTTTGGTTCGTAGTACTGTACTCTTGTTGTTGCCTTTGGTTCACAGTTTCTTCGTTGTTACTGACAGAGGTAGCCCCCCTACTGCTGCTGCAGTTTCTTGGGACATGAAGAGCACGAGCGGCAGTGGCGTGATCCCGCAGCTGCGAGGCGCTCGGATGTTCAACTTCGACGAGCTTCGGAAGATCACCAACAACTTCTCGGAGGCGAACGACATCGGCAATGGCGGGTACGGGAAGGTGTACAGGGGGACGCTGCCGAGCGGGCAGCTGGTGGCGGTGAAGAGGTCGCAGCAGGGGTCCCTGCAGGGGAGCCTGGAGTTCAGGACGGAGATCGAGCTGCTCTCCCGTGTCCACCACAAGAACGTGGTCAGCCTCGTGGGCTTCTGCCTGGACCAGCAAGAGCAGATCCTCGTCTACGAGTACGTCCCCAACGGCACGCTCAAGGAGAGCCTCACGGGCAAGTCCGGCGTGCGCCTCGACTGGCGGCGGCGGCTCCGCGTCGTGCTCGGCGCCGCCAAGGGCATCGCCTACCTCCACGAGCTCGCCGACCCGCCCATCGTGCACCGCGACATCAAGTCCAGCAACGTCCTCCTCGACGAGCGCCTCAACGCCAAGGTCTCCGACTTCGGCCTCTCCAAGCCCCTCGGAGACGACGGCAGGGGACAGGTCACCACGCAAGTCAAGGGCACCATGGGCTACCTTGACCCTGAGTACTACATGACGCAGCAGCTGACGGAGAAGAGCGACGTGTACAGCTTCGGCGTGCTCATGCTGGAGGTCGCCACGGCGAGGAAGCCGCTGGAGCGCGGCCGGTACATTGTCAGGGAGATGAAGGCGGCGCTGGACCGGACCAAGGACCTGTACGGCCTGCACGACCTGCTGGACCCGGCGCTGGGCGCGGCGCCGTCCGCGCTGGCGGGGCTGGAGCAGTACGTGGACCTGGCGCTGCGCTGCGTCGAGGAGGCCGGCGCCGACCGGCCGTCCATGGGCGAGGTGGTCAGCGAGATCGAGCGGGTGCTCAAGATGGCTGGCGGCCCGGGGCCCGAGTCCGCGTCCAACTCGATGAGCTACGCCAGCCGGACGCCGCGCCACCCCTACGGCGGCGATAGCCCCTTCGCCGACTACAGCAGTGGCGGGTTGCCGTCCGCCAGGGTGGAGCCCAAGTGAATCTACAGCAAGCGCGCGCCGCGAGAACATGGGCGGAAAAAGATGCGCTCTTCTTCCACAAAAGCCTATTGAACTGAATGTACAGGGTACTATACTGTACTTAAATTAGTGTAAATTTTGGTTACTATGAACTTAGGTGTGCGATTGTATTAAGAACTGATTTCTTGGATAATGGGATTGTTTACACTAGTCCATCAACCCGTGCTCTCGCACGGGTTAGAATTTTATGAAATGTAAATATTATGTACTATTTAATAATCTGTAAGATGTTTGTGGCTTTTCTAGATATATTGTTTTTACTATGTCTCTAAACAATACATTAAGTTTAAAAAAGTTATTTGTTTAGAAAACTTAAGACATTTAATAATTTGTAATAGAGGGACTTACATCTGACTAATAAAGAATTAGTTATATTAAATTGTATATTTTTCTCTTTATTTATTTTTAACATAATACACATTATAGATACTCTGCATTCTATAGTTTAAATAATTTAGTATCATTAGTATATGAGTTGTTAAGGAAATATTTTTTATGTGATGAAACATAATATATATTTTATTGCTCATGTTTGGAACGACACATATATTTACTTTAATCAAATTTTAATATATTAATATTGATAGAGGTGGGGTAATGTAGAAACATATACATATGCTCTATTTGTTATCTAAACAATTTTTTGTAATAGAAGAAGTTGATAATTTAGATGAGGGGTATTTAATTTTTCTAATAATGAGGTGAAAATGACATATGAAATTATTGGTCATAATATGAGGACGTCAGTATTTAAATACAAATTTAGGTCTACAGATCATGTTTCTTAACGATATGTGTGGGCAATATAAATTAGAGTCATGAGTTAGTTTATATTGTTTTACACAAAAGAAGTGGATAATTATTTATAAAATAGAATAGATCTAGTTATTATTATTATCAATGGTGATTAGGTTATACCTAACTAATGGTGAGATGTTTATAATTTTATGAGAATTTCTAGGACAAATCTTTTATTTTTCTACCAAGTCTTATGATTATTAACATGCAAGCTCTAGTAAGAACTTCTAATAAGAATTTTTAGCATTTATCTTTTTTCTAGTGTGATATATATTAAGTTGAAATTTAGTTTTAAGATATATAAACCCTTGATACAACCTTTTTTTGACTTTGTAAATCTATAGTTTATCTTTGACCTTTTAATCAAGTTGTTATAATTTTTGACATGTTAATTAGAAATTCTACTACTCTTTATCTTTTATTCAAAAACTATTTTTTTATTAAAAAGAGTTTAGATCCTAATAGTATTGCATAAGTTGAAACTCAGCTTGCATCCTGACACTAAACATATTGAATTTGTTATATCATAGGATTATATGGGTGTAGTACTACCTTTGTCTAAGAAAGAATGCAACTATGAGTTACGTGTCCAATAAAGTAGTTCACGTTTTACCAAGTTTCTAGTAAATAGTATTTATAATTATGGCTCCACACACTTCGTAATTAATCTAATACTATTTGTTTGATATCATAAATATTTATAGTTTTTTCTATATATAATTGCTCAAACTTGACATACTAAGACATGATATTGTGCTAGAATTGCATTCTTTCCTGGACATAGGGAGTATTATTTATACACCATAGTATGCATAAAATTAAATTAACAATATTGACATTTCATAATGTTTCAGGAAAATATATATTGCTACATGATTTGTTAAGTGAATATTTTTCCATTTCATAAGTTGTTAAAATTAATATTTATTCTAATGTATACATGTTTGTTTGATATACATGGTGAAATATAACAATATAATTATTTTATTTCATGATTATAGAATTATGTAAATTAAAGATATATATATATGTATCGTACTTTATGGATATTATTTTTTGTAATAATATATATTACTATTTACGTGTAGATTTCAAAGACTTTTGTTTATTTTTCATAATTGGCTAAGGTACATACAAATATAAAGGTAATTCCTTATATTATCATTCACAATACCATATGTATGTTAAATGCTAACTTAGATTACTATTTAATTTGAATTATCTTCATAATGATAAAGGTGGATAATTTATAAAATCATTAGGAATTGTTTTTAATTATCTTTCATAGTAGATGTGGGTAATTTAGATGCAACGTTAGGGATTAAATTAATAATGACAAAGTTGGGTAATTTAGACGCAAAGCTAGGGTGTTATTTTTAACTATGTTTCATAATGGCCTAGGTGGGTAATTTAGATGCAAATTTAGGGGGTTATTTTGAATTATCTTTTGTAATGACAGCTGTGGGTAATTTACATGCAAAATTAGGGGGTTACTTTATGTATTTTTCATAATGGCAATGGTGAGTAATTTTTTAATAAAACTACGCTAGATCCGATAGCTATTATCGACGAAGATGATTAGAGTCTACCAAATGAAAGGCCGGATGTTTGTGATTATTATGAGAATTTCTAGGATTTATCTTTTTTTCTAGCGCGTCTGGTGAGAATTAACGTGCTGCCTCCGTTGGAGCCTTTAATTAGTAATAGTAAGATGATAATTTTAGTTGCTATATATAAACTTAAGATAGGTGTGCAATGGGATTGTTGACATGCTAATATATTTCAGGTCTGTTTTAAACAAAAAAACGATTTTGTCCTGTTTGATTGATTGCACTGGTGAACACTATATATTGAGCATGCCTTTTCTCCTCATGAGATGGTGTTATAATATTTATTACTATTTATTATATGCAGAAGGACGTTGTCTCAACTCACAAATTATACCGGGGGAGTTCCTTTATTTTTACTAGTATATTGCCCGTGCTAACACTACAGTGGCGATAGGAAAAAATAAATCATAAAACTAAAATAAATCATAAAACTAAAAGATTCAGCATTTTTAATGAAAAATACAAAATAATAGAATCAAAGGAGCACCAATTTATAAACTAAACCTGTGGCTCCTGTCCAGGCGTCCCGCTTTCAGAAAAAAATGCAGTTTCTACTTGCTAGCAGCTACCAAGGAAACTACTTTCAAAGCTCATTATGCCTTTGAGTTGCGCCTCATCAACCTGGTGTGAAATCTT
The DNA here is from genome assembly GCA_022457205.1 of Saccharum spontaneum. Lineage (NCBI taxonomy): Eukaryota > Viridiplantae > Streptophyta > Magnoliopsida > Poales > Poaceae > Saccharum > Saccharum spontaneum. Next base: position 16,140,003 of record CM039607.1, read on the forward strand.
GGCTCCCCGGGAATTTTAGGAAGCTTCACTGACCTGCATTTTTCCCATAAAAAGTTTTAGCTTGCAGGTAATTGTATTTAATTATATATAGAAATGTACATGAAACTATGGTTTGAGTTGACTAAGACCTGCACAGGAACACATCATACTTATTTCTTGCACCTGCAGGATGGAAAGACAGCCGAAGCATAGCAGTCCTCAGGAATCAGCGACGGCGATGGACAACTTACATGGCTATAGAGCACATGATCGATTGGTTCCGTGGGTTCCTTTGTTGGAGATTTCAAGGGGATATGCAGAATCGAAGGATCAGAGAAAGGTTGAACAGACATCACCACTTATCAATGTCACCTGAGATAACCGATAAGGAAACATGGTCTTCCTTAAAAGTTCAGTAACAGTAATAACAGACTAAAAATTGTGTGCCAGCCCACTGTAACCAATCGCGGCAAAGGCAACAGTTTTAGAACTAAACTGTACACATGAAAATTCCTGTAGTTATTGGCAACCATGGTAAAGCAAGCAACAATTCACCCAGTCTAGCATTGTAAGATGGACACTATGAACGCTGAAGGCGTAGCTGCATGGCATACCTCTGGTTCATCAGTGGTGTAGGGAAAATTCATCCTGATATATAGCTTTCTGGCTGATAGTTACATGTGTTTGAACTGAAATATATGATAAGCATTATAGTAGAGATATATAAGGGCCAAATAATTAAAGGAGTGGATACAGCAAAGCCTATGTATGGTACAAAGGTTTTGTGACCACTTGGTTTCACCATATAGCATTTCTATCAAAATTGTACAATATAATCAAATTGGCAAAAATGAGAGCAGACACATCTTTGTCAAAAGATTATTGCATCTGTGTCATAGGAAGAAGTGATATGTAGCAATGTAGCAAGTTGTCCATCATCAAACCTGCAGGAAGAAGTGATTTGTAGTCAGTGGAGTTATTCTTTTTTGAAAATTCTGTACCAAGCCATTTAATGGCTCAAAAACATGAACAGTTTGCTATAAAAAACATGAATAATAACATAAATTGTTTGCTAATAATGAATTCAGGTGAATAAAGTACACATTTACAGTCACCTGAATTCCAAAAGGTATCCGGCCACAGTTATTAAGCGAGAGTTGACGAAGCTCTGATAATTATTTCCATCACCGGTTCTCTACAAGATACTATTCAACATTAGGTTTGCTTAAAGAAAGGTTGAAAAGAAACTACTCAGCTACTAATGAAAAGGAAATCAGTATCATGGCTAAATAAACCAGTATCGAAGCGTACAACCACAGTTTAATCAACAATAAAATAAATTGTTGCCAGCCAACACATTTACAAGATAGACACTAGCATGCTGGGACTTCAGGCAAAAAGATTGAACTAATAAGAGCTGCAATTATTAAACAATGATTAGGCAATGAAACTAACAATCCTCACCTGCAATTCGAGCTAAATTTTACCTACACACCAAACTGAACTGTAACGATAAAAAAAAGCAGTATATTGCTTCTGTACCTGCAAAGTGAACACAATTTACCCGACCAAAGTGCACTGACCTAACAGTGAGGAGCACAAGTGAGCCGAGCTGCTGCTATTAGGATGGATCTGCAGAGAAGGGAGGGGGAGATGAGAGTAGAGAGTTGCGACTGATAGGAATGTACAGGTGAAGAGGACTACCAGAAACCACCTGGATCTGTTGGAGGCTGTCATGGTCATCGTCCTCCTTGACAGATCCGGCCGTGGTTGCCGAATCCCACACTCTCCTCTATGTTTCCGGCCGCGGGCACCGTAGTTTGACCCGCACATAAGAACTCGCTGAGGGAGAGGCTAGAGAGTGCCCGCCGCACCATAGATCCAATACAGCATCCATAGGAGAGGAGATGCTCCTGTGTTGGCCAGCCTCCTTGCCATTGATGTGCCTCTGCCTCGATGGATCCCCAGTCAGCATGTAGGAACGCGACTGCTAGCATCGTTGCCGGAGAGGATGAGATCTGCACGTTTGGCCACCTCGCCTGAGATGTTGTGGGCACACGCCCATCGCACCTCCACCACTGCCATTGGCCCTCGCCCGACGTAGCATCACGCGAATTCCGGCCTTGGAGACACCGGATCCGGCCACCAAGGCACCGGATCCGGTGTCCCCACCCACCGCCGTCGCCATTGCCGCCAAGGATAGCAACAGTGACCCTAGGCTGCAAGGAGGCCGCCGCTGCATTCATTGCGCCTGCACAGGCCTCTCGGCGGAGCGATCCAGCAGTGGTGAGGTGGAGGAGGGAAGAGGGGGTGACAATGCGGAGATTGGGGGCGCCGCCCGTGCCTTCCGCTTGGGGACGACGCGGGGTCACATCAGTTTCTTTTTTTTTTCTTTTTTTCGGAGGGATTGATGAAGCCTCGCGTTGAAGTCGCGACCCTAGGCGAAGGAGCGTTCTCGCGGTCGGGCGCGTTGAAGCCTCAGCGTTGAAGCCTGCGATCCATCATGGCCGCACGATTGGGTTGAAGCCTGAGAGGATGTTCCATAGCCCTTGATTTTAACAAAGACAAATTGTTGGGTGTATTTTTCTAGGTGCGCGAAGTTAGAGACCCTCAGCGGGGGACGTTTTCCTTGGTAAGATTTCAATTATAGTAGAGATCTATCTGAACTATTGTCGATGTATGGTTTTTCTTCTCTAACTACAAACTAGATATCCTACAACCCAACTTTCAAAACTGTTTAAATTACCTCACTGTTGGATTGGAAGTGCTTTTCAAGATAGTTTCCTCATTTATAGTAAAAATAAATCTAATAAATACCTCATAACGTTTTAAACCATGAAATATGTCTCTAAGCTTTTAAAAATCTCGAGAAAAATTCAAGAGATAAATTGAGACATGAAAACCCAAATAAAATATCTCAAGCCTGTTTAATACCTCTAGAAGCTTCCAAGAATTAGATTTATCTCTAAGAAGATGCTAAAATATCCTGAAAATTTTTGGAAACTCCCAAAACGTTCTAATAGATGTCTAAATGCATTTTAAAAAATCCATAAAAAATGGGACGCAACCAGCAATATAAAAGATACATTTAACGTGGAATGCATTTATGTTATGCTTTCATGCTAGTTGCATCTCACGTTTTTGTTATGGAAAGTTTTCAAGCATGCTCGTTGCATCTCATGTTTTTGTTACGGAAAGTTTTCAAAACATATGTCATTTTTTTGGATATTTTTTCCATTCTCAATTCTAATTTTTGAAAACTTCCTGATATACTTTCATGAGCTCTAAATATCTTATTAGATTTTGTCATGTCCTAGTCTATCTTTAGGATTTTTCTTGAAATTTTTAAAAGCTTAGAAACATTTTTTGTGGTTCAAAAATCTTATCTTGCATGTATTTACTTCATTATTAACTACTCCCGTAATTAAAAAATACAAGGTATCACAAGTTCAAATTTTGTTCTATATTATAAGATATTCTAAATTGATCAACCCAATCCATATATGCTTGCCTTTTGAACACCATCTTGTACAAAATAGCGCCTATATTTGGTAATCAAAATTAATGGCATGCATGCATGTCTTTTTAAACTATACATTACTAGGATACTAAACAAGTTGACAGCAAAACTAACTAATTAGAGATGGGCAATTTATTAGTCTTTGGTCAGAGTCTTTATTTGGTCTACTAGGATACTAAACAAGTTGACAGCAAAACTAACTAATTAGAGATGGGCAATTTATTAGTCTTTGGTCAGAGTCTTTATTTGGTCTACTAGGATACTAAACAAGTTGACAGCAAAACTAACTAATTAGAGATGGGCAATTTATTAGTCTTTGGTCAGAGTCTTTATTTTGTCTTGAAATCACTTGGTGGATGCCTTAGATGTTATGATAGAGGCAGTATAAAGACTGATAAATTGCCTTGACAAACATTTCAAACCTGGCAGGAAAGAACTTAAATATTTTTTTGAGAGTTGAGGGCTGAAATGTCCGTTTAAAAGTTTGATGATGTAAGGTCAAGATGGCTGAAAGGATCAAGATGCCCAAGAGGGGGGTGAATTGGGTTTTTCTAAATTTTATTGTAAGAATTAAAATCTACTAAGCCATAATTCACCCCTAGTGCCTAACAAGTGTTCCTAGTGATTCTATCGATAAAAGTTTTGCACCCTAAGTTCCAATCCTAGTCTAGCATGACAATTCTAAGAAAGTAAACCAAGCAACAAGAATAATGCAAGAAAGTAAATTGCTTGAATGTAAAGGGTTAGGAACACGGCGATGTTTTTCCGAGGTATCAGAGAGTCGCCACTCCCCACTAGTCCTCGTTGGAGCACCCACGCAAGGGTATAGCTCCCCCTTGATCCACGCGAGGATAAAGTGCTCTCTACGGGCTGATTTTTTGATACTCCGTCGCGGTGAATCGTCCATGACTGCTCACAAGATGAGTTGGATCATCCACAAGCTCCGCTGAATGATCACCAAGCTCCCGATCACCACCAAGTCGTCTAGGTGATGGCGATCACCAAGAGTAACAAGCAAGAACTCTTACTTGACCACAACAAGCCTAATGAGAAGGTGGATGCACACTTGCTACTCTCTAGACACTAGTGAGGACTCTCACACTTGAATTCTCAAGACCCATTTTCATTTTGAAGCTCATCATTTTCATTTCTTGTATTTCTTATGACTTTAGAGTGTTTATTGAGCAATCTTACAAGTTCATCATAAGAAGGTGCATCAAATTCATCATCACTATCATCATCATCACTTTCATTATTTTGTACCTTTCGTTCACCCTTGGACATGAGGCATAGGTGAGTAGTGGATGATGACGGTGAAGATAGCGGTGAAGGTGGTGGTGAAGATGTTGATGAAGATAATGATGGCCCAATCACAAATGCGGCGACCTTTTCTTTCTCGTCGTCGCTCTCATCGCCGGAGGACTCACATGATGACTCAATGTCGATGATCCAATCACCAACAATGTAAGCTTTGCCTCCCTTCTTCTTTTTGTGATATTCTTTCTTCTTACCATCCTTTTTCTTGTATGGCTTGTTCTTCTTCTTTTCATCTTCTTCATCACTAGATTTAGCTTTCTTGCCCTTGTTCTTGTTCTTGTATTTGTCTTTTGGAGGCTTAGGGCATTGATGAGCTAGATGACCAAGTTCACCACAATTGTAGCAATCCATTTCGGATATAGGCTTTCTTTTGCTACTTGTGAAGAACTTCTTCTTCTTGCCATCGAACTTGATGCCACTCTTATTAAGCTTCTTTAGCATCTTTGTGATCTTTTTCACCATGAGAGAAAGTGATGCATCATCAATGTCACTCTCACTTGAGCTTTCATGCACAATCATGGCTTGGCTCTTCTTCTTTTTCTTGTCATGGCTAGGTTTGAAAGCCAAGTCCTTCTTCTTGAAAGATGATGAACCCTCTTTCGGAGTGATATGCATGTACATCTCATGAGCATTGATCTTTCCCAATACTTGTGTCGGTGTTGCGGTGGAGAGATCGCTTTGGTGAAGCACGGTGACAATGTGGCCATACTTCTCAACGGGAAGAACACTCAAGATCCTCCTTACAACATCCGATGGACTCATTTGAGTGAGCCCGAGAGCATTGAGATCCTCTACAAGAACATTCAAGCGAGTGTACATGTCATTAGCACTTTCTTTGGGAAGCATCTCAAACGAATCAATCTTCTGTAAAGCAATATGGTAGCGTTCCTCACGCTCACTCTTAGTTCCCTCATGGAGAGCACAAAGGTTTTCCCATAATTCATGAGCGTTTTTTGTATTACGCACATGATTGAAGATATTCATCCCAAGGCCCTGGTAGAGGGCATTTCTTGCCTTTGCATTCCACCGGTCGTACTTCTCCTCGTTACCAACGGGGTTAGCGGGATCCTTGACTTCCGGAAGCCCTTCGGTGGCGGCTCTAAGACACCCGACATCTATGGCTTCGAGGTACGCTTCCATGCGGATTTTCCAATATGAAAAATCATCTCCCTCAAAGATGCGAGGTGGTCCTTCCCCATTAGACATCTTACTCTAGGTGGTAAAGCCTAATTTAGGAGCAACTCGGCTCTGATACCAATTAAAAGGATCAAGATGCCCAAGAGGGGGTGAATTGGGTTTTTCTAAATTTTATTGCAAGAATTAAAACCTACTAAGCCATAATTCACCCCAAGTGCCTACAAGTGTTCCTAGTGATTCTATCGATAAAATTTTTGCACCCTAAGTTCCAATCCTAGTCTAGCATGGCAATTCTAGGAAAGTAAACCAAGCAACAAGAATAATGTGAGAAAGTAAATTGCTTGAATGTAAAGGGTTAGGAACACGGCGATGTTTTCCCAAGGTATCGGAGAGTCATCACTCCCCACTAATCCTCGTTGGAGCACCCGCGCAAGGGTATAGCTCCCCCTTGATCCACGCGAGGATCAAGTGCTCTATACGGGCTGATTCTTTGACACTCCATCGCGGTGAATCGCCCACGACCGCTCACAAGATGAGTTGGGTCATCCACAAGCTCTGCCGGATGATCACCAAGCTCCCAATCACCACCAAGCCGTCTAGGTGATGGCGATCACCAAGAGTAACAAGCATGAACTCTTACTTGACCACAACAAGCCTAATGAGAAGGTGCATGCACACTTGCTACTCTCTAGACACTAGTGAGGACTCTCACACTTGAATTCTCAAGACTCAAATCTCACTAGGGCTCTTGCACTTCCTTGCACATAAAAGGAGTTTCTCAGCTTATCAAATGAGCAAGAGTACCTCAAATGGAGGGGTAGAGGAATTATTTATACTCCCCCTCAACTCTCCCAACTGTTATCTTCGAAATCAGCAACTTTCGTGACCAATAGATGCGATGACGCCCATTGACAGACGCGTTTGTCGCTCTGGAGGGACGCGTCTGATGCCTCTGAGGAGCACGTCTGTCGCATGTAATTGAATCAAACCAGTTCACTGGCCATTAGGGCTCGACAGACGCTGGCCAGCGTCTGTCGCCCTAGCAATAGACGCGTCTGACACTATCGAAGAACTTCAGAGCATTCTGGACCACGTCTGTTGACACCAGACGCGTCTGACGCTCAACCCTTACTGCATCTGTCGCTCGTAAGCGCATAGGGCGCGTCTGTCGCCTCTCATCCGCGCGTCTGATGCTTTTCTGTAGTAAGAAACCACGCGACAGACATTGACATCAGCATCTGTCGCCCTTCGTCCTCAGCGTCTGTCGCCTGTTTAAGGGCCGAAACGACTTTTGATTCAAACGCTTCTTGAACGACTTTTGTTCCAAACAATCTCAGGGCCACCTTGGAGCCACCTAGTGCTAAGTTTGACAAGTGTGCACCACACCTAACCACTAGACTTACCTAAGTCAAGCTACTCATCCATGCCCCCTTAATAGTACGGCCAAAGGAGAAAAACGAAAGTCTTAACGACTATTCTGAACGTAACTCAACTCCTCGACGTCCGAAACTAACCGTCCTTAACCTTGTCGATCATCCTTTGAAAACCGAAAATGATTTCCATCGATAAGGGGCATGATCACCATATTGCCCATGATTGCCATTACCATGACCTAACACTCCATTGTTTCTGCAAAACACACGTTAGGCATGATACTTAACCGTTGTCATCAATCACGAAACCCACTCTAGGGGCCTAGATGCTTTCAATCTCCCCCTTTTTGGTGATTGATGACAACCTCTGAGTATGAAGATAAGATTTGAGGTTTTCGAACATGCTTGTTTCACATAAGCAACTTTCAAAGATAACAAGAGATTAGGATTGCTTATGTGCTCCAAGCCAACATGGAAAACTCATAAGATTAGACATGAAATGTTAGAACACAATGATATAGCTCATAAGAGATCGAAGTAACAACGCGGAAGCAAGACATTATGAGCTAGAAACAAACAAGTGACATGATATAATAGAGACAAGATAACCAATATATCACTAAAGTGACTCGCAAGCACATAGTCACATGATGCAAGAAGTACAGAAAAAAAAGACATGACGATGCATGAAGATGCATGAAAGTAGCACACACAGAAGAATCAAAACCCTCTCACAAAGCTCCCCCTATCTACATACTCTCTCTCCCCCTTTGGCATCAAGGACCAAAAAATACGAATCGGAGGAAGGAGAAGCAAACGAGCCGGCTACAAGAGGGCGGTGAGCAGCAATAAACTGATCTGGGGCATCATCTGGACTACTCTTAGGAGAAGGCTGTGGCTGAGCTGTGGAGCCTGTCGGACCCTCAGAAGCTGGAAGTGTAGGTGAAGCGGTCCGGGTCTGCTCAGCTATCGTGGTATCTGACTGTGGAGGGGGTAGAGGACCGATAGGCTGTCCCTGTGACCCTGAAGCAGTAGGAATCTGAGTAGAGGTCACCAGGGGCTCGGTCTGTGTGACAGGGACCAGAAGTGGATCCGTCGAAGCAACAGACGACGGGATCGACTTAGTAGTGCATGTCCCTGTCACTCCCTCAGGAGCTGAAGCTGGAACTGGAGTTGGCTATGGTGCTGACACGTCTGACACTGAGGTGTCTGCTGTAGAGTATGTCGGTGTTGGCTGCCCGGTGATCTGACTATAAGTGGCATGGAACTGACTAGTATCGGGCATAAGCAGCTGTGACTGTGTCAAAGGTGTGAACCCTGTCTGAATAGGAGTGAATCATGGGGACACAAACAACTGAGGCACCTGGTGAACAAGAGAAGTGAACAACTGTGCCTGACTGCCAAGCTGAGACTGACTCTGAAGCCCACTGGGCTGTGACGTTGGAGTCATCTAAAGAAGGCTCTGAGGTAGCTGAATGCCTGCAGCCTGAACCAACTATGTGATCAAACCTAAGTACTGCTGCTGGCGCTGCTGCTGTTGTCTCTGTAGCTCAAGAAACTACCTCTGGAACTCATCCTGGCGAGCCTACACCTATGTAAGAGCAGCGGCAGTCTCCTGTCGGTCCTGCTGACGGTGTCGCTCTGCCTGCTCCTGGTTCTCTATCAGTCTAGAGAGAATGGAAACCAGAGCGGGATCGGTGGCTGACCCTGAGCCGCTAGCCTCTCTGTCGTGCGGGCGAGAAGAACGATACATAGGCAATGGCTGGTAGTCGTCGTCCGAGCTGCCTGTGGGGTCTGAGTCTAGCTTAACCTGTGCCGTCCCTGCTCCCTGAGTCTCCAGCTGCTCTAACTCGGCCTCTGCTAGGCCCTGCACGGTAGAATCCTGCTGTGCAACTGTCTCTGGAACCATTGGCCTGCGACTCGCTCTCACTCGTTTAGCTGTGACTGTGCGGACAAGCTGTGAGAAGTCGTAGGTAGGGTACTCGAAGGTAGTGGAGCTCCACTCCTGAACACTGGCTACCGGCAAAGGCTCAACTCCCATGTAGATAAGAAAAGAGATCCAATGGGCATAGTTCATGTGCCTCTTCACACTGAAGCTCTCGTATATGGTATCTTCCAGCTCACATAGCATCAAGTCCCATATGTCAAATGCGATTCCCCTCACAAGGTGTGACAAGAGCCACTGCTACAGTTGAGTGGTCCTGTCCCTGAAGTTCGGACGAGGAAGGATTGTCCGCCCGATGATAGCATCAAGCAAGCGAACTGGTGGCAGCATGTCAATAGGTCTCCTGCTAGAACCTTCCCCGAAGTCACTGCCAAACAAGCACCTAACAGTGTCAACAGGTGGCACAATCCTGCCGTGAGCGCGCCTAGGGGGTCAACTCCTGGATAGCATAGCTGATGAAGACGTACAGTCTAGAGTGGAATCCTCAGTAACTCTCTAGCTCTGGCACTAGAAATCTCTCGCTGCTCACCCAAGAAACTGAAGGAAATTCCAGTGTGATCTAGGTGGATCCAAAGTGTAGCAAAGAACTCTCTCACCCAGGACAACACATACAAGCCACTCCGCTGAACTAGGTCAGTCAAGCCAGGCACTGTCTGAAGGTATGTGCGAACCTCTTCTCCAACCAAGTCAACTATACTCTGAAGTGGAATAACTCTGTGAGCTGTGACTGATACGTTGGCGTTTAATACGCCATGTGCAAATCCTCCTGGAGAGCTGTGTAGAAGTGATCAACTCCTGGCTGCCTCTGAAGTGGGAACCACTTGTGAAGCTGAACTTTGCGGAGAGTCTGGATCTGACGAGCTGAAGCCTTTCGCAGGTCGTAGTGAATGACCTGAGACCTAGGAGCTGGACGACCTCCGCGTCTCGGTCTCTCTGGAGGGGCTGCTGGTGTCGTCTGAGAACGCGTGGTGCGTCCAGAACGACGTCTGGGTGGTGTCTGCTGCTCCTGCTCTGCTGGCTCCTCATGCTGGTCCTCTATCGCCTCTGTGGCCTCGGTACCAAGTACACGTCCAGAGAGCGGGACTCGTGTACGAGACTCACCGATAAGAATACCACTGCCCCTACCACCACTTTCTGCTCTATCTGCCGCTTGGGCTACTGCTAGGGCTTCCTCTGCCTCTCTGTCTTCTCTGGTGCGCTTCTTCATGCTGATAAGCTTACGCTTTCCTTGAGCCACCTCTGTAATACGGGGAGGATTGTCACCCCCATCACCTCCTTCACCTCCAGGAGGAGAGCCTCCGACATTCTTGCACCTAGCCATGGTCACAAGAACAGAGATACACTATCACACTCATAAGGGAAACTCCCCCTGTCTCTCTGGCACTGTTAGATCTGACTATCAATCTCTAGAGAAACAACTGACACTCTGAGAGATGGTGTACTAACGTCTTGTGAGGCTTGGCCTCAATCTGTATCCGCAGGCTTGGCCCCGGATTCAATACTGACAATGGTGCCAAACCACACAACACAGAGAACCGACTCGCTGCACTGGATAGAATAGAGAGTGTTACAATAAGCAATATCATTTCTGGGGTTACGAGATCCTATCGGAAGTAAGAAATTTTAGGTACGATTTGAGTGAGGCGAAACATTTTCTACCTTAAACCGGAGGAAGTCCTGTGAATTAGAGAAGAAAGTCGACGATGTAGAGCACCACACGCTAAGGATTGAAGCCTGAAGAGATAAGCAAACGACGGGATGAGCTCAGAGGCAGTTCGTCGAGCACCTGAAGGGCACACGGGCAAGAACAGAAGGGACAGAGGAGCTCACCCTGAGACCGAACGCAGGTTCGCGGAGGAGATCAAGGGAGTTGTGGAGAATGGCGAGGTCACGCAAGATGGTGTACTTGACGACGATGAGCACAGGCGGCGCTAGGGCTCAGTGGTGGCGGCGCTAGGAGTGCTGGCGAAGAAGTCGATGGTGATGGCGCGGAGGTCGGTGGGAGGGCGGCGCAGGTCGGTGGTGAGGGCGGCGCAGGCGCGCAAGGAGGGGGTGGTGTTGAGGAGGAGCAAGGCAACGGCGGTGGACGCGATGGCGAGGTCAGGCGGCGGCGTTGAGAACGTGGGAGGAACAAAAGCCGTCTGATAGATGAGGTGGTGGCTCTACAAATCAAATGGATATTTTTGGATTGAAACCGCTTCGGATCCAGGCGACAGACGCGATGACGGTAGGCATCGGACGCAGCACAGGGACAACAGACGCTCCACAGAGAGCATGATTTCTCCAAAAAAAACCCGATAGACGCGTCCGTTGATCTACCATCGTACGCTGGTCAGCGTCTGTCGCTCCTAGGCGAAAACTTCTCCACGGTCGACAGACGCGATGAGGATTTTGCGACAGACGCGGCCACGGTTACTGTTGCAGCGTATGTCGATCGCTTCGCGACTAACTTCTTCAATTGCACGTGACAGATGCGTCTGATGCCAAACTTCAGCGCCTGTCGCAGCGTCTGACGCCCTAAAAACATGTTTTCATTCAACTTTTTCCGCGACACTTTCCCCAACCAGGTTCCAAGCCAAATAAGAACCAAATAAACACCAAATGGAACCTGATATGAGTGACCTCTCTCAAGCCCTCAAATTTTTTAAATTATTTCGCCTTAGGCTAGTATTATTTTTAAGAAAATAAGAGATAAACACCCAAGGAGCAACGTATGGCCATGCAATAGAGTTTTTTAACCCTTGGGAGCGTTAAATGCTCTCTCCATTCATGGACGAACACAGAGGTTGCTCAAAACTTAACCGAAAAGAAACGACAAAACAACAAACATGCATATGCAATGCAAAGCAAGAAAGTAAAACTAGGTTGCTTGTCAAGTTTGATCCATGATTAGGCTTCTTCACCCCTCCAAAAAGGGTTATCGTAACCGTGTTAGACAAGTCCTAGATGCATTACGGAAATTTAAACATGACATATATTACAATGCAATGCAATGCAATGCAATGCAAGAGACAACATAAGATCATTTCTTAAAATTACTAGAGTCACATTGAGCTCACTTCTCAACCTACAAAAGGTAGCCTCATCCAAAGATTTAGTGAAGATATCCGCCAATTGATTTTCACTTCTTACACCTTCTAGTGATATATCATTTTTAGCAACATGATCCCTTAGAAAGTGATGACGGATATCAATGTGCTTGGTGCGTGAGTGTTGTACCAGATTATTGGCAATTTTAACGGCACTTTCATTATCACATAAAAGTGGCACCTTATCAAGAACAACACCATAGTCTAGAAGGGTTTGCTTCATATATAAGATTTGTGCACAACAAGCCCCCGCGGCAATGTACTCCACCTCGGCGGTGGACAAAGCCACACTATTTTGCTTTTTAGATGACCAAGATACACGTGACCTCCCAAGAAAATGGCACCCTCCAGATGTGCTTTTTCTATCAATTTTGCAACCGGCATAATCCGAGTCGGAATAGCCAACTAGTTGGAATCTAGCTCCTTTGGGATACCAAAGGCCAATGCTTGGGGTGTGCTTAAGATATCTTAAAATTCTTTTCACGGCACTTAGGTGAGGTTCTTTAGGACAAGCTTGAAAGCGAGCACACATACACACACTAAACATGATATCGGGCCTAGATGTGGTAAGGTACAACAAGCTACCAATCATAGAACGGTAGAGAGTTTGATCAACCGGTTTACCTCCCTCATCTAGGTCGATATGTCTATTTGATGGCACTGGGGTCTTGATTGGCTTATAATCATCCATCTTGAACCTTTTGAGAAGATCCTTGGTATACTTCTCTTGAGAGATAAAAATCCCTTCATCCTTGGTATACTTCTCTTGAGAGATAAAAATCCCTTCTCTCATTTGCTTGACTTGAAAACCAAGGAAGAATGTAAGTTCACCAATCATAGACATCTCGAACTCCTTCGACATCAATTCACCAAATTCCTTGCAATAATCTTCATTTGTTGAGCCAAAGATAATATCATCAACATAGACTTAACAAATGAAGATCTCCCCATTAAGCTTCTTGGTGAATAGTGTGGTGTCGACCTTCCCAATAGTGAAGCCCTTCTCAATGAGGAAGTCTCGGATGCGCTCATACCACGCTCTAGGGGCTTGCTTGAGCCCATATAGCGCCTTGGACAACCTATAAACATGATTAGGATATCTAGGGTCTTCAAACCTGGGAGGTTGATCAACATAGACTAGTTCATTTATAAAGTCATTTAAGAATGGACTTTTAACATCCATTTGATATAATTTCATTTCATGATGCGATGCATATGCAAGAAGGATACAGATGGCTTCAAGTCTTGCAACATGTGCAAAGGTCTCTCCAAAGTCAAGGCCTTCAACTTGAGAGAACCCCTTTGCAACTAGTCTTGACTAGTTCCTCACAACTATGCCTTGGTCATCTTGCTTGCTACGGAACACCCACTTGGTTCCAATGACCCTTGCACCTTTTGGATGCTCCTCAAGTGTCCAAACTTGATTGCGGGTGAAGTTGTTCAATTCTTCGTGCATTGCATTCAGTCAATCCGGATCTTGAAGAGCTTCATCTGCATTCTTAGGCTCAAGACAAGAGACAAAAGAGTGATGTTCAATAAAAGAAGCAAGCTTTTGAGATCGAGTCATTACACCCTTTATAGGAATCCCTATGATGAGATCTTGTGGATGTGCTTGAAGTAGATGTGAGTGTCTTCTATCAACCACTTGAGGAGGAGGTTGGGGAGCATCAACATCTTGAGCTTGTGCCTCGGCTTGTTCATGAGAGACATGAGAGTCTTCATTTTCAACTCTCTCATTTTTGTCATCATCTTGAGGCACATATGATGAAGATGGTGGAATGATCATTTGAGTATCGTCTTCATCATCTTTAGGCTTGATGTCTCCCACCGGCATGTTCTTCATTGCCTCCCTCAATGGTTCATCACCTACATCATCACAATTCTCAATTGCCCCTTGGGAGCCGTTAGATTCATCAAATTCCACATCATATGTTTCTTCAACCAAACCGGTGGCATGGTTAAATACTCTATATGCTTTGGACTTTGATGAGTATCCAACAAGAAAACCAATATCACAACGTCTTTGGAACTTTCCTAGGTGTTGCCGCTTCTTGTAGATGTAGCATTTGCAACCAAACACCCGGAAGAATGAGACGTCCGGCTTCTTTCCATTTAGCAACTCATAGGGGGTTTTGCCAAGAAAATTTTGTAAGAAAAGGTGATTTGATGCATAGCATGCGATGTTAATTGCCTCGGCCTACAACTTCTCCGGTGTGTTGTACTCATCTAGCATTGTTCTTACAAGAGTGATCAAAGTCCGGTTCTTTCTCTCAACTACATCATTTTGTTGAGGAGTGTAGGTTGATGAAACTTCATGCTTGATCCCAATCTCATCACAATAATCTTCAATGTTTGTGTTGTCAAATTCTTTGCCATTGTCACTTCTTATCTTCTTGATCTTGACTTCAAATTCATTTTGAGCTCTCTTGGCAAACTTCTTGAAACAAGTGGCCACTTTGGATTTGTCATGAAGAAAGAATGTCCAAGTATATCTTGAGTAGTCATCAACAATCACAAGACAATAGAGATTTTCACCCAAGCTCTTGTAAGTTGTAGGGCCAAACAAATTCATGTGTAGAAGCTCTAACACTCTTGATGTTGACATGTAAGCTTTTGTTGGATGAGTATTTGCAACTTGTTTATCGGTTTGGCATGCACTACAAGGTTTGTCCTTCTCAAACTTGACATCTTTCAAGCCTCTCACTAACTCTTTCTTCAATAACGTGTTGAGAGTGTTCATTCCAACATGAGCAAGCCTCCTATGCCAAAGCCACCCAAGTGAAGTCTTGATGAACAAGCATGTCATCAAATTTGCATCTTCAGAGGTGAAATCAACAAGATAGAGATTGTTGTATCTAAAGCCTTTTACGATCACTTGCTTGTCATCTATCTTTGATACTACCACTTCATTTGGAGTGAATGAACATTGATAGCCAAGATCACAAAGTTGTCCAACGGATAGTAGATTGAAAATCAAGGAAGCAACATAGAGCACATTTGAAAGAGAGTGATCATTTGATATTGCAATCTTGCCTATACCCTTGACTTTGCTCTTTGAATTGTCCCCAAAGTGAGGTGAACATACAAGGATTGATATAGCCACATCATGTGATGACTTGATTATTGAGAGCATTGAGCAAGCTCATTAGCAACAACAAGACTATCATAATTAATTTTCAATGAAGTATAGTTATCTTTTAGCAAGTTGTGCCTAGTGTTGAGCTCATCATGCTTCTTCTCAAGTTTATTATGTTCATCTCTAAGCTCTTTGTTGAAGGTTTTGAGCTCCTTGAGAGTAGAAGTCACAATTTCATTTTGATCTTTAAGCTCATCACTAGTCTTTTGTGCAATCTCAAGCTTTGATGAAAGTGATTCATTTTCATTTTGAAGCTCATCATTTTTATTTCTAGTCTTTCTTATGACTTTAGAGTATTTGTTAAGCAATTTTACAAGTTCATCATAAGAAGGTGCATCAAATTCATCATCACTATCACTATCATCATCATCACTTTCATTATTTTGTACCTTTCGTTCACCCTTGGACATGAGGCATAGGTGAGTAGTGGATGATGACGGTGAAGATGGCGGTGAAGGTGGTGGTGAAGATGTTGATGAAAATAATGATGGCCCAATCATAAATGCGGCGACCTTTTCTTTCTCGTCGTCACTCTCATCGTCGGAGGACTCACATGATGACTCAATGTCGGTGAGCCAATCACCAATAATGTAAGCTTTGCCTCCCTTCTTCTTTTTGTGATATTCTTTCTTCTTGCCATCCTTTTTCTTGTATGGCTTGTTCTTCTTCTTTTCATCTTCTTCATCACTAGATTCATCTTTCTTGCTCTTGTTCTTTTTCTTGTATTTGTCTTTTGGAGGCTTAGGGCATTGATGAGCTAGATGACCAAGTTCACCACAATTTTAGCAATCCATTTCGGATATAGGCTTTCTTTTGCTACTTGTGAAGAACTTCTTCTTCTTGCCATCAAACTTGATGCCACTCTTATTAAGCTTCTTTAGCATCTTGGTGGTCTTTTTCACCATGAGAGCAAGTGATGCATCATCAATGTCACTCTCACTTGAGCTTTCATGCACAATCATGGCTTGGCTCTTCTTATTTTTCTTGTCATGGCTAGCTTTGAAAGCCAAGTCCTTCTTCTTGAAAGATGATAAATCCTCTTCTAGAGTGATATGCATGTACATCTCATGAGCATTGATCTTTCCCAATACTTGTGTCGGTGTTGCGGCGGAGAGATCGCTTTGGTGAAGCACGGTGACAATGTGACCATACTTCTCAACGGGAAGAACACTCAAGATCCTCCTTGCAACATCCGATGGACTCATTTGAGTGAGCCCGAGAGCATTGAGATCCTCTATAAGAACATTCAAGCGAGTGTACATGTCATTAGCCCTTTCTTTGGGAAGCATCTCAAACGAATTAATCTTCCTTAAAGCAATATGGTAGCGTTCCTCACGCTCACTCTTAGTTTCCTCATGGAGAGCACAAAGGTTTTCCCACAATTCATGAACGTTTTTTGCATTACGCACATGATTGAAGATATCTTTGCCAAGGCCCCGGTAGTGTACATTTCTTGCCTTTGCATTCCACCGGTCGTACTTCTCCTCGTCACCAACGGGGTTAGCGGGATCCTTGACTTCCGGAAGCCCTTCGGTGGCGGCTCTAAGACACCCGACATCTATGGCTTCGAGGTACGCCTCCATGCGTATTTTCCAATATGGAAAATCATCTCCCTCAAAGATGGGAGGTGGTCCTTCCCCATTAGACATCTTGCTCTAGGTGGTAAAGCCTAATTTAGGAGCAACTCGGCTCTGATACCAATTGAAAGGATCAAGATGCCCAAGAGGGGGATGAATTGGGCTTTTCTAAATTTTATTGCAAGAATTAAAACCTACTAAGCCATAATTCACCCCTAGTGCCTACAAGTGTTCCTAGTGATTCTATCGATAAAAGTTTTGCACCCTAAGTTCCAATCCTAGTCTAGCATGACAATTCTAGGAAACTAAACCAAACAACAAGAATAATGCGAGAAAGTAAATTGCTTGAATGTAAATGGTTAGGAACACGGCGATGTTTTCCCGAGGTATCGGAGAGTCGCCACTCTCCACTAGTCCTCGTTGGAGCACCCGCGTAAGGGTGTAGCTCCCCCTTGATCCACGCGAGGATCAAGTGCTCTCTACGGGCCGATTCTTTGACAATCCATCACGGTGAATCACCTACGACCGCTCACAAGATGAGTTGGGTCATCCACAAGCTCCGCTGGATGATCACCAAGCTCCCGATCAACACCAAGCCGTCTAGGTGATGGCGATCACCAAGAGTAACAAGCAAGAACTCTTACTTGACCACAACAAGCCTAATGAGAAGGTGGATGCACACTTGCTACTCTCTAGACACTAGTGAGGACTCACACTTGAATTCTCAAGACTCAAATCTCACTAGGGCTCTCGCACTTCCTTGCACATGAAAGAAGTTTCTCAGTTGATCAAATGAGCAAGAGTACCTCAAATGGAGGGGTAGAGGAAGTATTTATACTCCCCCTCAACTCCCCCAACCGTTGTCTTCGAAATCAGCAACTTTCGTGACCGACAGACGCGATGACGCCCACCGACAGACGCGTTTGTCGCTCTGGAGGGACGCGTCTGACGCCTCTGAGGAGCGTGTCTGTCGCATGTAATCGAATCAAACCGGTTAACTAGCCATTAGGGCTCGACAGACACTGGCCAGCGTCTGTCGCCCTAGCAACGGACGCGTCTGACGCTATCGAAGAACTTCAGAGCATTCTGGACCGCATCTGTTGACACCAAACGTGTCTGACGCTCAACCCTTACTGCGTCTATCGCTCGTAAGCGCGTAGGGTGCGTCTGTCGCCTTTCATCCTCGCGTCTGACGCTTTTTTGCAGTAAGAAACCATGTGATAGACATTGACGTCAGCGTCTGTCGCCCTTCGTCCTCAGTGTCTGTCACCCGTTTAAGGGCCGAAACGACTTCCGATTCAAACGCTTCTTGAACGACTTTTGTTCCAAACAATCTCAGGGCCACCTTGGAGCCACCTAGTGCTAAGTTTGACAAGTGTGCATCACACCTAACCATTAGACTTACCTAGGTCAAGCTACTCATCCATGCCCCCCTTAATAGTACGGTCAAATGAGAAAAATGAAAGTCTTAACGACTATTCCTAACGTAACTCAACTCCTCGACGTCCGGAACTAACCATCCTTAACCTTGTCGATCATCCTTTGAAAACCGAAAACGGTTTCCATCGATAAGGGGCATGATCACCATATTACCCACGATTGCCATTACCATGACCTAACACTCTATTGTTTCTGCAAAACACACGTTAGTCATGATACTTAACCGTTGTCATCAATCAATGAAACCCACTCTAGGGGCCTAGATGATTTCAATGGCCGATTAGAGGGAGTGTGAATAGTCATTTCTAAATCTAGTTACTACGGCCAACAAATAGAAGCAGTGGAATGAAACTAATCGTCTACTCATGACTACACCCCTCTATCTTTTTTGAGAATTACACGGTACAAACACAAGCACCTTTTGTAAGATCTACATAAGTATCTAAGGTGCCGAACTAAGTGAGAGCTCACCTACACAAGTCTAGTAAATAAGATCACACACACACACGTAAATAAGATCACACACACACTACACATATATATAGGAGTATACTCTATAGCTAGCTATAGAATAAGTTATTCTGTAGCTACCTCCATTTACGATAATTTTATATACTAATTTACGACAATGTCAGTATATATTTACGATAGTTAAATTACTATAACACATGGGGATATTTACCATAATGTTATAGTAAATCACATAGTAAAGAGTTACTATAATCTCATAAATTAGCATAGCAATTATCGTAAATCAAAGTGGCTATAGAATAAGTTATTTTATAGCCAGCTATATATATATATATATATATATATATATATATATATATATATATATATATATATATATATATATATATGCAACTAAACTCAAACAAGCAATCGAGAGCTCCTATACACATACTAGTGAGCAAAACAAATACTAAGCTCAAACTACGTACACTAGTAAGCACTAGCATTAAAGCTAAACAACTTAACAAGCAACAACACTAGCACAAGATACGAACAAGTAAATAAGTAGTATTTGGAGCAAGCCTATGTAAAACTTAGAATGATTTTGTATGTTGTCTATATAGTATGGACAAGACTAGATTTAAGTTATTCTGAACTTCCGATTCATTAATGATGATAAATTGGTAATTGTGTTCTATTTCATCTCAAATTTTATGTCTTCTTTGTAATATGTTAGCCTCTTATTAACACATCCACGGGTGACCCGAGACCCGCGAATGTGGGTCCTGGTATGACATTGCACCCGCGTGTCTCATTGACGACGGGTGTAGCCATCGCGAGCGTTGTTAAGGGCGGGTTTTTAATCCACCTCCACCTTACCTGACCTATTGCCATCCCTAATTCCCCTGCTGTAGACACCATCAAACCAATCTCTTCCACCTCTCGCCAGGCGGCATCCTAGCCATCGTCTCGACCGTCGTTTTGGCAGCCTCCCCAAACTTTCCTTTATAACTAACTTGTGGCTTGGGGTCGACGGATCGCCATCTCCTCGACTCGTTGGAGGAGGCTTAGGGCAGTGGATCCTCTTGATTTATTGGAGTAGACCTTGGGTCATGGTGTGCCGGCCACGCACAAGTTTAGTGAAATTGAGGGAGTAGGCGCGCTGGATTAGATAATTTGCATATAGCCTGTTGATTAGTGCTTTCATGTTACTATCAGATTCTATATTGATTTGTCAATGCATCTAGAAGTTCAACAATTAGATTGTCTCTCAAGAAGAGAGAGACGACAAAAATAAAGGAAGAGGGAGCAAGACGAGAGCATGTGGTGTGCATAGGGGTTCGTGTGAGAAGAAATAAGACAGCCCCGTAGGTGCTCGTATGGCCTAGGAAAAGCCTTTGCTATAAACCTATACTCCTACTTTGAAAATGCAAATGTTTGAGTTTTAAATTGTTTCAAAAGGCAAAATGAGATTGTTTACAAGGAAAACTACTCTCATGCAGTTGGTAACGGGTCTGGTAGGATAGGAAAACTACTCTCGCAAAGGCAAAAGTCGAATCAGTTAACAGTCTGGTAGGATGGTAATGCCAACGTGTCGAGACGATTATATCAGCGATTTCAAAATGATCCAATTAATTGAGCATGTCTGGCTATCAGCCTACCTGATGGTACTATGTCACTCTGATGCCTTTGCGCATTGACGTTTGTCTCCCTCGTACGTGTCGAGTCAGGGCAGTCACGGTGCCAGAAACTATATGTAATTTCTATATTTACTAATTTTTATAGACACTACATATAAAAATTATGGTTTCAATAGATAGTTTCTGCAGAATAATTTTTAATCCAATCACATACATTTTCTTTCCATTCTCTACCAATCACATCCCTTCAGGTCTTGGTTCTCGTGTAGATATGATTTCTACTTAGATCCAGTTTCTATTATTTTTGCTCTCTCTCTTCAATAACTACATTGTCATATCAGCAAAACGCTTAGGTGACAGTACAACTAATATCCATAGAAACTATGGTGATTTATGCATTGGGAGTACCCTTAACGATTACTCCCTCCATACCAAGAAGCAGCTATCATTTTCGTTTCTAAAAAATCAAAATACTTTTTAACTTCGACGATATATATATATATATATATATATATATATATATATATATATATATATATATATATATATATATATATATATATATATATATATATATATATATATATATATATATATATATCATTAGATAGAACGTTGAATATATTTTTATAAATTTTTTTTTGTTTGGAGATAGTTGTTATTAATATTTTTCTATTTTTCTATAACTCTAGTACATTTAAAAGTTTGATTCTTATAGTGAATTTTTCTTTAGACAGAGAGAGCAGTAACCGGTACGTATACGTAACTAACAAATATGCAGGTGCAATACGCATGTGTCTCTAAAACTATTTCAAATACAATGAAAATGCTAATTGATTTGTCGATATACAATAAAGGTAGGTAGCAAGTGCTTGGTCAATTTGATCGGGTCATGTAGAATAAAGTTCAAATTGTTTGTTCGTTAGGATGCCTCAATTGCATATATCGCTGCACTACAAGATATAAAATAACATGATATAAATAAACAAGCATTTGTAGATACAAAATAATTATGACTAAATAATGTAGCATTAATTTATTTAGCAGTCTATCTAAACATAACTTTATGTTTTTTTTTGCCCATAAATAATGTAACTTTATGTTGTTTTTTCTCAAATAACTCGCTCTTTTCACAGCAATGAATAAATGGAAATCGTGATGTGGCTTCAGTTATGAGTACATATTTTGTTATGTCATTCCGGACCATTGCTTAGATCATGAAATTTATACGACGTGTCAATTGTGTATTCAAAAAAATTAATTGCTGTTCATCAATGAAATATTTTAAAATTTTCTAAAATGCATGTATATTATCATATATAAATGTATATGATATAGGAATTCAATTATTAAACATTTGGTTTTTTTTTAACTCGTCTATCTTGATGTTTTTATAGACACATGCATGTTTTGATTTTTGTTTTTCATCTTTTTTGTCATACATTATTTGGAATTTAGGGGATTGTGTTGTTGTATGTGCCTTTTGGTTTTATTTCCACCTCCATATTACAGCTGCTAATGCAAGGCGTAGAAAGACTATTGCTCTATTTGGCTGGCTAAGGCCCGTAGCATTAATGATCCTCCACGCAGCGAAAAGTCTGACGTGGCGTCCTCGTAAACGAAGAAAGAGAGTAACTCGGCGAGAAACCGTTTCTCCCCTGGGAAACGGCATCGTCTCGCGAACTAACGCTGAAGAAATCGACGGTTTCAGGGATGGGGCGCCGTGTAGTTTCCTACTGTGGGTCCTGCCCTAGAGGTTGTCGTGAACCCATGGTCGTTGCCTGCTAGCAACGTCCCTGGCCGACGTGCGCGAGACCCACAGGAGCGTTGCCTTGCCGTCGTCTCGTAGAGGTCGCTGTTCGAAGCATACTACGTGCACGGAGAGAGAAGGAATTTGTGTTAGCTTCTCTATCTAGGCTGTGACGGATCGAGCCATCGAGGACACACCTTGCCGTTGCACGCGAGCCAGCCCTCGTCGCGGCCGCGCACGAGGTGTCGCACGCTCACCCCGTTCCGCTCTCGCCATCCTTCGCGATGCAACCGCGTGCAAGCCGGCCTCCACCCTGGCACCCTCCGTGCACCACCAGGGCCGCCCTATAGGTTCTCCGTGCTCCCGCAGGAGCATGCGCGAGCTGCAGGCTCGTTTGCGCTGCGAGCGAGCCGGCCTTCGCCCTCCGCGTGCTGCCCGTGCTGGCCAATGCTTGCGGGCCTTTTGGCTCCCACTGTTGGATTTATTATGAGTCAGGCCTATTTAAGTTTAATAAATCAATAAGCTCTATGATGTGTAATTATAGACAATATGAGTTGTACCGAATTAGAATTCTAAGAGTCCTTGACTTGACTTATATGATGGAAGTTATTCTGCTTAAATTGAGAAGTTAAGAAACGGACAAAGGCGTGTCACACGCGCGCGCCGCCGGCCGGGCCGTGGGCAGGCAACGGGCGAGGCGTGGTTGTGTTAATTTTTAGCACTCACTAACCGCGGGAGTTTCAACTGAGAGTTGAACTCTTCACATGCCCGCCCCCCCACCTCCTTCCTCTTCCAGCCGCATAGATAAAGGAGAGAGCCCTGTCTCTTCGGTACACGTGAGAGAATACAGAACCACATTTTAGCCGCAACGAAGGTTTCTCCATCTCCTCAATCCGCACACACGGAAAAGGGAGAGGGCAGGTGCCTCCGAAGCCCTTACCGTTCGAGACCTTGCACGAGGAATCGGCAATTAAGTTTTTGAGGAGCGTTTACGCGACTACCCAAGTCGCCGCCGTTCGTCGTCTTCTTCCTCGATTTCTTCATCGTCTTCCCTTCATCATCTCCTACGACATGACGAAGGAGGTTGGACAAGGATCGGGATCCTCGGAGCACATGGGAGGGTATGATTGGTTCATCTCCCTGTTGTTTTACGTTTTCCAGATCATGCTTGTTTCAGTGGTATACCCATGTTGTTTCAAACGCTACTATGAGTTTGTTTCGTTTGTTTAGTTATATCGTTTCTGTTTATATTCTGTGTCTGTTTCTGCTATAAGATATATGTCATGTCTTGGTTCAGTCAAGTTGTTTCATACATTGTTGTCTGGATGTTTCAGTAGTTCTGTTATGTCGTTTCACATGTTGTCACATGTTTATTGTTGTTATGAGATATATGTTTTGCCTAACTGTTATGCTTCATATATCTTGCTTTTATGTTTTAAATAATCACATGCTTCACATGATAATTGATCACATGTTCCATATTGTTATGGATATGTTTGATATCATGATTTCAATGGTTAATAATCTTTTATATGTCATCATCATAACGTTAATTTGTGGAATTAAAATAACATGGAAATTGCCTAATATTCTAACACCCACACACAAGCCGACCTTGCGCAGCCCGTCATTGCCGACCTCGGCAACGCCGCGTCCGTGCTGAGAGAGAGGACGAGAGAAAGAAACGGAATAGAAATAAACGTGACTTACGACGAGTGAGATTAAAGACGTACGGCGTGTAGATCGAGATCCCCTCTCAAATAACTCGCTCTTTTCCTTTTTCTAAAAAAATACTCCCTTTATGTTGGTAAAAGAAGTCGATTTAGACAACGACACGGTCTCCAAAGCATAAATTTAACTTCATTTTTCTATAAAAATATTTATTCAAAAGTGATATATGTATACTTTTATGAAAGTATATTTCAAGACAAATCTATTCATATTGTTTTGATATTTCCAAACTCAACAACTTAAAAGTTATTCATGATTTATATTTCCAATGTTTAACCAAAACCTTGTCCAAAATGACTTCTTTTACCAACATAGAGGGAGTAACTTGCTCTTTTATAGTTTGATGATCAACCTATTACACTACCTAACAGAGTAAATGCATAGAACCTGTAGCATGTACAGAGTCTCATTAACAAACTGATAGTAGCACACAGCCTTAAATATCTCATTTAAGACAAAGATTAGTAACTTGCAAAATCTCTTTAAAAAAACAGAACATATTCTTGAACAAATTAGTAAACGGAGATGTATCACATAACGAGCGAGTAATATAACTTGGTTTTCATATTTCATCGTCTAATTATCTAATCACGTAATAAATGCATGGCCAGACTAGGTGATCAAGACAATGTTGATTTTTGAGTCATTGAGTCAACATGTAATCTGTTATGGTGGGCCGCACCTATCAACGCCGGCAACGTGACAGTGGCTAGGGGGCACCAAGTGAACGCTGGCCACAGTCACCAGGGCGAGCTCGTCGCCTGTCTTTCAGGAACTCATCAGAGTTAGTTTGTTAGATCACAGGTCAGAGTTAGTTTGTTAGATCACAGAGTAATTTGTGGGGTTTGTTAGCGCATGCTTGTATCTGTCTATATGGCCAACCATTCGATTAAGAAGAGGTTAGCCTGGGATTGAGACATTCTGTCTCCCTTGGGCACCCACAGGGCCGTCTCAACAATTTTTAGGGTCCTTGGATAAGCAAAGACAATAAGGGCCTAGCAACCTAATATTTTAACATGACAGTTAAATTATATAGTAGTAATAAGAATTAACTTGCAACATATACTTAGTTCAAAAAATAGCCATATTACAGAAAAAAAACTAAACAATGATGAAATAACTATATTATAAGTCGCTGAGAATATACGGACGCAAACGGCCACAACACCTAACACTCATGCCGTCATAGAAAGTCACGAATATAAACGACGAGTGAATATGAAGGTTTGCAGACAGGCACGCACGGAGTCATGGACTAGTTGTCGAATGCCGCGCACACTGGAGTTGGCCTAAACGAGTGAACTATGAGTCAAATACTAAAATACATATACTATAGATATATATACTCGTGGGCCCCTAATCGACATGGGCCCCCGGACGTCGCACTGGCTGCCCCTACCCCTAAGACGGGCCGGGCACCCAGCACTGTTTGTCGTCACCCCCTTATCGTTCCACTTCACAGGCGCCGGTTACGGCGCCGCCTGTTCGCCACAGTGGATTCAAGCCTCGCCCAGCCACCTCCCACTCGTATCCCCTACGCAACCTAAGCCGTAACATAATCCATCGATCAAGTCGGCAGAAAACCACAATTATCGTACCTGTGATACATGATTTGGTTGAACCGGTAGAAACAAGATGAATTCAATAATCAAATGCAGAAAGCACACGTACGTAGTAATTTGTTCGATCTAACGATGAATCTCTGTTTCAGGAAAAATAACTAACAAAAGAACAAGATTTCCGTTTCATCATTACACTCATTTTATGCCATATACACTGAAAGGACCTGGACAAAAAGAATGCATGCAAATTCACTAACGAAAACAACTAGTAGCAGCTACTGTAGTTACAAGTAGGAGGACGCCATGGTCCTGACATCCGACGGCACGAAGGTGGCGAGCGCGGCGAGGAGCAGGAGCAGGCAGACGGGCACCAGCAGCAGCAGCGGCGGCGGGGGCGGCAGCGGCGGCAGGACGAGCGGCAGCACGATGAGCGACACGGCGACGCACGCCAGCGCCAGGAACGCCTCCGCGCTGAGCCCGCCCGCCGCGGCCGCCGGAGGCTTGGGCGACGGCGGCGGCGGCGGCGCGTTCTGACGACGCGGCTGGCCCATGGACGCCGCCGCCGCCGCGGCGCTCTGTCCGCAGACGGCCACGGCCACGGCCTGCCTCCTGCTCTGCTGCCGCCTCGGGTGCTGCTGCTGCTGCTGCTGCTCCCACCTGGCGAGCTGGTCCGCGTCCAACTCCATTGCCATGAGCGACGCTGCAACCAGCATCCAACGCGCAGCCGCGAGCGAAGTGAGGTTGTTCTGACGTACGACCGATGGAAATTTCAGTAATCTGCTCGCCATTCATAAAGACAAGAACGAAATCAAGAACGGCTTGACATAATCAGGATGTACGATGAACAGACGGACACATCTAGATTACAACATTACACTTGAAGAAAAGATAGGTACCTCTGATCTTAAGCTTTTCGCGATGCCGGCTTGCCGCGCTGTTTCTTTCTTCCCTTTCTTGATCTCGTCCCAAGCGACTGGTGGATCTCCAGATTAATACCACCCGGGATGACCAAGAACACAAGCCGAGAACGGCAGCCCTCCGGAATTTCCAAAAGCTACCCAGCCAGGAGGATAGATTTGACCAGGACAGGAGAAAGAAAGGAAAACAGAGCTGGAAATCGGCAGCAGAGTTGCGCAAGAAGAACCGACGCACGCCAAAAAGCGCGGTGGCGACCTGCCGCCCGACGGTACGGTAGCCGAGGCGCGCGGCGCAGATGCGCTTGTGGAGACGGCGTGGGGTCGGGGACGGGAATCGGAAGGGGGAGGGGGGGCGAGCGGGGTGGGGAGGCCGCCATTTTATCTGTGGACTGGAGGACGGCGGTTTTGAAAAGCTGGGAGTGAGACTGCGGCAGAGAACAGGTGCGCTGCATCGAGGACCAAGTGGAAGCCACGGTGGGTCCAGGGCCTTTCCGACTTGTAAGCCACATCGGTTTTTTGGTCGTCACCTCTACGGCTCTACAACGCTTGTTCCAAGTTACTCCTACGGAGTAAGCAACATGTCCTATCATTAGGATTATTTGGGCCTAGGTCGATTTGTCTTTGCTAAATGGAGGAGAGAACTTGTGAATACTAATATAATTTGGCACTAGTTCAAGACTAGTCTTTGCTTATTTCTTTGTTTGCTGAGATACTAGTGAATTACAGACGCTCAGCTATAATCTGCATCGTAACAAATCGAACCTGAGGGAGAACTATCGAAGAAATTGGTTATTCGGTATGCTGAGAATAAAGTTTTCTGATATTAGATTAGGCTGACCGCACTCATCATCATCTATTTTCATCCTTTATACATTCTGCTCATCAAGATTCTCTTCTCTATATACGTTTCTTCCGCACTCATCATCCTCTATATCTCATACTCTATAACCAACTACTAACAAGCAGCCCAACTTGTCATCCTCTATAAATTTTATCCAAATATATTCATGTGAGATCTTGTTTTGAAGGATTAATTGAAACGATTTCAATAGTGTAATTGGAATTTAATTTGGTTTTCTAGTTTGTGAGTTATAACATTTTTTTACTAGGGAAAAAGTGGGGTCCGCTGTTGTCACCTCTCTCCTCTGCCACATCTGTCCGCTAAAGGACATCCTCTACGCACCAGAAATAGTGGAGGCCGCTTGATAGCGCGCGCATAGCGGACTGCGCTACAGCTCCTTTTTCCACTGCTGATCCAGTAAAAGCTCATACAGGATGAGTTTACAGGAGCCGGTGCAATCAGTCTTAGAGCTAGGTCGCTTGGATTCCTACGCTTTGGTACCATCTCCATAGTACATTCACTTAGCGCCATTGTATGTGCAATTGTTGTCACCACATATGTTCCTCCCTAGCTAAAACCCTCTCAATTGTTTTGAAGTCACTACTACTCCGTATAAAAACTATTTTTGGGAACCTGACTACTTTTACTACATATAGAGGCGGCTCTTGATTGAGCCACCTCTGTAGTGCCATGTATAATAGTTTATCTCTGTAGATACATCTTTAGAGGTGGCTCGCTATCCAGCCGTTCTATAAATGGATCTATAGGGGCCCTAGAGTTACAAACCACCTCTACAGATCCCATAATAGAGGTGGTCGGATAGCGAGCCACCTCTGGTTTTTTTGTAATTAATACTGCCCGGCCTCGCTCACTCCGCCTCCTCCTCTCCCCTTGGGTGCGTGGCAATGGCTGGCTACCGTGGGTGGAACGCAAAGACACAGACGCACAACGCTTGAGGGCAGTTCTCCCTTTGAAGTGGCGACGGACTCGACTAGATCATGGTAGAAGGCAAGGTCATGTACCTCATCGACTCCGACAAGGAGGTCAAGCCGTCCATGACGCGCCTCGCCCTAAAGGGCGGGGGGGAGTCGTCCGCTACTGCTAGGCGGGGCAATGGCGCGGCGTCGAGGACCCGTGCTGCCGGGCGGGGCAACAGATCTATGTCGGCGACCCCTGCCGCCTTTGTCTTCGTCACTTGTGCCTTTTCTTTAGTTCTTCGTTACAATACAATACAACCTCTTTGCTAAATGGAGGAGAGAACTTGTGAATACTAATATAATTTGGCACTAGTTCAAGACTAGTCTTTGCTTATTTCCTTGTTTGCTGAGATACTAGTGAATTACAGACGCTGAGCTATAATCTGCATCGTAACAAATCGAACCTGAGGGAGAACTATCGAAGAAATTGGGTATTCGGTATGCTGAGAATAAAGTTTTCTGATATTAGATTAGACTGACTGCACTCATCATCCTCTATTTTCATCCTTTATACATCCTGATCATTGAGATTCTCTTCTCTATATACGTTTCTTCCGCAGCCATCATCCTCTATATCTCATACTCTATAACCAACTACTAACAAGCGGCCCCACTTGTTTATCCAAATATATCCATGTGAGATCTTGTTTTGAAGGATTAATTGAAACGAATTCAATGATGTAATTGGAATTTAATTTGGTTTTCTAGTTTGTGAGTTATAACATTTTTTATGGGGAAAAAAGTGGGGTCCACCGCTGTCACCTCTCTCCTCTGCCGCATCCGTCCGCTAAAGGACGTCCTCTACACGCCAGAAATAGTGGAGGCCGCTTGGATAGCGCGCGCATAGCGGACTGCGTTGCAGCTCCCTTTTCCACTGCTGATCCGGTAAAAGCTGATACAAGATGAGTTTACAGGAGCCGGTGCAATCAGTTTTAGAGCTAGGTCGCTTGGATTCCTACGCTTTGGTACCATCTCCATAGTACATTCACTTAGCGCCATTGTATGTGCAATTGTTGTCACCACACATGTTCCTTCCTAGCCAAAACCCTCTCAATTGTTTTGAAGTCACTACTACTCCGTATAAAAATGATTTTTGGGAACGTGACTACTTTTACTACATATAGAGGCGGCTCTTGATTGAGTCACCTCTGTAGTACCATGTATAATAGTTTATCTCTATAGATACATCTTCAGAGGCGGCTCGCTATCCAGCCGTTTCTATAAATAGATCTATAGGGGCCCCTAGAGTTACAAACCACCTCTACAGATCCCGTAGTAGAGGTGGCTGGATAGCGAGCCACCTCTGGTTTTTTGTAATTAATACTGCCCGGCCTCGCTCACTCCGCCTCCTCCTCATCCAAACACTCGCCTCCTCCTCTCCCCTTGGGTGCGCGGCAATGGCCGGCTACCGTGGGTGGAACGCAAAGACACAGACGCACAGCGCTTGAGGGCAGTTCTCCCTTTGAAGCGGCGACGGACTCGACTAGATATTGGTAGAAAGCAAGGTCATGTACCTCATCGACTCCGACAAGGAGGTCAAGCCGTCCATGACGCGCCTCGCCCTAAAGGGCGCGGGGGAGTCGTCCGCTACCGCCAGGCGGGGCAATGGCGCGGCGTCGAGGACCGTGCCGCCGGGCGGGGCAACAGATCTGTGTCGGCGACCCCTGCTGCCTTTGTCTTCGTCACTTGAGCCTTTTCTTTATTTCTTCGTTACAATACAATACAACCTCTTTGTAAATAGCACTTGTTTATATATTGTTTATTTAATCTAATCACTTGATATGTATCTCAAATAGTGAAATCCTCTTTTCGATTACGTGATATGAAGAGGAAAAACCAATTCATAGTTTCTTTAAGCTTGTTGGTTCAAGTGCTAATTCTATTCAAGCTAAAAATCCTAATGTGGAAACTCTTAACGTGGAGGTGGAAACTAATGCTGCCCCTATCCCCAATTCCTGGCTCCGCCCCTGGGAGGATAGATGCAAGCATGAGGTCTAGCTCGATACCTGTCACAAAAAAAAAGTGTGGCCACAAGGTCTGTTTTGTTTTCCGATTGTAACCGGCTAAAGCGGGTGTAGAAGTAATAAGCAAACCAATCATCCAAACAATATTTTTTCTGAACTAGCTTGTATAATTTTTCAGACCTTTATTTTACAAAGGTATTTACTTTTTTTTGCGAAAGTACAAAGTTATTTACTTGGCTTAATACCTACCGATCATCCAAACAAGACTTTATGGAAAACCAAAAGCTTTAGCTCACCTTCACAAAATGGGCGAAACTCAAGCCGGGTTTTCCTTTCCTGTTAGGTCAGAGATAAGCAGGGGTGGGCCACCAAGGTGGACGGGTCATCACGCTGGAATTCCATGAATGACTGAAAATTCTTTCCACCGCTTTGAGTGTTGAAGCGAGGAGATATTCTTCCACGGCACTTTTGGACAAAGTGTTGAAGGACCCAATTCACTGAAGGTTCCTCCACCGCACCTTTGCTGCTAATTTCCTCTGCTATCGCATCCATCCATGTGTTGATTTTTACTCGGCGGATCCCAGTCCTCGCACGCACACCTCGACCTTATGCTGCCATTCTCCAAATAGCATGAAAAACCTTTGGATTCCAAATTGCGTTAATTAAGAACTCTATCAATAGCCTTGTATATATATATATATATATATGTCGAGATTAACTCAGACTCATCTTCTTTCAAGTAGCATTTCTGATTCCAGTATTTATCGATTTAATCGTTCGGAGATGGATATGCTAATAGGAGTACGGTGTGCATTTGTGTGTTCATATGGCCGGGTTAGCATGGAAAAGTGGTGTAACTCATGTACATCATTTGACATGAGTTTTGCGTTGAGTGAGCGGCGGAAAAGGGATCAGTGGCACACATGTACTTTATATCCGAAGATTGCGAGCTTTTTTTTTTGTGACTGAAGATTACGAGCTTAGACGAACTGCACTGGGAGACGGATCGTTTACCGGACGAGAGGCCTGCACCGGACACGCTAAACGCGTCCGCTACCCGAGCGCATCCGCTATCTGTGGCGTGATAGCGGGCGTGCGCTATCTTGCGCTGGGGCCCACCGGAGAGAAGGCAGAGAGAGGGCGGAGGAGAGGACGTCGGCGTCGCGTCGGGATGCGTGCTCGCCGGTGCCGCGCGAGGAGGCGAGCCCCACCGCCGAGCCACGCGGGCGAGCTCCGCCCACCGGCCGGAGGAGGCCCACTCCGCCAGATCTGCCGCCAAGCCCGATCCTCGGTGGATCCGCACGTGCCGCCACCGGATCTGAGCTTGTAAGTGACGAAGGAGGTGAGGGGGCGCCAGATCCGCGTGGTGGAGGTGCTCCGGCGTTGGGGAAGAAGGAAAGGAGCAGGGGCGGTGCTGGAGGTGCTCCGGCGGCGCTGTGGCCACCTCTGCAACTGGAGGAGCCGTGGCTGGAGGGGCCGCGACCAACGCCGCGGGAGCCCACTGCCCGCCGGCTCGTGCCGCCGGAGAGGAGTCGCCCACAGCTGGAGCAGCCACCCACCTGCGCCTGAGAGGGAGAGGGCAGCGCGCTCGGGGAGAGAGGGAGAGGGCAGCCCATCCGCCGTCGGAGCCGGCCGAGAAAGAGAGGAGAGAGAGAATGGGGAGGGAGGGCGCGCGGTCGAATGGATAAAGGAGGAGAGAGGAAAAATAAAAGAAAAGAAAAGGAAAGGAAAGAGAAAAAGAGAAAAAAAAAGAAAAAAAGAAAAATAATCTGATAAGTGGGACCCACAGTGGATAGAGTATTATATAGAGTATGGATGAGTGCGGGAGAAATTAATATAGAGGATAAAACTTTAATGACTAGAATGAAATATTTCTTTTAAAAAATGAATTTAGAGTACGACGAGTGCGGATAGCGTCTAGGACCGGATCGGAGCGAAAGACGAAGGCCTTGTTCACTTACTACAGGAACCCAAAATATTTCCTCTTCCACCCATCACATCAAATCTTTAAACGCATGCATGAAACATTAAATGTAGGTAAAAAATAAAACTAATTGCATAGTTTGTCTGTAAAGTTCGAGACGAATCTTTTGACTCTAATTAATCCATGGTTGGACAAATTTTACCAAATAACAACGAAAAGTGCTACAGTAACTTTTCACCCCAACTTTTCCCATCTAAACACAGCCGAAAAGGCATTGGTGGCACAGGCATTGGCAGGTAAGGCCATGTTTAGTTTCCCAATTCTCCCCCTAAATTTCACTATGCAAAAAGAAGATTCCCCGTCACATCAAAATATCGGCAAATGCATGGAGTACTAAATGTTGATGAAATCAAAAACTAATTGTACAGTTTTGTTGTACTTTGCGAGATGAACATTTTAAGCCTAGTTAGTCAAAATTTGGATAATTTTTACCAAATACAAACAAAATGCTACAGGAATTCTGATACAGTGTTTTTCACCCCTATTCGCCGAACTAAACGAGGCCTAAATGCATATGCATGCACCTGCTGCCTGGATCGTGATGAGCGTTTCGTGTGGTGCCCACGAATCAGAAGCCTTTATGGCTGCATGCAGGAGCAGCTTGCAGCAGAGCATGCATGCATCCAGCCATCACGCCCGCCGCCACCAGCGGGTTCAAAGGTTGAGCTGACCGACCTGCTACAACTGTGGGCGCATGTCCATGGCTGTGTGCAAAAAAAAAAAATTCCCGTCACATCTAACTTGCCATATATGCATATGCATGGAGTACTAAATATAGATGAAATAAAAAACTAATTGTACAGCTTGGCATGGAGTACTAAATATAGATGAAATAAAAAACTAATTGTACAGCTTGGTTGTACTTTGCGAGCCGAACGTTTTGAACCTATTTAGTCAACGGCTGGACACTATTTGCCAAATAAAGCCAAAACGTGCTACAGTACACTTCCAGGCAACTAAATACAGCCGATGGCAAAAAAAAAAAAAAAAAACTGTGGGCGCATGCTGCATGACACTGCACCGGCCATCGGCCCGCCAGCTCGCCACCGTCCAGTCCAGTCTCGCGGTTCACGTGTCCGCACGCACGCGCAGAGATCATTATATTTTCCCGCAAGTTACACACGAAATCGTCATGGAAAAATCAAGGAAAAAGAAACGCAAAGCAACAAGGCTTTTCCCAGATCAGCCTAAGTTCATCGAATTTTTCTTGTTATTAGATTCCTAGTAGTTCCTATCTGTGTTTCGGTTCAGTGCACTTGGTGCACTACCATTTTTCTTTGAGCAAACAAGCTAAGTCCGATATGATGCGCTTGTTCAGATCATGTATGCGTGCATGTGTTCAATCCGTGCTGTCTCAAGATCGCATATGCGCTAATCTTGTCGTTGAAAAGATACTGCACTACATGCATGTAATGAAGGGTTAATTTAGTCAAGAGTAAAATTCATCAGCAGTCCTCGAACTTGACCGAAGGTGTTAATAATCAGGTCTCTAAACTCTCAAATTGCATTTTCTCTAGATACATGAATTTTATTTGGGTTCTAGTGTGGATCCAAATGGGAGCCTACATATCTGCACCACATCTCTCATATGTACTCTCCCTTGCATCTTCTCCGTCGCGACCAGTCACCGACGACGCTGGCATTGACTTAGTCAACCGGCCATCCATAGAAATCAATTTTTAGGGGTATTGTCCTTGAAAATAGCAACCGAATAAATCAATTCATATCTTTCAAATAAAGTCTGATGATGACAAACATTAATTCAAAATTATAGGGTTGGACAAGATCTAAAACTTTGCAGTCGACGACTTTTTTATTTGAGCATTTAGGGCCAAAATATACATTTAAGTTCTTAGATTTTGAAATTCAAAATTTTAATTTTTTTCAAACAACCATGAATGGAGATAGACCCTATATTAAAGTTATAGTGCTCGACAAGATTCAAACTTTATATTTTCTTTGAGATCATTTACTGGGAGCAAAAATAGATCAATACAAAATTCGTATATGTTAATAATAGCATTTTATACCTGGTCACAAGTGATTGGTGTGTGGTTGTAGGAGTCTTGTGCGCATGGCAAGAGGCCCCGAGTTCAACGTCGCAAAAAAAAAAAGGCTCCGAGTTCAAATCGGCACATATGCAAAAGTAAAGCAAAAAATTGAACCTTGTGAATGCTGCGGCAGTGCGTAGTCCTCTGCAATAGAAATATTTTTTTCAAAAAATCTGAAAATCAATTTTTAGGAATAATTATAAAACCATGTTTAAAAATATCCCATTTCTACAATCAGGGGTGGTGGTAGTAGCAGAGTTTCGAAAACCATTTCTAGAAATTGATTTACCGTCTGGTCGTTGTATTTATGATCATATGGTCTGCGATTCTACATCTTGGGTTTTGTGCTGATTCTTGATTAATGAATGCATGGACGCTTTATTGAACACCTTATGTAGTACTGTTCTTCCATCTGAAGCAAAGGTCGTTCCTAGCACCCTGAACAAATTTCATATGCGAGGTTTGTCATTACATGCGAGAATTTGTATCCTATTTTAGTCGTTGACCTTCATAACCATGATCTGTATATGCTCGTTGTCCGTGATACCGTACGTGTGGTATTACTTCAATGACCTGTGCTTGTGTAGTAAATTATAAGGTCGGCAACGGCTTGCTAGATTCCCTGTATCTAAAAGCCAGCCTGCTAGATTGCCTGTATCTAGATGGGGGTAAGAACCGTACAGTCATATGGATACAAAGACGTCAGCGGTGAGGTATATTAGGGTACACCTTGGTTAAGACAACTTCTTCAATAGATTTAACTTTTAGTACATATGAGTGGCTTACAATATAGATAGCCCACATGACACTCACGTAATTTAAAAATATGTACATAAACCAAGATCTTGACTAAAAGTTAGTTTTTCTCTCTCTTCTATTAAAATATTCTCTTCGTTCTAAATTATAAGTCATTTTGACTTTTTTGGTGCATCGATTTTGCTATGTATCTAGATATAATATGTGTCTAGATACATAGCAAAATAGATGTACCAAAAAAGTCAAAGCGACTTATAATCACTGTTCGCCTACACGGCCGTGTAGGCCGTTTACACAGCGTGTAAACGCTACTCGATGGGTAACAGTATAGGTCGATTAGCCGTGTAAAGCCGTGCAAAACCGTTTCGACTGTTTAAACGGCCGTGTATACCGACTTTTTGCTAAACGATGGGTGACCGACCGTTCACCGTTTAACGTTTGAAACAGAGGGAATATAAAATAATACGCTACTCCCTCCGTTACAAATTGTAGGGCGTTCTGCAGATTTGAGTTTTTGATTTATTGTTAGGCGTCTCATTCCGATCGAGGTGGTGAAGAGTTGTGCGGCATTTAATCAAATGTATGGAACACGAAGCCAGCGGTCGTTTGCACGCGCTTTTTCTTTTCACCGCGCGCTGCGTAGCGAGCAACTGAAACGTCTCTTTGCATGCAAGCATGCAAAACGCAGTGCATTAACCCACCGCTCGCGTGGCTCAACCCGAATTAATGCTCTTTGTTCCTTGTTATCTGTATTTCCTTGGTATCTGAAATATGGCCCTCCACGTCTAAGAAAAAATAATGGAGGGAGTATGTGCTAAGTCATCAAAAACTAGTTTTTCTCTCTCTTCTATTAAAATATAAAATAATTCGCTATTAAGTCATGTTAGAGCTGCCTTTATTGTCTTCATATATTGATGATCACCCATCCTGCTGCAATAAATGCATATTTTCATCGGACTTGCTAGCGCCTGGACGTCCAATCCGGATGTTAGCGTCCGGGCGGTGCCCGCACAGGGAGGGAGCGAGCAAGTGCCTAGCGCACCAGCAGTGAGCCCATACTACCTCGGACGTCGCTCGTATTGCCAGACGCTTTCCACGCGCATCACATGGGCAACACCTAATCTATTTTTAAAACATCAAGATGTAACAGTTGCAACATAAAAAAAGACAAAAAGAAACGCTTGAAACAGACATATGAAACACTTGCAAAAACGTCTGAAAAACATTTGAAAACCAATGCAAACATATGCAACATCTAGATGAAACACTTACAAACATACGTATGAAACATTTGAAAACATATGCTTGCAACATGCGTGTGTATGCAACATCCAGATCTATTTTTGCAACATCCAGATAAAATGCTTGCAACATACGTCTGGAACAAATAAAATATTTGAAAAATATGCTTGAAACATATGTGTATAGCCATTACAACGTGTGTAACATCCTGATCTACTTATGCAACATTGATACACAACACTTGCAACGTATCTCTGAAACATTTGAAACACTTGAAATATACTTTTGCAACATGCGCGAGGCTGGGGACGTCAATGGCCCAGCGTATACCCAGGCGCAAGCGTAGGCCTCCTCTTCCTGCCAACATGAGAGGTTGATGGGGGCGCATGCGCAAGCATCCCAGGCGTAGGCACATGCCTCCCCTGCCTCCTCTTCCGCGATGGGCGAGGTGGATGGAGTCACGGCACAGGATGGTGGCATGGACCGCCGAGTCAGGGATGGGGCACAGGTGCGGCGCCAGCCGCGGCGGGCGGGTGCGCTGCCTGCGGCTAGCGGCCCAGCGCAACTGCATTGGAGAAGACGAGCGATTTTTTTGAAGTTGTAAGGTCCTAGATGGCTAGAGGGGGGGTGAATAGCCTATTAAAAATTCTACAAGAACCACTAAGCAAACTTGTTAGAGTAACAAACGGCGTAAAGCGAGTTTTGCTTAGCCAAAGGTTGTGATGCAAGCCTCCTATCCACAAGTCTAGTAGAATATGATCTCTAGTTCACACAAGAGCTAAGTCACTAAGAAACACTAGTGAACAAGCTAAAAACACTACTAGCAAAGCTACTACTAGAGCTACACAAGATAAACTAGTAAAAGAAGTGCAAGAGAGAGGATTGTGATTATTATACCGACGGTGAAGTGAAAATGTTGCCAATCACCAAGATGATATACAATCAATCAATATTGCCAACAACACAAAATGAATACCAATCACCGGGAGACAAGAGACACAATATTTGTTCACCCGGTGTTCACTTGTGCACCGACAAGCTACGTCACCGGTTGTGTCGACCAACACCTAGATGGTTCCCCGGTGTGACCCTCAAGTCACTTGCCCCTCAAGGCACGCCCCGCAAGGCACCGCAAGACACCACTCTCAAGTGAGGTAACTCAATGACACGCGGATTCCACTAGAGTTGCTTTTGGCGTCCCGCCGAGGAAAGCACAAGAACCTCTCACAATCAACCGGAGGTGGCCAAGAACAATCACCTTCTCTTGCCAACGCCTCCAACAATCTCCAAGCCGGCTAGGAGCGGTACTCTCCAAGAGTAACAAGAAATCCACCGGCTAAACCACCCACAAGTGCCACTAGATGCCCTCAAGCTATGCAATGCACTTTGGGATCACTCAATCACACTTTGGGATCACTCAATCTCACTTTTGATTTGTAATCAAGCAAGAGAGATGAGTGGGAGGAGTAGCTCTAGCTCAAAGGATGCACAAGAGTGTTAGAAATGCCAAGAGACCTCCCCAAGGGCCGGCCAACAAGTATTTATAAGCATCCCAAACAAATAGAGCCGTTGCAACTCCACTCACGTTTTTCGCGGGACCACCGGACGCGCCGGTCGTAACTGACCGGACGCGCTCAACCGCGTCCGGTCGCCCTGCGACGACCACGTGTCCTCTAATTTCAAAAAAACGTCCGTTAGATCCTCCAACGGTCACTGCGCGTCAACGGTCAAACGAGCGACCGGACGCGCTGCTGCAAACGACCGGACGCACCGGTGTGCACAGTAACCGCGCCCGCGAAGCAACGACCGGACGCGCTCCTCGCAACGACCGGACGCCACAGTACCCGCGTCCGGTGGGAGTCCAGTAAGCACCCTGGACGACCGGACGCGTCCGATGGTGTGTGACCGGACGCGGACCGCGTCCGACGTCCTCGGTTCCCTCAGGGCGCATGACTGGACGCGCCGGTCCCGTGGGTCACCGGACGCGCCGGTGGCAAACCCTAGCTCGCGCGCCTGACCCCGACGCTGTACTGACCGGACGCGCCGGTCGAAACTGACCGCGTCCGGTGCAGCGTCCGCTCACCTCTGTGACCGCGTTCGCCTCCGTTTCTTTTCCGACTTCCGGCGCAATGGAAAATAGGCATTTCATTTCCCCGAAATCGCCTGAATCCCGCGCTCGCACGCTCGGCGGGAGGGAGAGAGGAACCCAAACCCCTCTCTTCCCGCAAACGACAGCGCGACCAACGCCACCTTTGCAAATGTGCCAACACCATCAAGTGTACATCTCCATGTGCTTGTGTGTTAGCTTTTTCTCAATCATTTTCAAAGGTTTTCCAGTTAGCTCACTAGGCCCTACATGCAATGCACTTCATGAATTCACCTAGTGGCACCCATGCGTCGAATAACCGATAAGACTTCCCCTCTTAATAGTTCGGCTATCGACCCTAAACCACTCACACCCTCTATGGTGTCTTGAGTGTAAAACAAAATGGCCCTATGGTTATACCTTTGCCTTGAGCCCATTTTGTTTCTTCAAAGGATATGATCCACTTCATATCATCACATGACCGTCTCGATCCATCGACCTTGACTTCACTTGCTCTTCACCGTTGCATCGGTCTGTCGGCGCCAAGTCTTGCTCAAGCTTCACCATCGCATGGTCCTTCGCTTCGAAGCCTCGACTTGCCCTTCACCTTCACAACCGGTCCATCGAGCCAAGCCTCATCTTGGTCTTCACCATCTTGGTCACATGAGTCAATGTCATGTCTCATATTCAATGACCACCTTTATCTAAATCATCCACTTAGATACAAAGGTTAGTCCTGGGTTTCATCAATTAGCCAAAACCAAACTAGGGACTTTCAGAAGTACGGAGGCAGAATGCGGGCGCGAGCGAACTGCGGGTGCAGCTGCATCCTATCATTACCATATTTTCATGTTCAGTGATAAAAATGGTGTTTATGATAACATTCTATTTCTATTCAAACCAATATTTTGAGTGTATGACAAATGATAGTTATTGAGTTGGAATAACTAACAGAGGCATGGTGAGCATTTATGTTTATAAAAGCTAGTCCCGGTAGATAGTACTAACATGCATATTAATTACTCCTTCCATTCCAAATTAGAAGGCGCTTTGATTTTTTGGTACATTTATTTTAGTATACATCTAGATATAATAAATTATGTCTAGATACGAAGCAAAATAGATGAACCAAAAAATCAATGCAACCTAATAATTTGGATCAGAGGGAGTAGATGCCACGTACTAGAATTTTTCGCTAGAAAACCATGCACAATCCTGAAGTAATGAAAATATTGGCTAGTCCCAAATTGAAAAAAAAGAAGCATTCGAATCACAATAGCATTATAGGCTGTAAAAGATTACATCATCGTTTAATAAATTGTCCCTCAGCCCTTTCTTTATCATGGTTTCGCACTATTTTCATCACATCTCTCCCGTCTTGACTCATCTCTTGCTTTGGCTTCCATGCCCAATCTGTTCATTCAAGCACAAGACAGCGTATCACTTTGCTTACATCCACTCATGTTCTCTTCGACCGTTCGATACAGAAGCATAAATCTGATGCAAGCAAAAAGCTGGAATCAGGACGAAACTCCGTGTTCACCATTTGCCCGCGGCGCGTGAGACTGATCCAAAGTTCCATCGCCATGTTATAAAACTGGAGCATTGAAAAGCAGCAGTTTCAAGTCACATTTGTAATGGCTGCCCGTCTATTGTGATCCTTAACT
The DNA here is from genome assembly GCA_022457205.1 of Saccharum spontaneum. NCBI lineage: Eukaryota > Viridiplantae > Streptophyta > Magnoliopsida > Poales > Poaceae > Saccharum > Saccharum spontaneum. The sequence goes on from CM039607.1 coordinate 16,180,137, forward strand.
CATGAAATTTGAATACCATTGGACTAGCTTGTGTTTGGTGAATCGGTGCGACACAACCTTCTAATAACCACTGATGTGCATCTGATTGCCACAGATATCACCGACAATCCAATCAGCTACAGAAACAGCATACATAGACATTCAGTGCAACATAGATCTGCCTTCTATTGTCACTATCGCGTTGTCCTAGTTCTCCAAAACAACCAGACAGATCTGATACTCGATATATGGAGGTACAGGTGTTCCAACTACATTAGTACTTGAATAATACCAACTAAGTTTTATAACTAGACCAGACCCAATGATAACTAGAGTTGCAAAGGACTGCCCCGAAGAACCTAGTCGAACACAAGCTGCATCGCCATTGCCATCATAACCTTCACCATCACCACCAGTATCATGACACTGAAGAAGGCACCACCTTGAATGCAGTTTTAGTCCTGCAAGAGGCAAAAAAACATTGCAGATGCAATGCAACCATTACTTCCCACAGTTTTGATAATCTTACGTGTGTAAATGTTTTTTTAAAGAGGACTTAGGTGAGTAAATCTGAAGTGCATAAGTTCAGCCTCATTGCCAAAGAGTATCAAAATGGAAGGAGCATCAAAATACTTTTTTCACTGACTTGGAGCAGACTCCATACATTGAAATCATTAATTTGCATGAAAGATTGGAGAATAAGAAAATGACAATAAATTTACTTGCAGCCAACCCTAACAATATGCAGTCATGCACTATTCTTTGGTCCTTGAGTTATAAGAATAAAAAACGATGCAACTATATGATGTCAAAAAAGGATTGAAATAATGCTCTTCTTTTCAACATAAGCTACCTTAGTTACAACCCCAAATATCTACGACGACACAAAAGAAATAAATATGTGTAATATGATGAATGTTCCCTGAAAAACTAAGTTCCAAAAGGCATCAAACACAGATTAAACATGACTGACGTTTGTGCATTTTTTTTAAAAAAAAATCATTATCAGGTTCAGACTTAATTCTGAAATTAATGTAAAGGACAGAAGTCTAAATGTTGTGAGCATTAGTAGGATTGCTCTGCTCACATTAACAGGTTCATACTCATTGTTCATTTTGAAATCGACGACCCAGGCTCAAAGCATGTACAGGTTGTCATGAGTTGCAGATTCAGGGCTGAAAGAATGCAAAGGTTCATAACAATAAAGGCGCTACTAGGTAGTAGCACACAAGTGACCACTAATCAGAAACTAGCAAAAAACTGCAACACATCAATGCCCAGATTCAATTCCACAGGAAGATGGAAAATATTCAGACATCAGGGGCAATTTGATTTCAATCATTCAGACTTGCATACTGCACTTGCAGAGAAGTGCGTCAGTAACATGAGCCTGGGGTCTGAGCTGAGAAGCACGGGGGGCGCGGGGGGGGGGGGGGGGGGGGGGGGGGGTCTGGGAGGATGGCAGGAGGTGAGGATCCGCAAGGCGAGGAGTTGACAGAGGCAGGGGGATTCTGCTGGCAGGCAGACAGGTCGCACGTCCATGTCGGTTGGCAGTTTGGCAGGTAGAGGGCCGAGGCTGCTCCAGTGGCGACACGAGAAGGGAGGGGTGGAGAGGACGCCACACGTGATGTGGAGCCAGAGGAGATCGAGCTCGCTTCCCTCTCCGGCAGTGATGCAAGGAGGAAATGACAGCGGCGGCGCAACGCAAGCACATGAGGGGCTCAGGTTATAAACTTGCAATCCCTATCCACCACCCAGCAAACATATTATCCCCGCGTGCTTTGTTTTCTGGCTCCCACATGCTCAATTCCCCTTGCACTTGGGCACTTGCTCCTGCCTGCGCTTGTGAAAAGACTGCATGGCAAATGCCTTGTCACGTTTCTGCGTCGACTAGAGTTTAATCTGCCGCACAGGGCCTAAACGACACACTAGGTTCCATTTTCCAAGTAATCATGCCTAAGTGTACGCTTAATGTCTTCTTTAACACATTGAACAAAGGTTATACAAAAATATACCAATTCACCGTGGAACATATCTTCATAGTATACCCATTTGGTGTCATAAATGTTGACAACCTTCTCTACAAATTTAAAATAATTTGACTTAGGATTAATGTAATAATGATTTTGTATGTGTGTGTTTGGGGGCGAGGGGCGGATGGAGGTTGCACTCGTTAACCTCATGTAAGCGCCCAGCCTCTTTTAACAAATCTTTTGGAGAAATTAACATCTAAGCTAGCTAGCTTAATTTTATGTTAGGCATTCATCATTAATAAGTGCACCCTTTACTGCCTATTGGCCTTTATAAATAATTTCTAGTCTAGCGCTTATGGATGAAGTGGTCTGTCACAAGACAATATTATTAACAGTACAAGAATTAGTAAACTATGACAATAACTAGAGTGCAAACAAGTACAAGTCCAAGGACATGCATGAGAAACAATACCCTAGGCCCATTAAAACCACCAAAGGCCTCTTTGGCAAGCTTAGGCTGAGCCAGTTATTTATGGCACATACAACAAGCCATATTTCTGTAAGCTCAAAATGACATTTGTTAATTTAAAAAGTAAAATATTGAAGAAAACATCACTAAAACTCAGTTCACATGCTCTTACAGATCACAATATACTGAATGAGCCACTATAATGCAAGCAGGCAAGCAAAAATGTGAATTTCCATGCATGCCAAAAATGTCATACAGTCATAATGATGCTTCAGTCAATGTTTAGGAAACTAAGCTTGGAAAGATAGTCGATGAAGGGACTGATCACTACCTCAACCAGACAATAACGAATGCAATTACAGTTGTGAAAGAACCAATAAGGGTAAATGAGAAGTAAAATTAATGCTTCTTCCCATGTCCAACAGCTTGTGGAGAAATCATTTTTTTCAATTTATTGAGAATAGAGGTATGTTCCATCTTCCATGACACACGTAATCGTACAAGGTCCCATTGATGTGGCACTCGTTGTTGAACGAACACACACACAACACACACACACACACACACACACACAAAATTGTAGATGTCTTCTGGATAGGCTTGTTTCCATGATAGCAGAATACGTGAAACCATGTCAAAATACAAACAAGAATAACCTAATAGTCAATTTCGTGGAGGCAAATATCAGACACTATACACGGTTGCCACAAGGTCCTAGAGAAGATTTTGATACAACTGAAATCCATGGTACACATGACAGTGTGTATAGGCAAAACAAGAACACAACAAAAATAATCAAAGTCCTATGGCATGTACTCCCTCCATTCTAAATTATAATTCGTTTAGGCTTTTCTAGGTACATAACTTTTGTTATGCATCTAGATATACACTATGTCTAATGCATAGCATTTACTAGAAAAGCCACTTATATTTGGAACAGAGGGAGTTAGTGATAGAGCCTGAAAGAAGAATGCAAAAGGGAGGTCGAAATTATGATAAAAGACTTACAGCTTCATACCCTTCTCGGTGATAAGAATGGTGGGTACCCGAAGTACAGAAACGGAGGGTACCGGTAGTGCTCAATTTCGTGGTGATTTTCAACGGATGTCGAACAGACCCTCACAGTCTCCAATGTCTTGATATTAAGCGAGAAAAACGCTAAAGTTCTAGCACTGGCTTTCTTTTTCTTTTGGGAACTAGCACTGGCTTTCTCGAAGCCTACTATGATAATATATCCTTCTGCCACACCGAAAACAAAATAGTAGTGATAATCAGAGGGAAGCGAGATTGCAGTCTCCGTTGTATGCTCATTGTCATTCCCAACCTCATTTTGCCAAATGGAGTGCAGAAGCTCAGGAATTTTCAGATTGGCACGAGTAATTATCCCAATCCTTCCTTCACCAGCCTCCACAACAGCAACAACATTCCGATATTTGTGGTTAGGTGGGAGGCCAACAATCGAGAATTCCATCCTGTTAACGTCAAACTTGAGCAACTTGTTGCAATATTGAAGTTTCCAATAGAAGCAACCATACGCATAACTGGGCCACAGATCCAGAGGTGGTACGCATTGTGATTGAATGCAGAAGCCCGGCGCATCCGAACTGATAGAAATACGATCACTCCAGGTGCCAGAAAGCGAAGAGTAGACAGATGCCACAGCCAGTGCTTCACAGTACGCCCAGGCAATCACCCTGAATTGTGCCTCCTCGTAGTCTGCTGCAGGTACAAAGAAAGCAGTGAACCCCCTCGTCGGACCAAGGATAGACGCTAGTAGGCTCTCTGGTATGGTAGGCAGCAGCGTGTACCCCCGCGTCAAGGGGTCGCACACGGCGAGTTCCGGGTGGATATGCCCGCCCGGATGCCCATAGCGTATCAGGAGAACCCGGCCGTCGCGGGCATCGGAGTAAATCCAGCCGGTTCGTTGGCACGGAGGGAGGTAGGCCAAGGAGAAGTCGGCGGCGCGGACGAGGGCGTCCGCGGTGAGCGCGTTGGGGTGGCCAGCTTCGGCGGGCAGGAATGTACGGGCCGTGAGGATGCCGAGGAGGAGCGGCGGGTGGAGGGAGCGGTAGCGGCGGAGGAATGAGGCGTCGGCGACGAGGCGGCGGAAGGAGGCGCACGATGCGGCGGCGCGGGCAAGGTCGGCGGGGGAGGCGACCCGGACGAGGATCTCCTCGACAAGGTGGTCGGGGAGCGGCGGCGGCGCCCGGGCTCTGGGCCCGGGGAGGATCTGCGCCATCGCCGGCGAAAGGGTTTGAGGATTGGGGTTTGGGGCGGAAATGGTTTGGGTTGGATGGACGAGAGATGCACGACGAGTTTTTTTATTTTTTATTTTTTTGCCGTGCCCGTGTGCTGGGCTGAGCCTGCGACCGTCCGGCCCACAGCATTTTCGGCCTGTGTCCGTACGGCCCATTAGAGCTCAGCTTTCATCAGCCAGCCTATGGTCCGGACCTCCCGTCGCTGTCATCCTCCGCTCAGGCTTCCACTCTCCGCTGCTGTGCCGCTCCGGTGCGCGGTCCGGCACTCGCATCTCGGTCCCTCGATCCGTCGTCTTCTCTCGGGTTCGTGCTCTTCACCCGCCCTCCCGTGATTCTGCTGCATTTCTTTCTCGTGTTCTTGGGGTTCTAGGACTGGGACGGACGGGCCTTGATGTTCTGGTAGTGCCGCCGCACCCGCAGGGAGGAAGAAACGTGAGAATGGAGGCTCCACCCGTGGCGCTGTTCGACTCCCTCAAGGTGCGCACCGCGAGTCGCTTCTGTAACTCTCACCGTCATCTGGGCTGCGGCATTTCATCGATCATCCAGCGAGGAGCTGTTTGTTCGGGGCTTAAATTCTTGCCCTTTTTGTTTCTGCTGCGATGTGGTAGCAATCTTATTACCTTGTTCGAGTGGATCTGAGAATTTGAGCATGTACAGTGGAATTCCAAGCAGTGTATTTTTCTGGTTAAAAGGAATGTCGACCGTGAGAGTGTCGTGTCTGTGGTAGTTTCTTCGTTTGCCCTCACATGAATGATACAGACGACAACTAGGGTGATCATGTGTTATGTCCTGTATTTTTTTTAATCAATCTCAGTCTTGCAACAGGCTGCCAAACCGTTCTTCTTGCTAGCCGGTCCCAACGTGATTGAATCGGAGGAGCATGTCCTGAAGATGGCCAAACACATTAAAGGAATCACAACCAAGTGAGCACGAAGTTGGGATCAGTCTTTTTTCTCTAATAAACAAACCGGGGCTAAATTAAACCTACCCTGTTGCCTTTCGTTCTCCACGACAGGTTTGGAATTCCACTTGTGTTCAAGTCGAGCTTTGATAAAGCAAACCGTACATCGTCAAAATCGTTCCGTGGTCCTGGTCTTGAAGAAGGCCTAAAGGTGAGGCATGTTTTATCCTTCATCAGACTAGGCATTTCCTAGTTTTGATTACGTTGGCCTGGAACGCCAAGCTCGACGCCACCATGGCAGAGCTTGGATTCATCCGGTGCGCCACAGAGCACGCCTTGTACACCCGCCGACGGGGGAAGGAGCACCTCATCGTCGGGGTGTACGTCGACGATCTCATTGTCACCGGAGCTCGAGCAGAAGACATTGGACGCTTCAAGGAAGAAATGGCGGCGCGTTTCCGGATGAGCGACCTCGGCGCTCTGTCCTACTACCTCGGCATCAAGGTGAGGCAGGGGAAGGACGTCATCAGGCTGGGGCAGCGTGCCTACGCGCTGAAGTTGCTCGAGCGGGCAGGCATGGCGGGCTGCAAGGCGGTAGCCACGCCAATGGAGGAGCGCATCAAGCTCTCAAAGCAGAGCACTGCGGCAAAGGTGGACGCCACTCTCTACCGGAGCATCGTCGGCGGGCTGCGCTGGCTCACGCACACGCGGCCAGACATCGCGTTCGCGGTGGGCTACGTGAGCCGTTTCATGGAGGATCCAAGGGAGGACCATTGGGCGGCGGTCAAGCGGCTGCTCCGCTATGTCCAAGGCACGGCGGAGCTGGGCATCATCTTCCCCAAGCGCGGGGGCATCCAGCTCTCGGTGTTCAGCGAGGCACCGCCCAAGGCCTCGGAAGATGCAGCGCTGACGGTCTTCAGCGATGCGGACATGGCCGGCGACGTTGATGGGAGGCGGAGTACTTCGGGTATCCTCGTCTTCCTCGGATCGTCGCCGATTGCCTGGCAATCCTTGAAGCAAAAGATGGTGGCGATGTCGACATGTGAGGCGGAGTATGTCGCAGCAGCCACGGCGGCATGCCAGGTGGTCTGGCTGCGGCGGCTGCTGACAGAGCTCACCGGAGCTCAGGTCCAGCCGCCGGCACTCAAGGTGGACAACCAGCCAGCAATTGTGCTGGCAAAGAATCCAGTTCTCCACGACAGAAGCAAACACATAGATGTGAAGTTTCACTTTCTTCGTGATTGCGTCGATGGAGGGCAGCTCGTCATCGAGTTCGTCGACACCAGACGGCAGCTCGCTGATATCCTCACCAAGTCACTTGGCCGGTTGCGGTTCCAGGAGCTGAGGAGGATGATTGGCATGGTTGAAGTCAAGTAGAGACAACAGGATTTGGGGAAGATTGTTAGACATAATCTGCTGATCCTCTCTTTGCTTCTCTAGAGCAGTTAGGGGCAGGTGGAAGGTCAGCTCCTGCTGTCCATGACCTGACCACTGCAGCAAGTATGGCAATAGGCCATCTCTAGTACTGTAGTTGGTAGTTGTTGCATCATCCATAGTTGGTAGAAGATGATGTATACTTTGTACTAAAGTAGGAAGTATTCTACCATAGTAGGTACATGTAGGTTGTATATAAACCAATGCAATGCAATGAAATGGGCAGCTCTTGCCACCATCACTTGAGTTACTCAGGTTTCAGGAACTGAAACCGTGTAGTGTGTATGTGTGTGCTGAAGAAGAGCTCGGCTCTTCTTCTTCCTCAGTGTAGGGAGGAGTAGAGGGAAGGTGAGCAGGTGCTGCTCACCTAGGCATTAGGATTTGTGCCATCAAAAAATATACCAATTCACCGTGGAACATATCTTCATAGTATACCTATTTGGTGTCATAAATGTCGACAATCTTCTCTACAAATTTAAAATAATTTGACTTAGGATTAATGTAATAATGATTTTGTATGTGTGTGTTTGGGGGCGAGGGGCGGATGGAGGTTGCACTCGTTAACCTCATGTAAGCGCCCAGCCTCTTTTAACAAATCTTTTGGAGAAATTAACATCTAAGCTAGCTAGCTTAACTTTATGTTAGGCATTCATCATTAATAAGTACACCCTTTACTGCCTATTGGCCTTTATAAATAATTTCTAGTCTAGCGCTTATGGATGAAGTGGTCTGTCACAAGACAATATTATTAACAGTACAAGAATTAGTAAACTATTGACAATAACTAGAGTGCAAACAAGTACAAGTCCAAGGACATGCATGAGAAACAATACCCTAGGCCCATTAAAACCACCAAAGGCCTCTTTGGCAAGCTTAGGCTGAGCCAGTTATTTATGGCACATACAACAAGCCATATTTCTGTAAGCTCAAAATGACATTTGTTAATTTAAAAAGTAAAATATTGAAGAAAACATCACTAAAACTCGGTTCACATGCTCTTACAGATCACAATATACTGAATGAGCCACTATAATGCAAGCAGGCAAGCAAAAATGTGAATTTCCATGCATGCCAAAAATGTCATACAGTCATAATGATGCTTCAGTCAATGTTTAGGAAACTAAGCTTGGAAAGATAGTCGATGAAGGAACTGATCACTACCTCAACCAGACAATAACGAATGCAATTACAGTTGTGAAAGAACCAATAAGGGTAAATGAGAAGTAAAATTAATGCTTCTTCCCATGTCTTCTTTAACACATTGAACAAGGTTATACAAAAAATTACCAATTCACCATGGAACATATCTTCATGGTATACCTATATGGTGTCATAAATTTTGACAATCTTCTCAACAAACTTAAAATAATTTGGCTTAGGATTAATGTCCCAGCCTCTTTTAACAAATTGTTTGGAGAAATTAACATCTAAGCTAGTTAGCTTAATTATATGTTAGACAAAACAATCATCATTAATAAGTGCACTCTTTACTGCCTATTGGCCTTTATAAGTAATTTCCAGTCTAGCACTTATGGATGAAGTGGTCTGTCACAAGACAATATTAACAGCACGCGCATTGGTAAACTATTGACAATAATTAGAATGCAAACAAGTAGGAGTCCAAGGACATGCATGAGAAACAATACCCTAGCCCCATTAAAACCAACAAAGGTCTCTTTGGCAAGCTTAGGCTGAGCCAGTTATTTATGGCACATACAACAAGCCATATTTCTGTAAGCTCAAAATTATATTTGTTAGTTTCAAAAGTAAAATGTTGAAGAAACATCATCAAAACTCGGTTCACATGCTCTAACAGATCACAATATACTGAATGAGCCACTATAACGCAAGCAGGCAAGCCAAAAATGTGAATTTCCACGCATGCCAAAAATGTCATAAAGTCATAATGATGCTTTAGTCAATGTTTAGGAAACTAAGCTCAGAAAGATAGTCGATTAAGGGACTGATCACTACCCAACCAGACAATAACGAGTGCAATTACAGTTGTGAAAGAATCAAGAAGGGTAAATGAGAAGTAAAATTAATGCTTCTTCCCATGTCCAACAGCTTGTGGAGACATCATTTTTTTCAATTTATTGAGAATAGAGGTATGTTCCATCTTCCATGACACATGTGATAGTACAAGGTCCCACTGATGTGGCATACAAAATTGTAGATGTCTTCTGGATAGGCTTGTTTCCATGATAGCAGAATACATGAAACCATGTCAAAATACAAACAAGAATAACCTAATAGTCAATTTCGTGGAGGCAAATATCAGACACTATACACAGTGACCACAAGGTCCTAGAGAAGATTTTGATACAACTGCAATCCATGGTACACATGACAGTGTGTATAGGCAAAACAAGAACACAACAAAAATAATCAAAGTCCTATGGCATGTACTCCCTCCATTCTAAATTATAATTCGTTTAGGCTTTTCTAGGTACATAACTTTTGTTATGCGCCTAGATATACACTATGTCTAATGCATAGCTTTTACTAGAAAAGCCACTTATATTTGGAACAGAGGGAGTTAGTGATAGAGCCTTAAAGAAGAATGCAAAAGGGAGGTCGAAATTATGATAAAAGACTTACAGCTTCATACCCTTCTCGGTGATAAGAATGGTGGGTACCCGAAGTACAGAAACGGAGGGTAACGGTAGTGGTCAATTTCGTGGTGAATTTCAACGGATGTCGAACAGACCCTCACAGTCTCCAATGTCTTGATATTAAGCGAGAAAAACGCTAAAGTTCTAGCACTGGCTTTCTTTTTCTTTTGGGAACTATCACTGGCTTTCTCGAAGCCTACTATGATAATATATCCTTCTGCCACACCGAAAACAAAATAGAAGTGATAATCAGAGGGAAGCGAGATTGCAGTCTCCGTTGTATGCTCATTGTCATTCCCAACCTCATTTTGCCAAATGGAGTGCAGAAGCTCAGGAATTTTCCGATTGGCACGAGTAATTATCCCAAACCTTCCTTCACCAGCCTCCACAACAACAACATTCCGATATTTGTGGTTAGGTGGGAGGCCAACAATCGAGAATTCCATCCTGTTAACGTCAAGCTTGAGCAACTTGTTGCAAGATTGCAGTTTCCAATAGAAGCAACCATACGCATAACTGGGCCACAGATCCAGAGGTGGTACGCATTGTGATTGAATGCAGAAGCCCGGCGCATCCGAACTGATAGAAATACGATCACTCCAGGTGCCAGAAAGCGAAGAGTAGACAGATGCCACAGCCAGTGCTTCACAGTACGCCCAGGCAATCACCCTGAATTGTGCCTCCTCGTAGTCTGCTGCAGGTACAAAGAAAGCAGTGAACCCCCTCGTCGGACCAAGGATAGAGGCTACTAGGCTCTCTGGTATGGTAGGCAGCAGCGTGTACCCCCGCGTCAAGGGGTCGCACACGGCGAGTTCCGGGTGGATATGCCCGCCCGGATGCCCATAGCGTCTCAGGAGAACCCGGCCGTCGCGGGCATCGGAGTAAATCCAGCCGGTTCGTTGGCACGGAGGGAGGTAGGCCAAGGAGAAGTCGGCGGCGCGGACGAGGGCGTCCGCGGTGAGCGCGTTGGGGTGGCCAGCTTCGGCGGGCAGGAATCTTCGGGCCGTGAGGACGCCGAGGAGGAGCGGCGGGTGGAGGGAGCGGTAGCGGCGGAGGAATGAGGCGGCGGCGACGAGGCGGCGGAAGGAGGCGCACGCTGCGGCGGCGCGGGCAAGGTCGGCGGGGGAGGCGACCCGGACGAGGATCTCCTCGACATGGTGGTCGGGGAGCGGCGGCGGCGCCCGGGCTCTGGGCCCGGGGAGGATCTGCGCCATCGCCGGCGAAAGGGTTTGAGGATTGGGGTTTGGGGCGGAAATGGTTTGGGTTGGATGGACGAGAGATGCACGACGAGTTTTTTTATTTATTTTTTTGCCGTGCCCGTGTGCTGGGCTGAGCCTGCGACCGTCCGGCCCACAGCATTTTCGGCCTGTGTCCGTACGGCCCATTAGAGCTCAGCTTTAATCAGCCAGCCTATGGTCCGGACCTCCCGTCGCTGTCATCCTCCGCTCCGCTCAGGCTTCCACTCTCCGCTGCTGTGCCGCTCCGGTGCGCGGTCCGGCACTCGCATCTCGGTCCCTCGATCCGTCGTCTTCTCTCGGGTTCGTGCTCTTCACCCGCCCTCCCGTGATTCTGCCGCATTTCTTTCTCGTGTTCTTGGGGTTCTAGGACTGGGACGGACGGGCCTTGATGTTCTGGTTGTGCCGCCGCACCCGCAGGGAGGAAGAAACGTGAGAATGGAGGCTCCACCCGTGGCGCTGTTCGACTCCCTCAAGGTGCGCACCGCGAGTCGCTTTTGTAATTCTCACCGTCATCTGGGCTGCGGCATTTCATCGATCATCCAGCGAGCTGTTTGTTCGGGGCTTAAATTCTTGCCCTTTTTGTTTCTGCTGCGATGTGGCTGCAAATCTTATTACCTTGTTCGAGTGGATCTGAGAATTTGAGCATGTACAGTGGAATTCCAAGCAGTGTATTTTTCTGGTTAAAAGGAATGTCGACCGTGAGAGTGTCGTGTCTGTGGTAGTTTCTTCGTTTGCCCTCACATGAATGATACAGACGACAACTAGGGTGATCATGTGTTATGTCCTGTATTTTTTTTTAATCAATCTCAGTCTTGCAACAGGCTGCCAAACCGTTCTTCTTGCTAGCCGGTCCCAACGTGATTGAATCGGAGGAGCATGTCCTGAAGATGGCCAAACACATTAAAGGAATCACAACCAAGTGAGCACGAAGTTGGGATCAGTCTTTTTTCTCTAATAAACAAACCGGGGCTAAATTAAACCTACCCTGTTGCCTTTCGTTCTCCACGACAGGCTTGGAATTCCACTTGTGTTCAAGTCGAGCTTTGATAAAGCAAACCGTACATCGTCAAAATCGTTCCGTGGTCCTGGTCTTGAAGAAGGTCTAAAGGTGAGGCATGTTTTATCCTTCATCAGACTAGGCATTTCCTAGTTTTGATTACGTTGGTCATCAGTACAATGTGCAAACTCATGTCAAGCTACTGTTTCTCTGATGTGACACTATTTTAGTTCTCTGCAGTTTCATATGATAATTAAATTGGCCGTACTTTTGGCATCGGTGACTACCTGAATTATGGAAGTGGCTGGACAATTAGAATTACCTGTTCAAATACCTAGTGGTATATTGTTATTTTCCTAATGGCCTAGGTTGAGATTCCAGGAGAAACATTAACAATTAGCCATATCTTGGATTCGTTCAAGTACTAATGTCCTGTGTGATGTGTATATGTACCTAATTGTAGACACAGCTTTTCATGTGCGATAGTGTGTTTATATTATATTATTTTTCAATTTCCAATTTTGGTCAGATCCTTGAAAAGGTGAAAGCAACATATGACCTTCCGGTAGTCACTGATGTGCATGAAAGCCACCAGGTAATCGACCAACAGATTCTGCTGTGTTAATGCTCGGTTTGTCTTGATTCTGCACCAGATCATACTTCCTTTGTACATTTTGTACTGTAAGACATGTTTCTTGGTCTTAAGTAATTTTGTGAACAAATTTGTTCTTTTGTGCTACTTGTTCTTGCATTCGAGTAACAGTATGATATGTCTGAGTTATTTTTTTCATTCCAAGCTCATAAGGAAACTGCCAAATGATTCTCTGATTCATACTAGGTACCACTAGTCATGTTATGTTTGTGTAGTCATATATAATCCTCAGAAAGAAACTTTTGACCCATGTACTTTTCTTTTCCTTCTCTTAAGAGACATCTCTAGTTCTCTACACAATTGAAGGTATTGAATGGTTTGATTTCATTTCAAATCCTGGATTTCTACTCATCCCCGGATCTGCTTTTCATAATTTCATACTTAATTCGAGAGGTGAGCTGTTACTTTTCTGAGCATATGTGGAACTCAATAACACCATTACCCACTCTATTATAACCAAACAACCCATCTTGTTGCTAACTGCGCATTACCTGCATTGCCCTTTATCAAGTCACAATCTTCTTCTGCATATTATTTGCTCTAAAGGGATAGATGGTTCCTAATCATTTCATGAAATCAGTGTGAAGCTGTTGGACGAGTTGCTGACATTATACAGATTCCAGCCTTCCTTTGTCGCCAGGTACAACTCTGAATGAAAGGATTTTCTGTGGGAATCAACAGTTTTTTCATATATTTAAGCATGATGAGTCTGCATATTAGACCATGTTCTGCATCTCTAATGCAAACATATTACTATGATAACAGACTGATCTTCTAGTGGCCGCTGCTAAGACTGGAAAAATTATCAACATCAAGAAAGGACAATTCTGTGCACCTTCTGTAAGTTGCATTTTACTAGCTGGTAGTATAATTGAAATTTGAATACAGGAAATTTTAACTACTTTCTAATTTAGTGTTTAAATCATTACCCTAAAAGGGTTCTGTGCTGTTAAATGTTGCACAAAGTAACAAACATTCCACAGTGTCCTTAGTCCTACTTTTCATAGCAATTTGGCGAAGTTTCTTACTTGATTGTTATGAATGAGGTGCAATGTTGAAAGAATGCGGAACTATTTGCTCTTACCTGGAAATCTTCATTTAATTGAGTCTAATAAAATTTCTGAAGTAACTTGGCTTAACTTGATAGAATTTTCGCATTACTTCGACTAGCAACATGAAATTTAACAAAAATGATATCAGTCTGTCCCTATCTGATCTATGATAATCCATTAATCTTCTTATTGAGTTATAGTGCATGTTTCTTCATAGGACCTTTCCAATCTAAGCATATATTTATCTGATATTTTTATGGAAGACAACTATCCAGACATATGTCGTCTTCATATTACTATGACTATTTTTTGACAAGATACACAATTTTGAGGATGTTCTTATAGAATTACCTCCTGGTTAAGGTTTGAAGCTAATTATTTTACCAGATTTACTTGTTTTACTTTTGCCTGTGCTTGTCAAAGTGAACCTTTACATCTCCAGGTTATGATGAACTCTGCAGAGAAAGTAAGGCTTGCTGGAAACCCAAATGTGATGGTCTGTGAGCGTGGTACCATGTTTGGCTACAGTTAAGGCATCTTTTGGCTCTTTCTTTTCTGTTTATTGCCCACCTAATAAACATGAAAAAGGGAGAACAATTAATCATTGATGTTGTTCTAGGACATTGGCACTAAGGAGAGTAGGTAACATGTTGTAGGGTTGTAGAATGACTATGAACCAAGTAGCATTAGAGGGATGAATGCTTCTTGAAATAAGTGATGACACTGTATAATGATTTTATGAATTCACCAGTTGAAGTTGTGATCGATTAGGGTTGCCTTCAGATCATTTGGCATGCATCAAAGTAATTGATACCGCCACTTCTGGAGTTGTGGTTGGAGATCAAGCTGCAGCTCGAGAAGAAGCATCTAGAAATTCCACAGCAGTGCACTAACTGTCTCTTATTGCACACCTCATATTATCACTTCCTTCATTATTAGTTATTTCTGCATTGCTACACGAAGACTGACATTTGTTACAATTAACATACAGATGATCTGATTGTTGACCCAAGGAACTTTGAGTGGCTGAGGGAAGCCAACTGTCCAGTTGTAAGTATTGGAACCTTACTCTCATCCCTAACTGCATAATCCACCTCTTGTGTAGACTCATCCAACTTGTTCGTGATTGAACACTTCCATCAGTTTATCAATATTTCTGGCATTGTACAAGTCTCAAATCATGGATCAACTATTGAAAAGAACAAGTTATATTTAAATCTTACATAGATGCAACCTGATCCTTGTAATGGGAATGATGACTCCTTTGTGTCAATTTAATTGTGTTAGCATTGAGCCTTTTCTTTTCTCCTGATCTGGTGCAGTTGTTTTGACATGCAAAGGTGGTTCAGCTCTCCTGTTGTCAAAAATGAGTTTACGTTAATTAAGATGACGCAGATGACTGCTGTGCTTTGTTGATTTTAAATTTCAATTAACTCAGATAAACATTGATCTTCCAACCAAAAGACACAGATGTTAACAAGGAATGTTAGTACCGGAATAGCATTGGACGAAAATAATTTAAGATCAAGCCTTTTCTACATTTCACCAGAAAGTGGTTGTATTTCTGTCTGATGCTTTGGGAAAAGTTCCATTTTATTAATATCCACAACTCATTTCTGGTTTGTCATTTTCATGCTTCTCGTTTTCCTTTTTTATTATACCTTGCTTGATCGCACTATGTGGTAGCTAGCAACAACTATGTTATAGATCACAGACCACTGATATGCATTTCAGGTAGCTGATGTAACACATGCTCTACAGCAACCGGCTGGACGAAAGGTACCTTTACCAATTGTGATGTGCATTTACCAATTGCTACCTGATGTAAACTTGCATGCAACTTTTTAAGTGCTATGCTGTTCCAGTCATGGTCTCATCTCTATAAGGAATAACCACAATCAAAAGAATCTGTAATGTCCAAATTTTGGGCCTTCGGATCTATTTTAAAGTTTAACAGTCTCACTATTATGTTGAACCTTTACCTACTATAAAAAACCAGCCACCAAAACATTAGATGTTTTAACTTTTATCACAACTTTATATTGAATTCGTTGTTGTTTTTGTTGGTGTTTGTTTTAGTTAAATTGGGGCTTGCTGTGTTCTATTTTGTAAGCTTGATGGTGGAGGTGTTGCAAGTGGGGGGCTACGAGAACTAATACCATGCATTGCAAGGACTTCTGTTGCTGTTGGTGTTGATGGTATTTTCATGGAGGTAAAGAGATGCGAAAATAAAGAAATGAGGATACTCTGTTTTTTCTTTTAACATAATCTGCTGTTATGCTTAACATTGAACGAAATTATCTAAATTAAATCTATTTTATTGCATAACCCCACAGGTACATGATGATCCCTTGAATGCACCATGCGATGGCCCAACTCAATGGGTATACTCCAGTTCATTCATGCAATCTTTGCCACCTTATGTAGCATTGATGATGTTTATCATATAACCCACATACTATTTGTTTGCACTCTTGTCTTTCTTAGCCATTGCGCAATTTGGAAGAGCTATTGGAGGAATTGATTGCAATTGCTGTAAGTTTGATATCCTTCAGTATATTCAAGCCAAATCGTAGTAAATTTACCTTATGTTTTTCCACCTTTTTCTCCCATCATGTGAAGCGAGTTACCAAGGGAAAGAAGCCATTCAAGATTGATCTCACTCCGTTCCAGGAATGATCTGCTTTGGTTGATAGAAAGCACATCACCACTATCCATGGGATTCAACAGGGTGGATTTTGATATGAATGCTGTTTCGAGCAAAGCCAGTAGATGACTATTATCACCGAACGAACTATTGAATTGAAACCTGTCGGGTTGGTTTGTGTGTTTCACCCGTTGTACCACCATGTTATTGGACAAACAAATCATCATTCGACAAATGCAATCGTTGGTTGATTACCAGCTTGCCGCTTCTGTGCATCCAGATGATAATATTATAAGCTCACTATCTGAAGTCAAAATGGTCAAGACAATTCTGTGTAACGCAGAAGAGGGCCCCAAATGGAACAAAACAAAGCGTACATAAAACGCAATGTATCAATTTACGTCTGGCAGTGCAGGAAAATTGCACGATAAACTAGAGTACTGAGTTGCCTTATTTCTTCCAGCGAGCTTCAACAATTAGCAGTTTTGGAGTTCAGCAACCACATACATGCACCAAAATAGAAATCAGCACTTCAGAAGTTGCATGTTTTTCTGTTCTAGCCGTCTCTACTCCCTAATTGCTTAGGTTGCTGCTTTAACCGTCTACTAGTCCTTGTCTCTACTCCCTAATTGCTTAGGTTACTGCTTTAACCGTCTAGTCCTTTTCCTCATGGGTACATGACCTTTCTCAGATAATAAAGGGAGCCTTTTCTCCTTGAAAGCCCTGACCATGTTGTAAACCTGTATTGAAGCTCGCATATCAATCTTGGTTGAGTTTAATGCAATTTCATATTGTACATACTCCAGTTGGAGTTACCTTCCGAATACCAGACGTTAATCCCATAGACTCCACGGAGGACTCGTTGACAAGTTTCAACTTTGTGCTATCAGCTTCCTTTTTGCATAGTTGATCCACACCATCTACAATGTAGTTAGTTAGCAAGCAAGATTCACAGTAACACAAATATAACATATTGTTTTTTTCTGGTGATGAAAACCAACAAACTCTACCTTTGAGATTAATAATCATGAGCTCCACATGCATTGTCAGGCGAATGTGGGAGAAAATGTGGACATGCTCACCAACATCCTCCCGGAAGATCACATCAGATCTCTGTCCCACGTCAATGCTAAGCAACTTCGACAAATACTTGTCCATTGCTTTCCTCCTGTTCTGAAAATCGGTCTTCCCTTCGTCCACAAGGATCAGTGGGAACTCCCAGAGCCCCGCAAGCAGGCCCTCCTCTGGTCTCTTGATCAGCAAAAAGAGATTGTTATTGTCCTTTGCGTCTGGCGCCTCTTCCTCCAAGCCTTGTGCAATCTGAACGACACAAACAGCAGCGAAATCTCTCCGAGGTTTGGCCTTTGGAACCACACGTGGGAAGTCTGTAACTTGGACTGATGAATTTTCATGGGAAAGTGCAAGCGCTTGGCAGTAGCTAGAGACTGGGCATTCAGAGCAACCAGGCTTTGTCTTGCTACATAATGTTGCTCCTAATTCCATCATTGCTTGGTTGAAGTCTCCTGGTCTCAAAGGATCAACCATCTGACCTGCAAGTTCCCTATGATGAAAAATGTACATTGTGCAAGTTCTGAGATTGGTGTAAAGGTTCCCAATTCAGAATTGGATTCACAGTAAAACAATGTGATTACAGATGAATCAGTATCAATCAATCATTGTCTGTCCAACTATGGATAAAGCTGCATTGAGGCTAGGAGGGGTTCGAAAACGCAAATCAAGATTTGAAATTTGATCAAATATGTATATTTTCATTTCAACCGATGATACAGCGCAATGTACAGTATTATTTAGGTCTATTGTAGTGCAAAAACAAAATGTAGGCCAAACTACAGTACATGGTGTTATTTTACTCCAAAAATCCAACATTGTAATAAACTCTACCATGAACAATCAACTAACAAGATGAACTGTGGGGTGCTCGGTTTGAGGAACAACCACATTCTAGATGAAGTGGTCCATCATGAGTTCAGCCCATGAATTTTGATGAAGTGACTCCATCCCTCTTGCTTATAGCAATTATAATAGTTTGTGAGGGATGAGGTGGTGGCGGATCAACCCATTCCATCAACCAAACACCTCTATAAACTGTAAGGACTGAGAAGATGATTGATCACCACATTCATCAACCAAACACCTCTATAAGCTGTCAAACAAGAAGGATAGTTCTGCCTACCAGAATCTCTTCACTGTTGAGGATTCCTTTGGGTTGTCAGCAATGGCGTAAAGTCTGCTGATCACTCGTACAACATTTCCATCCACAACTGGAACAACCTATAATAATGATTGAAAAAGTCACAAAAACATTCGAAAAAGGAAAAGAAAATGCACACACTAATTTGACGAGTTGCTAAACTGTGAACAACCTCGTTGAAGGCAATTGAAGCGATTGCTCCAGCTGTGTAATTCCCAATGCCACGAACCTCACGGAGGGCTGACGCCATGCGAGGAAACACCCCCTTTTCGATGATCTGCTTTGCTCCCTATTTCTCCATCATAAAGAAGATCGACCATTAACCACAGATAGAGATCCTTTATTCCTGGTTTATAGTGTTATGTTTTTTTTTGACATAAAGTTTATAGTGTTATGTAAAGACCACAAAACTCTTAAAATTAAGGTAACTCGTATAAGCTGGAAACCAAAGAACAAGAGAGGAAGGCCAACATAAAAGGCGAAATTCCTGACAAACTGCACAGCACAAAATGTTCCAGGCTCTCTGAGGCAAAACATCAAACAGGGAACGTGCGCAGTAGCAAAGGTTGGCAAGCAAGCGTCAATCTTCCAATTGACATGCCCCAGTCATTCGCCATCAATCCATTACGAGCACAACTCACCTCCAGCAGAAATCGAGCCCTACGGTAGTAGCCAAGACCCGCCCACATCTCGTTCACCTCCTGCGGCAAGCATCAAGCCACGAATCAAGAACTCGATTATCATTTAATTCAACCCCACGAAATTTCGAGGTCAAAAGATCGAATCTTCCCCACAAAAAAGAAAAAGCTTTTGCTTCTCTTGCCCAATTTATTTATTAACTATTGCTCACCTCCTGCGTAGCGGCGGCGAGGCTTCGCACGGTGGGCCACCGCGCCATCCACCGCTCGTAGTAGCCGACGACCACGGGCACCCGCGTCTGCTGCAGCATCACCTCCGACACCCACACCGCGTACGCCCTCTCTTCCTCGCCGCCGCTTGCGCATCGCCACGGCAGGTCCCGACGGTGCGCGTCATACCACCGGAGCAGCTGCGCGCGCAGCGCCGCGGGAGCGGCGGCGCCTGGGGCTGCGGCCCCAGGAACTGCGGGAGCCAGGTCTTCGATGTCAGCAGCGGAGGAGGGGGCTGCCGGCGCCGCCTTGGCGCGGCGCGGTTGGGACCTTCTTGTGGGAGAACGGCCACGGCGGGTGTCGGCCGCCTTGGGGTTCTTGGCCATTGATTTTGAAATTTTAGGGCTTTGCCGCCACTGGGGTGATGGGGTTGTGGGAAAAGATGGGCACGGAGGCTCACCAGTCACCACACAGCAAGCAGAGCAGCAGACGAGCGCTTGTCCGGCGGGGCCCTATCCAGCGTGCGTGTTTTTTTCCCCCATTTTTCATTTTTTATTAGTTTCCTTGGTTTTCTTTCTATCCCATATCATGTTCGGCTCGACGCTAGCCTTTATCCGGACGCCCGTGCCTACCCCGCCTATCACGGGTGCTGCTAAGTCTGCCCCCATATGCACGTCAATCCCCACACACTTACGCATGTGCTGTGCGTCTAGTGCCTGTTGATGCCCGTCTCGTGCTTGCTGATGCGTGTGCTGGTGGGGACCACCCACGCCCACTTCGCTTGTTGTGCACGTGGGGACCGTGCGCCCGTGGGACCTCCTCGCATGCGCACGCTTTCTGCACTTGCTAATGTTGCAACATGAAGTACCAATGCAACATATGTCTGAAATAGGTGAAATATGCTTGCAACATATGAATATAGCAACTGCAACATATGTAACATTCAGATAAAACACTTGCAACATACGTTTGAAACAGATAAAACATTTTGAATAGACGCTTGCAACATATATATAGCCATATGTAACATCCAAACAAAACACTTGTAACATATATCTAAAACAGATGAAACGTTTGAAAAATACACTTTCAACATACGTGTATAGCCATTACAATATATGCAACATCTAGATAAAACACATACAACATTTGGATGAAACACATACAACATCCAAATGAAACATATGAAACATAAATCTAAACGCATGAAACATAAGGAGCTTAATGCCAAAGAGTATGTGGGCCCACGCTCCTTCTCTGTGTCGGTCCTTCTCTCTCTGGTCACGATGCATGCACATGCCCCCACGCGCTGCATGCACCCCATGTCGAACGAAGCCGCATGCGCTGCCCCACGCCCCACATTGAACGAGCTCCCATGCGCTGCCCCTCGCCCTGCAGAAAGGACTAGTGCGGGCCCTGCCTGATTGCAACTGCGTGCACTGCTTTTTTTCTTTGGTCATCACGCGCGCGGGGGGTTGGTCAATCTGGATGGATGGACGCCCTAACCAAGCATTAACGTATCACGTTTTGAGTAGATAAGCCTTTTTTATCTTTGATCAATCGTCAATATATATAAAAATATATTAAGATTTATTATGTATAATAAGTAACACCATATCCATAGAAAATCTTTTTTTACATATTATGGATATTTACAAATGTTGATAATATTTTTTATAAAATTAATTAATCAAACTTAAAAAGTTTACTTTAAAATATCAAACTTAAAAGGTTGACTTAAAATAAGATGTGTAATTATTTCGAGATGGAGGGAATACATGACATGTAACCTCGGATATAGGCAGCAGGAGATAGAGGCGTTGGGAAGACACACGTTGGTGATAACCGATAGGTGACAGGGGGTAGCAAGTGTAGACTCAGCAACAATGGAAGCTAGGGTTTGCGAAGCGGGGAGAGGTCGCATGAGCGAACCGTCTCGTGATAGCATGTAAGTGTATTAGGTTTGGGAGAATATGTGTTGTGTTACTTAATGATCATAGGTGCATACATACATATAGGCACGGTGCAGAGTCTGGGTTGGCAGGCCCACGAGCTGAGAGTGTCGTAGATGAAATTATGATACCATTCATACCAGACCATTGCAGCTAGGAAACTAGCTAGTAGGAAGACAAACACATCCGTTGCTGGCCAATTCTTAACACGACTTATCATGATGGGAGAGGCTCTCTTAAGCCTCTGACGTGGAATACGTAACAATTATTTAATTTTATTGTACAAGTCAGAATTTAAACTTAAAACTTATAGCTTTTAATATCATATTAAGTTGCATGCATCAACCAATTCAACTTAAAAACGTAACCCGATAGAAACAGGCGGGCAATTCACTTATACTTCAACATGAACGGGTCTTCTTGCACTATGGTTGTCTTTCCTTGTAACACCCTAAAATTTGAAGAAAAGAAAAATAGGAAAAATGTGATTTTTATATTTATTTTTGTGAAGCATGCAACTTTAGAATAAGAATAATTTTATAAATTTAAAATCAAATATAAGGGTAGAAACATGATTGAGCATTCATGCTGCTGCATTTGGAGTTTTGTATTGAGTGGTTTAAATCAAATTCAAATTTGATTTGAAAATCATTTAAAAAATGGATTTGAAAAATTGAAAAAGAAAAAGAAAAGGAATTTACTTACCGGGCCGTTTTCGTCCCTCAGCCTGAGCTCGGCCTGCTAGCCGCGGCCCAGCTTCTCTCTTCCCCCCCCCCCCGCGCCGCATTCCTTGGGCCGAGCCCGGCCAGCGGCCCGCTAGCTCGTCTCCCGCACGCGCGGCCCGCGTCCCGCCTGGTGTCGCTGATGCGTGGGTCCCACCGGTCAGTGACCGTTCTCACCTTCCTTTCTTCTTCTTCCTCCGGCCGACGCCGCTTTCCTCTCTCCCGATCCGATTCGATCCTCGAATCTTCTTCTTTCCTTAGCTAGCGACCTCTCTAGACTATAAAAACGGAGCCTTCGGCCCTCCCCGCTCCACATCCCACCTTAAGCCGCAGCCAAAACCGCCTAGGGTTAGCTCGCCGCGAGCTCGAGCTCCACCGTCCGCTCCTCCAAGCCGCGCACGTTCCTCTCTTCATCCCCGGCTATATTTTGCCCTAGGTGAGTTCGCGTTCGAGTTCTCTACCCGCAGGTGTTCTCCGTTCGCGATTTCGTGCACCGTGGCGAGCTTTAGCGTTTTCCGGCGATGGCGCCGCCGCGCGAGTCGCCGTCGGGGCCAAATCCGGCCGGCGCGCCGCCCGTCCCCTCCCCCGATCGATCTGGTCCGTTCGTTTTGAATCGGACGGCTCATATTAGAAGATACCGGTTCGCTGGTGTTTTTGCTAAAGAGCCCCTGGATTTTTGTAATATGTAACCCGCAATCCAAAGCGTAAACCGGGAAAATACGTTTTGATTTAATAAAAACGTAATTCGTTTCGGAAAAAGAAAAATACGCTTTCTCATATTTACAGATTTGCCACTCAGATTGTTTTAGCCGTAGAATCTTCGTTTTAACTCCGATTTGATCCATTCAAATTGCGTTAGATTCATATTTACGAGCTCTATCTAATGATGTAACTGTACAGTAGGTTTAGATTAATTTATTTTCGAGTTTTAATTAAAGTATTTATTTTTCTATAGGAAATCTTTGGAAATTCATAACTTTGTCGTTTTAGCTCCGTTTTTCGTGATCTTCGCGTCTGTGTGATCCTAGCAAGTTGTAGATTCATTTTAAAGACTTTTTATCTTATTTTCTTACTGTTGGTGTATTGTTCTAATTATAGCCTTGTTTGTCTATGCATTATTGCCTCTGGATGTGTGTTGTTGATAATGGTTGATCGAGTATAGACGGTGAGCAATTCGTTGGAGATCAAGAGCCTTACTACGAGCAAGATCTTCAGGACCAGTTTGAGCAAGGCAAGTATAGCATGGGATTATCCTTGTTGTCCTATTCACCTTATGCAATCAATATCATTATGCATTTATTCCTTGTTAAGGATGACTTAGTGATTGATCCTATACCTTGGTACCCATTATGATGCATTGATTAGTATGGCTAGTGCTTAAACATGGACTATGATCATGTAAATTGATTAGAGGAATATGCAATAAACATTAAAATATGATTTTGATTATTGTATAAAGGGGATTAGAGCATGTGTGTTGCTTTTTGATGCTCTAATTGCTCTCCATAAGGACTTATCTATAAGCGACAATCCGGGATTTACAGTACAACTGTGGGGGCTATATGGCTCTGGCTTTAGTCATATAGAAGGACCTTTTCTAGCTTGTTAGAGGTAACCTTTTTGGCGTAAGAATGGCTTGACGAATCGGGTATAGTGCGGCCTTTGTCCTTATGTGTATAGGCTGCGGGTCAATGTGCCATTTGGAAGGGGGGCTCTACATCTGTTTGCCGAGTGAATCTAATGGCCCTAACTTGTTAGACGAACCTTTGAAAGACTTCATAGTGTTTACCCTGCCTGCTCACCTTGGTAGTGTTTTGGGAGTAATTAACCCGGGCATTTGGGTAACACGACTCACAGTGAAAGTGTACAACCTCTGCAGAGTGTAGAACTGTTATAACAGCCGTGCTCACGGTCACGAGTGGCCTTGGACCCTTATGGAATAGTTAAATAATTGTTTATGTTTATGTTTATGCTATTCATTAATCATTTCACATGGATCATATGTTTATTGTTTACATTGAGACCTTTTGATGCTATTGATATGCTAAAATCATGTTAACTAAAAGCTACATGCTGATAAACCAATGATTATGCCTTTTTGAGCCTCATGAACCCCATGTTACACTTGTTGAGTACGAGATGTACTTACGCTTGTTTATTTCTCTTATTTGGATAAAAATCCCGGATGGGTAACAGATGGAGGTAATAGCGACTACTACGCCTACTTCCCTGAGGATTACTAGTCTTGCTGTCAACCAGTCAATGTACCTGTGACTGGAGCTACCACGAGAGATTTTTATTTATACTTCCGCTACATTTGTGTTAAGACTAAGTGTTTAAATATCGTGATGTAATAACATTTGCCATGATACTTCTGTTATAATTTGTGAACTTATGTGTGATTGATCTCTGGGCGCACATAAGGGTAAGCATTCCATTTGGTCGATAAATGGGTGTGACAAATTGGTATCAGAGCTCTTGTTGACTGTAGGACACAAGCCTAGCTAGCAATGGTCGAAGTAGTGTCATCTTTACACTATTTTTATGCTCACTATCTTGCTCTTGTTATTTGATAAATTTTTATGCTTCTTATGTCTCATTCTATTACGAAATTTTGCCTCTATTCTAACTTCATCTAAAAAAATTCTGTAGATGACTCGTGACCGTAAGACTGCCCGCATCAGCTTTGGAGGATACTACCCACCTCGTGCCCTGCTTGCAACTGAAGAGCCACAAGAGCCAGAACCTCAGGAACAGGAGAAGACTCCTGTAGCACCAATCCAAGCACCAGCACCTCCCCAGGAAGAGACTGAGCCTGAAGAAGATCCAGAAATCGTTGAGATTGAAGATGGTGAAGAGGAAGCTAATGGAGGAGTACAACCCCCGTCTCCACCACATGAAGCTCCTGAAGATATGCCACCTCCTCCAATGGGGTGGACTGTGAGGATCTACCACAGGAATGGAGGGGATGCTGTCTCTCATATTCGCCTAGTGGGGATGCTCACTGCTTACTTCGCTGATTGGCATCCAGCCGTGGAGTACGTCTGCTGGGAGTACACTCATCCACTAGAGAGCACGTACTGGAAGGCAAGGGCAAGCATCTTTGCACACAAGCAAGACAAGGGGGCATATCAGCTGGACAGGATGTTCTCTCATGTGGGACATCGAGCTACCATAGAGGATAGCATTGAAGATGCTGCTTTTGAAGCATGTATGGGTCTCCGCTATCTTCGCTTTAACCTCATGAAGCATGACATTCATCGCTTCCTTCCTCGTGCACACCCCGAGCTTGGATGGGCTATGACAGATCCAGTGCAGCTAGAGCCACTACCTCGGGTGATGGTGAACTTTGTCTATGATATGATGGACAGGAAGCTGCAACTAGAAGAGATGGTGAGGACACAAGGGAAGACTATCAAGAGGTGCCAAGCAACCATTGATGAGCTACGAGCAAACCAAGGCATGCCCAAGATCTACGAGACATTAGAGCATGAGCCACTTCCTTAGGAAGTAGGAGTCCTTTATGTAATAAGAACGTTCTTAGTAACGTCAGTTGAGTCAGTCGAGTTTGTCGTGTGGTTTGAACCTTGGTGTGCTAGTTGCTTTATTATTATGCTTATGTGTGAGTTGGATCTTTGTTTGAGTGTCTGGACTTGTAGGCATGTCTACAAGTTCCATTATTAAGAATAATAAGTTTATTAGTCAAGGAATAATAGTTGGGTTTGATATTATCTCGTTTCTGTCCTTGCTGTTTTCTGGAGCAGTCTCTAATGTTTCTGCTATAGTTTAAAAACGGTTCGTGCAATATTTATGAAATTTTTATGAGAGAAACTAGACTCAAGCATCTTTCAAATGCCACTGGAATCACCTTTTTATCTAATCTGGTTCGAGAGATATAATTATCACAAGTTAAAGTTTCTGCACAGTCTGGAATCTGGAATAGTTTCTGTTACGCCTTATTTTTCATAGACTTAACGAAAGAATCTGGTCTTGAGGTCTGAATAGAAATTGTGGATAATTTCATAAGCTTTCCAACCATATAAAGCACGCCTCTTTTGGACTTCTGTAGCCCGAGATATGATTGAAATACTGAACTGTCAATATTGCTACTCGTCCAGAAAACTTACAGATCTCATTCTTAATCTTATAAGTGGTTGATAACCTGGATTTCTTAAAGTTTGCATGTTTATGGGTGGCAGATGGCCGGAAGAGGAAGAGGTAGAGGTCGTGGAAACATTCCCCCGAATCCACCACCACCACCGCCACCAACTATCGAGCAATTGCTGGCAGTACAGACGCAGTTGATGCAACAACTGGTGCAGAATCAGCAGAATCAGCCAGTTGCTGGGGTTCAACCACGTGATAAGCGTGGTGAATTTTTGAAGAGTCGTCCCCCAGTGTTCACACATGCTGCTGATCCTTTGGAGGCCGATGATTGGCTTCGTGCTGTGGAGAAACAACTCACCATTGCACAATGTGATGACCGACAGAAGGTGTTGTTCGCTTCTGGGCAACTTCAGGGAGAAGCTCAAGATTGGTGGGAGTCATATGAGTATGGTCGTCCTGCCAATGCTCCTGCAGTCACCTGGCAGGAGTTTAGAGAGAACTTCAGGGCTTACCATATACCTGAAGGAATGATAGAATTGAAGGCGGAGGAATTCAGAAACCTGACCCAAGGGTCAATGACTGTAGCTGAGTACCGTGACAAGTTTGCTCAATTGTCACGATATGCTCCACATGAGGTGGCCAATGACAATGATAAGCAGCGCCGCTTCTTGAAGGGATTATATGATGGACTACAATTGCAATTGATGTCCAATACCTACCCTAACTTTCAGACGCTTGTGAACCGCGCTATCGTGGTGGATAACAAGCACAAAGAAATGGATGCTAAGAGGAAGAGGTTACAGGGACAAGCCTCCAATAGCAACACCCGTCCGCGTACTGGCTTTCAACAGAATACTCAGCAGAGGCCTCCTTCTGGACAGTGGAATCGTGGTCAGGCCCCATTCCGTGGACAGTTCCCTCAACGTCCCCCATTTCAGCCACAGAGTAGCAACCAACGTCCACCACAGCAGAATGGGAATCAAGTGCAGCGCCAGGGTCCTTCCAACAACACTCCTACAAAGACCAGTGCTCCCAATACTCCCAACAGGTGTTTCCGTTGTGGAAAAGAAGGTCACTTGTCTTACAATTGCCCGGAGAAGCCTAACCAGCAGACTCCTCAGAGACAGAGCAGTCACCAGAAGCCCGCACTTAACTCGGGAAGGGTGAATCACTTGTCCCAGGAAACTGCAGTGGAGGAGCCAGAAGTTATGCTTGGTACGTTCGATGTCCACTCTACTCCCGCCACTGTTCTTTTTGATTCTGGAGCATCACATTCTTTCATATCACAATCATTTGTTAGAATACATAGAATCCATTTGTGTGCCATGAAGAACCGTATCTTAGTAAACTCACCTAGTGGAAGCATGCCAGCATCTTATCGCTGTCTTCCCATTAGTCTCAACTTAAGGGGGGTAGAGTTTACAGTTAGCCCTATAGTATTGAGGACAGCTGGGATTGATCTTATATTGGGAATGGATTGGATGATGCAACAACAAGCAGAGATTCAATGTAAGGACAAATCAGTTGTGCTGACAACACCAAAGGGTGATAGGATCAGGGTTGAAGTCAAAGTGCAAAAACAAGAGACCGCTACAGTGAACCAGCTCAATGATGGTGCCAATCAGGAGGATCCAGTTGTGGAGGAGTTCCCAGATGTGTTTCCGGAGGAATTGCCAGGTATGCCACCAGACCGTGACATTGAATTTATTATTGAATTATTACCTGGAACTGCACCTATAGCTAAGCGTCCATATAGAATGGGAGTAAATGAATTAGAAGAACTTAAGAAACAAATTAAGGAGTTGCAGGATAAGGGTTTTATTCATCCTAGTTCTTCACCATGGGGTGCACCAGTGATTTTTGTGGATAAGAAAGATGGAACTCAGAGGATGTGTGTAGATTATCGATCTCTCAATGAGGTTACCATTAAGAACAAGTATCCATTGCCTAGAATTGATGACCTGTTTGATCAGTTGAGAGGAGCTTGTGTATTCTCTAAGATTGATCTTCGCTCTGGATATCATCAATTGAAGATCCGTGCCAGGGATATACCCAAGACAGCATTTACCACACGTTATGGGTTATATGAGTATACAGTGATGTCTTTTGGTTTGACTAATGCTCCTGCATACTTCATGTACTTAATGAATAAGGTGTTCATGGAATATTTGGACAAGTTTGTAGTGGTATTCATTGATGATATACTAGTGTTTTCCAAGACGAAGGAAGAACATGCTGAACATTTGAGATTGGTCTTGCAGAAGCTCAGAGAACACCAACTATATGCAAAAAGGAGTAAATGTGAGTTTTGGCTGAAGGAAGTTTCTTTTCTGGGTCACATCGTTTCAAATGGAGGAATATCAGTAGATCCTGGCAAGGTGAAAGACGTATTGAACTGGAAACCACCTATCAATGCAAGTGAGATCCGTAGCTTTTTGGGATTGGCTGGCTATTATAGGAGATTTATAGAGGGATTCTCTAAGCTTGCAAAACCAATGACTGCATTGTTGGAGAAGAATGCCAAGTTCGTGTGGTCTGAGAAGTGTCAGGCTAATTTTGAGGAATTAAAGAAAAGATTGACTACTGCACCCGTCTTAGTTTTGCCAGATCTGAATAAACCTTTCTCTATCTATTGTGATGCATCTCGATTGGGATTGGGATGTGTTCTGATGCAAGAAGGTAGAGTTGTGGCATATGCATCGAGGCAGTTAAGGAAGCATGAGTTAAATTACCCTACTCATGATTTGGAATTAGCTGCAGTAGTTCATGCATTAAAGATATGGAGACATTATTTGATTGGACACAAGAGTGATATATACACTGATCACAAGAGTCTCAAGTATATCTTCACTCAAACGGATCTGAACTTGAGGCAGCGTAGATGGTTGGAGTTGATAAAAGACTATGATCTAGAAGTGCATTATCATCCCGGAAAGGCCAACGTTGTTGCTGATGCTCTTAGTAGGAAAAGTTATGCAAATGAAATACAAGTAATGTCTATGCCAAAGGAATTATGTGCTGAGTGCAAGCATCTGAACTTAGGATTTACTACTAATGCAGTGGAACTAGTATTAGAGCCTACTCTGGAGCAAGAAATCCGTAAAGGTCAGCAGAAGGATGAAAAGTTGAGAGAGATAGCTGAAAACATAGCGAAAGGAAAATCTCCAGGATTTCGTAAGGATGAAAATGGTACGCTATGGTTTGGGAAACGGTTGTGTGTGCCCGAAGATAAGGAAATCCGAATGGCAATTCTGCGTGAAGCTCATGAGTCAGCTTATTCCATACATCCGGGGAGTACTAAGATGTACTTAGATCTGAAAGAGAAATATTGGTGGTTTGGTTTAAAGAGAGACGTAGCTGAGTATGTTGCTTTGTGTGACACTTGTCAAAGGGTGAAAGCGGAACATCAGAGGCCTGCAGAATTGTTACAACCTATGCAGATACCCGAGTGGAAATGGGAAGAGGTCGGTATGGATTTTATAGTTAGGTTACCACGGACTCAAAGAGGATATGATTCAATTTGGGTGATAGTGGATCGTCTGACTAAGGTTGCTCATTTTATGCCTGTGAAGACTACATATAGCAGTGCGAAACTGGCAGAGTTGTATATGGAAAGAATAGTGAGTTTACATGGAGTTCCTAAGAAGATTGTGTCTGATCGAGGTACTCAGTTTACATCTCATTATTGGCAAAAGATACATGAATTATTGGGGACCAAACTAAATTTTAGTACAGCTTATCATCCTCAGACAGATGGTCAAACAGAGAGAATTAATCAGATATTGGAAGATATGTTGAGAGCTTGTGCTCTACAATATGGTACTAGCTGGGATAAGAGTTTGCCATACGCAGAGTTCTCTTATAACAATAGTTATCAGAAGAGTCTTCAAATGGCACCGTTTGAGGCTCTGTATGGACGAAAGTGTAGGACCCGTTGTTCTGGAATCAGACAGGGGAGAGTCAAGTGTTTGGACCTGATGTATTAAGGGATGCTGAAAAGAAAGTGAGAATGATTAGAGATAATCTAAAAATAGCACAGTCCAGACAGAAAAGTTATGCTGATACTCGCAGAAGGGAGTTGACTTTTGAGATAGGAGATTATGTATACTTGAAAGTGTCACCCATGAGAAGTGTGAAGAGATTTAACATGAAGGGTAAATTGGCACCAAGATATATTGGACCTTTCAAGATTATAGAGAGACGTGGTGAAGTGGCATATTAATTGGAATTACCCGAGAGTCTGGCAGGTGTACATGATGTGTTCCATGTGTCACAATTGAAGAAATGTTTACGAGTACCAGAAGAACAGATTCCGATAGAGGAACTCACTGTTAAGGAGGATCTTACATATGAGGAGTTTCCGATTAAGATTTTGGAGACTGCGGACAGAGTCACAAGTAGAACAATCAAAATGTGTAAAGTACAGTGGAATCGGTATACCACAGAAGAGGCTACTTGGGAACGAGAAGAGGATCTGAGAAAAACCTACCCGCAACTATTTGAGTAAGCATCGGTCGAATCTCGGGGCAAGATTCATTTTAAGGGGGTAGAATTGTAACACCCTAAAATTTGAAGAAAATAAAAATAGGGAAAATGTGATTTTTATATTTATTTTTGTGAAGCATGCAACTTTAGAATAAGAATAATTTTATAAATTTAAAATCAAATATAAGGGTAGAAACATGATTGAGCATTCATGCTGCTGCATTTGGAGTTTTGTATTGAGTGGTTTAAATCAAATTCAAATTTGATTTGAAAATCATTTGAAAAATTGGAAAAGAAAAAGAAAAGGAATTTACTTACCGGGCCGTTTTCC
Source organism: Saccharum spontaneum (assembly GCA_022457205.1). Lineage (NCBI taxonomy): Eukaryota > Viridiplantae > Streptophyta > Magnoliopsida > Poales > Poaceae > Saccharum > Saccharum spontaneum. The sequence goes on from CM039607.1 coordinate 16,211,009, forward strand.
TCCTTCAGCCTGAGCTCGGCCTGCTAGCCGCGGCCCAGCTTCTCTCTTCCCCCCCGCGCCGCATTCCTTGGGCCGAGCCCGGCCAGCGGCCCGCTAGCTCGTCTCCCGCACGCGCGGCCCGCGTCCCGCCTGGTGTCGCTGATGCGTGGGTCCCACCGGTCAGTGACCGTTCTCACCTTCCTTTCTTCTTCTTCCTCCGGCCGACGCCGCTTTCCTCTCTCCCGATCCGATTCGATCCTCGAATCTTCTTCTTTCCTTAGCTAGCGACCTCTCTAGACTATAAAAACGGAGCCCTCGGCCCTCCCCGCTCCACATCCCACCCTAAGCCGCAGCCAAAACCGCCTAGGGTTAGCTCGCCGCGAGCTCGAGCTCCACCGTCCGCTCCTCCAAGCCGCGCACGTTCCTCTCTTCATCCCCGGCTATATTTTGCCCTAGGTGAGTTCACGTTCGAGTTCTCTACCCGCAGGTGTTCTCCGTTCGTGATTTCGTGCACCGTGGCGAGCTTTAGCATTTTCCGGCGATGGCGCCGCCGCGCGAGTCGCCGTCGGGGCCAAATCCGGCCGGCGCGCCGCCCGTCCCCTCCCCCGATCGATCTGGTCCGTTCGTTTTGAATCGGACGGCTCATATTAGAAGATACCGGTTCGCTGGTGTTTTTGCTAAAGAGCCCCTGGATTTTTGTAATATGTAACCCGCAATCCAAAGCGTAAACCGGGAAAATACGTTTTGATTTAATAAAAACGTAATTCGTTTCGGAAAAAGAAAAATACGCTTTCTCATATTTACAGATTTGCCACTCAGATTGTTTTAGCCGTAGAATCTTCGTTTTAACTCCGATTTGATCCATTCAAATTGCGTTAGATTCATATTTACGAGCTCTATCTAATGATGTAACTGTACAGTAGGTTTAGATTAATTTATTTTCGAGTTTTAATTAAAGTATTTATTTTTCTATAGGAAATCTTTGGAAATTCATAACTTTGTCGTTTTAGCTCCGTTTTTCGTGATCTTCGCGTCTGTGTGATCCTAGCGAGTTGTAGATTCGTTTTAAAGACTTTTTATATTATTTTCTTACTGTTGGTGTATTGTTCTAATTATAGCCTTGTTTGTCTATGCATGATTGCCTCTGGATGTGTGTTGTTGATAATGGTTGATCGAGTATAGACGGTGAGCAATTCGTTGGAGATCAAGAGCCTTACTACGAGCAAGATCTTCAGGACCAGTTTGAGCAAGGCAAGTATAGCATGGGATTATCCTTGTTGTCCTATTCACCTTATGCAATCAATATCATTATGCATTTATTCCTTGTTAAGGATGACTTAGTGATTGATCCTATACCTTGGTACCCATTATGATGCATTGATTAGTATGGCTAGTGCTTAAACATGGACTATGATCATGTAAATTGATTAGAGGAATATGCAATAAACATTAAAATATGATTTTGATTATTGTATAAAGGGGATTAGAGCATGTGTGTTGCTTTTTGATGCTCTAATTGCTCTCCATAAGGACTCATCTATAAGCGACAATCCGGGATTTACAGTACAACTGTGGGGGCTATATGGCTCTGGCTTTAGTCATATAGAAGGACCTTTTCTAGCTTGTTAGAGGTAACCTTTTTGGCGTAAGAATGGCTTGACGAATCGGGTATAGTGCGGCCTCTGTCCTTATGTGTATAGGCTGCGGGTCAATGTGCCATTTGGAAGGGGGGCTCTACATCTGTTTGCCGAGTGAATCTAGTGGCCCTAACTTGTTAGACGAACCTTCGAAAGACTTCATAGTGTTTACCCTGCCTGCTCACCTTGGTAGTGTTTTGGGAGTAATTAACCCGGGCATTTGGGTAACACGACTCACAGTGAAAGTGTACAACCTCTGCAGAGTGTAGAACTGTTATAACAGCCGTGCTCACGGTCACGAGTGGCCTTGGACCCTTATGGAATAGTTAAATAATTGTTTATGTTTATGTTTATGCTATTCATTAATCATTTCACATGGATCATATGTTTATTGTTTACATTGAGACCTTTTGATGCTATTGATATGCTAAAATCATGTTAACTAAAAGCTACATGCTGATAAACCAATGATTATGCCTTTTTGAGCCTCATGAACCCCATGTTACACTTGTTGAGTACGAGATGTACTTACGCTTGTTTATTTCTCTTATTTGGATAAAAATCCCGGATGGGTAACAGATGGAGGTAATAGCGACTACTACGCCTACTTCCCTGAGGATTACTAGTCTTGCTGTCAACCAGTCAATGTACCTGTGACTGGAGCTACCACGAGAGATTTTTATTTATACTTCCGCTACATTTGTGTTAAGACTAAGTGTTTAAATATCGTGATGTAATAACATTTGCCATGATACTTCTGTTATAATTTGTGAACTTATGTGTGATTGATCTCTGGGCGCACATAAGGATAAGCATTCCATTTGGTCGATAAATGGGTGTGACATTCCTAGCTTACAACGATGAATTTTATTTAGCCAATTAGGCCAAATGGACGATAATCCGATCCAGTTGTTCTTAAGAATACAAGGGTGTGTACATGTCATCATGTAATTCTGACATGTATGTAGATACAGATAACAGTACGTTCTTGCAGCCTCAACCTCAAGCGACCATTTCACGCAGCCTCAAGTACCATACTTCATTTCTCCTGAAATAAGTGTCACTGTAGACAGCGAGTTAGTTAAACTTTCTTAAGTTTGACTAGGTTTGTATAAAATATAGCAACATTTATATTTTCAAATAAGTCTATTACTAGCAAAAGTGTCTGTGCATTGCAACAGGAGATACAACTTGTTGTGTAGTTTATCTAGATGATTTATAGCTTAAAAATTTATCCAACAAACGTGTGGTGCTCTAACTCGTATATATGTGCATCGAACGCTTTGACTTTTATCCAGTGATCATCTATGCATTTCAATTTATCTTGAGGTCGGACTTTAAATAGTGTTTTGAGATTGCATCATATGTTTGAATTCGTCTTTGCATGAACTCTATACCTTGCCCCTGTCAAGTTTTTCAATTCCTTTTGTTGTTGTATGTTTTCTTTCCCTGTTTCTATTCTGTTGTGTCCAGTCTAAGTTCTTGTTCATTTTGGCTTCTTAGAAATCTATTCCATAAAAGCCTCATGTATTATGATTCGTCTTGAATCAGACCCTATACTATTGCTAGAGCGCGCTGTTCTAACTCGTATGTACATTAGAGACCTGGATATTTATCCAATGATTACATTAGGTGTTCCAATTCATTTTTTATTCGTATTCTACAGATCATATCATACATTTCGGTTCATTTGGGGATCAGACTTCACACCATGTCTGGCACGTTGCTCTGACTTGTATAGAAAAAATCTCTATTTTATATAGGGAAGGATCTAAGGGTTCAATGTCCATGATGGTTGAAGTTAGTCCTTTTGTCCTTGATATATAGGAAAAACAAACACAACAACACGGGAAACTTGGATGAATGGATAGCATGTGGACGTCCAGAGAAATGCTCTCATGAATGCTCGGACGGAACACGCTTAGACAGACGAAACAATGGGAAACACTCCAAAGTAACAAACTTGCAAGGATGAAAAAGAACATGCTTGGACAAACGAGAAAAAGAAGAAATCAAGGAACTGTTCGTGGTTTAATATTACAACTCGCGAACACGTTTTGCTATAAAAAACAGAAAAAGAAAAACCGGAAAATGACCAAAACCAAAAAGGTTCTTTATGGTATAATATTAGGTAAGAGTAAGATTAATAAAAGAGGGAAGAAAAGACATATGTTCTCTTCTGTTGATTTGATTTGATCCTCCGGACATCCGTTCTCTTCTCTTGATTTGATTTTGCGGTAATGTTATGATTATGGCGTTCGTCCGGACGTGTGTATCTAGAGCCCTGTTCCTGGCCCTGCGTAGTGACTGGGCCCAATAGGCAATCGACACTACTAGCACTCAGACGTTCGGCCGGACGCCCGCGTCCGGGCGGCCGTGGCTGCAGTCCGTTTCTGTGTCTGACGATGCTGCTCCTAGGAAACTGCGCACCCCACTTTGTGTCTCTGTCCGGATTGCCTGAGCCCCCATCCGTTTTCCGCCCGCGCTCCTTGCTTTGCCGCCTGCGCATGCCGTGTGGGGACCGCCTGCGCCCCTACCGCCATCGCCCTCCGCTTCCCACGCCCGCTGCCGAGCAGTTCTCCATCCCTCCGCCCCCATGAGCATCCACGGCGCCCAAGCAGCTACAGCAGGCGGTTGTGGCAGGGTGGGTCACATTGCAACATGTACAACATCTTGATCTACTTTTGAAATATTCAAATAAAACACTTGCAACATACGTACGAAACAGCTAAAACATTTGCAACATATGTCTGAAACACTTGCAAAACACTTAAAAAAAACTCTTGACGTATGTAACATCCAGATGAAACAATTTGCAACATACATGTGAAACATATATAACATCCAGATGGGACACTTACAACGAACGTTTGACAAAACAGATGAAACATTTGGAATAAAACACTTGAACATACATGTATAGCAATTGCAATATCGCAATCTATTTTTGCAACATCAAGATGAAACACTTGTAACATCTGGACGAAACATCTAAAACACTTGAAATACAAGCTTGCAACATGCGTTGCGCAATGTCACCTTGCTGCTTGGACAAGGTACCCGAATAGTGCGGGCATGCCGGCGAAGGACAGCGCCGTGACGGCGAGGAGCTTCCACACGCCAAGGTCAAGGTTCCTCCCACGGAGTTCCACGTTGATGAGCGCCCGAAGGAAGTCATCATTGTCGTCAGTGGCGGATCTACAAGGGGGGCTGGGTGGGCTCCAGCCCCCCTAATGACTTGATTTACCACTAAAAACACTGTAGCAAAAACCTCAAATCACCGTTAAATCTTCATGCAAATCAACATCTCCATTGTTTTAGCCCCCCCTTGATTCTCATCCTGCATCCGCCACTGATTGTCGTCCCCCACACCACCGAAGACGCTGACTCGTCAATCATGCCGACTCCTCCTACTTAGGGGAGAAGCTACACTATGAAGAGGGGGGTGCAAAGGCGCCCCCAAAAATTGTAAAAACAATAGTATTCATTAAAATTTCACCATATATACACCCCTAAAACACATGTCTATGCACTCACAAAGCATGTGCACCCCGTTAGTTTACTCTAGCTTCGCCACTACTCCTACTACAGAATGCCGACTCCTACTACTATCAACGCTGGGGAGGGTGCGCGGGGAGGAAGAGGGTCGCGCTGTGGCAGCTTAACTCGGTCCTATATGATGTCCCCAGAAAGGCAGAAACACAAAAAGTGAAGAAGGATGAAGACTGTAGGTGTTGCTGCACAATTTTTTCCGCGTGTATGTCTTCCAGTGTTCCTTTAAATTCCTTTCTCTTCCCTTTTCCTTACATTGGCTGCTGATTCGATCGTGCTTCTAACGATTGGTTTTCTTTACGCGTTATTAAGGCACCGTTTCGTATAGCTACTTTAGTGAAGTGGTTCTTGTTTTCTTTAGCTCCACGAGCAGCTCCAATAATCTGTTACACCTAAAAAAAACGAAGGACTTTCGTCCAAGTACATATGCTGGTGTATGTGATGCTTGCTCGTTCGCCTAGGACGACTACGAGTCGGAGGAAGCGGCGGCGTGGCTGGCTCGCCCTCTCGGGCTCCCGGATCTCGTAGATGCACCCACCTCCGATCGACGACGTCGGCGTCGCAGCACCTGCCTCCATGACCAGGGACTTCGTGCCGGCCCGTGCTGCGATCGCATGCATGGCGCTCTCGAAGCACCACTGTACCGTAGCGGCGTAGCCTCATCCGCAGCATGCATGGCCCTCTCAAACCAACACCGCCGTAGCGGTGCCTCATCTGCAGCCTGGAGCTCCGGAGTCTCCACTGCTACGAGCGCAGGTCTTCGGCAGCGCCATCTCATATTCTCATCAACGTTCTGGGAGAATGTGAGGCCGGCCGAGCACATTAGGCATTAGATTCTTCACGCACCGTAGGTTTGTCCATCTGTATATACACGTCCATAGCTCCTTAGACTACCCGCACTCATGGACCTCTATATTCATCCTCTATACGTCTAGTCAGCAAGATTCTTTCCTCTATACTCAATTCTCCTGCACCCATTCATCCTCTATATTATCCTTTATCCACTGTGGGACCCACTTGTCACTTTATCTAAATATATCCATGTGTAATCTAGTTTTGAAGGATTTATTGAGACGAATTTAATGGTACAATCAAAATTTAATTTGGATTTTTGGTTTGTGAGTTATAGCATTTTTTCCCTTTGTTTAGCTAGTGGGGTCCGCCATTATAGAGTATAGAGTAAGTACTGTACTACTCTAAATATAGAGTGAGAGAAATGATAGAGTATCATTTTAGAGTACCCAGTGCAGCAGTTTTTACTCTATATTCATACTCTAAAGCTTTAGAGTATTGTTTTAAAGTACCCACTGCGGGTAGTCTTACACAGTTTACTAATAATCTAATCTTGGGATAAATATGAGGAGAAGATTCTTCAACAAGGGCGGTACATTAATAAAGAGATTAAGGATCCAATGACACTCAGATGAGGTTTAAAATAATACAATTTCAGTTAATGTTGATTTGGACGATTTACACACAATGAAAGTATACTTATTATTATTTATACAACTTAAATTTTTTATTTTTTCCCACTTGACAAGTTGCTTAAATTTTTTTATTTTTTCCCACTTGACAAGTTGCAATAACTAAATATTGCAACATAACCTGATCATGATAATACATTTGTCATGTTCTTTTTACAGTTCCTTTGGGGAATTATTACTTGACTAGAGATATGCCCGTGCATTGCACCGGGGTCACAATTTTTTGAATTGAACCTCAATAATCGGACACAGAAGCGTGAGCTTTGAGGACTTGATATCGAACACGAACACATGGATCTAGTCTTCGTATTGTAACCAGGTAGGACATGAACGTGTGAGCTCCGAGCAGTATGATTCGTATCGGACATAGACGTGTGAGCAGGGTCAAGATTTGGTATCACCGGGTAGATGATAACTTTAGAGTCTTTTTAGAACGGGTACAAAGATAAGAACATGATAATTATAGTTCGCACATATGTTGTACCATAGCCAAACAAAACCATTTTTTAGAGTGACATTTGTAACATTGTATTTGTACCAATGTGCGCGTTGGGCTTATCGGGCCAACTTGGCCCAAAAATCGGCTAACATTGCGTGCATAGGCCAATGGCTAGGCACGAAGCCCTCTTCGGCACAACCCAACGGCTTGGCGTGCCATGTCCGGCCCGTCCTCATTGGTCCATGCTTTTATCGGGCCCGTGCAGTGCCAAGCTAGAGGAAGGCTGAAAAAAACATAAATAACATTTTCTTCTGAAGATGGGGAAGGTATCTGTTTACACTTAAATTTGGCTAAGATTGAGTACAGAGATGCGTGAAGGTGCAATTTGCAAAAAAAAGAGAGATGTGAAGATAATGGTCTCTATGAACTTCCTTTGCAGAGCCAATAATTTTGCCAACTTTGTTTTTGCTGTTCAATGCAAATTAAGCTGAGAAAGGAAGGGAAGGATGAGTTTGTATGTACATGGACAGACGAAAGCTAGCAAGAACTTCTGTTAACCCTAGACATATCCGGGCCTTCCAGCAACTTCAATTGCCACCGTTGATATATAGTTTGGACTCGGATTTCTGCATGCAAGTGTACATCAAGAAGAGAATAAGCATAAGTAGTTGATGCATTCTATACTGCGTGTACGTGATCCGGTGATCGGTGCTGCCTTTTGGTGTTATGAAAGAAATAGAGAAGATGCATGCAACATGTGAGATGACGGAGGAGGCAACAACGTCGTCATGCATATTGAAACTAATCAATGCATCCAGTCAAGAATAGGAACTTGCGTATGTGTACTTGGATTTGAGTCCGACACGGATACATGGTGCTATAATTGAATTGGAGTCTAGTCCTGATTGATCACCTTAGAGAAAAAGGATACGTGCAACAGAAGCAAATAGAAATCGTATCATTATTTTCATTGTTTGTCAATTGTTTTTTGTACACAGGAAAGACCACCAGCCGTACTATAAATATATACAGGGCAGGACTTTGTACATATCACCGGCTACTATATGACTTCCCCTGTTCGGCTGAGCTTATCAGCACGGCTTATCAGCCGTGGAACAGTATTTTTCTCTCACAGCAAATCAGCCACAACCGGCTTATAAGCCAAAAAACAGCCTGCCGAACAGGGCCTTCGTATCAGGATAGGACTTCGTACATATCACCGGGTGCTATACGGGTAGCGAGATTTGGTTTGGTATCACCAAGTAAATGATTACTTTAGAGTCTTTTAGACGTCGAGATAAATAACTACAAAGAAAAAAAAGAAGATCTCAATGAATTTGAAAATAGTTTAGGGTTCCCAATACAAAAGCGTTTATTAGTTATTTTAAAAAATTCTGAAAATGATGAAATCAGCTTAAACTGCATGATATATGTGACAAAGATCATGAAACATGCTTTGTATTTTCTATGTAACTAGACTTGTACATTTCATGAAATCGGCTTAGACTTGTACATTTCATAATATGTTCGTCTAAACTATGAGCCACGTGCATCATCATAGGCGTGAACAAAAATTCATAACCCGTACAACGCACGGGCGCATATCTAGTGTATAGAAAAAGAAGGAGGAATCCTTATCTAGTCCATTTTCTACGTGGGTGCTTACCAAACTGGACATATTCAGATTATATATACGTGGGAGATCCTTTACCGTAATCATCAATATTCACGGTCATCAATATTCATGAAACAATAAAGAATAATCCCACAATTGTCGTCTTGTGTTCCTATCCCAATTCAACGACGTGTTTTACAACATTTATAAACTACCCTGAGTACGGGAGACTCCCACAGTCCCACTATCATGCTGTTTGGTTGAGCTAAGGAAACGCAAACGCAAAGGGAATGGAAAAAGCAGTGGTACCGTAAACAATGGAAGCCATTACTTGATTTGTTTGGTTGGCCTTTTGTAACGGTAACAAACTGAACAAGAACAGCAGATTCAGGCAAAAAGCACGAAATCAATTCTTCACTCCTTCGCCGTTGACCCCAGCCTCCGCGGCGTGGCCATACATCGCCAGCTTCTGCGCTCCACTGGTACATCGACGTCTGCGAGCTCATGGCAGGGGAGGACGGCCAGGCCGGGGGTGCAGGAACCACGACGCGGCAGATCTGTAGCGGGGCCCGGGAGAAGGTGCTGGAGAGCGACGATGATGCCCGCTGGCTCGCATTGACGAGGAGGAGGCCGGATCTGGGCGTTCGAGTGCCAGCCCGTGCAGGGGGTGGAGCCAGGACGAGCTCCTCGGCTTCCTCGACCACTCGACGGCGGATTCGCTTCTGTTTTTCTAATCGGTATAGACTGGTATTCGATTGCGCTGGGGTGGGGGAGGTATCGACTTTGTATAGTACGGTATCAGATAACGGCGCGAGTTAAATACGCGTGGGCTGAACCAAACAGAAGCAACGGCATCTGTTACCGTCCGTAAACTGGCCCCGTTACATTTACTCGAGCCAAACGGCATCTATATCTCTGGATAAAGAAAAGAATCGGGAAACCCTAACGTTCTCACCCCCCGGCCGCCGCCGAGCAAAGATGCCGAAGCTAGCCTCCTCCTCGTTCCCCCCTACGCAAGCCAAGCTGATCTCCTACCGGCGAGCGAAGAAGAAACCTCAGCCCTTGGGTTATCCCCGGATCTGTCGAAAGATCTCCCGGGAGTTGCCCCTCCCTTCCTCTTGTCGGCGGGCAAAGCGACCAAGGAGGCTACATGATCCCAGTATCCTGTGTGACGACGATCTGGGCTCGCAGATCCGTTTTCTTTGGGGGGCGAAGAGAGCACGCAGTAGTTCTGTTACTCCAATTTCGAGTTGGAAGCCCGAGACGTTCGATTTCTTCGGTTTCCATGCTTCTTGTTCTAAGGTTCCTCTATCCGAATCTGACCCGATTCTTTCGGACTTGAGGAGAGATTGGACGAATCTCGGGGATGGACCTGCGGGGCTGATTGCCGAGCGCCTCCTAGCCGACGATGTCGCGGACTACATCTGCTTCCGCGCAGTCTGCCGTCCGTGGCGACTTTGCTGCACGGACCCGCGGGAGCACGACATTCTGGACCGACGCTTCCACCCACGTCAGTGGATTATGCTGGCAAGAAAAGGAGGCGGCTCACCGGACGGCCGCGGTTTTATTAATTTCTCCACCGGCTGTCTCAGATATGTGGATCTCCCGGAGATCCGCGGCCACAACGTGTTTGGGCCCACCACGGAGGGCCTCCTCGTCCTCCTCGACCGGACCACCTATGTGGTGCGCCTGCTGAATCCGTTCACGCGCCAGGCGGCCAACTTGCCGCCGGCCACCGTGCAGTTGAGCCACAATCGTCTGGAACAGCAAGCTGATCTCAGAACTGAAGTTTTCAATGTGTCAGGCGCTGGCCTTGCCGATGAATCCACTGTTGCAGTCCTGTTCAAGAATATTAAAACAGTTGCAGTTGCCAAGCCAGGTGATGCTCATTGGACAGTGGTACATCGCGGCACATGGCTCTTGCCAGCCTTGTCGTTCGCTGGCCGTTTCTACTGCGCCTCCACCTCTCATGTCATGGTGGTGGAGACCAGTGCAGACCACCCGCCGCGGCTGGCCATTGCCGCCGAGCTTGCTAGGCCGATATCCATGATGATGATGGACAGCGTGCACCTGATGGACATTGAGGGGAAGCTTATGCTTGTGGACCGTCAAAGCAATGGCAGTCGTCAGAGGAGAAAATTCGCGGTGTACTGCATAGACTTGGACGCGAAGAAGATGGTGCCTGTCCATGGGCTTGGTGGACACGCTGTATTTCTTGGCAGACAACGATCGGTGTCTGCCTCACCATTGGTGTTCTCCTCCATCAGTGCTGACACAATCTACTTGGGATTCGACAGTCTGCTGACTGGTGCCATGGACTATAGCCCAATCCATCTCATGGATGGAACCTCTGAGCCTCGCAACGTTGCCAAGGACATTGACGGCATGCCAATTTATCGACCTCAGCGTGTGGATGAATATCTGTCATGGTGTGTCACGGCTCATTGTGATTGAAAGGACACCTGGCTGTGGTTGACTACGCTGGTAGGTGATCGATCGCTGTTGTTAGCAGACAAAGCATGGTGAAGCACAGATGCTACAGCCATACTTCATCAGTATTCCTGATTTCCCACCATCTTTGCACTCAAACCTCTTTGTTACCCCTTCAGCATTTGTAACAGTAGTTATTTGGGGCTTTCTCTACTTCTATATATATATATATATATATATATATATATATATATATATATATATATATATATATATATATATATATACACGTGCTATTCTACACCCTAGGTGTAGAATAGTATTCTACACCAAGCTGTTATACTAAACAAAATTCAGTACTGTTCAGTACTCGTGTTTCAGTATTGTTTAGTATTTTCGAGGTGCTGATACTGAACGTGGTTCAGTAGTACTCAGTATTTTTTCAGTTCAATTTTGACTTGTGGTGTAGAATAATATTCTACACCTAGGGTGTAGAATAGCGCTGCCGTATATGTATATATATATATATATTTATTTATGTTCAGCATTTGTAACGGGAGTTATTTGAGGCTTTCTTTAGTTCTATATATATATTTATGTGATTCGTGAATTATCCAACATGTTTCTTTTGACATCTTCAAGCTAATCAAGTATTATCAACTGAATTGTTCGGCGCCAGACTTTTGTTGCAAACATCTGGTGCTTAATTTAAATTAGTGTTTTTTTAGAGAAAAGGTCTCAAGGACCCGGCTTCTATTGAAAGCCAACCTTTAAATTAGTGTTTCGTGGTTCGTTTGACATGTTTTCTGACATCTTAAATCCTTACGTATCAATTGAATTGCTCGGCGCCAGAGTTTTGGTTGCAAAAATTTGGTGCTCAATTCAAATTAATGATGATTTGAGATGGGTGGGTAGCGAATCGGGGCCAAACCAGATCAAAGACCATGGTCGCGGACCTACAGGAACTGACGACTTCGGCGGAGCAAAGCGCAAGCTCGACCAGCCGCCGGTGAGTACAATCCAAGGTTCGAAGCACCGATCCAGTCCGGAGATGATGGGGGCCGAGGATGGACTGCCTTTGATACACTTGTAACACCTTTGACCACCGGCAATCACTGGAGACGTGAGAGACAAGAGGATATCGCCGACGAGGAAGGAGCAGAGGACGGCTCTGTCTTCCGTTTTACTCAATAGCAAAATATTTTTAATTGTCTTACAAGCCACATTACTGGAATATAAGTCATATAGCCTGCTGATCCGTGGGACCCACTAGTCGTACTCTATTACATAAAGCAAATAAATGAATAGCGCTTTCTCTAGCTAGTGACGCCTTGCGCTCTTGTTGGTCAAGTTCGGGTTCTCCATGTCCCTACGACATCTTAGTACGCCGACGTCTTCACCAAAAGCCTCCCAACATCACTCTTTTAGGAGTTTCAATCCAGTCTTAACGTTCGCCATGCTCCCGATAAGACTACATGGGAGTGTTAGCATGATGTAAATATAGAAAGGTCATCCTGTACTTGTAGTACACAATATGGAATACAATCGGTTCACGAGTGACTCGGCACGCTCATGGCTCACCTTTGTCGAGCAAGGGCAAGGACACGATGAGGCAGAGGTCACGGTGTTGCCAGGCCAAGTAGGCGACGGCCTCGGCAAGCATGGGGTTGACTAATATTGTCGTTGAGAAGGTGCTTAGGGCAGCCGCAGTGGTTGAGTCGATTTATCCTGACAAAGGCAGCCACGTCCCCTGAGCCCATGAATCGACTCTCAGCCCAACAGTACCATGGGGCCCACAGAAAAAATAAAAAACATAAACAACGTGAGCCAGCTTTCTTCCATCGTACGAGCCGCCGCCCAACTCGCTTGCGTCCCACTGCCGAGTTGATTGTTTATTCAGGAAGAGTCGACTCCAAAACGTGAATCGATTTTTCTGTCTTCTCCGTGAGTCGCCTGCTCTAGTGGTTGAGTATTCAACCTTCACGTCACGCAATGAATCATTTTTTTCTCCCCACTGGAGAAGCCCTTACTGCCGTAGTTGAGGAGGTGCATGCCGCCGTCGGGGATGCATTTGCCTCCTTGACAAAAAGAACTTGGTAAATACTTGCTAAGTTTTATCCCAAAAAATTCTTTTTTTTGTTGACCACTTGTGTCTATTCTTTCAACTTGGTTACTTCATTACTCATGTGCGTGCATAGTGATGTTAGAAAACTGAAGAACATCGATGAGCTTTCGGTTTTCCTTGTCGAAACATATTTGCATGTCAAACACTCATATGTGTACAAGCTTCCCAAATTAGTGCTGTTGCTACCGGTTGCAAATACAAGTGTTGAAAGAGCATTTTGGCAATGAAATTTTTGTAAAGAACAAGCTAGGAAATAGCAGGGGAAACCAACACTTCAATGATTGCTTGGCTATATTTATTGAGAAGAATTTTTTTTCGGACAAGACAGAGATGAAGATAGCATCTCTCGTTCTCATAAGGGCAGCTCCAACAATCGACTTTTGAGCTAGCTCTAAGTATTTTTTTATATTTTAATAGAAGAGATAGAAAAAATAGCTCTTGATCAAGAGCTAAGTTGTTGAACACATTTTAAGATTATTATGTGAGAGTGTTAAGTGAGGCTATCCATATTATAAACTATATGCTAAAAGTTAGCACTTTGAAAACGTTATCTTAAAGCTAGTAATTGGCTCTAACTATTGCGGGTGCCCGAAGCCACTTAGACACTAGTCATTTACTTTCTCCGTCCTATAATATAAGGAACCCAAAGTTCAAATTTTCTACCAAATTATAAGAGATTCTAGGTGAACAAACACTTAAAAAACAACGTTCACATGCATACCTACCTTTTTTTTCTGGATGCGACAATTTTATTTTTAATCTGAGTGGCTCCATTCGTCCGTGGACTGTTTTGCATGCACCCCTCCCGCGACTGTTTAGGTCAACTTTTTCTGCCGCTCCACTGTGAACATATATGGGCATCCACTTGTGCCATGTGCATGATTAAAAAAAACGTGGAAGATGACATTACCTTATACAAATCCTCGTAAATCTTGAAGCTGAACAGGTCACTGCCGTCCCATAATTGCTGTGCAGTTCAACACAAAGGTCTTGTTTGTATATATTTTCCGCAGTTGATTTCATTGTTTCTTTGTGGCCTCATTTCCTATATAAAGTTGCACTTAGCAGAAAGCAAGCCCTGCACCCTTCCTGGATGATCTAGATCTCCCTTTGTTCACTGCCATGGCTTATCTCCACATCCTCATAGTACTACTACTCTTCTCCCTGCAAGTCCCTGGAAATTCTGCAACGGCGACGAGGGACACCATCTCAGCTGGCCAAGCACTATCCATTCACGACAAGCTCGTCTCCCAGAATACAAGGTACGCCCTTGGATTTTTTGAGGCGGGTAGCTCCCAAAACACAACCAACTGGTACCTTGGCATATGGTTCAACACTATCCCCAAATTTACAGTAGGATGGGTAGCAAACAGGGATGACCCAATGAAGAACCACACCTCAATGGAGCTCAAAATCTCCCATGACGGCAACCTTGTTGTCACAAACCAGCCCACTGATTCCATTGTCTGGTCTACTCAGGCCAGCATGAAAAGAAACAACACCATTGCTGTTCTTTTGAACAACTCAAATCTTATCTTAAGAGATGCCTCAAACTCATCCAAGATTTTGTGGCAAAGCTTTGACCACCCGACAGATACATTATTCCAGTGGGCTAAGCTTGGTTGGGACAATGTCACTGGTCTCAATCGCCGCCTAGTCTCTAAGAAAAACTCAATTAGCCTGGCTACTGGGTTTTACTATGAGGAGCTAGACCCTAGTGGTGTTAACCAAATTGTCCTTGCATCACTTAAGTCCTCCAAACCTTATTGGTCCAGTGGTGTGTGGAATGGAAAAAGATTTAACTCGTCGCCGGAGGTGTCAAGGAACGTTGGTTACCTGTCATTTGTAGAGACTACCCATGAGAAGTATCATACATACCATGTGTCGGATGAAATGAATATTTATTATAACTTGGGTGTCTTGGGTCAGATAAACGTATTCATTTGGCCTGAAGGTTCACAAGATTGGGTGCTTGCCCATGCCGAACCTGGATCTCAGTGTGATGTGTATGCAGCCTGTGGACCTTACACAATATGCAGTGATGATGCTCTGCCTCATTGCACTTGTTTGAAGGGGTTCACTGTAACATCCATTGAAGATTGGGAGCTAGATGATCGAAGCAATGGATGCTCCAGGAACACTGCATTGGATTGCAATTTTTCAAATGAAAGTTCAGTAAGATCCATGAATAAATTCTTATCTATTCCATGTGTTAGTTTAGCACAAAGTGAGCGCAAAACAGAGGATGCTAAAAGCAGTGGTGAATGTGCTCAAGTCTGCTTGGGCAATTGCTCTTGCACTGCATATTCCTTCAGTAACAATACATGCTTTATTTGGCATGAATAATTGCTAAACGTAAAGCAAATACAATGTGGTACCACAGCAGATTCAAATGGAGAAACTCTTAACCTTCGCCTTGCGGCTAAAGATATGCAAAGTATAGAGAAAAACAAAAGGGTATCTACTATTGGAGTTGCCATTGGTACTAGTGCTGCTGTTTTATGTTTGTTTGCATTCATCATGCTGATAATGATTTAGAGAAACAAAAGAAAGAGCTCTAACAGAATCTCACAAACTGCCCAAGGTTGCAATGGAATCATTACATTTCGGTACATCGATTTACAACGTGCAACTAAAAATTTCTCAGAAAAGCTAGGGCAAGGTGGTTTTGGTTCTGTATTCAAGGGGTTCCTGAGTGACTCAACAGCGATAGGAGTGAAAAGTCTTGATTGTGCTCATCACGGAGAGAAGCAATTCAGAGCTGAAGTGAAATCAATTGGCATAATCCAACACATTAATTTAGTTAATTTACTTGGTTTTTGCTGCGAGGGTGCTAGAAGGTTGCTTGTTTATGAACACATGCTGAATGGCTCTCTTGATATTCATCTTTTCCGGAGCCATGCAACATTATTTAAGTGGAGCACTAGGTATCAAATAGCATTGGGAGTTGCCAGAGGATTGGCCTACTTGCATGAGGGGTGCTGTGACTGCATCATACATTGTGATATTAAACCTGAAAATATTCTCCTTTCTCATTCATTTATCCCAAAAATTGCAGATTTTGGGATGGCCAAGTTCTTGGGGAGGGATTTTAGCCGAGTCTTAACTACATTCAGGGGAACTATAGGATACCTTGCACCTGAATGGATCACTGGAGTGGCTATTACACCAAAAGTTGATGTGTATGCCTATGGTATGGTTCTATTGGAAATCATATCTGGACAAAGGAATACATCTGTTTCTTGTTCTTGCAGTAGTAGCAGTCATGATATTTATTACCCTGTACATGTCGCACGGACAATTGTTGAGTGAGATGTAATGAGCTTGCTGGACCACAGATTAAACGGTGAAGCCAATTCAAAGCAAGTCCAAATAGCTTGCAAGCTTGCATGTTGGTGTATTCAAGATGATGAGTCTAATAGACCAACAATGGCCGAGGTGGTTCAGACCCTTGAGGGTTTACTTGAAATTAACATACCCCCAATGCCAAGATTACTTCAAACTATTGCTGGAAGCTCTAGTTTTACTTGCTTCTAACCCTTATTTCCCCAAATGTATCATTTCTGATATCGATGGAGATGTTTGTTTACTTTCCCTGTATGCTTTCTTTCATATAAACCATACAATGCAAATTGTTGTATATCCGTGTTCCATGGTACGTAGCGTTCATATGTACGCCACACAAAGTTGATGTTATTTAGTTTTGGAATTGATGTCAATTGAATTTTATTTCGACATTTGGGGTTCTCTTCCTAACCATTGAATTTGCTTTGTATTATGATGGTTTCTATGCTTTACATGCTTTGATTTGAGTACCCAGAGGCATTCATTTATGTTGATGCTTGCTTCTACATCCTTGATCCTTTGATGCAGCACTAGTAGAGAACGGACCTTCAGATTTTGGCTTTAGTCATTTCGATTGTCTAGGGCTAGGACTAATGTCAGCATTAGTCCTGGGTCCAACGGCTAGGGCACAGAGGGGACCTTTAGTCTCCAACCAGGACTAAAGGTGCACACTAAAGGTCACGCACCTTTAGTCCCGGTTAGAGCCACCAATCGGGTACTAAAGTTGGTGTTATCAACCAGGACTAAAGGGTCCTCCATAGCATAGTTAAAAAAGAAAGCATCTCATCCAAAGTCACACGTGTTGTGTAGGTGGGGTGGAAAATAACGTGTGAGGTAATGCATGAGGTCTTTGGTTCGTGTAACACCTCAAGTCCAAAATTGCTTCTATGACGTAGCTCCGCATGTGCAACGGGCCTGCATAGCATAGCACATCTCTTACACTTTCGTTCTCGCTTCGTGTAAAATGATTAACCCAGAGGTGCTACATTTGGAATGACAAATATTATAAGCTGACCCTCACCCTCCTAAACTTCCAAGGTGGTACTAAACCCACCAACAACAATCCTCATGTGCCACATGGGCCAACTTCACAACTGCTATAGGTTACTAACGGGTTGGGGTGTTACAGTTCAAGTTCCATGAATCACAGGGCCGGGTGAGAGGTTGTGCCATAATTATATTTTTAGTCCGCATACCCTTTAGTCCCGGCTGTCTAGTGTTGTCGGTCCTTAACTCACAATTTTAATCGCCATCATTCGTATAAAATTCACTCAAATGAAAACCAAACCTAGTAATAGGGCTTTAAACTAATGATTTCCATAGGTTTTGGTGAGTTGTGCATTTACAGGACACATACATTGAATACATATGGAAAACAGTCAAAATGCGCAAACAGAGAAAGCGTAAAGCGTATCCAGGCCAAAGAATCACCAAGAAGCCCATCCAAACTCCAAATCTGGGCCAAGCACCGATGTGGATGTGGTCCAAGCCCACTCAGGAACCGACCACACGAAGGCAATGGCGAGACGGCCATGGTGTGGCCGCACCGTCCCTAGCTCTGCTCGACCCCACCTTGCGTAGGCGGTGCATTCAATGCCCCAGGAGGTCAGTTGCATGGGTGTTTCCTAAAATACATGAGCAAACTGACCTCCTCAAAGCTCTGTAAAGATCCCCTCCTCACATTCATTCATCATCCAACAACACAAGAGATAACACCATGTGACAAGAAGAGAAGAGCTACACTATTTTTAGTTTTAGCTAAGTTTAGTATAGGGAGTGAGTGAGGAAGAGAAAGAGATGGAGAAGTACCGGAATCATCAGATACCTCCACTTGTGTACCAGGGCCCCTTTGTACACCGAGCGGAAGGAATGTTAGGAATGTCGGCTCCCTCTTCACTTGTATCTCAATGAATCTAGTACTATTTGGAGTGCAAGGTTCGTGTTTGCCTTCGGTGGTGAGTTCTACTTTAAGTTAGTCTTGTTCATTATTTACTTGCGGGTTCGTCATTCGTCCTTGTGACGAATACTCTAGTAGAGGGTCCTGATGAAGACGGATAACCCTAATCGACGCTAGAGTAGTAGTCGATAGCGTAGACGTAGTGTCTAGGCTAGAGGCTACCTTCATTTTCCTTGTATCCCCCGGTTGAGGGGTAGGCGGCTGGTGATGACAGCACTGTCTGTCCTTCGTAATCCCCCACGTTTGGATATGACGTAGAGTCGTAGGCTGGTATCGCCTGTCAGACCAAGCGTAAGCCAGTGCCCGAAGCAAGTCTATAGTGGCAAAGCTATTTTATCTTAGGATCTCTATCCCTAGAAAAGTTCGCTACCTGAGCTATCTTTCTTCTTGTTATCTTAGGTGAACTAGTTAAGAGATTTCTACACTACCGTTCCTTGTGGAAATACGATACCCTAAATAGTTCCAGGTGAAATGCTACAATGGTAATTCCATGCGCTTGCGGATTATTTCTGTATGCGTTAAGAAATACCAACACCTGGCATGCCCTTTAGTCCTGGATCTGCAGTCCCGGTTGGAAACTAGACTAATGCCCTTTCCCAACCGGGACTAAAAACCATTTCTCCACTAGTGTAGGTTTGCGAAGAGCTCCATTTAATAGTACTAATTGTATTCCTCGACATCCTTCACAACACGAATTACTATAATTATTTCATTTATGAAGACAACTACATGTTTCTATTTCTTAAGAACCTTCTCACTTTTGGGGTAGATTACATAGAGAACTTGTGCTATAGGTGAACCGAGTACCAAGGGTAAGCTTTGTAACATACTTTGCTAAGGTTGACATATGTGAGTTTGTAATTGTCCTCCTCCACACATTGTTGGTGTTTGACCCACTAGAGACTAGTAGATTCAATCCTTAGTCTAGTTCCTATATACTACCTCCGTTCCAAATTATAAGACGTTTTGGCTTTTCTAGATACATTGCTTTGAGTACCATCTATGAAGGCATAGTATGTGATCTTTTTTCCCATTGTGTTGATGACCTCAATCCAAATGCCATAGTTTTTGGACCCACTCTTCTTGTCCTTTCACTACTACACAAATGATTTTGCAAGACGGTGCCCTTTTATTAATGGAGCCAGTCACAAAATCCAACCGCCTCGGTTAATGTCTGTGATTAACGGAGGCGGCCATTTTTTATTTACTGAGGCGGGCACTTTTGCCCACCTCGAAAAATTGATTTACAGAGGCGGTCACCTTAAGGCAACCACCTCTAAAAATAATCTATTTTCGAGGCGGTTGGCTTAAGATGCCCGACTCCATAAATCAATTTCCGGAGGCGGGCACACTATAACGCCCACCTCCAAAAAGGCTGAGGCCCAACAGGCCTAGGCAAGCCCAATAACTATCTTCGACTATAAATAGGAGAAGACTTAGGGTTTCTCCTCACTCCTCTATCTTTCAGACTGACCCCAAGCGGTGCCTTCCCTTCGCGAGTCGCGAGGCGCAACTCTGACATCGAGCCCGAGTGCCCCTCCCTCTCCCTCTCCCTCCTCAACACCGAGCGCCAGCGCCGCCCCTCCTCCCTCCCTCTCCCTCTGAGACCTCCCTCTCGCTCCTCGATACCTCCCTCTCTAGGCGAGGGCGCGCGGCTTCTCACCCACGGTGCGCGGCGGCGGGCTCCCTTCTCCACACAAGGGTGCATAGTGGCAGGCTCCCTCCCTCACCCACGGGGCACGGCGGCGGGCTCCTTCCCTCCCATGGCGTGGCTCCACCACCATGGCACAGCGCTCTTCCTCTACCCCTCTAGATCTGACCCCAGCGGCATGTGGAAGGCCAGATCCGGCATGCGCTCCTCCTCTTCTCCAATCTCCACCATGGCAGTGGGCTCCCTCCTCGTGGCTGGGGAGGCCGGATCTGGCGCACGCTACTCCTCCTCGCGGCGGCAGTGGCCTGCTCCCACTCCACCATCTCTAGATGCGGCCAAAGAGGGTGCATGCAGTGGCGGGTCGCCGGATTTGGCGGCGGGCGGCCGGATCTGGTGGTTGTGTGTGGTCCAGGCACCGATGAGTGGATGCGGCAGTGGCAGCCCGCGGATGGGCTCGGCGGGCTTGTCTACGGGTTTTTCATTTTTTTGTTTTTCCTATTTGATTTACGGAGGCGGGCAAAACAACCGCCTCCAAAGTTCTCCCATTAATGGAAACCTTTACATGGAGGTGGTTGGATTGCCCGCCTGCAAAAATCTATTTCGCGCGTCACACAAAAGATTTCTGTACTAGTGTTTGTGTTATTACAAAAGGGTACCCATTAATTTATGTCATATGCTTGCCATGATGTGACCTACCTTGTGTTGAATTGTGTGAACAAGGTTACCCCTCCTAGGCCCCTCGGTTGCATGTTACATTGGGGAGGAATAGCCCCTCCCATGGCTTACAAGCATTGGTTACAATAGTGGTGATTCATGACTCTAGTGCATGTTACAATAGTGGTGATCCATGACTCTAGTGCATGTTACAATAGTGGTGATCCATGACTCTAGTGCATGTTACAATGGATGGTAGTGCTACAATTTAGGACCACACACATCTAGTCAAATCCTATTGTCTAACATCCCCTCTCAATCTCAGCCACCTACAAGGTTGAGATTGGACCTAAACTCTTTTGTCTTGATCACCGTGAGAGGCTTGGTAAAACCATCAGCAAGTTGGTTACTAGTATGAATGTATCTAATGTCAAGCAACTTTTGTGCCACTCTTTCCCTGACAAAGTGGAAGTCGATCTCAATGTGTTTAGTCCTCGCATGGAAGACTGGATTTGCTTACAAGTATCTGGTGCCAACATTATCACACCACAGGTGAGCAACTGGAGGATGAGGGATTCTTAGTTTAGTTAATAACTTTTGAATCCACATAATCTCAGCCATTTCATTTGCTAAGGCTTTATACTTAGCCTCTGTGCTTGACCGTGAGACTGTAGGTTGTTTTCTAGCGCTCCATGAAACCAGGTTAGGCCCAAAGAATACTGCGAACCCTCCAGTGGATTGTCTATCATCAACACAACCAGCCCAGTCAGCATCCGAGAAGGCACTGACCATACTAGAACTAGACTACCTAATCTTGAGTCCAAAATCCAATGTTCCTTTTACATATCACAGGATCCGCTTGGCTGCACTCCAATGCAACAAAGTTGGAGCATGTAAAAACTGACAAACTTTATTCACCGCGAAGGATATATCTGGTCTAGTAAGTGTAAGGTATTGTCAGGCACCGACTAGACTTCTGTACCGCACTAAATCATCAGGCCCTAAAGCGTCACCTTCATATAGACTCATTTTTGCAGATGTAGATAGTGGTGTATCGACAGACTTACAATTACTCATACTAGTTCACTTGAGAACGTCTGTAGCATACTGCTCTTGTAACATCACCAGACCATCAGCAATTTTATTTACTTCAATGCCAAAGAAATAGTGTAAATCCCCTAGGTCCTTGAGAGCAAACTCTTGTCGCAGATCCTTTAGTAGAGCGTTTGTTGCTTCTTGTGAAGAACTGGCAACAATAATGTCGTCAACGTACACAAGTACAAACATTGTGTAGCTCCCCTTGATATAATAAAAAGGTGAAGTATCACCCTTGGATGGCACAAAACCTAGGCGCTTCAATTTGTTGCACATCTGAGCATACCAGGCACGAGGTGCTTGTTTGAGTCCATAAAGGGCCTTATCGAGCTTGTACACAAAAGTTGGATGGTCAGGATTCTTGTAGCCCAGAGGTTGATACATATATACCTCTTCTTCAAGCACACCATGTAGAAAAGTATTCTGTACATCAAGCTGACGCAAGGACCACCCTTTAGATACTGCTATTGAGAGCACAAGTCGTATTGTAGCAGCTTTAACTACTGGGCTGAAAGTATCTTCATAGTCGATGCCATAGCGCTGCTTGTACCCCTTTGCTACAAGTCGTGCCTTATACCTGTCAATTGTGCCATCAACCTTCCGCTTTATTTTGTAGACCCATTTGCTATCAATAATATTTTTGCCTTTGGGTGGAGCTACAAGATGCCAGGTCTTGTTTCTGAGCAGGGCAGTGTGTTCTGTGTTCATTGCTTCTGCCCAATTCGGATCTTGCAAGGCTTCATGCAAAGATGCGGGTTCACCTGTTCCAGAAGATGCCAACATGCCTCATTTTATAGTACCATCAGTATAAATGTGAGGTTTGCGAATACCATGCTGAAGTCGTGTCACTGGACATGTAGCTGCTTGCTCGGTTGTTGAAGTTGTAGGAGCGCCAACTGAGTTGGGCGCCACAGCCGATCCCGCACTAGGCTGGTCGGATCCGGTGTCAGATGAGGACGGATGCGGTCCATCGCCTTGTGGCTGGTGGACGGGCGAGGAAGGTGGAATAGGCGAGGAACCCAGCGTAGAAGATCCGGTCTCCCCGGACGTGGATGACTCGCGCGGCTACGGATCCGCCTGACGCGGACAGCTGGGTGCCGATCCCGAAGGAGATCCGCCTGGCGCGCTGCCCTCCGTACTGCTGCCGCCAGGTGAATCCACCTCGAGGTGGGTGTTGTCGCCGGTTGTGCCACCCTGGGGAAGACACATAAAATACCGACGATCTGCAGCGCCGTTTGCAGTGGGGTTTTCACCGTTTGGTCTGCCGTTTGACCTTGTGTCAACCACAGAAGAGCTATGGCTAGGGCCATGGTTAGATGATGGAGGAATCTCATCACGTCGGTCTAGTAAAATTGCGTCCCCGAAAGAAGAATTGGAGTTTAACAGGGAATCTGGTAAAACAGCAAGTTCGGATTGAAGACGTGCTCCAGCATTAGGATGGAGGCGTGAAAAGGGCAACACTTGCTCATCAAAAACAACGTCACGAGAAATATAAACCTTGCCAATTGATGGATCGAGACACTTGAACCCCTTGTGTAAATTACTGTAACCAAGAAAGACGCATTGCTTAGAGCGGAAGGCTAGTTTGCGATCATTGTAGGGTTTCAAATTAGGCTAACAGGCACACCCAAAGGTACAAAGAAAAGTGTAATCAGGAGGTTGATGAAGGAGGCACTCATGTGGTGTTGCATGGTCGATAACCTTAGATGGTAATCGATTGATTAGAAAGACAGCGGTGGAAAATGCTTCATCCCAAAATTTTAAGGGCATGGACACATGAGTTAGCAAAGATAACCCAACTTCGACGATACGACGATGTTTATGCTCTGCTGACCCGTTCTGTTGGTGAACATATGGGCAAGACACGTGATGAGCAATACCTACACGTGTAAAAAATTGGTTGAGGGACTGATATTCGCCCCCAATATGTTTGCATGGCAAGGATTTTACAATCAAATTGGCGTTCTACAAGTTGGAATTCTTGAAAACACTTGAATACTTCAGATTTATGATGAATAAAATATATCGAAGTGAATTTGCTGAAGTCATCAATAAAGCTAACATGATATGAATGACGACCGACAGAGGAGGGGGCAGGACCCCAAACATCAGAAAAAACAAGTTCCAGAGGCCTATTAGACATACTAGTGGATCTGGGGTATGGCAATTGGTGACTTTTGCCCATCTGGCATGCGTCACAGACCATGTTTTTATTGGGATCTAAAACAAATGGAAGCTTGTGGCGATTGAGGACCTGCCGAACTACGGGAGCCGAAGCATGGCCCAAGCGATGGTGCCACACGGTGGAGGACGGCTTGATAGCAGCAAACACATGTTTGTTTCGACTTGATGCAGGCTTCAGTGGGTACAGGCCACCCTCACATCGTCCTTTAAGGATGACCTTCTTCGTGCCCTATTCCTTAATAAAAAAGTGATGGGGATGAAATTCAAGGAAGGCATTATTGTCTCTATCATGACGATGAAGAGATAGAAGATTTTTACTGGCTTGAGGGACATGAAGAATTTTGCGAAGATGAATGTTACTAGAAGGGGTACGCAAAATACTAGAACTGATATGATTGATTTCCATACCTGCACTACTCGCAGAGTGAACTTGATCATGGCCACCGTACTTGTCTCGCACGGTCAGCTTGTTGAGCTCACTGGTCACATGGTCGATTGCACTGGAGTTGATGTACCAGTTGGTGTCAACCCCATATGACGCAGTTGTCGCCTAGGATGCACTTTTCTACGGCACGCCGGTGTAGGATGGATCGTAGCGGTTGTAGCATCGGGCCATAGAGTGCCCTTCCTTGCCATACACCTGACAAATGACGCCTTCCTAGAAATTGCGGCCACAGCCACCACCACCACAGCCCTTGCCACCGCGGAAGCCACCACGGCCGTTTCCAGCGCCACGGCCACCGCGACCATGGTTAGGGTTTTGGTTGCTGCCCCCACCGTGGCCACCATTCATGGCGATGTTGGTGGAGGAGTGAGAGCCGCCATCGCAGATCTCACGGCGTTGTTCATGGCTCACGAGCTGAGCCTGGAGCTTCGGGAGGGAGATCGGGTCGACCCGGTTTGCAACTGCAGATGTTACCGAGTCGAACTCCTCTCCAACACCCATGAGGATATAGGAGATGACCTCATCATCGTCCAGCTTCTTGCCCGCCGACGCCATCTCGTCGGCCAAGCCCTTCATCTTGGTGAAGAATTCCGCCACGGTGGACGAACCCTTGGTCACCGTGGCTAGGGCCATCCGTGTGGCCATGATCCGGGCACGGGATTGGGATGCCCGGAGCATATGGATCGTGGCCCACAGTTCAGCCGCCATGGTCGAGGACGCCACCTGAGAGAAGATATCTTTGGAGAGGGACTAGAAGAGGTAGCCGCGGACTTGGCTGTCCTTGGCAAACCACTTCTCATGTTCCGGATTGACAGCCGGCTCCGCCTTCTTGCCCGCCGCAGCATCGACAGCATCAACCTCTAGAAACTCAGGAGGGGGCTTGGTGGTGGGCTTGGTGAAGCTCCAGAGCTATGCGGCCTGCAGAGTGGCTGTGACTTGAGCAATCCACATGTTGTAGTTGCCGCGAGTGAGCTTCTCCGTCATGGGTGGGAGAAAGCCGAAGGAGAAGGCTGCGGCATCAAAGGAAGTTGCCATGAGGATCGATCTATCCGTGAGGATTTTTAGGCTCTGATACCATGTTGAATTGTGTGAACGAGGTTACCCCTCCTAGGCCCCTCGATTGCATGTTATATTAGGGAGGAATAGCCCCTCCCGTGGCTTACAAGCATTGGTTACAATAGTGGTGATCCATAATTCTAGTGCATGTTATAATAGTGGTGATCCATGACTCTAGTGCATGTTACAATAGTGGTGATCCATGACTCAAGTGCATGTTACAATGGATGGTAGTGCTACAATTTAGAACCACACACATCTAGTCAAATCCTATTGTCTAACACCTTGATGGCCCAAAGCCAACATTTTGATCATTGTCTCATCTTTTGTTTCTCCATTTGTTAGGTTAAGCTCTTTGCATTGAGCCATGTGGTGAATCAATGATTGTGCTCTCTCATGACCCAATTCTCTAAGCAGTCTTTACGTTTTGCATGAATTTATTTAAGACAAAACCAGACCTTCACCTTGTAGATAAGTAGCATAGAAAATACTACCTTCCCACAACTAGTCACAACTTGACAGTAGATATTAAAAAGTAGTCTACGAGTGCTTATGAGAAGTAAAAGAATCGATTGGTTTCTCATCCAACATTAAGAAACTAGTCTTGATGAAAGAGTTTCTGGTAACCGGCTACCATCTTCATGATTGCCATGTGACACCAATGATATTTCTAGTTATAACAATCAGGGCTATAAAAGTCAATATAGTAAAGTTGCTCATCACTTCGTTTTGCTACTTCTTTGCCAAGATTTCACATAAGGTGATTGATAATTATGGACTAGGTTCTCTATGGGAATCAAGCTATAGACTCTTACCCAGCTTGAGATTTGTTTCCCTTCATCATGTTTTGACATAATGGCACACCTGATTGTTCACATGCTTCATCAGATACGAGCGCTGGACCCTTGTTACTTACATGAAATGTGGATAAACGAGAGGTCCATATCCGTTCTAAACTACTACATACTAAATCATGCTTAACATGAGTGATTCATAATAAAGGGCTACAATACTAAATAATAAGCTTTTAACCAATATCAACATTACATAAAAGATATGGAAGGAATTGGTTTATCTAGCAGATGTCAGCTATTAACTTGTTGCTTTAGTTCTTGTGTAAGTTGTGTTGTGTTCTTCGTATGAGCATGAAGGACCAAACTACAAACCTATGATGTATTGTGGTTTATTTGTGAGCTACTATGTAAGTGAACTCTGTGTATGTGAGATTGACAGATTTGTGTGTTATCTAATACTAAATTAAAGAAAGAATATAGGATTGGCACATTTTACCGCCACAAATTATAAAGAAAGAGAGATGTGGACCAAGAACCTAATTAAGCTCATGATCAGCAGGGAAAGAAAGACTAGATAGTCATGACCGTCTCCAGGTCACTTGTCTGAGTTTTTTTATTGGAATGAAGAGAGATGTGGACCAAGAACCTAATTAAGCTCATGATCAGCAGGGAAAGAAAGACTAGATAGTCATGACCGTCTCCAGGTCACTTGTCTGAGTTTTTTATTGGAATGCCTGTCAGAGTTGGCATGGTCATTAGCCACAAAATAAAAGCCAGTCATACGGCAGACATACACCCGGCGCTGATGATGCGGTAGGTCAAACATGCATGTGTTGAAGGCTAAAAAGAAAAATAAGAATAGAAAAGCCCCTGTCAGAGTCAATGTCGTCTAATAATAACCTTGGTCAGTATATGAAAGCCAGTAGAACTGTAGAAATTAAACGTGCCATGCGCTGGTGAAAGCTGAAAGAAACACTCTCAAAGTCAAGGTCGTCTAAATAAAAGCAGAGGCAGTAGAAGCCAGTAGTACGGCAGAAACGCGCCATGGTTGATGAAGGCTGAAAGAAAGACAAAAATAGAAAAATCTGACTTAGAGTCAAAAATCATCTGTTCTGTTCAGTGTTATTTTTCTTTTGTTGCCGGTCAGAGTGTATTTTTGGTCACGTGTCAGTGTTATATTTTTCCAAATGCCTGTCAGAGTTGATAAAGGTCATGTTCGTGGATGACCAAGGCAAGTATCTGGAGAGTAGTTCCATCGCAAGTTCTCGGAAGTCTTTCACAATTTCCATTGGGTGAATAAAGATGAGTATAAGTTAGCAGCAGTTATATATTTTTTCTATTAGAAAAGGCAGCAGTTAGAGTAGGTTGGATCTTAGGTGGGATTCTTTGACTCGGCTAAGCCAGTAATTTCGAAGCTTCAATATGATGTTTGTTTGCTCTTAGTTTTCTGAGAGGTGCTATTCTGTTTTTTCTGTTCTCCTCACCTCTCGGTTCTCAGGACTGGTCACAGTAGCCCAGGTCAGTGCTCAGTAGAAACTAGAAGAGCAGGGATCAACTCTGAATCCATGGGAGTGACCTTTGTAGGCTGCAGTTTGATGAGTCTTATAATTTAGGCTTGTGCTGATCGGCCCCTTCAATTTTGCAGGTTGGACAGGCCCACAGGAACAGCCCAGGCACCCTTTGGCGATTGTTGAGCCTTGTTTGCTTGAACTTATCGGCTATGATACAGTGTTTTTCTCTCACAACAAAATAGCATCAGCCGGCTTATCAGCCGCAAAAACCATCAACAGAACAGCTTAGTTATGATATTTGGTATGTGAAGATTAAAGCTCTCATGATTAATAAATCATTAATCGGTTAGCTAAAGATTGATTAATCTAATTTGAAATTAATAATAACCAAGGCGGGCTGTTAAATTCAATATAATCATATGGTTGATGATTAGCAAACCAAGGAGACAAAGGCCAGTTGCAGTGTCTAAACGCAATGAAATGCAGCTGTGTACATGCTCTCGGTGACATGCATACATATAGTAAGCACAGGCAATCATGAGATGGCTTTATTCTCGGTGCTTGATCATGCAGAGGCTAACACATCGGAGAGATGTGTTTTCAGTCTTAGAGAAGTATTTTCTGCGTTAGCACATGGATTAAACAATAGGAGTTGGTTAGCAAATCTTATTCAAACTCGCAGGCTTAAGTTCTTTTTTTTGAGGGGACCACAATTTTTTTTAGGGAACCACATGATTCCATTAACCTTGTGAACCAGAAAAGTCACTAGTCACCAACACATGAATACAAATCGGTAAACTACCAGGATCAAAACCCACATCATCCTGACGTAGACTACCCGTTTTTTTTCGAGAACGTGCTTGGCACGTATTTCATTAAGTAGAGAAAAAGAGTTTAGTTACACCAATACAGTAATCCAAAGATTACCGTTAGTGACCCCCTGAACAAGCTCGCACAAGGTTGTAATTACATAGCAAACTTTAAACACGACTTAAGAATACATGCAACCTCAACCCGCTCGGCGAAGCAACGTAGACTACCCGTTCTAGCTAACTCATGTGCTACTTTATTACACTGACGTGGTATATGTATATGTACCACTCTAACATCAGCAAACTCATCACAGAGGGGTTCTTTAAGCTCGTGCACTAGGCCACCCATAGCTGACAATCTGTAATCCGGTGCCTGCAGAGCTTGCTTGACCATCAGCGCATCAGTTTCAAGGATAATCTTCTCAACACCAATGTTCTGCGCCGCTTGTGCTCCTTGAATTCATGCCACCAATTCAGGTTGCCAAGCTTCCAACACATGGTTTAATCTCCCTGCACCGCCAGAAGAAGGACCTCGCCAACGTCGTCTCGACTTAGGCCCTGTTTGGTTTGGTTTAGTCCAGGGACTAAACTTTAGTGCTAGGGTGTTTGGTTTTAGGTGACTAAAAGAGACTAAACCTGTTTAGGATGACCAAAACACCTCTATTTATTACTTGCTGCTGGCCTGGGAGATTTGGGTGGGGGCAATAATGAGGGGCAGCCCTGTCCAAAATAGGGTTTTAGTCCCTTCTAGTCACTTTTTGGTGACTAGATGACTGAAGGCCTTTTAGTCAATTTTAGTCAGGGTGTTTGGATCCCAAGTGATTAAAAGGGACTAAATTCAGGTGACTAAAGTTTGGTCACCCCAAACCAAACACCCCCTTATATAGACCCAACTCCCTTGCTCTCTCTTTTATGAAACCAACTGGAGGTCGACTCCATTTTGGTCTGAACTATGCTTGGTGCACAGGTTGATACGTGGCCTTCAGACTTCTAAATTCCTCAAATTGTCTCATGATCAACCTAGCTAGTTCCTGCTGATTTCTTCTACAATCGCCTCCCCTCACTCGGTTTCTTTCCCACCACCAGTTATTCAGGAGCAGCGCAACTTGACTACTCTAGTCAGCCGACAGTGCCAAGATGCAATCCACGCACTGTTTGGCGTCCGACAAGAAACTAAGGTCTCCTCTAATCTGCTTCAGCCCCAATTCCCTCCATACTTTCTTGGCCCATTTGCATTTTTTTTGACAACATGCCCATTTGCATTTGAAGAAGAGATGTGCTCCATCTTCATCATATCTCTGACAGAGAATACATCTTGTATCCAACTCCATTCCCCTTCTTCTCAGATTACCCCTTAGGGCCAAAGAGTTGTTTCCAAAACGCTCTACAAATTAATTCTATTTGTGCAACGATGGAATATGTAATGTGTCTGTATCCAGGTGGAAATCCCAGCAGGTATTGTGCTACTGTAAGAGTGTAAGACTCCAGGGGCGGCAGATAGTAAGTGCTGAAGCAACGCATAAAAACTGAGCGTTTAGAGAGAAATTTTACCAAGTCCTTATCTTTATTTTTATTTTACAAAACTACTGGAGGGCCTTCTTTCCCCTTTTGAAAAAAAGAAACCCGAATTAGATAATTGTTTTAAAAACACATTTCGACACACTAACCGTTGTTCGTCTGTAACTACAAAGAAAATCTAAAAAAAGCCAGACGCACAGAACGTAATAAATCTTATACAGTGCCAAATGTCCATCGTCTCACAACTAAGATCGCCTCCACCTAAACCACCAATGGATGTATTTGGAGCTTTTTACAAAGCGAGCAACATTGGCTGAAATCTTATTGCCATAGAAAGAAATCTACAGCTAATTTTGAGCCGATGATCCAGAACAACTAATGGATTGGAGCAAGCGTGGTGACGAAGCTCACAGTAGGCCACAATGGCAACAAAATGATGGTGATAAACTAATGATCCTTTCAATCCAGTATTTAGGCATTTTAACAAAAACAGTATTCACAGTCTAACCTCTGAAGCAACAAGGAAGCAATCCTTGACTGAACTGGAATTAAATGTATTTGCAAAGTAAGTAATAAATGGTCAATGGAAAATCAATATTACCGTGGGCAAACATACCACTTTACAGCGGCAATAATATACAAAGGGAATTACATGACCAACTTGAATATATTGAGGACCCTTGTGCTGATTGATATATCAGATAATGCATTCTGCAGTACTATCCCTGAGTCCATTGGAGAACTTGTGCTCCTTCTCGGGCTCAACATGTCTCATATTGCTCTAGAAGGGCCAATTCCAGCTCAATTTGGCAGCTTAAAGCAACTCGAATCATTGGACCTCTCCTCAAATGAGCTTTCTAGTGAGATCTCAAGCTAGCATCACTGAACTTCCTTTCGACTTTGAATCTGTCCTACAACATGTTGGCTGGACGAATACCAGAGTTCTCCACATTTTCCAATAGCTCTTTTCTGGGGAACACTGGCTTGTGTGAACCTCCATTGTCCAAACAATGCAGCAATCGAACAGAAACAAACGTGCTACATGCTTTAGACAATGACTTTGAAGATGTCCTGCTCTTTATGTTCACTGCGTTGGGATTTGGCAGATTGTTTTCAATTACAGTCATAGTGATATGAGGAAGCCACAGCCGAAAGTGAAACCAGACCCTTGAGTCTTGATAAAGCTGTTGTATTGAGTCCATCTGCGTTGATCCAAAGTTTGTATGTGAAGATCAAACCTGCTATCTTACATATATGGAGTAACCAAAAAGAATTAAGCCTATGCTGTAATTTATGCTTTTTAGGCCTGTGTAATTTGAGAAATAAAATGGATTCTAGCATATCCATAAGAATATTTTATAATTCATAGTTTAAGTTCTTTCTGTGATGTGTAAAGCACTTATTTATAACCATGGAAAATCATAATTTTGGTGTGTGTATAGTGACAGATTAGTTGTGGATGTCCAAACAGAGGATAGTAATTGAACAGCTTTCTACAGTATTAATTATTGAAATGTAAATAAGTATTGATGACTATTGGCTTGACATCGCGGCCT
Organism: Saccharum spontaneum; assembly: GCA_022457205.1. Lineage (NCBI taxonomy): Eukaryota > Viridiplantae > Streptophyta > Magnoliopsida > Poales > Poaceae > Saccharum > Saccharum spontaneum. The sequence continues at coordinate 16,242,848 of CM039607.1, forward strand.
TGAACGACAATGACTTAGGAGCAGATATGCATATGAAAATATGATACCATTAATATCTCTAAAACAGACCATTGCAGCTAGGAAACTAGTAGCAAGTCCTACAAATGTGCAATCTATAAGACCAAGCTCAACGAATTTAGTACGAATCATAAACCCATGAAGCTTATAGAAGAAATCTGGATAGAGCTGGTCAGTAAAATCACTTTTTCCCAATTTTCACTAATATCGATTTCCTCCCCTCATATCCATTGAAAGCGCCAACAGCGCTGCGAACTTATTAGCATCAGAAAAGATCTTTTTTTTTCTCAAACACGCAAAAGGTTTTGCGCGTCTCTGTATTAAGGCAGAGAAAAGGTTCAATACAACACGCCTTAGCGGTGCCCTAGGGGGTCAATAAGTTGTACATGAGCGCTCAGACCCTCCCTAGGGGGTCAGAAAAGATCCTAGAAGCACCCAGCCTATTCAGAGATCCCACTGTTCGAACCCAGCTCATATCCACCCATGCCTTCACAGATTCAATGTGGATCGTCTGAAGCGAAGGATAAAAGTACTAATCTGTGAAGAGCCCATGCCCACCCATGTCAAATATATTGTATGATGTTTGAAGAGCTCTTCATTCTCTTCGTTTTATCCCTAGCATCGTCTTAATTTGTGCATGAGCACGCATCAGAAGGCTCATCCGTCATGTAAAGGCTGCAAAAGAAGTAATCTAATTAAACATTTGACAGATCGTGCTAATTCTAACCTACTCATTTATAGAAAAATTGAGCACTGCATAAACACCGAATGCCCAGAGCACCGGTACAATAACCATGAGATAGAAAATGTAGCCGATTATACAGGATCAACCATGTCTGGCATATCGGCAAGGTTCGTGCTACCCAGGTATTTATATGTAAGATTTCTACTTTTTTTGGGGTGAGGGAATGTAAGATTTCTACTTGCTATGATAATAGCAGAAAGGACTAACGCAGGCAATGTATAACAGATACTGGCGCAGGCAAAGTAAGCATTGAGACAGGAATCCACATATGTTTCTACCAATCAAGAGTCAGATCTATAGCAATGCCAGGAATCCAAGATTTATCACCCGCTTGTAATTATAACATGATTTACCAACAGCGAATACCTTTAATCCCCTTGGTGGACAAATGGAGGGATGAAACGCACAAATCAAACCAGTAATACATGCTTGATCACAGAGCTTCGTACCATCTCTATCCCGCTGAACTCCGGAGGCACCAAGGAGAGCAGGCCACCTGCGGCGGGGGTGGCGAAGATGTGGCGGGGAGAATGGGGGCAGAGGAGCAGCGCGAGTGCGCTATGGCAGTTGATATATATATATTTTTTTGAGCAAAACTACGGCAGTTGATGCGAGACAGCTTCACCAAGCGGAGCGCATGTAGGCCCAACTGCCAAGTCGACATGGGCCGACTGGGCCTACGTCTATATGCTTGAACGGGAGCCCATTATCAAATATGATTTTTCTACTAGCCTGCTGTTTAAGTTACAAAACTAAAAACACCGACGCGGCTTCGAGAGCAACTCCAACAGACTCTCTATATCGTTTTCTAAATGGTAGAAATAGAGATTTTGATAAAAAAATTATCCTCCAACAGCTTATCTTAATGGTTATCAAATATAGCTATCTTCTATTCAAGATTTTTCGCTAGTAAAAAAAAAGACGAGAATGGCTCTCTAGAGTGTGCGCAAAATATAGAAAAAAAAACTGCTAGAGAGTGAAAAAATTTAGAAAACGATTTTTATGCAAATGACTCTCCAAATGATGATTTAGAGTGAGATTTAGAAAGGCTCTTAGAGATGCTCTGATGTGCCTCCTCTTGGGCCTGTGAGCATCTCCAAGAGTATCCAATAATCCTTCCCAATCCATGATTTTTAGGAAGAATGAAAAAATCCACCTCCAACAACTCCCAAACTCATCTCCTAATCTTTTGGCATTTGGGAAAAAAAACCCTCACTTGCGCGTAAAGATTCGCGAACTCCAGGTCACGCGTATCTTCTTTCCTGTGCGTATCAGTCAGTCAATCTAAAGGTGTGGGGAAGAATAAAGAGTAGGAAATGGTTTCTCATGCAAATGTACAAGAGAAAAATAATATATAAAAGTGGTTACGATAATTTAGAATAATATAAGATTCCTGATGTAAAATTGTCTTCTATAATTTAGAAGTAGATTATTGAAAACTCTTGGAGATGACCTTCTTTATTCCTCCCAATACTCTTTTGGGAGTTGCAAAACTCCATATTTTTTGGAAGAAAATATTAGGTACTCTTGGAGTTGGAGATGCTCTTAAGTGATTAAAGCAATTTAATGGTTTCCATATATCCAGTACTTCACCAAATATTTTGTATTGACTTGATTTAAATTATTATCGACGTACTGTCTCATACTATCAACGTTCTCGTGCATCCAAATGAGCGTGTTCCAACACATTGGCTCCCAAATGTGCTGTACGTTCTGATGTTTGAACAAGTGTACATATATTGTCGTCACAAACACAGTTTGAATGTTGGCGGGATATGTACCATAGGCGGGCTGATTCATAGCTTGAATCTTGGCAGGAAATGTACCAGAGGCGGATGTATTCATAGTTTGATCTTGACAGGAAATATAACAGAGGTGGCTCGAAATATACAGACGGCTCTACAAATAGATTTATGGAGGCGACTGTTATTCCCAGCTGTCTCTGGAAATAAATTTATAGAGACAGTTGTAGTTTCCAACCGCCTTTGAAAATAAATTTGTAGAGACGGCTCTGATTCCCAACCGCATCTACAAATCAGAAATCACTGATATAGCATGCTTATTACTTTCATATCTCAAACTTCAGACATTCGTTTGATGTTATTCTAGTTGGGTTAGTTTAAGAATTTCATCTAATTTAATAATGGGTGTCGAGATTATTTTTACTCGAGGTGCAGTATTCTGTTCAGAACTTTAAATGAGGTTTAAATAGATTTTGTACTAAGGTGGAAGTGTTAAAATTTGTTTTTGGCTTCAGCAATCATTTTCCTTCCTCTAAATCGATCATACGGTTTAAATGTGGATCAGGTTTCATCTTTAGCTGGATCCGACTAATGATAGTGATGCAGGCCCTGTTCATCCGGCTTATAATCCGTCTTTTTCAGCTTGTTTTTTTTTCAGCCGGAACAGTATTTTTCTCTCACAACAAATCAGTCAACAGTGTTTTTCAGCCGACTTATTAGTACAGCCGAACGGGGCCGCAGGCATACAAATGGACAAATCTTAGAGGCACCACTGCAAAGCACATTGCTTTCCCCTCCAAGGTTTTGTTTTCTTTGTGTGCATGTGTGATTTGTGTATTGTATGTGTGCGTAGGCAGAGGGGAGGGGTTGTTGTATTCGTCGCATCGGTTGGGCCTTCGTGACCTGGCGTCAACTGTACACATTGGCGCACACATGAGGATACGACGGGAGTTATCGATGTGCTGGCCAATCCTATGTTTAGGTCCACGATCTTGCATTATTGCTCCTTTAAGACTATCTCCAACAGCCGCAACCTAAATGCTAGATGCATTTGAAGGTTTAAGTCGCACACGGTTGAAAGATCTGGCACCCAAATCCTCTCTTCTCCAGCAGAGGACGCAAAGAAGAACCCACAACGTCACCCACCAACGCCGAGAGCCTCTCCGTCCTAGCTCTTCCACGGCACCCTTCGCTGTTTCCATGGGGGACTCCCGCGTGAGGACGGAGCCTCATGCGCGACCAAGGGGAAGAAGGCGCCATGGCGGGGACGCAGAAGACATCGCCGTAGGCCGCAGATCCACCGCAGATACCTCACCGCGCTCCTCGCCATGCCGAGCGCCGCGCGCGTCCTCTCCCCACCGAGCGCAGGCCGCGTCCAACTCCGGCTGGTGAGCTCCCTCCCCTGCGCGGCCTCCTGCCCTCCTCCCGGAGAGATCAGGCGAGCTCATCACCGGCGGCGGGGAGCGGGCCCAGATCCGGCGAGGAGCTTGAGAAAGAAGGGAGTGGCTGCCGGTGTTGAGGAAGAAGAGGAGCGGGGATCGCCAGCCAAGAAGAGGAGAAGAGAGGAGCGCGCGGGCGAGCCTCGCCAGCAATTTGCGTCGTGGAGAGGGAGGACGCTTTTTTGCCTTCCGGCTTGCCGCATACCCAAACTGGGTGCTTTGTTTGCGTCCTCGTCCTCCGTTGGAGGATGTTTTTGTCACCTAAACACACTGTTTGCTACCTATTTTGCATTTTGGGTACGCCGTTGGAGACCGTCTAACTAGATTCAATGTACCCACGTGCCAATACAAAAAGTGATGGGTTTCGAAACAAAGAAGTAGGAAACGACTGTGATGCCTGCGGACCGGGTACGGACGTGCTGTGCTGCCAATGGCAAGCAATGACCATATACAGCAACTTGTGAACATATAATCGAGACGTGATTCTTCTTTAACTTTGTATTGCATATTTAACACTCCAGTTGATCTCATAAAAGAATCTAAACTGCAATATAGATTCCATCGAGTACCAAGGGAGTTGAGGCTCCAACTCTTACCACCATAGTGCTTAGTGAAATCATTTGGTGATTAGTGTAGGTGTTTTGTGAAGTGCTTAGGCTAGTTCGACTAGTTAGTGAAGTTTGCATACCTCTTGCTCATTCAGTGTTAAGGTTTTTATATCAAGATCAATCAGAGTTGAGGTTTGCGTACCTCTTGGTAGTTCGCGAATTTTATATAATTTATTCTGATAAAGTTTGAGATCAATTAGAATTAAGATTTTATATCAAGATCAGTTTTAGTGTGTACAGTGTTAGTGTAACTTAAAACGAGGTATGATTAGGTTTTATATTTAGGACGGAGTTTTAAATTTTCTATTTTGATTTCACAATCATTCACTCCGCATAATTGCCTGTCTTAATGTCAGTAGATCCTACAATTCGATTCACATAACAATGCGTTTTATTTTGGTTTTTAGTGCATCGTGATGCGATGGTTTAATTTGCATGGGCTCTACTATATAGAAACTGAATTGAATTTGCATTGTGGTGGTAGATTGCTGAGTTTCGTCCATAGATTTGTTCGTCCAATGGATCGTCCATAGACACACATTAGGTTCCAACTCAGTGTTCGGCAACGCCTATCATTCAAGCACTAACTGTAGGGACGAGTATTATGTATGCAAGTTGCCAAATTGCTTGCTGTCCGGTTTCTTCAACTAGGTTTGTGTTCTGTAGACTGGACTTACCATTCCATCTCCACAAACAAACAAGTTTGTTGAAAAGCCTAAATAGGGCTTGTTTGGCTGCACACAAATTCTCTCTAATCCACGTGGTTTGGGAGGGATTGAGTAGGAACTTAAACTAAATTCTACCCGAATCCCTCCCAAACCACGTGGATTGAGGTGGATTTGTGTGCAGTCAAACAAAGTCATACTGGAAAAAAGGAGTCTCTGTTCATAAGCACTTCATTGTATTTTCGCAATTCTAAAACTAGCTAGGTGCCTAGGTTCCATTAGTTTCACAAGTAGTGGCGGAGCCAGGAATTTACGGCTGAGTATGCCAAATGCACAAAATTTTGAAGTAAATATACAATATGATGGACGATAAGTTATAATGGCTATAATATTTAACAAATCCATAGTAATGGTCGAAACATAAATAATTAAGAAATAGTATAATGGCTACTACAATATAACTCTACGATCCCCTTGTTGAAAGAGATCGATGATATCCTCGTCTTTCACCTAACCGAAGAATTCCAACTCTACAATATAACTCTATGATCCGCCTGCCGGCGGCCCGCTCCTTAGCGCTAGGATTCTAGGCCTCTGGGGGCGAGCGGCGAGGGGGACGGGAAGGAGAAAGGGGCGAGTTGGCCGGAGTGGTGGAGATGGCGAGGACGCGAGGTGCTGCCCGCCGGCGCCGGTCGCTAGAGTGGGAGAGGTTCGGAGGTGGCGCATGGCCGTGGCGGCGTCGTGCCTGCTGTGGTGCAGAGCAGCCGAGCGTGAGCCACGAGCAGGGAAAGGAGCGTCGGGCAGGGTGCGACGCAAGTGACGGTGTATTATGGGCTTCGTTGCTTTCGTGGGCTGGTAGAAACTGATGTTCTATTAGGCCTATAAGGCAGAAACGTGAATGGATATCAAAATACATATAAAGATCTGTATACTTGGGCCTTGTTTAGATTGTAATTTTTTTCAACTCTAGCTACTGTAGCACTTTCATTTGTATTTGGTAATTATTGTTCAATCGTAGACTAACTAGGGTTAAAAGATTTGTCTCGTGATTTACTACTAAACTGTACAATTAATTATTTTTTTTTACCAACATTTAATGCTTCATGCATGCGTCCAAAAATTGATGTGACGAAGAGAAAGTGAAAAAACTGAAATTTGAGGCAATCTAAACAAGGTCTTGTTAATTTATTTTCTCAAATCTTGGGTATGCGCATACAGGGGCATACCCCTGGCGCGGCCCTGCACCGCCACTGTTCACAAGGGCCATTGGCCTACCTAGAGATGGCGGAAGTCCATGTTGTCCACAGTTTTCACTAGATTAGTTACAGATTCAGACATTACACGTACATACACATGCTGCAAATTAAAGCAAAGCGGGGAAGGCATGCGTTTACACTTTCACACGTACAAGACCATGCATGTTGAAGAGCAGATCTGCATCTGCTGACCGGCAAGACCATGTTGAATAATGAGGCTGTGTTTAGATGGCGATTTTTTTTTTGTAAAATGCTACTGTAGCACTTTTCGTTGTTATTTGATAATTAGTGTCCAATCATGGACTAATTAGGCTTAAAGATTCGTCTCGTGAATTACGGCTAAACTGTGTAATTAGTTTTATTTTTTATCTAAATTTAATGCTTCATGTACGTGTCTAAAGATTCGATATGCTGAGAAATCTTTAAAAATTTTATAAAATTTTCTGAAACTAAACTGGGCCTGAGTCAATTTATGATGCTGGTCGAAGTATGCCAGGCCGCCAGGGTCTAGGTTTCCGCGTCAAGCTGCTTGGCGCCATTCGCATGTCGACATCGATTGCGTGAGAGTTCCATCGTGAATCAGGGGGCAGCAACCTCCAATTTTCTATTCCCAATTTGACAATTTACCATGCGTGATTGGCAACTTGGCATTGTGTACAGGGACGTTATAGAGCAATAATACACGTTCACCACATAGAGTTGCAAGAGAAATTTTAAGTGAAGTCCAAGATTTGTCCGTCTTCGCTGGTCCGTGGAAAATATGCATGTTTTGTGAATCATTCTGGGACCAAACACTACAGCCAAATCGCCAGCGTTAATGTCAGGCAAGTAGCAGACGATGAGCCACACCAGCTAGCAAAACCTGTGCCTGCCAAGATTATTACCCACTTAATTAGTAGCCCCATGGTCCGATATGGCGGCGAGAGGAGCGTCGGCACCGAAGAGGATGACCGGCAGGTCACCGGCGTTTCTCTTACTCCTCACTCTGGTCCTCTTGATGACGGCGCTACATGCGGTGTCCACCGTCGCCCTGTTGGCTTGGCTGAAAGGGCCATGGCTGAAATACGGCTTATAAGCCTTCGCCAGGGAATTGGTACAAGACAGCCGCGCCTCACCGCAGCAATGTTGTTTAGGAATGGAATGTTCAGATCCTGCCCTGGCCCTCCTACAGCTGCCTTCGCCACGATAGAGCCTCCCATTGAATCTCTCCTAACTAGATATGGAAGATGGGAACGAGGGGCTCTAGGGCTAAAATGATTTTTTTTAGAATTAGACACTACAACGTGGACGTCCACACATGCATGCACACTCACCTCTATGAACATATGTATGCAAACCATACTCCTATGAGCATCTCCGAAGGACTGAGCCGGCATATCTTGAGGTTTACGAAGTCACCACAGACGCCTCGCTGTCGACGGAGACGTCACCTACCACTGAAAGCATAGCGCCGTTAAATCCTGAAATAAATCCAAGAAAATACGAGCACTCGTACTAAGTCGAGACTTAAACCCGGGTAGGTAGGTTCCACCACAAGGAAACCAATACAAGTAAAAGTTCCTAGATTCATAGAGATATAGAACAACATATAAGTTATCATGCTTGCATATCCATCATTTGAGTCTCCAACAATTATTCCAATAATTACATATCCGATTTGCCCTATGGATGAATATTCTCTCTGTTAATTGTTTCTGTAGTGTTCGCTCCTGGGTTTTAGTTAGCACTAAGACATATATAATAGCAACTCGTCAAAAAATATGCCAATATATTACTCGTACTCGATCAAAGGACGGCACGCATGTGGCTAAAGAGTAATGTATTGCTGAAGTTATATTTGAATATTATGATTTACCTTTAATTAAATTAAAAATAGTATGGCACAGCATTATGTGAATGTATTGATTGGATACTAGGTGAATACCCCGCGTGTTGCCGCGGAAATTGCTGATGATTTAAAATAAAATTACTTATATAAAGGGATCAACAATTATAAGTTAATGTTAGTGGATGACGTGGCACGCTAATGTGGACAAGTAAATGTATGTTAGTGGATGATGTGTCTTGCTAACATGTAGATCATAATTGCAAATGCTAGTTGGTCATAAATGCATTCAATAGTGGACTGATTAGGTGGACAAATTGCATGTTTAGAGAAATAGATAGTGGGGTTTAGCTTTATAGAGTTTATAGATGTGTGTGTTTGTATTGGAACAGTAGTGTGTGTGTATATATATATATTCTAGAACACAATGTAACATGGATATATGAATCCATAAAAGATATATGTGTTTCACTTATGCCTAAATATGTCCAAGACATCCAACCCAAAATTGAGCACCATTTACAAATTTGGTCACCATTTGATTGGCTGCCCAAACGTAGCATTGTAGACATTCTCTTTAGGCTCCTTAGCCCTGCTGCGTGGTGTTCGTGCCATGAGTCCTGTGGTGGTTGAGCTTGCGAAAACGACCCCTCTCCCCCCAAGGTTCCCATTGTGGCTTGAGAAAGTTAGGGCCAAGGTCGTGATCAATGCCGCGGTGGCCATGCCTTGTCATTCTCGTGGGATGACCCCGTTGAAAAATGAGATAATTTCTAAATTAATACCAGAATATAAATCATGACAATCTCATAAACTAGCATGTAGAGCCCTAACATACTAGTTAGATTGGACAAGATTAGCAACGACATAACGAACAACATCATGATCAACATAGCAGGGCAAACGACCGCAATAGATTGGATCACGTGGTGCTTACCTTTCATTTGTAAGGGAAGACGGCTATCATGTGCCCAATGTGCCCCCAGTGAGACCCAGCGCAGGGCGATGTCAGGGCTGCGACGCTCCTACGTTTGGCCAGGTAGGGGGCAGCGTGACCAGAGGAGGGTGCGGCCAAGGCGAGCCGCCGCTGCCTTGGGGAAACCCCGCAACCAGGATGGATTAGAGTAAAATAGGGACTGTAAGAGGTTTGCTTAGGAAAAATAGAGTGAGATTTTGTTAGGAGAATAAATAGTTACTTGTTATGAAAGCAGTCCAAATCTATAAGGACTCTTTCAATTAAATTAGATTGCTTAAGGACCAAGTCTCTCAGGACTATAAATAAAGGGGCCATGTAATCATTCGATCTTAAGCAAGAGAAATAATCTATTCCATATCCCTCTCTTCTATCTCTCTACCACCGACCCTCCCCTCTCCCTCTCTCAAGCACGCGCCCGTGCCCCCCTCACCTGCCACACGCCGTTGCCCTACCCTAGGGTGCGCCCCCGCCACCACGACCCTCGGTCAGTGCAGCAGCACCGCCGCCCCCTGTTGCCGCCACACCACCTCCCTAGGCCACCCCTAGCCGGCTAGCCCAAGCAGGACCACCACATCTGGTATCCGGAGACCAGATCGCATCCATGGGAGACAACAACAATGTCAACGAGCTATGTAATCTCCTCAACAGCTTGATCTCTGTGATGGATAAACGACACGATGAGCTCAGCACCAAGTTAACGTTGTTTGACACCTAGATGATAAACATGGAACAAGGAGGCCCTAAGGACAAAACAGATGCGGATGCAGAGAAAGCTCAGATAGAACGCGAAACCGCCGCCAGTGAACTCGAGAAAGCAACCAAAGAGGCCATGGAGGCAGCTGACCGGGCATTCCTAAAGGTGAAAAAGGAAACAGCAAACACATCAGGGATCCCAAAAATTGTGGAAGAAATCACAAACAAGCTCTTTGTCACAGAGTATAAAAATCAACAACCACAGGAACATCCTCAACCGCCACTCAAAGGACCACAACTGGGCGCCCCACCAATCCTCCAACCGTGGATCCACAAGATGTCATTCCCAACCTCCAATAGCAAGGAGGATCCACTACCATGGATAAATCGCTGCGAGCAATTTTTCAGAGGACAGACCACACCTAAAAGCGATCGAGTCTGGTACACCTCCTATCATCTGACTGGAGGAGCCCAAAAATGGTTCATACGCCGCACACAAGACAACATAATCACAGACTAGAATTACTTCGCCCACTGCATCAACAAATGATTTGGCCCGGTAACACGACGCAATCCGCTGGGAGAATTGGCATCACTGTGTAAGACAGGCACCGTCGATGATTATATAGAGCGCTTCTTGGCGCACGTAGCTCGTGCCAGCGCCCTTGATGAACAACAAGTCAACATCTATATCACAGGACTACTTGAACCCCTAAAGACAGATGTGGAACTCCAAAATCCACATGATATGGAGATGGCTATGTTATTGGCATGAGCTTATGAATGAAGGGCAGCCATTGTCACCGATTACAACAAATCAACAACAACAATGCGGCCATCAGCACACCCTGCACTCCCCGCCAAGGCACCACAACTAGCAACTAGTCCTACACCGCCAATAACAACATAGACCACATCATCAACACCAGCTACGCCACCTCGGCCCTTCAAGAGACTCACCCCTGAGGAGATGATAAAACGCAGATGTATGGGACTATGCTTCAACTGCAATGAGCAATTCACCCAAGGACACAAATGCAAACAACTATTCGACATCACTCTCATCAACAACTACAACCTCGACGAAGACGAGGCTAGCCTAATGATGATGATCGGCACCCAGAACTCTGGAACAGCTGGCTGGTGCACCATGATCCTCAAAACCATCAATCTTTTGATATTGATCAATTAAGCAAAGTTGGAGAGCTAAGATCCGTGAACAATTTTGCTTAAGGGATCTCATCATGCTTAGTAGAGAAATCGGGAGAAAAAGGGAGGAGAAGGTTAGTGTTTTAGTAAGTGAACAGTGTTCCCGGCAGATGCCTGCTCGACTGCTCACCGTTGGTGGCCGCCTGCCGCCTTAGTGCCATTTCCGTGCGTGTGGACACGCACGTGCTCACGGTGGCAACGTCAAGTAGCTGCTGGCCACACCTAGACATTTCGCTCACATCTTGCCTCGCCGTCTTAAGCCCGAGCCGATGACGTCCCTTTCTTTCTCTTCTCTCTGCTGCCGCAGGCACAGCTCCGCTCAACGACAAAATTCATTTCCACCACAGCAGCTCAGCCCAATTGCTTGCGCCCTTAGCTCCATCTGCTCTTTGTGCATCGCCTGAGCCTGCTCGCATCGCTTATGGCCACCGGAATCATCCTCGGCACCATGGCCACTGCATCCACCTCACCGTGGCCAGACCACTCCGGAGCAGCTCTTGTCCCCACTCTTGTTGTTTTGGATTCCTTGGCATGCTATGAAGCTCATCGGCTTCTCCTTTTTATCGCTACCATGCAGGACACGCCGGAACACGACCTCGCTACCCAGTCTGTGCCGCCGTCATCGTGCTTCCCAACGGCAGCCATCTCTGCTCCACCTCCGCCTCCACCGAGCAATCCTGTGAAGTCACGGTGAGCTCCTAGTCGTGATGGACGCCTCCATTTAACTTCTACTACACTGTAGTGACCGAAACACCGCCGTGCCGGTGTGCTTTGCCCCGCCATGCCGCCATGGCCATGGGCAAGCTCGCACAAAGCCCTTAACCGATCAACCGATAGCGTAGGCATGTTCGTATGAGGATGGGAAGCACGTAGGTGTCCTTCCCATGACCGGCATCAAGATTGCCGTGGAACCCTAGACGATCAACCGGTACCCTAGATAGATGTGTGAGGTCGTCCTTAGTATCAGAGCTGTGGTCACCATTTATTGAAGGCTTAACAACCTTGGTGCATAAGATATGGCTCAAATTGTGTTCAACCATGTTGGGGGCAAACCATATTTCTTTGATGGCACTAGTTCCTTTGACTATTGGAAGAGAAAGATGAAAATGTATCTTGGTTCAATCAATGATAGAGTGTGGGAAGTGACCGAGCATGATTTTGTGATCCTTCATCCCGCTAACCCCACCGATAATGAGAGAGCAAACAAGAAATGCAATACAATGGCGCTCATCTATAATGGCATTGATTCAAAAGTGTTTTAGCAAGTCAAGGATCTTGAGAAGGCTAGTGAAGTGTGGACTAGATTGGAGAAAACATATGAGGGCACTACAATGGTAAAAAGTGCCAAGCTCTATATGCTCAAGGATAAGCTATCCAACTTCAAGATGAAGGAAGATGAGTCCATTCCAGAGATGTTCTATATGCTTCAAGTCATCATCAATGATCTCAAGAGTTTGGGTGAGAAGGTGAAGGATGAGGACTTCTCTCATAAGTTCTTGATGTGCTTGCCAAAGAAGTTCAAGACATTGAGAACCATCATATTTAGAGGAGGATTGACCGGTGTATCTCCCAATGAGGTGCTTGGTGATGTGATGACCGATGCCCAATATAATGATAGTGATAATGAAGAAGTTGAGAAGAAAGATGATGACAAGAAGAATAAAAGTGTGGCTTTCAAGGCATCCACCTCATCCAAGAGCAAGGGCAAAGCAAAGAAAGAAGCTTCAAGTGAAGATGAAGATGCAAGTGACATTGATGATGAGGCAATGGCTCTTCTAGTGCACAAGATGGGCAAATTCATGAAGAAAAGAGGCTATGGTGCAAGAACGAGAAGAGATCACATGAAGGAGCATGTGATATTGTGTTACAAGTGCAAGAGCCCAGATCACATTGTAGCGGATTGTCCCTACAATAGTAATAATGAGGAGGATGAGAAGAAGAAGAAGAAGAAGGACAAGAAGGAAAAGAAGGAGAAGAAGATGACTTTCAAGAAGAAGGAAAGTGGCTATGTGGTCACTTGGGATAGTGATTGCACCAAAAATAGTGATGATGGTAGCTCAAGTGATGATGACAAGAAGTTAATCAAGAAGGCACTTGCAAGCATCGCCATCAACAACAAGCCTTCCCTCTTCAACACTCCTCCAACATGTCTTATGGCAAAGCCCACTAGGGTAAAATATGATGAAAGTAATGATGAATGTGAAAGTGATGATTGTAGGAGTGATGGTGAGGAGGACTACTCCAAGGAGGAGCTTATCGACATGTGTGATCAACTTAGCTCTGGCTTCAAGAAGAGAAAAGAGTGCAAAGCTTTTCAAAAAAAGCTCAAAGATCTTAAGCAATCCTTTGGGGAGCTCCAAGCATCTCATGAGTGTCTAAAGGAAGACCATGAGGAGCTTGGCCTTGCTCACACAAAGCTTGAAACTTTTCTTCTAGAGCAAGTCAAGATGGAGAAGACCAAGAAGGAGGCAACTGTGACATGCGACAAGGGCTCTACATGTGATTTGATTAATGAATCTTTCTTTGAGCCTATTATTGTTGCCTCTACTAACCCTTCTTGTAGCACTTCCACATCTACCTCATCTACTAGTGATGGTTTCACTTGTGATACCTCACTAATGATTGAGAATGAGATCCTCAAGAAGGAGGTCAATGAGCTCACTCACACCTTAGGCAAGGCCTATGGTGGTGAGGACTGCTTGCTTATGTGCATGGGTAGCCAAAGAGCATCTCTCAACAAAGAGAGATTATGCTATACCCCCAAGAAAGGCAAGGCCGCCTTTGCTCCTCACAAGACTAGTTTTGTGATGAACAATGGCTGGTATTGCACTAGTTGCAAGCAAGTTAGTCACATAGAGCAATATTGCAAGAACAAGAAATCACATGCTAATGTATCCTTAATTAAGCTTGATTCTTGTTATTTGCTTATCAAGGGTACAAATGGTACGAAGGCTAAGTTTGTTGGTACATCCTTATTGGGCCCAAAGAAGAAGGCCATTTGGGTACCAAAGAGCTTAGTGACTAACCTTCAAGGACCCAAGTAAGTTTGGGTACCTAAAAAGAATTGATCCTTTCTTGTAGGTCAATTACAAAGCCGAAGGAAGGCATTGGGTGCTTGATAGTGGGTGTACACAATACATGACCGGTGATTCAAGAATGTTCAATTCAATCAAGTCAAATGATGGTGATGGTGTTCAAAGTATCACATTTGGTGATAATAGCAAATGCAAGGTCAAGGGGCTTGGTAAAATTGCTATATCCAATGATTTGAGCATTTCCAATGTGCTACTAGTAGAGAGCTTGAACTTCAACCTTTTGTCAGTAGCTCAACTTTGTGATCTTGGTTTCAAGTGCATCTTTGGTGTTGATGATGTAGAAATCATAAGTGTAGATGGCTCTAACTTGATCTTCAAAGGCTTTAAATATGAGAATCTATATTTGGTTGATTTTGATGCTAGTGAAGCTAAATTGTCAACATGCTTGCTCACCAAATCTAGCATGGGTTGGCTATGGCATAGAAGACTTGGTCATGTTGGGATGAAGCAATTGAACAAGTTAGTGAAGCATGCCTTAGAAGCTTGAAAGATGTCACATTTGAGAATGATAAGCTATGCAGTGCATGTCAAGCCGGAAAGCAAGTGGGCAACACTCATCCAAAGAAGAGTACAATGAGCACATCCAAGACATTTGAGCTTTTGCATATGGATTTATTTGGACCAACCACTTATACAAGCATTGGTGGCAACAGGTATAGTTTTGTGATTGTGGATGATTTCAAGATATACTTGGGTAGCCTTTCTTGTTGACAAGAGTAATGTGTTTGCTACTTTCAGGACATTCATCAAGAGAGTGAAAAATGAGTTTGAAACCACAATCAAGAAAGTGAGAAGTGACAATGAAAGTGAATTCAAGAATACAAGAATTGATGAGCTTTGTGATGAGTATGACATTAGGCGTCAATTTTTGACTAAGTATACACCACAATCCAATGGGCTAGTTGAAAGGAAGAATAGAACTTTGATTGACATGGCAAGATCAATGTTGAGTGAATACAATATTAGTCATTCCTTTTGGGCTGAAGCTATCAACACGACTTGCTTCTATAGCAACCCTCTCTACTGATATCAATTCCTAGCAAAGACACCATATGAGATCTTGAATGGTAGAAAGCCAAATATTGCATACTTTCAGGTCTTTGGTTGCAAATGCTCAATATTGAAGAAAGGCACAAGATTGAGCAAGTTTGAGAAGAAATGTGATGAAGGTTTCTTGCTTGGTTACTCCACTACTAGCAAAGCTTATAGATTTTGAAATTTAGCTAGTGGTACTCTTGAGGAGGTTCATGATGTGGAATTTGATGAAACCAGTGGTTCTCAAGAGGAAGATGAGAATCTAGATGATGTGAGAGGCACTCAATTGGCCAATGCAATGAAGATGGATATTAGTGACATAAGGCATAGAGAAGTGATTGAAGTTGAAGAAGACAATGATCAAGTGCAAGTTAGTGGTTCTCATGATCACAATCAAGCTAGTTCATCATCTCAAGCGCAAGATCATCAACAAGTGGCTAGTACATAATCTCTACCAAATGACCAACCAAGTGCAAGACATCAAGTTCAAGTGCTCCAACCATCCAATGTTGCAAGATATCATCCTCTAGATTCAATCATTGGTGATATCTCAAGAGGTGTACAAACAAGATCAAGATTGACATCATTTTATGAACACTTCTCATTTGTGTCATCCATTGAACCTAAGAAGATAGATAAAGTTTTGAAGGATGTTGATTGGGTCAATGCTATGCATGAAGATTTAAACAACTTTACAAGAAATCAAGTATAGGAGTTAGTTGAGAGGCCTAAGGGACACAATGTGATTGGAACCAAATGGGTCTTCCGCAACAAGCAAGATCAAGATGGGATAGTTGTAAGGAACAAAGCAAGATTAGTGGCTCAAGGTTACAGTCAAGTTGAAGGTCTTGACTTTGGTAAAACTTATGCCCCGGTTGCAAGATTGGAAGCAATTAGGATATTGTTAGCCTATGCTTGTGCCCACAACATCAAGCTCTATCAAATGGATATGAAGATTGCATTTCTCAATGGCTACATCAATGAAGAAGTTTATGTTGAGCAACCTCCCGGTTTTGAAGACTACAAGAAGCCCAACTATGTGTACAAGTTGAGAAAGGCTTTGTATGGTTTGAAACAAGCATCAAGAGCATGGTACGAGAGGTTGAGGGATTTTCTACTCTCTAAAGGGTTCATTATGGGAAAGGTTGACACCACTCTCTTCACCAAGAAGATTGGAAATAACTTGTTTGTGTTGCAAATCTATGTTGATGATATTATATTTGGATCAACCAATCAAGATTTTTATGAGGAGTTTGGAAAGATGATGGCAAACGAGTTTGAGATGTCTATGATTGGAGAGCTTAGCTACTTTCTTGGTCTTCAAATGAAGCAATTAAAGAATGGTACATTTGTGAGTCAAGGCAAGTACATCAAAGATATGCTCAAGAAGTTTGGCATGAAGGATGCAAAGGGAATTAGTACACCAATGGGAACAAATGGAAGCTTAGATAGTGATGCAAGTGGCAACATGGTGGATCAAACAATGTATCGGTCTATGATTGGAAGCCTACTCTATGTGACCGCATCAAGGCCGGATGTGATGTTTAGTGTATGTATGTGTGCTAGATTTTAAGCCTCACCAAGGGAAAGTCATTTGAAAGCAACCAAGAGAATATTGAGATACTGGAAGCATACACAAAATGTTGGTTTGTGATATCCCAAAGGAGCTAAGTTTGAGCTTATTGGATATTCCGATTCGGATTATGTAGGATGCAAAGTTGAAAGAAGAAGCACTTCGGGCACATGTCAACTATTGGGAAGATCACTTGTCTCATGGTCATCCAAGAAGCAAAATATTTTTACACTATCAACCGCCGAAGTCAAATAGATAGCCGCCGGTAGTTGTTGTACACAAATTCTTTGGATGAAGGCCACATTGAATGACTTTGGAATCAATTCAAGAATGTGCCACTGCTATGTGACAATGAGAGTGTCATGAAGCTCACCAACAATCTGGTTCAACATTCAAGAACAAAGCACATAGATGTCCGCCATCATTTCATTAGAGATCACCAACAAAAAGGGGACATATCAATTGAGAATGTGAGCACCGATGATCAACTTGCCGATATCTTCACCAAGCCACTTGATGAGAAGAGGTTTTGCAAGCTAAGGAATGTGAACTTTATGCCACCACGTCGAGGAATGAACCAATCACGATAATATGAATACCAATCACCGGGAGAAATCCAAAGAATAAATCACAATGGAGACACACGATTTTTCTCCTGAGGTTCACATGCTTGCCGGCACGCTAGTCCCCGTTGTGTCGACCAACACTTGGTGGTTCGGCGACTAAGAGGTGTTGCACAAACCTCGTCCACACACTTGGACACCGCAAGAACCTACCCACAAGTGAGGTAGCTCAATGACACTCGCAATCCACTAGAGTTGCCTTTGGCGCTCCGCCGGGGAAGGCACAAGAACTCCTCACAATCACCAGGAGGTGGCCAAGAACAATCAGCAACTCTTGCCACAACTCCTCCGCTGCTCCAAGACTTCTAGGTGGCGGCAACCACCAAGAGTAACAAGAATCCCATAGCTCAAACGATCCCCAAGTGCCACTAGATGCAATCACTCAAGCAAATGCACTTGGAATCACTCAATCTCACTTTGAATTAGTAATCAAGCAAGAGAGATGAGTGGGAGGGAGTATGCTCAGCTCAAGAGGATGTCAAGATGATAAAAAATGCTAAGAGAGGTCCCCAAAAGCCGGCCACCAACTATTTATAAGCGTCCCCAAAGAATAGAGCCGTTAGGCTCTCACTGCTGCCTGCCTCGGGGCGACCGGATGCGCTGGTCAGGTTGACCAGACGTGGCCCCAACGTTCGGTCGCTATGAGCCAAGCTTACAGATGGGCGCCACGTGTCGCTATTCAAATTTAAGGCGTCGATCTTCAATGGTCGCGAAGCTAGTCAACTGCACGGTCAAAGCATTGACCGAACGCTCAGGTCCATCCACCAGACTCAACTCCACGCGACGTCCGATCGGTTCCATAGAGCTCCCAAAGCGCAAGAATCATGACCGGACGCGTCTAGTCGAGGTCGACCTGACGCGCCCAGCGTTCGGTCAGCACAACACTTCTTCCACGCGCTTGTGCTCGACTGACGTCACCACGGCAACTAACGATGAACAGTGAACCGACAGTGTCCAGTCCGCTACGTTCGACGGCCCTCAAAAGGTGATTGGACGCACCCGTGCACATCTGCCCCGCGTCCGATCAGAGACTCGCCTCCTCGGCCCTCTATGCCATGCCAGTCAACTGACCGGACGCTGCGTGACCAGCGTCCGGTCAGTGTTTCTCAATGAGAAACACTTCCACGACTTCGCCACCTTCTCAACCCTTGCTCAAATGTGCTAACCACCAAGTGTATCACCTTGTGCATGTATGTTAGCATATTTTCACAAATATTTTCAAGGGTTATGTTAGCTCACACTAGGTCCTAATGCATATGCTCATATGAATTCACCTAGTGGCACTTGATAACCGTTTCAACTATGAAATTCCCCTCTTCATAGTACGGCTATCGATCCTAAGTCACTCACACCCTCTATGGTGTCTTGAGTGCAAAACAAAAACCTTTGATACCTTTACCTTGATCAACTTATTTTTATTTTTCTCTTTCTTCTTTTCCAAGTTGAGCCCTTGATCATCTTGTGGTCAACACCATCGTCACCATGATCCTTCTCTAGGCTCCACCACTTGGCAATTACCAACCGCATCTAATCCATACACTCAACATAGGGGTTAGTACTAGGGTTTCATCAATTGTCCAAAACCAAACTAGGGACTTTCAATCGCGTCGGATCATGGCATCAAGAGAGATTAGTCCTCTAGCTAGGATCAACTCTTGTATACAATAGAGAGAGAGTAAGGGAAGAGTTTGGAGATAGTACCGGCCTATTGATGCTACCTCTACGGCTTGTACTTTGGCGGATCTAGGCTTCTCCAAGTCTACATCTGAGGTACCTCTGGTAATTGATTTCTATTTAAAGTAAGTTTTGTGCTCTTTTGTTCATGGGTTCACAGTTCTTTTGAGTGCTCTAGTTGTTGCTAGCTGAATTAGAGTAGTAATCGTTAGCATAAGCATGGTGCTTAGGCTATCGGCTACCTGTGTTTGCTCCCTATTCTCTGGTTGTGTGGTAGCAGCAGGAGGTGATAGCCTCGTCTATCTTTTGTAGTCCACATCGAATTGAGCAGGTTCTTAAATTAGTAGGACTGTAGTCGCATCGGTAGAGTTATCTATTAGCGCTGCTTTACCGTCTAAGCGGTGTCCCAAAGTGAACATTAGAATCATAAGCCTTGCTTTGCATAGGGTCATAACCATAGGAATCCTCTCTACTCATTCCTTAAACCTTGATTGCTATCCCTAGACAAACTTATTAGACAACACACACATGTTTCCCCGTGGATACAATACTCGATAATACTCCGGGTGAAAACTACTTTGATACTTGTGCGCTTGCGGATTTTGTCTCTGTGTGTCTCCATAGGTGTCAACACATACTTACCTTGCATATATTATAAAGTCAAATCCCGGATCCAAGGTGGGAAATATCATACTCTTAGATCAAGATGTGCAAGTGTGTGAAATATTTGGTGGCTAACCTAATTCTACTTTGCTCCTTGAAAATATCTCTCTCTTGTTGAAACTTAAAATATTTGCAAGAGCAGGGGCTATCTCTCTTTTTTATGGAGGGCATCTTTGTACCTGTTGTTTTCAAAACTCCGAACATATTTGTGTCCATTTTTTTCAACTTTTGTTTCTTTCTTTATTTCTTTTCACATTTTCTCTTGCATAGCCCCATGTCTCTTTGCTGCAATAAAACTTTTCAAGAGAGATATTCATAAGAACTTGGAGCATTTATTTGGTGGATAAACTTATCAAGTATATTTTTGTGTTTACCCCCAGTGTAGGAGTAAAATATTTTAAGGTGGATGAAAAGCATGTTTTTGTGTACTTCCATTGTAGAAGCAGCACATATATGTGGCGTGTACGTGATCTTGATCTTTGGGAGCATGATAAATCTCTCAACAAGGGACACCAAGACTTGACAAAACTCAACACAAAGCAAGCAGCTTATGTGGAAGGTTTGTATTCTACAAGTATGTATATGGCTCTGGTAGGAATTTATCACCATTGAGGAGTATGTGACACTATGGTTTTATAATATTTTTTTATCAAAAACAAATTCTCCAAGCACCTTGACTAGAACCGGTAAGATTTCTAAGCCAAAACTATATCACACTCCACAACAACTTAGTCAATATGATTTTCCTATATTATATTTTTTCCACAAGCAACAAGTATATGTAAGGAATAAACATTATGCAGGCCAATCTTAAAGATCTATATTCATATTCAGTTTCAAAATTTTAACTTTAAGTGTAGACTTGGTTCTTTTTAATTTGCATGTTTAAACAAGTACAAAACAAGAAGCATATGAGCAAGTGAGAGAGGATCAAACCAAATTCCAGAAGCTGTGTGCAGGCAGTTCATGACGTGCTTCAACGCTTTTGTTCAAAATGGGAGTGTTGCACACCCCCACACTTCTTTAAAACTATACTTGGCTTTTATTCATAGATAGAAAAGGGTGAAAACACAAGGGACTCTTCTAGTGAGGGTCACCAGAGAGTCAAAATTTTATTGAACTATTGGATTAGCTTAAGATCTAGAAGGAAATAAGAACAAGATTGAACTTTCTAGATTGGATCATTAAGTTGCAAAAATTCAATCAAGTCAATTTCTTCTAATTTTTCAGGTTCAAGAAAAACTTTCAAATGTTGACCATTTACCTTGAAGGTGTTACCTGTATCATCTTGGAGTGTAACGGCACCATGTGATGAGGCTTCGATCACCTTGAATGGTCCTTCCCATTTGCTTCAAAGTTTTCCATGATCAAAGAGCTTTACTCTTGAGTTGAATAGTAGAACCTTATCTCCAGGCTTGAACTCCTTGGGCTTGATTCTCTTGTCATGCCATCTTTTGGTTCTCTCTTTGTAAATCTTAGAGCTGTGATAAGCCTTTTCTCTCCATTCTTCCAGCTCAGATATTTGCATTTGACGATTCTTGCTAGCTAGATGGAGATCCATGTTCCATTTCTTGATTGCCCAATGGGCCCTGAATTCCAATTCAACAGGCAAATGACATATTTTTCCATATACAAGCCAATAAGGTGACAAACCTATGGGTGTTTTATATGTCGTTCGATATGCCCAAATTGCATCATGAAGGTTGTACTTCCACTTCTTCCCCGTCTCATCCATGGTCTTTTGCAAAATATTCTTGATTTGCTTATTTGATGTTTCAGCTTTACTGCTTATTTGGGGATGGTATAGAGTTGCAATGTTATGCTTGACTCCATATTCTACCAAGAACTGTTGGAAGTTCTTGTCAATGAAATGTGGCCCTCTATCACTAATGACCAATCAAGGTGTTCCAAATCGTGGGAATATCACTTCATGGAACATCTTCTTGGCGTGCTTGGAATCAGCAGCTCGACATGGTAATGCTTCTACCCATTTAGACAGATAGTCCACCGCCACCAAGATATATTCGACATCTCCAGACTTTGTGAATGGTCCCATGTAGTCAATCCCCCAGACATCAAACAACTCCACTTGAAGGTTGTTCATGAGTGGTATTGCATCCCGAGAATTGATGTTTCTATGTTTCTAGCATCTAGCACATCTTCTGAAAAATTCCTTTGTATATGCATCGTTGGCTAGAAAAATCCACTTTGCCAGATCTTAGCATTTGTACGGAATGCGTCATAATGTCCTCCATAGGGAGATGCATGACATCTCTCTATGATTTTTATGGCTTCAACCATAGGGACACATATCCATAGCAGTCCATTAGCACAGACCTGATAAAGATATGGATCATCCCACAAGTAGAAACGACTTTGATGCTTGAGCTTCCTCTTGTCTTCCCTGGTGCAACATATCCTGCAACCATATAGTTCACAATATTCGCATACCATGGGTCAGAGTCTGTTACCTTGAGGAGTGTGTCGTCCCTCAGATAGTCATTAATAGGTGACTCATGTGTTTTCTTATATTGAAGTCTAGACAAGTTATCAGCTACCGAGTTCTCTACTTCTTTCTCATCTCTTATTTCTATGTCAAATTGTTGGAGTAGGAGAATCCATCGGATCAATTGAGGCTTAGCATCTTTCTTAGTGAGGAGGTATTTAAGAGCAGCATGATCTGTATAAATGATTACCTTTACTCCTACTAAGTAAGATCTAAACTTGTCTATTGCAAAGACAACAACCAACAACTCTTTTTCAGTGGTAGCATAATTGAGTTGTGGCCCAGATAAGGTTTTGCTAGCATAGGATATATCACAGTGCTTTTCATCCTTTGTTTAACCAAGAACGGCCCCACAGCAAAATCACTAGTATCACACATGAGCTCGAAAGGTAGCTTCCAATCGGGCGAGCTTCGTCGGCGCGCGTGCGCTTCCAGCCATACCAACACACGAGCACCCGAACAACTAGCAGCGCACGGAGGATTCCCTGCCGGAGGCAGACCGCAAGTATAATCTGGGTGGTTTCCCTTTTCTCGTGTCTGGTTTATTTTGGACCGGCCCATTGTTGCTTCTCCTGTCTAGATTCTAGGCCAATCGTACAAGCTATTTTTTCTCTTTCGGGATAGCGGGTTTGTGGGGGAAGAAAAGGGCGGGGAGATGGTTTGACATCTATATAGATGTAAAAGTAGTATTTTCAAAATTCATAATATCTTATGTTATATAGGACTTTATATGGCATTAATATAATTCAATTGGTATAGAAAAATAAAAAAAATGGTTCATAAAAAATACACAAGGTCACTAGGAAAAAAACTAGAAAAGAAGTACATCGTATTTGTTGAGATATATGTCTTTGCAAACCGCTAATATAAAGTGCACGTGGCTTCCATCTTTTTGTGCTGAATAGTTGTCATTAATAACCTCAGAAAAAAAGGAAGACAATAAACAAATTTAAAAACACATGAAGTTATGTTAAACTTTAAATTATCACCTTATAAACTTTGTGCTACTAGGTTCAAAACTTTACACTCAAAATTTATAAAACTTTGAACTATGATATTACAAATTTTCTATTGTTTAATTCACAAACTTTAAACCATCACATGATAAACTTCACATTCACATGTTCAAAACTTTACGTCTAGAATTAATATACTTTAAACTATCACATTACAAATTTTGTACTGCTACATTCAGTACATTGATCTATCACATCGCAAACTTTGTACCGTTAGGTTCAAAACTTTTCATCAGAATTTATAAACTTTTGAAGATGACACTACAAACTTTGCACTGCTAGATTCAAAACTTTGAACTATCACATTATAAATTTGTACCGCTAGGTTCACAACTTTATACTTAAAATTTACAAACTTTGAACAATCATATTATAAACTTTGTATAGCTAGGTTGAAAACTTTGAACTATCACATTATAAACTTTATGCTGCTAGATTTAAAACTTTATACTCAAAATTTATACAACTTTGAACCATGACATTACAAACTTTGAAGTGCTAGATCCAAAACTTTGAACCATCACATTATAAATTTTATATTGCTAGGTTTAGAACTTTATATTCAAAATTTATAAAGTTTGAACTATCATATTACAAACTTTGTAATACTAGCTTGAAAACTTTGAACTATCACATTATAAACTTTATGTTGCCAGATTCAAAACTTTACACTCAAAATTTATAAAAACTTTGAACTTTGACACTGCAAACTTTGTATAGCTAGATCCAAAACTTTGATGTATCACATTATAAATTTTATACCACCAGGTTCAAATTATGCTTATAATTATTAAATTTTGAGATTCAATATATTGATCTATCACATTACAAACTTTGTACTGCTAGGTTCAAAACTTCACACTCAGAATTTATAAAGTTTGAACTATGACACTGCAAACTTTGCATTACTAGATTCAAAACTTTGAACTATCATATTATAAACTTTATACAATTAGGTTCAAAACTTTACACTCATAATTTATGAACTTTGAACTGTCACATTACAATATTTTATTGCTGGTTTAATACTTTGTATTTAAAGTCTAGTCAATTGTTGTAAGCAGAGCTACAAGTTATCTTACAAGTCGTGAAAAATGTGTTCCAAAAGTTAGCAATACCCTAGGAAGACTACCAGATTATACCTCAGTAAAGGGAAGAAAATAAACAATTCAATCTTCTCAACGAGCCCACTTTTCTTCACGTGCTCCTGCACACCATCGACCTACAAATTGGAGATAAGTCAATAATTTATGAATCTTTAAAATGTCATAGGGAAACAATTGTGTGATGGCCTAGCAGACTCACATAAGAGATAGATATAAAAGACCGAGAATCTGAACACTAAGAACCCGTGACAAAATTGTAAAAACAGGTCCAACTCACTCTTCTCATGGCTAGTATGCACTTAGCATGGAGAAGTTTTGTATGGTGTACCTCTGCTCTCTAGTGAGATGCGATCTGTTGCTTGGTCATTACTCATTAGTTATGTATATATGCATGTGTGTATGGATAACTAGACAATAGAAGGGTGAAAACTGAACTAAATCACAAGAACGAAATGAATCCGTAGTCACAGTTGTAGTTTGATTGATAAATGGAGCTGAAGTCCGATACAAAGTTAGCCATGACAATTTCATATACCTCTACGTATTAAATCCTACCATGTATCAAAAACCTACAAACTAAAAAACTTTCTACTAGTTCATGGTAAATTTAATATGACATTGTCAATAATTGTATACCAAAAAATTGAATTTTTAAGTGTACTGACAAGCATGAAATTTGAACCAAGCTATGCCAAACTAGGAGAATGAAAAATTGTTATATATATGTGTGTTTGCAGGTTGCTAATAGAAAGGACAAGCGACTTGCGGTTTCAGTTATAGTAGCTGTCACTGATAAACTAAAAAAACAAAGACAATATAAAACAAATTAAAGTCTATAAAGTTATGTTAAACTGTATATGAAAGCATGAGACGAAGGATTTTTGTTAATATGCGCTATTAGCATCTCAAGGTAAAGGTACATGTAGACTGATCTACATGCTATTGACCCCATGCATTGAGATGACAATGGAAAAATAAGTATCAATGGAATTACTATGAAACTTGTGGTAGATAGTACACCAACTTGACAATTATGTATTTCTTCATGTTTCAGGTAACTACACAACTTTAAGGTGTTTTTTGAGACAGTAAGATAACTTTGTGCAAACTGTGATAATATTGATGATTACAAACTTAGTTGACTTGATCTTTCGTAGCTAGCTTCATTGTACTATTAAAAATTCTGAATAATATAGGATATTAAAATTTTCTACGTTTTCTGAATTGAGTCGGTAAAATATCTTAGCAAGAAAAAACTAGTCAATTTGTAACTAAAGATACAAGTTAGCAAATACTGTAGGAAGAGTACCGGACTGTACCTCAATAATAAAGACACGAAGGAAATATCCAAATTCACTCTTGTCCAGAAGCGTTCTTTTCTTCAAATGCTCTGACAGACCATGACCTGAAAAAAATGGAGGTAAGTCAATAATTATATTTGTTAGTTTCTAGTTTAATGCATTGTGTTAGCACAGTTCACTTGTTTATTTTTTATTTTCTTACATGTGCCCAGGAAGATGAACTTTCAAGATCCATAGCTTCATGCAAAGTAGAAGCAAGCATCGTCAGTGCATGGATCAACTTTTTCAAAGATATAAGGAATTGCAGTCCTTGTTTGAAGAACTAAGGGAAAAGCCGATCAAGTAATTAGGCTCTCTCCCTGAACCCCTGGACAACACATTGTGATAATTAATAATCATTCTCAGAAGTTATAGGCTTAAAATGTTTGTTGACATACATTCCTCTTATGTTGGCTGCAACGAAGAATTGGATAAATATGGACTCTGCTTTGCGAAATCGATGAAGTATCATGTTTCTACATGCATGGTACTTAATTTGGCTTTTACTTTCCAAAGAAGTGATACACTATTGAGGCCTTTCTATTTACGAGCTTTTACACACCAAAATTAGTTATTCTACTGAAGTTTTTTTTTTGGAATTCTAGGAAGAGCTAAGCACTTCTATTGACTGTATCGAAGCATTTGCTGATAACTTAAAAATATTTGGTGGCAGGTACGGTTTTCATTTTTTAGTCTAATTTGTTTAAAGCGTCATCTTTGTGGCTGAACATTTTTAGTCGCAACACCAGATCCATGTCAGGATTGTCAGCAGAGAAATGGCGCTAATGGTCTATCTAGGCATTAAAAAACCTCGTAAAATACCTTGAGCAAGAATATTCCCAAACTGAGAAACAAGTGATTTTAAGGTAATGGTCTGTTTCATCTTCTCAGTTTTTAGAACTATATGATGACTACAAATTTCACCCTACAGATTTACAATACACAGTTAATCTTATCGATCAAACATAAGGTTAATGTGAAACAGATGTTGCAGACAAGTTGGTTTGCTTCTAAATTTTTAACAGGATGGCACCTCACTGCGAACCCCACTACTTTGCTAGCACGAAACCGAAGCATGAACGAGAATGAAACCAGTAACTGCCTTGCCCAGGACCTTGCAGGTGCCTATCCAGCCATTGGCCGCAAAAAGGGAGACCACCATGACGCGAGTCACCGATGAGCGGCCTGGCATGCAGACCTCACAACGCAAGGTCCTCGCAGCCACCCGTGATTACGGAACGACCTGCGCAACGCAAACACAAATCTCGCACGCACACCGAGTAGGAGAAGAGGGGCGAAGAGTAGAGAGGGCCAGGTGGACGATGAGGCTACGCGTACCTGGAGGAGCTAGAGTCGTTCGAGACCATCACCGGCGATGATGTCAACGTCCTCGCAGCCGCGCGGCTGGCAGTCGTGTCGCACTAGGGTTTGGATCCTTGATCCCGGTCCTGACTGCAGATGCCGGGTCTCGACAGGCAGCGGATTCGGAGAGCCCCTCGCTCATCAGCCCGAAGCACACTCGAATCAGCCTCCACTTCCTCTGCCTCTGCCTCGAATCGAGGCTGCGTCGCCAAATATGCCCCAAATTGAGGCCTCGTCGGCAACGAATCCGCCCTAAATCGTAGCCGCGCCGGCAAACAGACCTCCGCACCAGCGTCGATGAGGCCGTTGAGGAGGTTAGCCGGTGCCGCCCAATCGAAGCCGCGCTACGACGCGGAGCTTCCACCTCTGCGATGAAACGGTCGCGTTGAGCAGGGAGAAGGGGAAAGGGAAGGAACACACTATTTTGGTTTTTTTAAATGGCCTCGAGACGCCCAGATCAGACATAGTAGGACAAACACGTGACGGTAAAGGAAGGAAACGGATGCAAGGAAACGTATTTGCCAAAAACAGCAACCGCGCGCCGCTAACTCGTTCAGCGCGCGTGTGTTGTATAAGAATCCTGCTTCCAATCAGGTGGTTGGATGATTGGAGCTGAAATGAGTGCATTCTTAAGGATTTGAAAAGCTTCATGGCACTCATTGTTAAAAACGAAAGGTGCATCTTTAGCTAGGAGGCTAGTCAGGGGTCTAGCGATTTGAGAAAAGTTTTTGATGAAATGAAATGTCTATAAAACCTTGCATGGCCTAGAAAGCTACGAATGCCTTTCACATTCGTGGGAGGTGGAAGTTGTTCAATGACTCCAATTTTTGCTCTATCCACTTCTATCCACAAGCAGACACCTTGTGTCCTAGCATTATTCCTTCTTGGATAATAAAATGGTATTTTTCCTAGTTCAGGAGTAAGTGCTTTTCTTCACACCGTTGTAAGACTTTGTCTAAATTCTCCAAACAATCAATGAAGGTTTTGCCATAGACGGTAGAATCATCCAACCTCCATGATTTTCTCAATCATATCAGAGAAAATAGACATCATGCACCGTTGGAAAAAAGCTGGAGCATTGCACAATCCGAGTCGTCAGTATACGTAAGTTCGATACGGGCATGTGAAAGTGGTCTTACTTTGGTCATCCAGGTGGATAGGAATTTGGTGATATCCAAAACACCCGTCAAGAAAACTAAAGAAGGAATGGTTCATGAAACATTCTAACATTTCATCAATGAATGGCAACGGGAAGTGATCCTTCTTAGTGGCCTTGTTAAGTTTCCGATAGTCAATGCACATCCGCTAAATTCTCCAAACAATCAATGAAGGTTTTGCCATAGACGGTAGAATCATCCAACCTCCATGATTTTCTCAATCATATCAGAGAAAATAGACATCATGCACCGTTGGAAAAAAGCTGGAGCATTGCACAATCCGAGTCGTCAGTATACGTAAGTTCGATACGGGCATGTGAAAGTGGTCTTACTTTGGTCATCAGGGTGGATAGGAATTTGGTGATATCCAGAACACCCGTCAAGAAAACTAAAGAAGGAATGGTTCATGAAACATTCTAACATTTCATCAATGAATGGCAACGGGAAGTGATCCTTCTTAGTGGCCTTGTTAAGTTTCCGATAGTCAATGCACATCCGCCACCCGGTGACAGTTCGTTGAGAAATGAGCTCATTCTTTTCATTCCTTACGACTGTCATCCGTCCTTTCTTTGGCATAACTTGGACAGGGCTAACACACTCACTATGAGGCACGAGATTGATAATCCCAGCATGCAAAAGCATAAGGACCTCTTTCTTAACTACTTTTCACATGGCATTGTTAAGCCTCCATTGTGGTTCCCTTGATGGCGAAGAATCAGGATCGATAGGGATACGATGAATGCAAAGAGTGGGACTAATCCTTTTGAGGTCTTGGAGTGAGTAGTCTATGGTCGATTTATGTCTTTCTAGAACAACGACGAGTTTACGGGTTTCTTCTTGGAAAATCTTGTCACTTATGATGACAGGAGTTTCTCGATTGTTGTTGAGAAAGGCATATTTCAAGCCAAAATGTAGGGGTTTAAACTCAATTGAGGGTTGTAATGGTACCTCCATTGGGTCTAGCTCAACAGGCTCTGCTAGCTCTTCCTCTTCTTGAATGAAATGTTCATCATCGAGAGCTAGTTGGACCATGTCTTCTACAGATGCCATTAAAACTTTCTCAACAGGGTCTTGTTCGGGCTTGGGTTCTACTATCATGTTATTTGAGCGTGCAAGAGAAATGACAATAGAAGACTTTCCCAGCTTTAAATTCAAGAGGCCTTGTTTCGGTCTCTCTCGAAAGAGTGTCCCTAAAGGTACACCAATTAAGAGGGACATGTCCAAGATGTCATAGATATGAAAATCTAGACTGTACTTGGAGCCTCTTATGCATAAGGGAATAGATCTCATGACCCCATGCAAGGTCCAAATGGCTAGAGGGGGGTGAATAGCCTATTTAAAAATCTACAAGCTTCACTAAACAACCACGTTAGTATAAAAAGATGGCTAAGCTAATTCTAGCACTAGCTCAACTACACTATGCAAGCCACCTATATAATTCTAGTGAAGCAAGGCTATGATCTCTAATACACACCAACAAGACTAAGTCACTAAGCTACTTACTCCTATGTGATAAAAGCTACACTAAGCAAACTACACTAGGACTAGTACAAGAAAGGAAAGAGCAAGTGACTTGAATCTTATACCAACGATGTAGAGAAGTAATGCACTCGAAGAATCAATCACAATGATCAACCACAAGAGAAATCCTCGGCAGAGAGATGACACAAGATTTTTACCGAGGTTCACTTGCTTCTCGGCAAGCTACTCCTCGTTGTGGCGATGCACCCACTTGTCGGTTCACGAGCTAATCGACTATCAAGAGTCGAGCCCTCGGCGGGCGCCGCACAACCGCACACAAGATGGGGATCCTCCAAACCACGAGCTCCACTAGAGTATCCAATTTGCGAACTCCCGCGGGGAAGGATCAAGAACCCCTTACAACACTTGGGGAGGGCTCCAACAATCTTCAATTGTGAGCTCAATCACCTTCACTGCTCCAAGCCGTCTGCCATGTCGGGAAACACGGAAGAGTAACAAGAAATCCGCAGCAACTCGAAGATCAAGTGCCTCTAGAATGCAACTCTCAAGCAATGCACTTGAATCTCACTCAATCTCACTCAAGATGTGCAACCAAGCAAAGAGATGAGTGGAGGGGTTGTTCTCTAGCTCAAAGGATGTCTCTAGGTCTCAAAATGTGCAAGAGTTACCCTCAAACCCCAGACATCTTCTATTTATAGCGAAGGGGTACGCATCTAGCCGTTACCAGATGACACAGTTCAAAACGTGCTGACCGGACGCGTCCAGTCACTACAGGACAAGCGTGAATAGTGCGTGTCAGAAGTTACCGTTACTGTGACTGGACGCGCTCTAGCGTTTGACCGAACGCGCTGCACCTAGCGTCCGGTCGGAGTCCAGTAAGCTCCCACCGCGACCGGACGCGTCCGATCGCAGGTGACCGGACGCGCCGTGCATCCGGTCGGTTCTACGACCAACTGTGCCCCTCTGTGTGCCTGACCGGACGCTCCGGTTCCGTGAGAGACCAAACGCGCCGGTTGCAAACCCTAGCACCCGCGCGCCTGACTGCTGCGAGAGTTGACTAGATGCGTCCGGTCACACCGTGACCACGTCCGGTGCAGCGTCCGGTCACCACAGTGACCACCGTTCGCCTCCGTTTCTTTTCCGACTTCCGGCGCAGTAGAAAATAGGTGTTTCACTTCCCCAGAAGTGTCGAATCCCGCCGAGCTTGCGAATGTGCTAACACCACCAAGTATAAATCACCATGTGCATGTGTGGAGCATTTTCGCAGTCATTTTTCAAGGCGTTATGTTAGCTCTCAACTAGATCCTAATATATATGCTCAAGACATTGATCTAGTGGCACTTGATTTCCGAGCTAACTGTGATTGCCCCTCTTGATAGTCGGCTATGTATCCTAAATCCGGTCAATCACTTCTCTACTCATCTTCGACCGGCAAAAGGAAAACCCTATGGTTATACCTTTGCCTTGCGCTCTTAGATCCTTCTCCTCCACTTGATCATCATGTCCATCATTTTATGTGCATCTCCACCATGATCGTCATTTCATGTTCATGCACCATCTCTTTGTGATCTAGTGGACACCACTCCTTGCCACATACACCTTCATCACATGTGTTGCTTATGCCTAGCTCAAAACACTTAACGCATGGCATTAGCAACTTGGTGTCATTAATTACCAAAACCAAACTTGGGCTTTCACCCCATAACTTTCAAGAGTAACTCCTAAAGGAGTTCTCAAAAGCCTATGCGATGGGATCAAGGACTCGTTGGGGCAAAGTTTTTCAGCCAAAGCCTTTGAAATGATATTCATCCCAATGGTAGGACTATAGTGAGCCTCTATGGTTGTTTTCTTTAGGATGCAAGTTGGAACATCTAAGGGGGCAATGATTTGGCTACCTCAATGGATAGTTCTATTTCTACCAACCACTCATGGCTCATGATGGCCGAGAGTCCTGTGATGTGTTCCATTAAGAAGGAATCATTGTGTGGACCATCATCATCCTCAAACGGTGCAGAGTGCACCAGTGGCTTTACTTGAACTAGTAAATTCAAGGCATTCCCAAAATCATCAAAGAGATCTTCCTCGATTTCAAAGGGGAACAAGGAAGGATGGGGTTCATCATCCTCCAAAATGTGTTGCATTCCCTTAGTGGGAGGTTCTTTGGCAACCAAATCATCAAAAGAATTTGAAGGAATTTCAGGTTTGGTTGCGCGTGCCTCCTCTTGTTGATCGGGGCTTGGCTCGACTTCTTCAGGAAACTCATCAAAAATGCCAGTGTAGGGGGTGTTTTCAATGATTTTCTCTAGAATGTCTTTCCCTTCACTAGTGGTTTTGTGCGAGAACAAACCTCCTAAAGATATGTCGAGGTGGAGAGCAGCTTCCTTGCTAAGGCCAAGATGGAAGTGGTGTAAAAGGACATGGTCAGGCAAGGAAAGGTTTGGACCAGAGTTAATAAGGCTTATGAACCTAGCTCAGGATGTTCCTAATGATTCCTTCTCCTTCTATTGAAAGGTAAGAACTTCTATTCGCTGAGCGGCAATTCGAGAAAGTGGGAAGAAAGTAAGAAAAAATTGTCTCGAAGTTCATCCCAATTTCCATTCACTACTCCTACGGTATGAGCCGTCTTTTTTATTTTTTAGTCCTTTTTTCGAAAGATTCTCTCAAATATGCCCGTGACAGAAAGATTTCAAAAAATAGATCCTTATCTTGGCGCAATGGTCGTCGGCGCCAAGGTAACACGGCATGGCGCCAGGGTAACTGGCGCCAAGACCTTAACGCGTGGTGCTGACGTGGCAGGGTCTTGGCGCCATGATCTTTGGCGCCAAGACTTGGCGCCACTCTAATTGGCGCCAAGCCTGGCGCCACAGATCACGACGTCAAGACCCTGTTTTAAGTACCCAAATTTACCGTGAGATTGACATGTTGGAATTTGTTAAGTCTTAATATCCAAGTCATGGTAAATTTTGCATATGTCCATCACATGGTAAATTTGAAGACATTTAAAATTTTACCATGACTTGGATATTACAAAATGGCTTCATGTTGTGGATTTGGATATTTAAAATTTTACTTGGGGCCAAAATTTAAAGACTTAGCCAAAATTTGCATATGCCCATCTCATGGTAAAATTTGCATCGTATCCCATCGTAAATTTGAAGACTTAGCCAAATAAATCTGGATTTTTGCTACGGCTTGAATACGTTAGAATGCCAACTACCATGTGGTAGACATATGGAAAAATGACTTTTTTACCATGACTTGGACATTTACAAATTTAAAATTTTAACATGACTTGGATATTAAGAAATATGACTAACTCTAGAGTTTTTACAGTGACTTTTTGTTTGATCACTTAGAACAACCTAGAAATACTTAGGATAAAAAATAATATACATGGTAACAGCGCCAGGCTTGGCGCCAATGACGATGGCGCCAAGCTTAGCGCCAAGGTGCTGCCACGTCAGCGCCAGCTTGGCATCGTCGGCCAAGTGGTATGGGGGCTTAGCGCCAACGTTAACGGCGCCAAGCTGTGTTATCTTGGCGCCAGCGTTGATGGCACCAAGCCCTAGGTCTATTTTCTGAAATCTTTCCGTCAGGGGTATATTTGAGAAAATCTTTCGAAAAAAGGGCTAAAAATAAAAAAGACGGCGGTATGAGCATACCATTATTTCGCTCTACCCAAAAGGGAGAATGAAAACAATTTCCATTTACTGGTCTCTTGTGTCATGCCAGCAATAGTTAGGCAAGAACACAATTGCTCAAATTTTCTAAGATGGGTGTAGGGATTTGCGTCTTCTATGCCTGAGAATGATTGCTCCCGAACCATGAATATGGAAACAGGACGAAGCTCATAGCCATCAGTAAGAATGGGGTGTGAAGATGGTGGAGGCTCTAATAATTCGCCCTTCGGAGCCAAAATTGAATGATAGGTGTGGAATCCATGTGGATGGGTGATTGAAAAAAGGTAAAGGAATATATGGACGAACTTGGTTCTAAACTAGCACAGCTACCGTTTCCCGGCAACGGCACTAGAAAGCTTGCTAATATCTATTAACGCACACAAAAAAAATCCGCAAGCGCAAATGTTGACGGTGGATAACGTCAACATTTTATATGTGAATAAACAAGAGAAATGGTTCAAGTACAAGAATATACATAGGTGTAGGGTTTAAACCGACAAATTCCATGAGTTTTGGTGAATCTTTATTTTTCACAAGATTATTCAAGAAAATATAGGAAGGGGGACCAAATTGAGAAAAGGACAAAACTTGATCGCGACGAAGGATACACTAGAAGACTATAGAAGACACCAGAAGGCACAGGAACGAACGAGAGGACGAGACGCCACCAGGTGGGGCCGGCCAGCCCCACCCTTATGCTGCCTGGCCCCCTATGAGGGGATTCCTCCACGAGCTTCTGGAGTATTCCTCCACCGCCTCCTAGGATGCATCTCCACCCTGCGTCGAAGTCGGTTTGATCCAAGGGCTTATGTTCAACTCCTAGGGCTATATAAGGACCCTTGCACCCCCCTAAAGCATCAAGTCATCAAGCTATTTAGTTGAAGATCAATTCATCCAGAGCCAACTCTAGTTCCTCAGAGTTCCTCTAGATTAGAGCTTAGACTAGTTAGATTAGATATAGAGGGAGATCAAGCAACGCTTGGATTCCCGACGTTAGCAAGAGCGTGGTTTGGTATATCTCTTATACTTTACTCTATTTCTTTATTTCATTGAGATTTAATCATTGCTACTATATTTATGTCAACATTAAACTTTATATTATTTATGTCATTGAAAGCAATGTTCATTGTTTGCTCTAGTTTTATATTCGGTGTAGCTAGATTATGGAAACCATGCATAAGATCGTATAGCGCTCACCCTACAGGACCATGGGTGAGTGATAGATATTATATGAGCATGGTGCTTAGATATTTGTTTATCTGCGGATGCCCTTATATGCTGGGACGTGTGGTATATCACGTAGGTGACAGCTGCGTTGAGTCTTTTGCAGTCCATCCCCCGTATATATGATATTGGTAGAACTTGGTCTCAAAGGAGATGAGGACTCTGTTTTCAACTTTCCTAATAAGTTGATGTTCCTTATGTGGCATAATTTGGCTATGATCACTAGATATAATTAATTAGACTAACCATTTGACATGTTAGTAAGACTACTTAGGAATTATCTTTCTAATATTCTAAATGGACTTAACCTATTCCTTAACTAGAGTGCTTTAAGTTACTATTTATTTATCATGATGATTGATCAAGTACTTATCATTTATATATCTTTAATTATTATCTTGTGACTTATCCCTGTTTTGAGTAGAGTATATGATATTGGTTCATTCTCTCATGCATTTTCATAAATTATCAATACTATTGTATTCATAGTCATACCTTCCTAGTGGTAGAATTATAAATCGACAACCTGGTAATACTCTAGGTAAAATGCTACAATGATATAATTATTTGTCCGCTTGCAGAATTCTTTTCATTTTTATCTTTATATTCTTTTTAGACACATGAAATAATAGATTCTTGTTTAGTGTTATTCTTGTAATAATGCTAGATAGAACCAACAAATATTTATAAGTTCCTCACTAGGGATGACAATCTAGTTTAATATTAGAGATGAAGGTTAATTGATAGGTGGCTACTGTAACAGTAATAAGTTAATAATTACCATATCATTTCTGGTGCTATTGCTATTAGTAGGAGTAATTCAATTTTTAGTAGTGGTGCTAAGAAATGCCAACATCACAGATACCGATGTAGCTTTCACCCGGGAGTATTCTAGATTATCATATTTATCCACAGGGAACATGAAGTGTTCTAGTAAGAATCAAGGTCATCTAAGGACAAGAATTGAAAAGTGTTTTTGTGGGTAAGAGGGGTTTTCTAAGGCTTAAACTAGATAATTGAGGATTAGGTTTACTACACTTTACTTACTTTGGAGCAACAATACCTTTCCGACTCTCGAAGAAGGTGAGAAAAAGGTAGTCGGGGGAAGGCTGCCAAAAAGCTCTATGAAACACCAATCATAACATGATGGATTACAATGGCCTGACAGAGTTGTCACCTCTGGGGCTACCACAACTAACCATAAGATTGGGCGCAAACTCAGGTAAACTCTAGTCTAGACACCATGTCTACACTAGGGTTTACTACTCTAATCACAATTTATAATTAGAGCACTCAATGCAAGCAGAGTTCCCGTAAATAAAATATAGTAAAGATTAAATTCAATTAACAAGAACTTAAAATACCAATAGAAGAATCTGGATATAACCCAAAGATGAATCAGATCCGTAGAGGTACAAAGTCAAGAAGAATCCGACAGATCTAACTGCTCCTCATATGTCTCTCCTCTCCTCTCTCCCTATTTTCTCTACTACAACGGTGAGAGGCATCTAGAGGGACACTACATACAATGTGTGTATGAAATAATGAAGCTCTGGAGCGTAGGTTGTCTCCCCTGGAGGAAGTATGGGGGTCTATTTATAGGAGGATGGAGCATAGGGCAAGGAAACGCCACGTCATCGATCCGTGTCAACTCTCTTGGCCACCGTTGGATAAATCGACCTAAAACCGCCTTAAAATCAAGGGTCCAGATCTTAGGAAGGCATACGAGGCGACGAAGGGCAAAGGGCCACCGTAATGGGCCGGGCGGCCTCACCACTGGGCCGGTCGGCCTTCTACTGTGGCAGGTGGGCCTCCCCTTTGGGTGGTGGATCCTGGGCTCCATCTTGAGTCGACTTTTGCAGGTTTCACGAGTTGAATCACTTGTTGATGTCGGTTTGCCTATTTGGAGTGTATGACGGTGGTCCCTAGAGTTATTTTCTGGATAAATCCTCCTACATCCATATATGCAGCAAAACTTGTGGAATTCATTAGTTTAAAACCCTATGCCTATGTTTGGTAATGGAATTAAGTGTATATATAGAGTATATTAATGGTTTATGATTGACATTAACAACTGTCAACAGTAACCCTCTGCGTCCTCCATGTAACCTGGTAGTGTATCCTCTTGTGTAAACCTGAGTAACATTAGAGTACATGACTCAGGTAGTATATAGTTCTCATCAATGTTAGGATGTAACCCAGAGAGGAAAACATGCACCTCTTGTTGGAGTAACTTTGACGGCTGCGTGTAACTGGTCCTTTATACACTTGCGTGGGTGTATCCAATGCTTGGTTCGGCGTAACCGGTCTTGCACTTGTTTTTTTTTATGTGTAACTTGAGTTAACGGTGGAGTTAACGGTGGCATGTCCACATCACCTAGACACTATCTCTCAATAAAGTTGTGTTGTTCTACCTTAAAATCAGTGCATGGGAGAAGTCATAAACCGTGTTGGATGATTTTTTTAAGCTCATTTAGGTGCTGAAATAATCATGAAAAGTTTAGAACATAAAGTTTCGAGAGTAAAGTCACATGAACTCTCCAAATCACACGCGTTTGGAAGGCTACGAAGTAGGAAGACTTTTATGACTTGTTTACTTTAAACAAAGCACATGATCTTGACTCGACGTAGAAAATCTCCAAAGATGACGAAGATCAGCGGTAACAGGAAAAAAAAATCCTTCGCCTGACTTCTCCACCTGTTCCAATTTGATTTCTCATTATTGATCCCTATTCCTATCTTTACTTTGGTGTGTGCTCATTTGACGTGGCTGGCAAATAAGTACTCGTCAAATATGAACTCCGGCCCCTGTCCCTATCTCCAACTGAAAAAAGCACGCAAGGACGGGCAGAGTGGAAGACACTCGGTCAAGCAAGCAACCACACAGTGTTGGCCCCGTACGCGTATTGAGAGGAAACTCCCTGTCCCATGATGTCAAATAACTAAAGCAACTCCAACTGCTCGGCTATTTTTGTTTTGAAGGCTATTTTAGAATTTGTATAGTGAAATATGTGCTTTCTGACTTTGTAAAATAGAAAACTTGCTATCCCTTAATTTTAGGTGGCCATGTAAAGCCAACCATAAGCGCTACCTCTCTGAAGATGAGAAATAGCACAGTTGTTGTGGATCTCGTCAATTTTTTAGTAGTTTTCTATTTTACAAAATGGCAAACTATAGAATTTGGTTACTAATTTTAGCTTAGAGTTGCTTTTGCGTCCAGAAGTCCAAGTTTAACAAATAGTCTAAAGGGCCCCGTACGAGTTGCTCTTGCGCCTAGAAGTACAAGTTTAACAAATAGTCAAAAGGGCCCCGTACATACGTATCTGTGGAAAAAAAATGGAAACACCGATCCCATGCTTGCGTACTTTTTTCTCAATTTGATCTGAGTTGAATGGGTCAATAAATAAATAAACTAGACATGGAATAGGCCCTCGGGGTAATACGCCTCTATAAAGCCCATCGTAGCAACCAACTCATCTCCCTGCCTACTAATACTGCTCTATAGCCATCTCTCCAACTAGGACGTCACAACTCACATCTAGTACCATGGGCGTGGCCAAGGCC
This sequence comes from Saccharum spontaneum, assembly GCA_022457205.1. NCBI lineage: Eukaryota > Viridiplantae > Streptophyta > Magnoliopsida > Poales > Poaceae > Saccharum > Saccharum spontaneum. Next base: position 16,281,121 of record CM039607.1, read on the forward strand.
CGGAGGGCGATCGCCTGGTTGCCCGCTCTCTTCCTCGTCCTCGCGCTGATCCTCTCGGGTGCGCGACATGGGATGTCCACCGCATCATCACCGAGGAGGGCTTTGATGGGAGCGGAACAGTCATGGGCCCTTCATGGCTGCTGCAGCGGCGGCCGTGCCGCTGGTCCAAACTGCCCTCCACCTCCAGTGATATGCCCTCCTTCCAGCGGATGATACTAACTGGACGTCAAAATTCCAGTAATCGACCAATATTAGTTTTTAAGTATATATATGTTTTCAGACAGAAGAAGTGTCCTTTGTTTTCTTATTATACAGTCATGTTTCATGGTGATGCATTGTGGACGTTCCCATGGTGTTGTGAATTTACTTTCAGTACATTCAGGGTCTAAGTTTAATGAAGTAGATTATCAGGCTCCACAGTTTAATGAGTGAGAAGTTGTAATCTGAAGTTTGTTCCAACTTATATATTATAATACTCCCTCCGTTCACAAAATAATACAATTATGGGAATCGTGCTAGTCAAATTAGCTAAAGTTTGACTAAGTTTATAATAATTAGTATTAGCATTTATGTCTTCGAATAATTTAATTATGAAAATATATTCTATAATCAATCTAATTATACTTATTTTATGTAAAAAATATTAATATCTTTTTATATAAATTCAGTCAAAGTTCAAACTGTTTGACTTCTCGAAAAACGAGAATTACATTCTTTTGTGGACAGAGGGAGTACTTCTATACCTAGTATAAAAAAGCCAAAATTTCATCCGATTTTTTTATTGTTCGACCTCCCCCAAAGCACCGGATAGTGAAAAATTTCTTCCGTCTCAATTACACTCTTCGTGTCTCGTATGTGACCCGAACTCATATAACTCGTGCTCATATGAGTTATACAGCTCGTATCTAGTGACGATATATACGTACTCCGATTCTGAGGCATACTAAGTCACGCTCACGCCCTTTGTATCTCGTATGTGACCCGGACTCTTGAGCCGTGCTTATACGAGTTAGAACAACTTTGTGCCTAGCGATGGTACGTAGTCCGATTTCAATATGTATTAAGTTTCGTTGTAACAAACAGACACATTAGCTAGTATATTGTATAAGAACGAAACTTTCTTTTGTAACAAACAGACACATTAGCTAGTATATTGTATAAGAACGAAACTTTCTTTCCACATAGTTTTTCATCCGTATTAGCTAGTCTATTACCTAATAATAAAGAGGCAAAATTTCCGTCAAGATTTTTTTTCCACCTCTTTTTCTTCCACTCTGGATTCTATTACAGTCTAGGTTCTCCAACACTCCAAATATAAAAAGGCTTCCGAAGATCTTACGTGAAAGATGTAACCGTCCGTGACTCAATCTCAAGATTACATGTAAGATGTAAGACTCATTCTAAAATAACGAGCTCGCGCACGCGCTACGCCGACGTGTCGAGGATGACCTCGACAAAGAGGTGGAGGCAGGGGTTGTTGGAACTCATGTAGGTGGCCGAGTTGTTTTCCATCCACGCCATGCGAGACATTGTTGGCAGCATCAAAACCAATTGGAGAGTCCTCGTTGTTGAAGCAGGCGTCGAGAAGGTCAATGAACGGGTGGAAAGCAGGAGATTGAACCAATAAATTCTTGAGACAAACAAGAATCTAAAAATTAAAACATAGCCAAAATATGTTCAGAGCATCTCTAACCCTGAAAATCTATATCTATACCTATCTAATAATAAAGAGGCAAAATTTCTCACCCCTTTTTTTCCGTCCATTTTCTTGGTCTGTATCCCTCTAACTACCGGACAATGGAGAGTTTTCTTCTGTCCGGACTTATATATATAACCCGTGCTCATACAAGTTAGAATAGCTCTTGCCTAGCGCGATATGGAGTCGGACAGGGCCGGTTCTACGTTTTCAAAGGCCCTAGGGCGAACTTGACAATGGACCCTTATGGCTACATATATGTTTAGTTATATACTTCATCCGTCTCAAATTATAAGTCATTCCAAGAAGCATACAAGTTTGACTAAATTTATATGATAAGATAATAATATTTATGATATCAGCTAAGTATTATTAGATTCTTCGTTAATTATATTTTCATAATATATCTATTTGATATCATAGATCTTTGTAATTCTTTCTATAATTCTGGTCAAACTTAAGATGCTTTGACTCTCCAAGATTCTTAGAATGATTTATAATTTGAGATGGAGAGAGCATGTGCTAATATGCAATTATATAAAGGTAGATATACAAATGAGTTAATTGATGAGCAATGACAATATCAGGATAGAGTAACAAGGCCGTTGTTGGATTGGACAATGAACATTATATGTGATACACATACCTGAATTTGGGCCCCTTAGTAAGTTGGGCCCTAGGGCATCGCACCCGCCGCACCTCCTCTGCTACGGCCCTGGAGTCGGATTCCAAAATATATTGGGTCGTGTATGTGACCTGGACTCATAAGACATGCTCACATGTGTTAAACGAACTCACGTATAACGTTGATGCGGAGTATGATTGCAATGAAACGGAGTTCAATTCTTTTGGCAATCAAATTTGGTTCGAGTCATATTTTACATAAAGATATCGGATATGCCAAATCTAAATGCTTATAAAGATGCAATCCGAGTGCTTCTAAGGATGCTCTAGCTAGGCAATAGTCTTCGTACATGGGATTGTCTGCTGTTGACAAGGAAACCAGGACAAAGTTGGCATCCGATAGAGTCCAAATCAAAGATCGGCGCTGCATACCAGAGTCCATATAAAAAAGGAAATACGCAGGCAAGCAACTTAGCGTCAAGTGTAGGCCGGCTTCCTAGGAATTGAACCCTTAACTTTTCTTTAATAAACAAATATTTTGACCACAAAATGTTAATGTAGTTTTGATAAGAAATAAAGTTTATTTTTATTAGAATTTGAATGAGCTGATGATCCAACTAATCAATCTGTGAACTAAAATTTTAAGTAGTTCTAATATAACCAAAATAAATCTATCTCTAAGTCGTATGCATATAACAATGTGATTCTCGACGTGCGCTACTATAGAGAAATTGAGAGAGATCTCTGTTATAGTCATGACCAGACAGACCAATCATTGACACAAAACCCATTACCGACTTTGATTAGATAATAGAATTACATACTTTTATAGGTCTTCAATAAAAATCATGTACCTAGAAATGTAAGTCTACCAACATAATGATAGTATGAAAATTAAAGTTATGATATATTTGCGACTAAATATTTTTATGCCTTACAACGAAAGAAAAAAATATCTATTGAGATTATATTTTTAATTTGAAACAGACTTAACAGACACTATCATATTATTGTCAATATTAACTAATAGCGTACTCCGTAGATGTCATGATTATTATAAAATAAACTATACCTTATTATTCTAATGGGAAGTGTACAAAAAAATGAGTAGAAATGTAACATTCTCATTTTTCTTTTAACGTTTAATAGGTTCTCTCTCCCGTTGCAACGCACGGGTAAGTGATATTGTGTGCAGTGTGGGAGACATGTGGGATTGTTTAAGATCAATCTTGGCACTCATGGAAGGGAACACCTCAGAAACAAGACTCAAATCAATCTGATATTTTCAAACTGTCTAAATCATGTGTAATGCTTCAGTAAGTTTTTGGATAATAAGATGACAACCAAGGTGTCACAGTTGATGGATACTAGGGACAGAGGTCTGAGCGACGGAAAAATTAGAGTTAGTAAGCATGATAAGTTTTATGTTAAAGATTTGGACAAGTCTTGGGGTATGCTAGATCAAAAAGCAACAGGTTGAAAACTTAGCAAGTCATCCGTGAATGACAATCTCTAGAAAAAAAAAATCAAACGAAGTTGTAATAAGCACATGATCTACATGGTCAAATTGAGGATCTACATGGTCAAATTGAGATAGGCATGCGATTGCAATGGTCCTTTTGTGCCATGTACCTAATAATACGATAACATGTGACCATGTTTGGTTCATTCTGTTATTTTAGAGATCTGGCATTTGGTTTGCTAGATTTATGGCGTGTTGATCATGACTTTCTCGCTCTGCAGTTATAGCAACCATTTTCTTCATTGACATGACTTTGTTTCTTTGTTGCAGTTACCATCCACCCGTACCATACCATCTAATCAGGCCAGGCCAATAGCTGACTACAACCAGCCAACCAAGATGCAGGTGTGCTGCAGTTTATTGGGACTTTTACCCTGCTTTTGTCTGTGTAATAATGAAATATCTCTTTTATTTGAATTTCTACAAAAGCCATAACAAGTGATCATCGCAATAAGTGAAAGGGGCAGGGGAAGAGGTATGTATCTGCATGTTTACACTTGTTATCATGATTGCAATGTGTTTGTGCAAGGTATGTTCGTTCTTGCTTGATATCTGATCAGCAATGGTGGATTCAGTTATGATAATGAGTTTGGAGAACCATAGGAGGCTCCACGTGAATATCATGATTTGGATCTCTTGGGGCTGGAAAGTGTTATGGTGCTGATGGTTATGTGGTGGAGAAGCTTGTAGTACCATGACGTATTATGTATAGATACGGTTAGTTCTGTTTAAATATGACTTAAAGTGCATGCATTCTAAGCTGTTCTTAACTATAATTTTACTGTACATTCTGGAGTTATTAAAATGTAATGTTTTTCCTTGTTGTACATTGTTTGATGGTTATTAAAAATGCAATATTATTATTACTGCAAATTGTTATTATTTCACCGTAGCAACGCATAGATGAGTTTGTGTTTATCTGTGTCGTTGGCTTGCTGCAGCGAAACATCTACCAAGGTCATACTTGCTGCTCCCCAATGAAACCAATGACACTGAGCGAAATAAAATTGTATGGACCCAGAGTCCAATTCTCTCCCATGGACTCCTACCATGGATGGATGACCCGTGTCGTGGGGAGAAAATCACATGGCTGAAGGTGGTTGGATCAAGTGAATGCAGAATCCGCACGGACGTGTGACCGACTGCATGTGTCGAGGATTCGTCAGTTGGGTGACGTCTGATTTTTTACAACGCTACGTGGCAGCCATCCGTGCGGGGCTTGTATAACAACGGGTTTGGACCCAAGGTCCACTGAATTTTATTCCGCGCAGCGTGCTGTTGTGGCCGCCGCATTGCCAATTCAAGTGGCCACTCAGCAACCACAAGAGCTGCGTGATGGTGCCACTGCACCGTTTGGACATGCCTGGCCATGGCTGGTGGCACTATGCAAACGTGCTGCATTTTGTGGCCGCCGTGTTGCCAATTCAACATACTGTATTGTTGTGGTCGCTTCATCCGCATCGGGCTGTGTTGTGTAGCTACGCATGTTCTTCTGGTAGCATATCAAATTGTAGTCCCGTTGCAACGCACGGGCATGTTTTGCTAGTATTATTAAAGAAGGAAAATTTCTTTCCACATAGTTTTTTCATCCGTCCAGGTCACCGCCCCCGCGTCAGCCCACTTTGATCGATCGATTCTTCGTTCTGATTCCTGTTTTTCTTTTGGAGAGTTTTAGGATTTGAGAGTCTGCTGTTACCACTAATATAGAATTGAATTTTCCTAATGCGCGCGATTTTCTTCACATGCGGTTTGTAAGGAGAAGGCGCCAGTAGAAAAATTACATGGGCCCAAGGCTAAAAACCGCCAGAGTAAATAGAAAACCGCTAGTGTAAATCTTGGAGGTAAAATAAAGGCCTCTAAAAATAATATATATTGGAACTGTCTTAAGGAACCGCCAGTGTAAATATAAGATTTACTCTGACGGTTTCTTAAGTAAATCGCGAGTTTCTAGGTTTTACACTGGCGGTTTACATAGTGTGCCGAAAAAACCTATAAATACTCCTTCCTCTCCCGACCAGAACTGTACATCCGAGCCACCTTCCATTGGTGGCAAACTTGGAGGTCCAAAAATTACAAAATACAATGGGAGAGGTTTTGGTTGTCATTTCTTTGAAGGAGGTAGCTCAAGAAGGTTAGTTAATGCCTCTCATATATCTTTTTACATCAATCCTTCTCAATTTGAGGTAACAAAGTGATTATCCCAACATTTAGATTAGTTGGCTCATTATGTTCCTTCCATTATATACATATCTCATCAATCATCAATTTCATAATTTATGCATCCAAGTAAATGCATAAAAATTAATGGGGAATGGTGTTATCAAGATTTAGATTGTAAATTTGTTCATTGAAATAGATTGTTAAATTATTGGTTAGTGATATAATGTTTGTTGAAATCATTAAAATAAGTAAGAGATCGAAATGCACATTTGTAGAAAAACATAATTATTCAATTTTCTGAAATTTTTGCTAAATTGTTTGAAATAACACTAAGTAAGATAGTGGTTTTTATGTTTACCTTATATTTAATCACATATTATCTTTATATAATTTTTGGGCTCAAGATGGGAAGCTCATGGATGTACAACTTATCAAGATTAGTTCCATCATACTGGTTGGAGGTTCATAGGTTTATTGATACCACTAAGAGGTATGCATGCAGAGAGAAAGCAAAGTACATATATTGTCTGTGCATGGGCTGCAAAAATATTGTTGAGAGGTTCATAGGTTTATTGATACCACTAAGAGGTATGCATGCAGAGAGAAAGCAAAGTACATATATTGTCTGTGCATGGGCTGCAAAAATATTGTTGTATTTGATGACACACAACATATCATTTCTCATTTGGTTTGCCTAGGTAAACACCGATGTCGAGGGACTGTATGCTTGTCGAGGCTTGTAATATGCATGCAGAGGGATCAAATATAGATAGTTCAGGGAACAAATAGGTAGATGAGACACAACGCCACTGCCCCTAAACTGATCCTGTTATCCTAGATGCTACTGATAAATTCTTTGGCAGCGAAGATGATGGTGAATGGGTCGAAATTCACGTCGATTAAAATGAACAAGCGAAAATCTTTCGTGGCATTGTTGCACCGTTATTCGGAGCCATCAATGTTCTTTATGAAAGGTGCAGTGGCCTTGAAGAAGGCAGCGACAGAGCCGTTATACGAAGAATCTAAGGGTTCTACCAAAGAATTCACGACATTGCGATTTGTCCTTCAATTGTTGATGCCAAAAGCTTGATTTGGTTGGTCTGATGCTACCTTCAACGAATTGTTGCATGTTCTAGCAAACCTCCTTTCAAAGGAGAACAAAGTGCTTGCTAACACATACCATACAAAATAAGCAAATCAATCTATTGACTATGGGTTTCCAAAAGATCTACGTGTGTTGGAATCATTGTATCCTATATCGAGGTAAGGATTATGATATCTTAGAGAAAGCTGTTCAAATTTTGGTTCCAGTAGGTACAAGACAAGTAAAGATTATTAGGAGCAAGAGAATGGAGCCTGCCATTCGAAAGGGAAGAAGCGAAAAAAGACCCAAAAACCACTACCCCTGAAGTAGACTCTTACGCATAGAGAAGAAGTCGTGCTTTGGTGGTGTGGTACCTTCCCGTAATTGATCGGTTGAGGTGTTTGTTCACAAACTCTGGGATGTCGAACTTATGTGCTGGCTGATGAGCGCAAAGACAATGGAAAGCTTTGACATCCAGCCCATGCCAAGCAATGACAAAATTTCAATGACACGTACCCAGATTTTCAAAGGAACCTTGGAATGGTAAGGTTTGCATTGAATATTGATGGGATGAGTCCATTTGCTGAGAGGAGCAGCAAGCACAGCACATGGTCGGTGATCCTGACCATGTACAACCTTCCTAATTGAGACGCCTCTGCCCAAAATACCCCCCATTTCTGAAAATGGTTTCTGCAATAACGAGAGGTACTGCCATGTAGGAAGAATTAAACAGATCATTTAGTAGCACAATAGCTCAATTAAGACAAAGGCAATGTATGCAAACATGAAAACAGAGCCGAGCTCTGTATTACAGTCCTGCGCACCATTATTCCGGTCGGACTGAATAAAGATAATGCACAGATGATAAGTCCTGCTGCTCACCTGAGAAAAATGGCAGCCTCGAGCTGCAGTTATGGTGGTGTCGAGCTGATTAGTGGCTCCACAGCCGCCAAGCGACACAATTGCTGCTACTATTAACTAAAGCAAGCAGAACAGAGAAGAGCCTGCAGTTTCATTTTGAAACAACCGATCAAATTAAATCCAAATGACAGGAGATTCTAACTTCAATTTTGCAAATTTTGGGAAGCCATAGAAAAGAGAGAAATTTAGAGAAACTTTAAATTTGTGGTGCTCAAGTGAGAAATTTGTTATAGGACTACTTTAGTCTTACTCATAGATGTCCTGGCACTAAATTGTCCTAAAAAATTTCACAAAAGTCAGTAACCAAATCCGATGAACAAAACAAAAACTAGAAATAGCTCCTAAAATTATGCAAGATAAATTTCAAATAGAGAGCGGAACAAGTGGACCATGAAATTGATCTTTGGATTACAACATGAGGACTGATTATAAGACACTCCTAATGGACCAAATCTTAGGAGGACAAAAAAACTCAACTCAAAAGAGCATTTGCTCACTTCCTATCTCTAGCTCTAACTAAAAAATCTCAACCTGATGAGCCTAAACCCTAAGGTTTGGCTTACAAACCAGCATCTCCCATATAAATAGTCACATGGTTATTTTTCAAATTTCCCTTACATAAAGCAATCAACGTAAATACTCTTAGAGGCAAAACCGTTCAAGTTTTTCTTCGACGATTCAAATTTTTCTTAGAGGCAAAACTAGGTGGTCGATCCGCCATTCCCTAGTTTTGAGGCCTGAAGCGAACCCCTTGAGGGCCAAATCCCCAAATTATCCATCCACGATTTTAAGGATCAAACTGGCAAACCCTTCGGTAATGGTTTTAAAGCCGAAACCACCAAAATATATCCTTCCTCCATTTTGAGGACCAAACTAGCAAATCCCTCATGCATGTCTCACCCAACGTGACTCACCGATGTCAACATGTGACCAACCGCCATGTCCTCAGCCTGACGGTCCACTAAGTGCTTGTGATGTCTTGCCGTGACTTGATCCGACCTCGTCCTAGAATCCGATCGATGCCATCTTCATTAACTATGTACTCTTGCTCTTTCTATGCCCAATTTGACCCGCCCAGGGTTCGACCTCGGCCTCTTGCCTACTTGTCTTCCCTTCACCGCTCCTAGTCCTTTGCGCACAAACTTCTCACTTGACCTTCACCATCGCCTATCGACCACCTCGGCGCACTCAGCACCTGCACATTCACAAGCCAAGAGACACGTCGTACAACGTAAATAGATACGACACCTCTGGTTAGGCATTAGCTTAATCAAGCACATAACAAATATGAACTCAAACGAAAAGGTCTCAAACCGCTCAACTCTTGTGTCAATCATTTGTCACATCTGGATAAAACCAAGAAACTTCTTAACTTGGTCTCTTAGGAAGTGTTGGGATTAGCTATCCTGACGTGGTGAAGTGAGAAAGGCTCAGTCGGGCGAAGCTTGGTACCCCAAAGGTCTAGCCTTCGCCCACCTAAGCGCTATTACCGAGGCAAGGAGTTCTTGGTAATCAAGGTGAGTGATCTCTTTTTTTATTGGTATTCGAGTTCCCCTTTTATAGGGTACGGTTACATACATTTTCTTGTACATAAATCCCCTCTATCTACTACAAATATATGGGAATATTCCTGACTGCACAACATCCACGGTCACAAGGGTCGAAGGGTCATTTTCTACTACAACCACCACACATAATGGGCCCTTATCGAGCAGTCGTCAGGGTTGTTGGGCCGTTGGGTCCATCTGACCGCCTTTTAGCCTGAGGGACCTCCACATGAATGTTTTGAAGACTTCCATGAAGATTCTAGGTGAAGGAGCCTCCGCCGCCTTCCATCGATCACCTTTGACCTGAGCCTTCAGCCCAAAGGCTAGGTCCTTTGACATTGGGCAAAGGTCTCACAGGATCTTCGCGGCCGGCCTCAAATCCAACTTCTTGGGGCCTCCGCAGACAACCTTCTGCTATGTACCTGCACCCACAGGGTTTGGGCAGTAAGAAGCAATCACCACTAGCGAACCTTGGGCGTGAGGCTTCGCCCCAATAGGAAGATTGAGTTTTTCTACTTTAAAATCAATGCAATGGGAGAGGTCATAACTCAATCGCATGGGATGATTTTTTAAAACTATTGTGTCAAGAGTAAAGTCATTAGTTTTACTCCCGAATCTCACACGTGTGGAACGCTACGAATGATTTAGACTTTTATGACTTCTTTACTTAAAAAAACAAAGCACATGATGTTGACTCTTGACACTACGTAGAAAAATCTCCAAAGAAGATAAACATCAGTGGTAACAGAAAAAAAACCCTTCGCCTGACCTCTCCATCTGTTCCAATTTGATTGTTGATGCTACTCCCATCTTTACTTTAACAATGGTTCGTCCGCCATTAGAGTTGCGCGCACACCTTGCACCATTGCTAACCATGCTGCTCATACTTCTACAAATCCAGACTGCATACATGCTTGCTGTGACGACGATAAACAGCACCTCATTGTCTGCGCCTCCAGTTCCGTGCCTCCTCGATCAGGCCTCGGCGCTCCTCGAGCTGAAGGAGTCATTCAACACTACTGGCGGCGATTCCACCACCTTCCTGACATGGACTGCCGATACAGACTGCTGCAGCTGGCATGGTGTCAGCTGTGGCAGCGCCGGTGGCCGTGTAGCCTCCCTCAACCTGAGTGGTCGGCAGCTGCAAGCCAGTGGTCTGGACCCTGCACTGTTCAGACTAACTTGGCTGAAGCACCTCGACCTCTCCGGCAACGAGTTCAGCGTGTCCCAGCTCCCTACCGCTGGGTTTGAGCAGCTCACGCAGCTCACCCATCTCGACCTCTCCGACACCAACTTCGTGGGGCCAGTACCAGCAAGCATCGGCCGTCTCAAAAGCCTCATCTTCCTCGACCTCTCTACCAGCTTCTATGCCTATGATTTCGACGATGAGAACAGGTTGACATACTACACCTCAGACAACCTTTGGCAGCTCTGGGTGCCAAACATGGAGACCCTACTTGCAGACCTCACAAACCTGGAGGTGATCAGGCTGGGCATGGTGAATCTGTCTGGTAATGGAGCCCAATGGTGCGACTATTTGGCCAGATTCAGTCCTAAACTCAAGGTCCTCAGCTTACCATACTGCTTGCTACCAGGTACTATATGTAGATCACTGTCAGCCTTGACATCACTTACAGTGATCGAGCTTCACTATAATCATTTGTCTGGTCCAGTGCCAGAGTTCCTGGCTGGTTTATCCAACCTGACTGTTCTTCAGCTCTCAACAAATAAGTTTCAAGGATATTTCCCTTCCATCATCTTCAAACACAAGAAGTTACAAACAATTGACCTCTCCAGGAATCCTGGGATCTCCGGTGTTTTGCCAGTTTTCTCGCAGGACAGCAGCTTGGAGAATCTGTTTGTCAATGACACAAGCTTCTCAGGGACCATACCAAGTTCAATAAGCAATCTCAAGTCTCTAAAAATGCTCGGCCTTGGTGCTCGTGGCTTCTCTGGAGTACTTCCCTCTTCGATAGGTGAGCTCAAATCCTTGAAACTGCTTGAGGTGTCTGGTTTACAGCTAGTAGGATCCATACCGTCATGGATCTCAAATATGGCTTCTCTCAGAGTTCTCAAATTCTCCTACTGTGGATTATCTGGACAGATACCTTCTTGGATAGGAAACCTAAGTGACTTGACGGAGCTTGCACTGTGCAGTTGCAATTTTTCAGGGAAGATACCTCCACAGATATCAAATTTGACTAGACTACAAGTTCTGCAACTTCAGTCAAACAATTTTGTAGGTATGGTGCAACTATCTGCATTCTCGAAAATGCAAAATCTATCTGTCTTAAATCTCTCAAACAATGAACTGCACGTGGTAGAAGGAGAAAATAGTTCTTTACCTGTTTCCTTCCCAAAAATCGAATTCTTACGTTTAGCATCTTGCAGAATGTCTAGTTTCCCCAGCTTCTTGAGGCATCTTGATTACATCACTGGTCTTGACCTCTCTGATAACCAAATCCATGGGGCAATACCTCAGTGGATATGGGACACACTGAATGGATCGTACATCTTACTCCTGAATGTATCACATAATATGTTTACAAGTGTGGGATCTGAAGAACCTTTGCTTCCAGTTGACGTAGAATACTTTGATCTGAGTTTCAATAATTTCAGTGGGCCCATACCTATACCAAGAGATGGCAGCGTTACACTTGACTACTCGAGCAACCAGTTCTCATCCATGCCTGATTTCTCTAATTACCACAGTAGTACCCTCTTTCTAAAGGCCTCCAGAAATAGCCTTTCTGAAAATATTTCACAATCAATTTGTGGTGCGGTTAGGAGTTTACTGCTCATTGATCTTTCTTATAACAACTTAAGTGGTTCAATCCCATCTTGTTTACTAGAGGATGCCAGTGCATTACAAGTATTAAGTCTTAAAGGAAACAGATTTGTTGGAGAATTACCTGACAACATTAGCAAAGGTTGTGCACTTGAGGCATTAGATCTCAGTGGCAATTTGATTGATGGGAGATTACCGAGATCTCTAGTTGCTTGCAGGAACCTGGAGATACTTGACATTGGAAGCAATCGAATCAGTGATTCTTTCCCATGCTGGATGAGTACACTTCCTAAACTTCAAGTCCTTATTCTCAGGTCTAACAAGTTCACTGGGAAGTTGCTGGATCCTTCAAATAATACACACGACCGAAATGAATGTGAATTTACACAACTGCGAATTGTTGACTTGGCCTCAAACAACTTGAGTGGCACATTGTCAGCAGGATGGTTTAAGATGCTCAAGTCCATGAAGACCAGATCTGATAATGAGACATTAGTCATGGAAAATCAATATTACCATGTGCAACCATACCAGTTTACCGTTGCAATTACATACAAAGGGTATGACAGAACCATCTCCAAGATCTTGACGACGCTTGTGCTAATAGATATCTCAAACAATTCGTTTTATGGTACCATCCCTGAGGATGTTGGGGATCTTTTGCTGCTTCGTAGTCTTAACATGTCTCATAATGCCTTAGAAGGGCCAATTCCCGTTCAATTTGGCAGATTAAAGCAACTTGAGTCATTGGACCTCTCCTCAAATGAGCTTTCTGGGGAGATCCCACAGGAGCTTGCATTGCTGAACTTCCTTTCGGTACTCAATCTGTCCTACAACATGTTGGCTGGACGAATACCAGAGTCATCTCAGTTCTCTACATTTTCCAATAGCTCTTTTTTGGGGAACTCTGGTTTGTGTGGACCTCCAGTATCCAAACAATGCAGCAATACAACAGAAATAAGCTTGCCACATGCTTCAGAGAAGGACCTTGCAGATGTATTACTGTTCATGTTCACGGCATTGGGATTTGGTGTCTTCTTTTCAATTACAGTCATAGTGATATGGGCAAGACACAACAGAAAGTGAAACCAGACCCTTAAGTCTTGACAGAGCTGTTGTATTGAGTATGTCTGAGTTGATCGTATGTGAAGATCAAACCTGCTATCTTATATATATATGGAGTAGCCAAAAACAATTAAGCTTATGCTGTAATTTATATGGGAAGCCACCTGCCGAAGGCAAAACTTGACTCCTGAATCTTAACAGAGCTGTTTCTGTATGGAGAGTCTGTATGCTATATATGCAATGATCCATAGTTTGTATGTGAGGATCACCCCTGCCATCTTATCTGGAGTTTCGAAAAACGATTAAGCCTATGCTGTAACTTTTCTATTAAGACCTTTGTAATTTGAGCAGTTAAGTGGACACTAGCATATCAATCAAATATTTTAGACTTTACACACAGTGCGAACCATAAGACCACGTGACACGAGTAGAAGGAAACTCGATAGAGTTGATCAGTAACACCAATTCTTTCCAAGTTGCATTAACATCAATTTCCTCTTTCCTCGCAAAAAAACATCAATTTCCTCTTCATATCTATTGGAGACGCCAATGATGTTGTGACATATTGTAATCAGAAGAGAATAATAACTCTGAAGTTAGAAGCACACCCAGCACTGAATCTGATAGCTCTTGGAGTCCAGCAAGGAATTCTTCAGAGAGCCCAGCGGTTCGGACCCAGGTCACACCCACCCTGTGCCTTGAGAGATGCCAAATAATCAGAAGCTCTCTCTACAAAATCAGAATGCATATCTTCTTCTGCTTCGTCATCAGCAAACACATGTATGAAATAACCAACAATGGTAGCAACACATGAGGTCAAAGAGATTGTCATTATTTTCTCTGTTATTCTTGACATTTTTTTGGGTACTCTGTTGGCATCAATATACATTTCTGAAGTTCTCCTTCCCTTCAACGTAGACCTAGCGTCGTCTTCATTTATGCGAGACCACGGGATAGAAAGGTTAATCCGCTATGTACAGGCTAGAAAATAAGTAATCTAAGTAAATATTTGGCAGATCTTGTTAATTGTAACGAATTCATTTATGGAAGAACTGTGCATCGCATAAATGCCCAATGCTCAGAGCACAAGTACAATAACGTCCTTGAGATAGAAAATCTAGCCGATTATACAGGATCATATGTATATCTGACATAACGGCAAGGCTCGTGCTACTCAGGTATTCAAATGTAACCACTCTAGTTGCTACTCCGGCTAGGATGATAATGGCAGAAACCACAAGCGCAGGCGTTGGTATCTCTACTTACTTAAAAATTAAGCAGTGCCTCTAGGGGCGGCCACCGTTGAAGGACAGGGGTGTACACTGTACAGACGGACACCCACACAGGCGATTTCCCTCATGTCTCCCGGCAGCGCACGTTGCTGGAGCTCGAGCAGGTGTGGATCGGGAAGGGGGGCGAGGGGCGGCGGTCGGAGTTTGCCGGAAGTGGCGGGGAGGGACGGCGTCAGGAGTTGTGTCGGCCGGGTTGTTGGATTGGGTCTAGTGCGCCCACGGCCCACCGCATTAGGGTCCAGCGCGCTGTGTTTTTTTTCTTTTTTCTTTTTAACAAATGGCCAACGACAAAAGCATTTTTTCGCACATAGAGACAGAGAAAACGTATTTTAAACTAAGATAAGAAAAAACAAAACAAAACTACCACCGCAAAGAAGTAATATATTATATTATTGGATAGAATAATATTCTACATTTAAGAGTAATATATTACATTTAACAAAACAAAACTACCTCCCGCCGAAGTTTTTTCGCCCAAAAACTTTCTTACCCGCCCGCACATACCCGCGGACCCCGACGCTGCTCGCGTTCGGATGCCGCCCTTCTCTGCGGTAACCGCCCACACCCTCCCTCGACGCCGCTTCCGCCTTACGCTCACTCGCGCGACCGTCCCGCTTCTCCTCCAGATGTGCGCCGCGTCCGCAATGTCCCTCACTGCCTTCCTCGCCCATGTCAGTTGCTCGCTCCTCGGAGAACTTTGGATCCGGTCGTCCTAGGCTTCCCGGCGGCGGTGCCGGTGATTCACCCGCCGGTTTGATCCGCCGCCGTCCTGCGGCCTGCGTCCGGCAATGATGCCTAGACAGCCGCCGCCTCCCCTCGTGAATCGATTGCTCCATCCGCGCTTTCCCACGGCACCCGGCCCATCCCCATCCCTTCCCCTTCCCATCCACGCCTCCACTACTCCCGCCGTCTTCCTCGCGACTTTGCTCCTGCCGCTGTAGTTCTCTCGCTCGCCTGTTGATCAGACGGCGCCGCCAGGGATTGCGGTGAGGTTCGGCGATGGGGGCCAGTGGCGTGATGGGGCACTGATGTCCAAAGTCCCAGGCAAACTTCCAACCATGTTCGGAAGAGAGACGACTCACAGCGGACCCCTCACCCCAGCGCAATCCCTACACCCAACCCCGACGCCGCCGACGCCCCGGGTGCGATGAAGAACAACCGGCGCGGAAATCAAAAGCAAAGGCGAAGCTGCAAGTTCGTTAAACATTTGTCTCTGTCAATCTTTTTTTTTCCTTCTGAAAGAGTAGTGAACCTCAATGAAGATGAACAGAAAAACTTTGAATCAGTGCTTGGTGTTCGCAGATCCATCGTCACCCTTGCTGCTACTACTGGTAATTTTTGTTATCTGGGCCCTTGCATTCAGTTGTTATTACTAATCATAGTATTGCTATATGTTGACCATAAAAAAGCTGATTGCATTTACACAAATATGGTATAGAGTGAAGGGGGGACTTTAGAGTTTTACTCTGACTTTGTTTTAAATTTTAGTAAATTTGCATGATGATTATAAATTGAATACTCTTGCACAGATGGATGGTGTATGTGTTGCTCAGGGACAGTGGTTGATCATGTGAGCAAAAACGTGGATACTAACCTCTGCTACTCTGGTTAGAAAACCTGACACTCAGTTTGAGGTCTATGGGCATGACGACATTAAGGTCAAATAGCACATCAGTTCCTTGTTTTTTCATGCTGACTGTGCAATTTCTCCCAAGAGTGCAACTTCTTGTTTTAGTTCAGATAGGATGGGCGTGCTGAGATAGAAAGCTGTGCACTAATTTTGACAGTACAGTGTCATGGTGATGGCAGCAGTAGTTATCTCTTGCAATTCTTTGGATTTGGTGCTAATGGTTCAGCCATCCATCCTGAGCACATGAGTTGTTTATTTCTCAATTCGCACTCTAAATATTTCAGAAATATTTAATTTTCAAACTTCAAACTATGTGAAACCACTGAAGCAACACAGCCAGAGAAAATGCTATCATTGGCCAGTGTCTTGCATAAGTACTAATACTCTGCATGTGCAACTTCTCCCAAGAGTGCAACTTCTGGTTTTAGTTTCAAATAGAACGGGTTTCTGAGATAGAAAGATGTGCACTAATTTTGACAGTTGGTTTGTGAAGCAGTACATTCTTTTTTTGGTTTCTCTTTTCTTGTTTCCTCTCAGTTGCTCCCAATTTTCAGTGCACAGTTTAATTTTCTATTATGTACAGTCTGTTGGAACACCCAAAGAGCTTGGTGTGACTGGAAATAATTTCAACCCCATCTTACAAAATGATGGTTTAGTACCATCACTTTTGGTCTGTACATATCTACATTACAGAGATTAACTTCTGGTGAAATTGAACACGCTGACATCAGAGTTTGAGCACCTCTTGATTTCTTTCTCTTTTTGCCTCTTTTTTTTATTGATGTTGTATTAGTAATCTTTTTTCCTCTTTTGCAGCACAACATGTTTTCTAGATGGATTTGTTGCATTGTCAAGCAAAGGGACTCATTTTTTTATTCCTGTCATGCTACCACGGAACCATATCAATATCATATACTTTGTTTTTTTAGGGAGCATCTGAAGATTACATCTACATTCTTGTTCATGAACAGTATACTATTGTGCTAATTTATGTTAGAAAGATGCAAATAAACCTATTAGCCCTTATCTATTTTGTAGATTGTGCAAGCATCAGAACAACCGGCAGAGAAGAATATACGTTTTGGTGCTAGACTGGAGGAAGCAACACACAGCAATGGAGATTATGATCATCCTGTCTATGAGCCCATGATTCTTTTCATATGAACGATGAGCTTCATCATTTCACAGTTAACGAGTAAAGGCTCTGGTGATGCTGTGAAGAGCATGGAGGGCGCCAGTGCCGGCGCTGCAATGGCGCCACGACCGGCACACAGGTGGAGCACTGGACACATTGGCCTTGCCGGCATGGCCATTCAGGATCTTAATCGCTGGCGTAAAAGGAAGCGATTTTGAATCAGAACATTTGGTGTTTGACAATTTTGAGACATTTAAATAGAATTGTAATTGGAGAAAGATGTTATGAATTCTCTAGAATGTGCATTATTAGTTCTCGAAATTTTCACTCTAATTACTCCTTTACGAATGAACATTTTTATGGACACGTGCGTGTCGCACGTGCCTGTCCACTAGTAAAGTTAAAATGACTTTAATTTAGAATGGATGAAGTATATATATTATGTTTGTGAGGTGCTATCTGGTTGTTGTTGGCGGCGGAAGCAAATGCATCTCTCAAACACTCCCATATCCTAGTCGCGACTCAGCTAACACCTCATTGATGTAATGATGTCCACGCACGCACTCCTCTTCATTATTTCAAGTTCAAATCAGCTAGAGTTTGATGAGAGGCATCAAATACAATTAGCTAGGTTTTGGCATTTGAGAATTGTAGGGCTGATTAGTAGTACGTCCGACGCCAGTCGCCAGCGGGAGCCAAGAAGGTTGGGCCTGGCCATTGGGTACAAGTGACTCGGCATGCTCACCTTTGTCGAACAAGGGCATGGACAGGACTGAGTCAGAGGTCACGCCGTTGCCATGCCAAGGAGGCGACAGCCTCGGCAAAGCATGGGGCCGACTAATACTGTCGTTGAGGAGGTGCTTGCCGCCGTCGAGGATTCATTGCTTCCTTTGACAAAAAGAACTTGGTAAATACTTTCTAAATTTTATCCTAAAAACTTCTCAATGACCTACTTGAGGCTCTATTCTTTCAATTTGGTAACTTCATTACTCATGTGCATATTGATGTTAGAAAACTGAAGAACATCGGTGAGCTTTTGGTTTTCCTAGTTGAAACATATTTGCATGTCAATGAAACACTCAATAGTCTACAAGCTTCCCAAATGAGTGCTATTGATACTGGTTGCAATTACAAGTGTTGAAAGAGTATTTTGACAATGAATTTTGTAAAGAACAAGCTAAAAATAGCAGGGGAGAGCAACACTTTAATGATTGCTTGGCTATATTTATTGAGAAGGATTTTTTTCGACGAGATAGAGATGAAGATAGCATCTCTTGTTCCACAAGGACAGATCCAACAATCGACTTTTGAGCTAGTTTTAATTTTTTTTCATATTTTAATAGAAGAAAGAGAAAAATTAGCTCTGGATCAAGAGCTAAGCTGTTGCACACATTTTAAGATTATGTGACAGTGTTAAATGGGGCTATCCATGTTTTAAATTATGTGCTAAAAGTTAGCATTATTGGAGAAGTTATCATAAAGTTAGTAACTGACTCTTACTATTGCGGGTGCCCTAAGCCACCTAGTCATTTACTTCCTCCGTCCTAATAAAATATAAGGACAAAGTTTAAATTTTGTACCAAATTATAAGAGATTCTAGGTGAACAAACACTCTAAAAAATAACGTTCACATGTATACCTACCATTAATATCTATCACCAACCCAAATACAATAATAAGAGAGAATTATACGTGCTATTTATCTTACCACATAATATGTCGTAAAATTATTTGGATGTCTTATATTTTAGGTTAGAGGAAGTAATTTGTATTTTTTTCTTAATTAGTCGAGAATTCTAGATGTTTTTGAATGTCGAGAGAGCTAGAATCTAGAATTCCGTGTACTGAGTGTTTGTTCTCTGGTTTGCCCTTACGGACTTTTTTTTTGGATGCGACAATTTTATTTTTAATCTGAGTGGCTCCACTCGTCCGTGTATTGTTTTGCATGCACCCCTCCCGCGACTCTTAAGTAAACTTTTTCTGCCGCTCATACTGTGAACATGTATGGGCATCCACTTGTGCCTTGTGCATGATTAAAAAAAGTGGAAAATGAATTACCTTTTACAAATCCTCGTAAACCTTGAAGCTGAACAGGTCACGGCCGTCGCATAATTGCTGTGCAGTTCAACACAAAGGTCTTGTTTGTATATATTTTCCACAGTTGATTTCATTGTTTCTTTGTGGCCTCATTTCCTATATAAAGTTGCACTTAGCAGAAAGCAAGCCCTGCACCCTTCCTGGATGATCTAGATCTCCCTTTGTTCACTGCCATGGCTTATCTCCACATCCTCATAGTACTACTACTCTTCTCCCTGCAAGTCCCTGGAAATTCTGCAACGGCGACGAGGGACACCATCTCAGCTGGCCAAGCACTATCCATTCACGACAAGCTCGTCTCCCAGAATGGAAGGTACGCCCTTGGGTTTTTTGAGGCGGGTAGCTCCCAAAACACAACCAACTGGTACCTTGGCATATGGTTCAACATTATCCCCAAATTTACAGTAGGATGGGTAGCAAACAGGCATGACCCAATGAAGAACCACACCTCGTTGGAGCTCAAAATCTCCCATGACGGCAACCTTGTTGTCACAAACCAGCCCACTGATTCCATCGTCTGGTCTACTCAGGCCAGCATGAAAAGAAACAACACCATTGCTGTTCTTTTGAACAACTCAAATCTTATCTTAAGAGATGCCTCAAACTCATCCAAGATTTTGTGGCAAAGCTTTGACCACCCGACAGATACATTATTCCAGTGGGCTAAGCTTGGTTGGGACAATGTCACTGGTCTCAATCGCCGCCTAGTCTCTAAGAAAAACTCAATTAGCCCGGCTACTGGGTTTTACTATGAGGAGCTTGACCCTAGTGGTGTTAACCAAATTGTCCTTGCATCACTTAAGTCCTCCAAACCTTATTGGTCCAGTGGTGTGTGGAATGGAAAAAGATTTAACTCGTCGCCGGAGGTGTCAAGGAACGTTGGTTACCTGTCATTTGTAGAGACTACCCATGAGAAGTATCATACATACCATGTGTCAGATGAAATGAATATTTATTATAACTTGGGTGTCTCGGGTCAGATAAACGTATTCATTTGGCCTGAAGGTTCACAAGATTGGGTGCTTGCCCATGCCGAACCTGGATCTCAGTGTGATGTGTATGCAGCCTGTGGACCTTACACAATATGCAGTGATGATGCTCTGCCTCATTGCACTTGTTTGAAGGGGTTCACTGTAACATCCATTGAAGATTGGGAGCTAGATGATCGAAGCAATGGATGCTCCAGGAACACTGCATTAGATTGCAATTTTTCAAATGAAAGTTCAGTAAGATCCATGGATAAATTCTTATCTATTCCATGTGTTAGTTTAGCACAAAGTGAGCGCAAAACAGAGGATGCTAAAAGCAGTGGTGAATGTGCTCAAGTCTGCTTGGGCAATTGCTCTTGCACTGCATATTCCTTCAGTAACAATACATGCTTTATTTGGCATGAAGAATTGCTAAACGTAAGGCAAATACAATGTGGTACCACAGCAGATTCAAATGGAGAAACTCTTAACCTTCGCCTTGCGGCTAAAGATATGCAAAGTTTAGAGAAAAACAAAAGAGTATCTACTATTGGAGTTGCCATTGGTACTAGTGCTGCTGTTTTATGTTTGTTTGCATTCATCATGCTGATAATGATTTGGAGAAACAAAAGGAAGAGCTCTAACAGAATCTCACAAACTGCCCAAGGTTGCAATGGAATCATTACATTTCGGTACATCGATTTACAACGTGCAACTAAAAATTTCTCAGAAAAGCTAGGGCAAGGTGGTTTTGGTTCTGTATTCAAGGGGTTCCTGAGTGACTCAACAGCGATAGCAGTGAAAAGGCTTGATTGTGCTCATCACGGAGAGAAGCAATTCAGAGCTGAAGTGAAATCAATTGGCATAATCCAACACATTAATTTAGTTAATTTACTTGGTTTTTGCTGAGAGGGTGCTAGAAGGTTGCTTGTTTATGAACACATGCCGAATGGCTCTCTTGATATTCATCTTTTCCGGAGCCATGCAACATTATTGAAGTGGAGCACTAGGTATCAAATAGCATTGGGAGTTGCCAGAGGATTGGCCTACTTGCATGAGGGGTGCTGTGACTGCATCATACATTGTGATATTAAACCAGAAAATATTCTCCTTTCTGATTCATTTATCCCAAAAATTGCAGATTTTGGGATGGCCAAGTTCTTGGGGAGGGATTTTAGCCGAGTCTTAACTACATTCAGGGGAACTATAGGATACCTTGCACCTGAATGGATCACTGGAGTGGCTATTACACCAAAAGTTGATGTGTATGCCTATGGTATGGTTCTATTGGAAATCATATCTGGACAAAGGAATACATCTGTTTCTTGTTCTTGCAGTAGTAGCAGTCATGATATTTATTACCCTGTACATGTCGCACGGACGATTGTTGAGGGAGATGTAATGAGCTTGCTGGACCACAGATTAAACGGTGAAGCCAATTCAAAGCAGGTCGAAATAGCTTGCAAGCTTGCATGTTGGTGTATTCAAGATGATGAGTCTAATAGACCAACAATGGCCGAGGTGGTTCAGACCCTTGAGGGTTTACTTGAAATTAACATACCCCCAATGCCAAGATTACTTCAAGCTATTGCTGGAAGCTCTAGTTTTACTTGCTTCTAATCCTTATTTCCCCAAATGTATCATTTCTGATATCGATGGAGATGTTTGTTTACTTTCCCTGTATGCTTTCTTTCATATAAACCATACAATGCAAATTGTTGTATATCCATGTTCCATGGTACGTAGCGTTCATATGTACGCCACACAAAGTTGATGTT
This sequence comes from Saccharum spontaneum, assembly GCA_022457205.1. NCBI lineage: Eukaryota > Viridiplantae > Streptophyta > Magnoliopsida > Poales > Poaceae > Saccharum > Saccharum spontaneum. The sequence goes on from CM039607.1 coordinate 16,303,428, forward strand.
ATTTAGTTTTGGAATTGATGTCAATTGAATTTTCTTTCGACATTTGGGGTTCTCTTCCTAACCATTGAATTTGCTTTGTATTATGATGGTTTCTATGCTTTACATGCTTTGATTTGAGTACCCAGAGGCATTCATTTATGTTGATGCTTGCTTCTACATCCTTGATCCTTTGATGCAGCACTAGTAGAGAACGGACCTTCAGATTTTGGCTTTAGTCGTTTCGATTGTCTAGGGCTAGGACTAATGTCAGCATTAGTCCTGGGTCCAACGGCTAGGGCACAGAGGGGACCTTTAGTCTCCAACCAGGACTAAAGGTGCACACTAAAGGTCACGCACCTTTAGTCCCGGTTAGAGCCACCAACCGGGTACTAAAGTTGGTGTTATCAACTGGGACTAAAGAGTCCTCCACAGTATAGTTCAAAAAGAAAGCATCTCATCCAAAGTCACACGTGTTGTGTAGGTGGGGTGGAAAACAACGTGTGAGGCAATGCATGAGGTCTTTGGTTCGTGTAACACCCCAAATCCAAAATTGCTTCTATGACCCAGCTCCGCACGTGCAACGGGCCTGCATAGCATAGCACATCTCTAACACTTTCGTCCTCGCTTCGTGTAAAAGGATTAATCCAGAGGTGCTACATTTGGAATGACAAATATTATAAGCTGACTCTCACCCTCCTAAACTTCCAAGGTGGTACTAAACCCACCAACAACAATCCTCATGCGCCGCATGGGCCAACTTCACAACTGCTATAGGTTACTAACGGGTTGGGGTGTTACAGTTCGAGTTTCATGAATCACAGGGCCGGGTGAGAGGTTGTGCCATAATTATATTTTTAGTCCGCACACCCTTTAGTCCCGGCTGTCTGGTGTTGGCGGTCCTTAACTCAAAATTTTAATCGCCATCATTCGTATAAAATTCACTCAAATGAAAACCAAACCTAGTAATAGGGCTTTAAACTAATGATTTCCATATGTTTTGGTGAGTTGTGCATTTACAGGACACATACATTGAATACATATGGAAAACAGTCAAAATGCGCAAACAGAGAAAGCGTAAAGCGTATCCAGGCCAAAGAATCACTGAGAAGCCCATCCAAACTCCAAATCTGGGCCAAGCACTGACGTGGATGTGGCCCAAGCCCACTCAGGAACCGACCACACGAAGGCAGTGGCGAGACGGCCTAGGCATGGTGCGGCCGCACCGTCCCTAGCTCTGCTCGACCCCACCTTGTGTAGGCGGTGCATTCAATGCCCCAGGAGGTCAGTTGCATGGGTGTTTCCTAAAATACATGAGCAAACTAACCTCCTCAAAGCTCTGTAAAGATCCCCTCCTCACATTCATTCATCATCCAACAACACAAGAGATAACACCATGTGACAAGAAGAGAAGAGCTACACTATTTTTAGTTTCAGCTAAGTTTAGTATAGGGAGTGAGTGAGGAAGAGAAAGAGATGGAGAAGTACCGGAATCGTCAGATACCTCCACTTGTGTACCGGGGCCCCTTTGTACACCGAGCGGAAGGAATGTCGGCTCCCTCTTCACTTGTATCTCAACGAATCTAGTACTATTTGGAGTGCAAGGTTCGTGTTTGCCTTCGGTGGTGAGTTCTACTTTAAGTTAGTCTTGTTCATTATTTACTTGCAGGTTCGTCGTTCGTCCTTGTGATGAATACTCTAGTAGAGGGCCCTAATGAAGACGGATAACCCTGATCGACGCTAGAGTAGTAGTCGATAGCGTAGACGTAGTGTCTAGGCTAGAGGCTACCTTCATTTACCTCGTATCCCTCGGTTGAGGGGTAGGCGGCTGGTGGTGACAGCGCTGTCCGTCCTTCGTAATCCCCCATATTCGGATATGGCGTAGAGTCGTAGGCTGGTATCGCCTGTCAGACCAAGCGTAAGCCGGTGCCCGAAGCAAGTCTATAGTGGCAAAGCTATTTTATCTTAGGATCTCTATCCCTAGAAAAGTTCGCTACCTGAGCTATCTTTCTTCTTGTTATCTCAGGTGAACTAGTTAAGAGATTTCTACACTATCGTTCCCTGTGGAAATACGATACCCTAAATAGTTCCAGGTGAAATGCTACAATGGTAATTCCATGCGCTTGCGGATTATTTCTGTATGCGTTAAGAAATACCAACACCTGGCATGCCCTTTAGTCCTGGATCTGCAGTCCCGGTTGGAAACTAGACTAATGCCCTTTCCCAACCGGGACTAAAAACCATTTCTCCACTAGTGTAGGTTTGCGAAGAGCTCCATTTAATAGTACTAATTATATTCCTCGACATCCTTCACAACATGAACTACTATGATTATTTCATTTACGAAGACAACTACATGTTTCTATTTCTTAAGAACCTTCTCACTTTTGGGGTAGATTACATAGAGAACTTGTGCTATAGGTGAACTGAGTACCAAGGGTAAGCTTTGTAACATACTTTGCTAAGGTTGACATATGTGAGTTCGTAATTGTCCTCCTCCACACATTGTTGGTGTTTGACCCACTAGAGACTAGTAGATTCAATCCTTAGTCCAGTTCCTATATACTACCTCCGTTCCAAATTATAAGACGTTTTGGCTTTTCTAGATACATTGCTTTGAGTACCATCTATGAAGGCATAGTATGTGATCTTTTTTCCCATTGTGTTGATGACCTCAATCCAAATTCCATAGTTTTTGGACCCACTCTTCTTGTCCTTTCACTACTACACAAATGATTTTGCAAGACGGTGCCCTTTTATTAACGGAGCCAGTCACAAAATCCAACCGCCTCGGTTAATGCCTATGATTAATGGAGGCGGCCATTTTTTATTTACTGAGACAGGCACTTTTGCCCACCTCAAAAAATTGATTTACAGAGGCGGTCACCTTAAGGCAACCACCTCTAAAAATAATCTATTTTCGAGGCGGTTGGCTTAAGATGCCCAACTCCATAAATCAATTTCCGGAGGCAGGCACACTATAACGCCCACCTCCAAAAAGCTGAGGCCCAACAGGCCTAGGCAAGCCCAATAACTATCTTCGACTATAAATAGGAGAAGACTTAGGGTTTCTCCTCACTCCTCTCTCTTTCATAGACTGACCCCTAGCGGCGCCTTCCCTTCGCGAATCACGAGGTGCGACTCTAACACGGAGCCCGAGTGCCCCTCCCTCTCCCTCTCCCTCTCCCTCCTCGACACCAAGCGCCAGCGCCGCCCCTCCTCCCTCCCTCTCCCTCCGAGACCTCCCTCTCACTCCTCGATACCTCCCTCTCTAGGCGAGGGCGCGCAACTTCTCACCCACGATGTGCAGCGGCAGGCTCCCTTCTCCATGCGAGGGTGCGTAGTGGCGGGCTCCCTCCCTCACCCACGGGGCGCAGCGGCAAGCTCCTTCCCTCCCACGGCGTGGCTCCACCACCATGGCACAACGCTCTTCCTCTACCCCTCCGGATCTGACCCCAGCGGCATGTGGAAGGCCGGATCCAGCATGCGCTCCTCCTCTTCTCCAATCTCCACCATGGCAGTGGGCTCCCTCCTTCTCGTGGCCGGGGAGGCCGGATCTGGCGCACGCTACTCCTCCTCATAGCGGCGGTGGCCTGCTCCCACTCCACCATCTCCAGATGCGGCCAAAGAGGGTGCATGCAGTGGCGGGTCGCTGGATCTGGCGGCGGGCGGCCAGATCTGGCGGTTGTGTGTGGTCCAGGCATCGATGAGTGGATGCGGCGGTGGCTGCCCGTGGATGGGCTCGGCGGGCTTGTCCACAGGTTTTTCATTTTTTTCCTATTTGATTTACGGAGGCGGGCAAAACAACCGCCTCCATAGTTCTTCCATTAACGGCTACCTTTACATGGAGGTGGTTGGATTGCCCGCCTGCAAAAATCTATTCCGCTCGTCACACAAAAGATTTCTGTACTAGTGTTTGTGTTATTACAAAAGGGTACCCGTTAGTTAATGTCATACGCTTGCCATGATGTGACCTACCTTGTGTTGAATTGTGTGAACGAGGTTACCCCTCCTAGGCCCCTCGGTTGCATGTTACATTGGGGAGGAATAGCCCTCCCGTGGCTTACAAGCATTGGTTACAATAGTGGTGATCCATGACTCTAGTGCATGTTACAATGGATGGTAGTGCTACAATTTAGGACCACACACATCTAGTCAAATCCTATTGTCTAACATCCCCTCTCAATCTCAGCCACCTACAAGGTTGAGATTGGACCTAAACTCTTTTGTCTTGATCACCGTGAGAGGCTTGGTAAAACCATCAGCAAGTTGGTCAATAGTATGAATGTATCTAATGTCAAGCAACTTTTGTGCCACTCTTTCCCTGATAAAGTGGAAGTCGATCTCAATGTGTTTAGTCCTCGCATGGAAGACTGGATTTGCTTACAAGTATCTGGTGCCAACATTATCACACCACAGGTGAGCAACTGGAGGATGAGGGATTCTTAGTTTAGTTAATAACTTTTGAATCCACATAATCTCAGCCGTTGCATTTGCTAAGGCTTTATACTCAGCCTCCGTGCTTGACCGTGAGACTGTAGGTTGTTTTCTGGCGCTCCATGAAACAAGGTTAGGCCCAAAGATTACTGCGAACCCTCCAGTGGATCGTCTATCATCAACACAACTAGCCCAGTCAGTGTCCGAGAAGGCACTGACCATACTAGAACTAGACTGCCTAATCTTGAGTCCAAAATCCAATGTTCCTTTTACATATCACAGGATCCGCTTGGTTGCACTCCAATGCAACAAAGTTGGAGCACGTAAAAACTGGCAAACTTTATTCACCGCGAAGGATATATCTGGTCTAGTAAGTGTAAGGTATTGTCAGGCACCGACTAGACTTCTGTACCGCACTGAATCATCAGGCCCTAAAGCGTCACCTTCATACAGACTCATTTTTGTGGATGTAGATAGTGGTGTATCGACAGACTTACAATTACTCATACTAGTTTGCTTGAGAACGTCTATAGCATACTGCTCTTGTGACATCACCAGACCATCAGCAATTTTCTTTACTTCAATGCCAAAGAAATAGTGTAAATCCCCCATGTCCTTGATAGCAAACTCTTGTCGTATATCCTTTAGTAGAGCGTTTGTTGCTCTTGTGAAGAACTGGCAACAATAATGTCGTCAACGTACACAAGTACAAACATTATGTAGCTCCCCTTGATATAATAAAAAAGTGAAGTATCACCCTTGGATGGCACAAAACCCAGGCGCTTCAATTTGTTGCACAGCCGAGCATACCAGGCACGAGGTGCTTGTTTGAGTCCATAAATGGCCTTATCGAGCTTGCACACAAAAGTTGTATGGTCAGGATTCTTGTAGCCCAGAGGTTGATACATATATACCTCTTCTTCAAGCACACCATGTAGAAAAGTATTCTGTACATCAAGCTGATGCAAGGACCACCCTTTAGATACTGCTATTGAGAGCACAAGTCAGATTGTAGCAGCTTTAACTACTGGGCTGAAAGTATCTTCATAGTCGATGCCATAGCGCTGCTTGTACCCCTTTGCTACAAGTCGTACCTTATACCTGTCAATTGTGCCATCAACCTTCCACTTTATTTTGTAGACCCATTTGCTATCAATAATATTTTTGCCTTGGGGTGGAGCTACAAGATGCCAGGTCTTGTTTCTGAGCAGGGTAGTGTGTTATGTGTTCATTGCTTCTACCCAATTCGGATCTTGCAAGGCTTTATGCAAAGATGCGGGTTCACCTGTTCCAGAAGATGCCAGCATGCCCCATTTTACAGTACCGTCAGTATAAATGTGAGGTTTGCGAATACCGTGCTGAAGTCATGTCACTGGACGTGTAGCTGCTTGCTCGGTTGTTGAAGTCGTAGGAGCGGCAACTGAGTTGGGCGCCACAGCCGATCCCGCACTAGGCTGGTCGGATCCGGTGTCAAGTGAGGACGGATGCGGTCCATCGCCTTGTGGCTGGTGGACGGGCGAGGAAGGTGGAACAGGCGAGGAACTCGGCGCAGAAGATCCGGTCTCCCCGGACGCGGATGACTCGCGCGGCTGCGGATCCGCCTGACGCGGACAGCTGGGCGCCGATCCCGAAGGCGATCCGCCTAGCGCGCTGCGCTCCGTATTGCTGCCGCCAGGTGAATCCACCTCGGGGTGGGTGTTGTTGCCGGTTGTGACACCCTGGGGAAGACACATAAAATACCGACGATCTGCAGCACCGTTTGCAGTGGGATTTTCACCGTTTGGTCTGTCATTTGACCTTGTGTCAACCACAGAAAAGCTATGACTGGGGCCATGGTTAGATGATGGAGGAATCTCATCACGTCGGTCTAGTAAAATTGCGTCCCTGAAAGAAGAATTGGAGTTTAACAGGGAATCTGGTAAAATAGCAAGTTCGGATTGAAGACGTGCTCCAGCATTAGGATGGAGGCATGAAAAGGGAAACACTTTCTCATCAAAAACAACGTCACGAGAAATATAAACCTTGCCAATTGACGGGTCGAGACACTTGAACCCCTTGTGTAAATTACTATAACCAAGAAAGACGCATTGCTTAGAGCGGAAGGCTAGTTTGCGATCATTGTAGGGTCTCAAATTAGGCCAACAGGCACACCCAAAGGTATGAAGAAAAGTGTAATTAGGAGGTTGATGAAGGAGGCGCTCATGTGGTGTTGCATGGTTGATAACCTTAGATGGTAATCGATTGATTAGAAAGACAGTGGTGGAAAATGCTTCATCCCAAAATTTTAAGGGCATGGACGGATGAGCTAGCAAAGATAGCCCAACTTCGACGATACGACGATGTTTATGCTATGCTGACCCGTTCTGTTGGTGAACATATGGGCAAGACACGTGATGAGCAATACCTACACGTGTAAAAATTGGTTGAGGGACTGATATTCACCCCCCAATCCGTTTGCATGGCAAGGATTTTACAATCAAATTGGTGTTCTACAAGTTGATGGAATTCTTGAAAACACTTGAATACTTCAGATTTATGACGAATAAAATATATCCAAGTGAATTTGCTGAAGTCATCAATAAAGCTAACATGATATGAATGACGACCGATAGAGGAGGGGGCAGGACCCCAAACATCAGAAAAAAACAAGTTCCAGAGGCCTAGTAGACATACTAGTGGATCTGGGGTATGGCAATTGGTGACTTTTGCCCATCTGGCATGCGTCACAGACCATGTTTTTATTGGGATCTAAAACAAATGGAAGCTTGTTGTGATTAAGGACCTGCCGAACTACGGGAGCTGAAGCATGGCCCAAGCGATGGTGCCACACGGTGGAGGACAGCTTGATAGCAGCAAATGCATGTTTATTTTGACTTGATGCAGGCTTCAGTGGGTACAGGCCACCCTCACATCGTCCTCTAAGGATGACCTTCTTCGTGCCCTGTTCCTTAATAAAAAAAAGTGATGGGGATGAAATTCAAGGAAGGCATTATTGTCTCTATCAAGATGATGAAGAGATAGAATATTTTTACTGGCTTGAGGGACATGAAGAATTTTGCGAAGATGAATGTTACTAGAAGGGGTACGCAAAATACTAGAACCGATATGATTGATTTCCATACCTGCACCACTCACAAAGTGAACTTGATCATGGCCACCGTACTTGTCTCGCACGGTCAGCTTGTCGAGCTCACTGGTCACATGGTCGGTTGCACCGGAGTTGACGTACCAGTTGGTGTCAACCCCATATGACACAGTTGTCGCCTAGGATGCACTTTTCTACGGCACGCCGGTGTAGGATGGATCGTAGCGGTTGTAGCATCGGACCGCAGAGTGCCCTTCCTTGCCATACACCTGACAAATGATGCCTTCCTGGAAATTGCGGCCACGGCCGCCACCACCACGGCCCTTGCCACCGTGGAAGCCACCGCGGTCGTTTCTGGCGCCACGGCCACCGCGACCATGGTTAGGGTTTTGGTTGCTGCCCCCACCGTGGCCACCCTTCATGGTGATGTTGGTGGAGGAGTGAGAGCCGTCATTGCGGATCTCACGGCGTTGTTCATGGCTCACGAGCTGAGCCTGGAGCTTCGGGAGGGAGATTGGGTCGACCCGGTTTGCAACTGCAGATGTTACCGAGTCGAACTCCTCTCCAACACCCATGAGGATATAGGAGATGACCTCATCGTCGTCTAGCTTCTTGCCCGCCGACGCCATCTCTTCGGCCAAGCCCTTCATCTTGGTGAAGAATTCCGCCACGGTGGACGAACCTTTGGTCACCGTGGCTAGGGCCATCCGTGTGGCCATGATCCAGGCACGGGATTGGGACGCCTGGAGCATCTAGATCGTGGCCCACCATTCAGCCACCATGGTCAAGGACGCCACCTGGGAGAAGATATCTTTGGAGAGGGACTAGAAGAGGTAGCCACGGACTTGGCTGTCCTTGGCAAACCACTTCTCATGTTTCGGATTGACAGCCGGCTCTGCCTTCTTGCCCGCCGCAGCATCGACAGCATCAACCTCCAGAAACTCAGGAGGGGGCTTGGTGGTGGGCTTGGTGAAGCTCTAGAGCTGTGCGGCCTGCAGAGTGGCTGTGACTTGAGCAAGCCACATGTTGTAGTTGCCGCGAGTGAGCTTCTCCGTCATGGGTGGGAGAAAGCCGAAGGAGAAGGCAGCGACATCAGATGAAGTTGCCATGAGGATCGATCTATCCGTGAGGATTTTTAGGCTTTGATACCATGTTGAATTGTGTGAACGAGGTTACCCCTCCTAGGCCCCTCGGTTGCATGTTATATTAGGGAGGAATAGCCCCTCCCGTGGCTTACAAGCATTGGTTACAATAGTGGTGATCCATAACTCTAGTGCATGTTACAATAGTGGTGATCCATGACTCTAGTGCATGTTACAATAGTGGTGATCCATGACTCTAGTGCATGTTACAATGGATGGTAGTGCTACAATTTAGAACCACACACATCTAGTCAAATCCTATTGTCTAACACCTTGATGGCCCAAAGCCAACATTTTGATCATTGTCTCATCTTTTGTTTCTCCATTTGTTAGGTTAAGCTCTTTGCATTGAGCCATGTGGTGAATCAATGATTGTGCTCTCTCATGACCCAATTCTCTAAGCGGTCTTTACGTTTTGCATGAATTTATTTAAGATAAAACCAGACCTTCACCTTGTAGATAAGTAGCATAGAAAATACTACCTTCCCACAACTAGTCACAACTTGACAGTAGATATTAAAAAGTAGTCTACGAGTGCTTATGAGAAGTAAAAGAATCGATTGGTTTCTCATCCAACATTAAGAAACTAGTCTCGATGAAAGAGTTTCTGGTAACCAGCTACCATCTTCATGATTGCCATGCGACACCAATGATATTTCTTGTTATAACAATCAGGGCTATAAAAGTCAATATAGTAAAGTTGCTCATCACTTCGTTTTGCTACTTCTTCGCCAAGATTTCACATAAGGTGATTGATAATTATGGACTAGGTTCTCTATGGGAATTAGGCTATAGACTCTTACCCAGCTTGAGATTTGTTTCCCTTCATCATGTTTTGACATAATGGCACACCTGATTGTTCACATGCTTCATCAGATACGGGCGTTGGACCCTTGTTCCTTACATGAAATGTGGATAAACGAGAGGTCCATATCCGTTCTAAACTACTACATACTAAATCATGCTTAACATGAGTGATTCATAATAAAGGGCTACAATACTAAATAATAAGCTTTTAACCAATATCAACATTACATAAAAGATATGGAAGGAATTGGTTTATCTAGAAGATGTCAGCTATTAACTTGTTGCTTTAGTTCTTGTGTAAGTTGTGTTGTGTTCTTCGTATGAGCATGAAGGACCAAACTACAAACCTATGATGTATTGTGGTTTATTTGTGAGCTACTATGTAAGTGAACTCTGTGTATGTGAGATTGACAGATTTGTGTGTTATCTAATACTAAAATAAAGAAAGAATATAGGATTGGCACATTTTACCGCCACAAAATTATTAAAGAAAGAGAGATGTGGACCAAGAACCTAATTAAGCTCATGATCAGCAGGGAAAGAAAGACTAGATAGGCATGACCGTCTCCAGGTCACTTGTCTGAGTTTTTTATTGGAATGCCTGTCAGAGTTGGCATGGTCATTAGCCACAAAATAAAAGCCAGTCATACGGCAGACATACACCCGGCGCTGATGGTGCGGTAGGTCAAACATGCATGTGTTGAAGGCTAAAAAGAAAAATAAGAATAGAAAAGCCCCTGTCAGAGTCAATGTCGTCTAATAATAACCTTGGTTAGTATATGAATGCCAGTAGAACTGTAGAAATTAAATGTGCCATTCGCTGGTGAAAGCTGAAAGAAACACTCTCAAAGTCAAGGTCGTCTAAATAAAAGCAGAGGCAGTAGAAGCCAGTAGTACGGCAGAAACGCGCCATGGGTTGATGATGTAGTATGTCAGAGATGTGATGAAGGCTGAAAGAAAGACAAAAATAGAAAAATCTGACTTAGAGTCAAAAATCATCTGTTCTGTTCAGTGTTATTTTTCTTTTGTTGCCGGTCAGAGTGTATTTTTGGTCGCGTGTCAGTGTTATATTTTTCCAAATGCCTGTCAGAGTTGATAAAGGTCATGATCGTGGATGACCAAGGCAAGTATCTAGAGAGTAGTTCCATCGCAAGTTCTCGGAAGTCTGAACACAACTGCCGAGGTCAAAGCACCCATGATTCTCATGAGACCTCTCATACATAGCCGGCCCATAAAATTTAGAGCCCACACACAGGATAGAAACCGAAATAGTTTCACAATTTCCACTGGGCGAATAAAGATCAGTATAAGTTGGCAGTAGTTATATTTTTTTTTCTATTAGAAAAGGCAGCAGTTAGAGTAGGTTGGATCTTAGGTGGGATTCTTTGACTCGGCTAAGCCAGTAATTTCGAAGCTTCAATAAGATGTTTGTTTGCTCTTAGTTTTCTGAGAGGGGCTATTCTGTTTTTTCTGTTCTTCTCACCTCTCGGTTCTCAGGACTGGTCACAGTAGCCCAGGTCAGTGCTGAGTAGAAACTAGAAGAGCAGGGATCAACTCTGAAACCACGGGAGTGACCTTTGCAGGCTGCAGTTTGATGAGTCTTATAATTTAGGCTTGTGCTGATCGGCCCCTTCAATTTTGCAGGTTGCCCAGGCCCACCCAGGCACCCTTTGGCGATTGTTGAGCCCTGTTCGCTTGAACTTATCAGGCATGGTACAATGTTTTTCTCTCACAACAAAACAGCATCAGCCGGCTTATCAGCCGCAAAAACTATCAACCGAACAACTTAGTTATGATATTTGGTATGTGAAGATTAAAGCTCTCATGATATTTGGTATGTGAAGATTAAAGCTCTCAGGATCGCCTCGCCATGGCCGCCATCCTGCGGTCTGTCCCCTCCGACATGCTGGGCTCCCTAGCCCGCAAGCGGACAACGCGATTGGCATGGGCAGCGGTCAAAACCGTTCGCGTCGGGGTGGACTGAGTGCGGGAGGCCAACACCCAGCACCTACTCCGGTAATTCGGCGACATCGACTTCAACGAGGGTGAGTCCGTGGACGACTTCTCGCTCCGTATTATGTCTCTCGCCAACAGCATCCGCACCTTGGGCCACGACATAACCGACGCCCAGATCGTGAAGAAGATGCTCCAGGTGGTTCCTGAACACCTTGAGCAGATTGCTTACTCCATCGAGATGCTCCTTGATGTCAACGAGCTCTCGGTGGAGGAAGTCGTCGGCCATCTGCGCGCCATCGAGCAGCGCAAGAAGAAGCCTGCCTCCGCGGGCGCGTCGTCCACCGTCGACAAGCAGAGCCGCCTGCTCCTCACGGAGGAGGAGTGGATGGCGCGGCTCAAGCTGCGCGAGTCCGGTGAAGGCTCCGGTAGCAGCAAGCGCGGCAAGACACGTTGTGGCCACGGCAGCTGCTCCGGCGGCAGCCGGGATGGCAAGGGACATGACGGTCAAGGGAAACCTCAAGAGAGGAACCCTGACAAGTGCGCAAACTGCGGCATCAAGGGCCACTATGCCAAGGACTGCCGCAAACCGAGGCGGGAGCAGAAGGCCCACGTCGTGGAAGGTGAAGAGGAACAGGCGCTCATGATGGATTTGGCAACCGCCACGACCGTCAACGTCACGTCGTCTTCTTCCTTGTCGCGGCCCGCCACCTGCATCGAGATCCACGAGGCGGAAGTCTTCGCCGAGCTTGGGCCCCGTACTGGTCGACATGCTCGCAGGTGGGTGCTCGACACCGGAGCGACCAATCATATGACCGGTGTGCGCTCGGCATTCGCGCACCTCGACACCAATGTGGGCGGCACGGTCTATTTCGGTGACGAGTCTGTGGTCGAGATCGAGGGACGTGGCTCCATCATCTTCGTCCTCAAGAACGGCGAGCACCGCACCCTCGCCGGAGTCTACTACATCCCTCGGCTGGTGGCGAACATTGTCAGCCTCAGTCAGATGGAGGAAGCCGGGTACCGCATCGACCTCTACGACGGCGCGGGAGCTGCTCACCAAGGTATCACGTGGGAACACTCGCCTGTACATCCTCGAGCTGGTGATCGGGCATCCTGTGTGCCTCGCGACGCACAGCTCGGAGGCAGCCTGGTGGTGGCACGAATGTTTTGGCCACATAAGCTTCAAGTCGCTCCGCTCCCTCACCACCAAGTAGATGGTCCATGGACTGCCGCACCTAGATCACATCGATCAGGTCTGCGACAGTTGTCTCGCCGGCAAGCAACAAAGGACCCCCTTCCCCAGCCAGGCAAAGCGGTGCGCGAAGCACGCTCTGGACCTTGTCCATGGTGACTTGTGCAGTCCAGTGTCTCCACCGACTCCAAGCAGTAACAAATATTTTCTTTTGCTCCTTGATGACATGAGTCGCTATATGTGGCTCCATCTTCTATCAAGCAAGGATCAGGCGGCGGCGGCCATCAGGAACTTCTAGGCCGTGGTGAAGTGGAGTCGGGCAGGAAACTCAAGGTGCTCCGAACCGATCATGGGGGGAGTTCACCTCCGTCGAGTTCGGCGAACACTGTGCGCGCCGTGGCGTGCAGCGGCAGCTCACTGCCCCGTACACTCCGCAACAAAACGGGGTGGTGGAGCGCTGTAACCAAACAATCGTCGGCATGGCGCGCTCGATCCTGAAGGCGAAGGCGCTCCCGAACTTCTTCTAGGGCGAGGCCGTCCACACCGCGGTGTATCTCCTCAACCGGGCCCTGACGCGGGCACTCGATGGTAAAATCCCGTTCGAGGCCTGGTATGGAGAGCGTCGGACGGTCCACTACTTGCGCACTTTTGGGTGCGTCGCGCACGTCAAGATGATGAAGTCGGGGCTGCAGAAGCTGGATGATCGGAGCACGCCCACAATCTTCGTCGGCTACGAGAGCGGCTACAAGGCGTACAGATGCTATGATCCCTCGACCAAGCGCGTGGTGATCTCCCGCGATGTCGTCTTCGATGAGGCAGCGCGCTGGGACTGGTCGTCGAGCCGCGACGTGCACCCTGGCGACGACGAGCCGTTCATCGTCGAGTACGTCACCGAGGCAGTGCAGGTTCCTAGGGCGATTCCGTCAGCATCCCCACCTCCAGTGCAGTCATCGTCGCCTGGACCTGCAGTAGCGGCCACGCCACAAGGGTCACCAGGCGCTTCCTCACCACCATACTTCGCCACGCCACTGGCAGACGTGGACCACGACGCCCTGGATGCGGACCACCACGACGACGCCCCGATGTGGTTCCGCGCCATCGACACCATCATCGGGCCAGCGTCTCCACCTAGCCTCGCAGCTAGAGTACTGGGCTAAGAGCTCATGTTCACTTCTACCGATGAGCCAGCTTCCTTTGGCGAAGCCGAGCGCGCAGCGTGCTGGCGTCAAGCAATGCGCAACGAGCCGCGGTCCATTGAGGAGAACGTGACCTGGGAGCCTGTCCCTCTGCCTGCTGGGCACCGTGTGATCGGGATCAAGTGGGTCTTCAAGGTCAAATGGGGCGAGATCGGGAACATCATTCGCCACAAGGCCCGGCTGGTGGCGAAGGGTTATGTCCAGCGCGCCAGGGTGGACTTCGATGAAGTGTTCGCCCCGATGGCCCGCATGGAGTCAATCCGCACGCTGCTGGCCCTAGCGGCGCATGAAGGCTGGAAGGTCCACCACATGGACGTGAAGTGCGCCTTCCTGAACGGCGATCTCAGGGAGGAAGTGTATGTGTCACATCTGCCGGACTTCATCATCGGCAACGACAACGGCAAGGTGCTGCGCCTTCGCAAGGCGTTATACGGACTACGTCAGGCGCTGAGGGTCTGGAATGCCAAGCTCGACGAATCAATGATTTCGCTTGGTTTCCAGAGGAGCAGCTCATAGCATGGTTTCTACACCCGCAACACCGGCACATCGCGACTGGTGATCGGTGTCTACGTCGACGATCTGATCATCACCGGCGCCAGCAGCGACGCGATCGCTGACTTCAAGCGCGACATGATGCGGCTGTTCTCCATGAGTGACCTTGGGTTGCTCTCATACTACTTGGGCATCAAGGTGACACAAACCAAAGCTGGCATCACCCTTTGCCAATCTGCCTATGCAGGGAAACTTCTGGAATGCGGCGGTCTGGGCGCCTGCAACCCAAGTGCGCTGCCGATGGAGCCCCGCCTGAAGCTGAGCAGATCAAGCACCACTCCCACGGTGGATACTACGGCATACCAGCGCATAATTGGTGGCCTAAGGTACCTAGTTCACACGCGGCCTGATTTGGCTTTTGCGGTGGGCTACCTTAGCTGATTTATGGAGGCGCCGCATGAAGAGCACATGGTGGCTGTGAAGCGGGTACTTCGCTATGTGGCAGGGACACGCACCCATGGCCTCTACTACACGCGCCGTGAAGAAGGACGGGCATGACTGATCGGGTTCAGTGATGCTGACATGGCCGGGGACATCGATACCCGGAAGAGCACCACCGGCGTCGTCTTCTTCCTCGGCGGGAACATCATCACCTGGCAATCGTCGAAGCAAAAGGTTGTCGCTCTATCCTCGTGCGAGGCGGAGTACATAGCAGCAGCAACGGCGGCCTGCCAGGGAGTGTGGCTCGCTCAGCTTGTCACTGACATGGCCGGCGTCGAGCCTGGAGCACCGGAGCTTAAGGTGGACAATCAGTCCGCCATAGCTCTCAGTAAGAATCCCATGCATCATGATCTGAGTAAGCATATTGATACTAGATTCCACTACATCCGTGAATGCATTGAGGGGAGCAGGATTGTCTTGGGGCACATCTCGACGGATAAGCAATTGGCGGACATCCTGACCAAGGCGCTGGGGCGAGTGCGGTTCTTGGAGCTGCGTGAGCTGATCAGCGTCACTACGATCGGTGGAGAAGGCATGAACTAGGGGGGAGAAATGTTATGCAGTCCAGCCATCACCGATGATTTACTTTAGTCTGAGTCGGAGTCTGTAAATAGCATTTGCTCTTGTTAGTCAGTAGCTAAATTTAGTTAAGCTTGCATGTAGGAGCTCCGTGCGGCAATGGTGAGTCGTGGGATGGCACGTCTTCCAAGGATCGCCGACTGTTTCTCACTGGCGGTTCTCCAACAATTGATGGAAGAATTGTGCACAGCATAAGCGCAGAATGCCCAGAGCACCAGTACAATAACCATGAGACAGAAAAGGTAGCCGATTATATAGGATCAACCATGTCTAGCATATCGTCAAGGTTCGTGCTACTCTCGGTATTTATATGTAAGATTTCTACTTGCTAAGCAGAAAGGACTAACGCAGGCAATGTATAACAATTACTGGCGCAGGCAAAGTAAGCATTGAGACACGGATCCACGTATATTTCTGCCAAGCAAGAATCAGATCTATAGCATGCCAGCGCCCCAAGATTTTTCACCCGCTTGTAATTATAACATGATTAACGAACAGGGAACATGTTTAAGCCCTCTTGGTGGGCAAATGAAGCGATGAAACACACAAATCAAACCACACAGAGCTTCGTACCAGGTATATCCCGCTGAACTCCGGAGGGAGTAAGGGACCCAGGAGAGCAGGTCACCCGCGGCGGTGGTGGCAGCGGCGGCGATGTGGCGGGGAGAAGGGACAGAGGAGCGGCGCGAGTGCGCTACGGCAATTGATGTGAGACTCAAGCGAAGGCAGCTTTTTTTCCTTAAGGGCACGTGCTCTCGAATCGTCGACCACAAGATTTCCACACGAATCTCAGCACGAACGACAGCAGAGCAGGTGCCCTTAGAGCAACTCTGACAGAAATCCATGTTATGTAATCTATATTTAACTATTATAGAATAAAGAGTCTAATAACTATTATATATGGTTTTCTAAAATAGCAAGTCATATATTTCGGAATTCTCACATGCTAGATATAGCTTGCATCTGCCGCTAGCCATTCATCTCACCCTATTGAAATGGCTGTTGGAGTTTTTTGTTTTTTGGCTGAGGTTTCTATTTTAGAGGTTAACTAAATCATGAGTTTAGGTAACTATTTTTAGTAACTCTGTTGGAGTTGCTCTTATGGACAAAATTTACTTTGTCAGACTCAGGCACTCAGCTTCACCAAACAGAGCTTGTGTAGGCCTAACTGCCCAAGTCGACATGGGCCGATTGGCGTCACCAGATAACGGCCTGCGTCCATATGGTTAAATGGGAGCCCATTATCAAATAGGATTTTTCAACTAGGAATTTGAGGTCCTCTATGTCGGGCTGTTGTTTATCATCCTGTTTCGGGGCTTCTTCCTGTCTTGATTCGCGAGACGACGTCATCCCTTCGTCTAGCCTTGTTTAGATATAAAGTTTGGAGTGGCAAAGTTTAAAAAATGTCATAAATGCACACGGTAACAATTTTGTTTTTATTTAGTAATAATTGTCCAAAAATTGATTAATTAGGCTCAAAATGTTCTTCTCGTAAAGTATAACAAAACTGTACAATTAGTTTTTGATTTTATCTATATTTAGTACTTCATACATGTGCCGGCATTTTGATGTAATGGGAAATCTTCTTTTTGCATAGTGCCAAATGCTGCTTTTTGGTGCCAAAGACACTAGTAGAAAGATGATTTTTTCCAGCGCCTGCTTTTTTTTTACTGATGGTTTTAGTTATCACGCGCCAGTAGAAATGAAACGGTTGACCCCAAGACCAAAACCGCCTGTAGAAATAGATTTCTACAGGCGGTTTGCTAAGACAACCGCATGTGAAAATAAGACATTTCTACAGGCGGTTGTCTTAACAAACCGCCTGTAGAAATCCATTTCTACAGGTGGTTCGTTAAGAAATCCGCCGCTAGAAATACTCGTGTTTTTTAAAATTTGATTTTTTTTCAAACAATCTCGGATGAGAAAACACCCAAAATAAAAGTTGTTTGTCTCGAAAAGTTATGAAACTTTGTAAATTACAACTTTTTAATTTGAAATCATCTTGTCAACGAAAACTACGTTTGAATGGTCTCAAATTTTAAATTCAAATTTTGTAAATGACCTCAGATGGAGAAATGACCAATACAAAAATTGTTCGTCTCGAAAAGTTATGAAACTTTGTAGTTGACAACTTTTTGATTTGAAATCGTTTAGGACCTCAAACAAGCAAATTATACACGGATTTGTATAATATGTGGGAAACCGAAAGGGTATATGGACATATGTGATTGTGTGGTGCAGTGGTAGAGGAGGCTCCGCGCGAGGCCGAGGTCGTGAGTTCGAATCCCACCCGGAGCGCGTAGCGCGCGAAAAATTGCGCAACTTGCGACTTCAACAGAGACGGGCGGGCGCTAGGCGGTGGGGTCCTCCCCCTAATTAAAATCTTTTTTTTGATATTTATTTTTTGGGTTTTTTGGGAATTTTTTGTACAGGCGGTTCGCTAAGTGAACCGCCTGTGGAAATCCATTTCCACAGGTGGTTCACAAGCAACCGCATGTGGAATTGGCTCATTTCTACTGGCCTCCAGCGCAGGCGGTGCTAGAAAATGCCAGTAGAAATAGGTTACCAACCGCCTGTATAGTATGTCCGTGTACTAATGAGTTTGGCATCTAAACATGGCCTGGTTTTTTCTTTTTGTGCTCCCTCTCTACGTTAATTTCTTTGCCACATCAGCAAATTGCTAAATTATCAGAGTAATTAAGATAGGTAGAAACTATCATTGATGTTCCATTGGGACTACCCTGAGCCATATAGTTGGAGAGTATGCCCAATATGTTAGTGGGCTAAATTAATAATGTGGGGTCTAGGACCAGCCATTATAGAACTCCATCCGTCCCAAAATAGAAGACATTCCTACTTCCCGAGAAATCAACATTTTTAACTTTGACCAAACATATTTATAAAAATATTAATATTTATAATACATAATTAGTATTATTAGATAGACCGTTTAATATACTTTTATAATAAATTTACTTGGAGATATAAATATTGCACGCATTTTCTACAAACCTAGTCAAAGTTGAGAAAGTTTGACCTGCACGTATCCTATAGCGACTTATATTTTGGGACGAAGAAAGTAGAATTAAAGGGATAAGAACTCTATTTAAAGAGGTCCAAGCCCATTAACGCTCTTGTAGCGAAGATTATAATGAGAAGCCGAGAAAGGAAATTGTTGTTTTATGAATGGTGCGTAATGTATTTCTTTATTTCAATTTATAATGTTATCTTGTTTTTAAGAACTATAATATTTTTAATTTCTAATGTATAACTGAAAGTGACGAAGAAATTGGTGTGAAATTGTAAAGACATGATTTTTTGTTTATCGGATGTTCTTTATTTGATTTTTTTCCATCAATAATTTTCTACATATTGCTCGAGCATTTTGAGTTGATATCGTTATTTATATTATTTGTTATCTCACTAATAATAGCTTTTAGTGTGCCACCAGTAACATCTTTAGCCTCTCTGCTCTTGTCCCGGTTCTGGATTATTCGCCACTATAGTCAATGACAACAAGCCATCCATCATCCATGCAAACGCTTGACACTTCGTACGTATAGTCCGTCCAATCCTCGTCATGGTTGGCGGTCGTAGGGGCGGAAGCCGTGTGCGAGCGCGGCGCGCCAGGCCTCGTCGACGCCGGTGACCCTGGCGCCGCACTCGTGGTCGTCCCAGCCCTGGAGCGCGTGCACGATGCCCGCCGCTCGCCACGCGCTCATCACCCTCCGCGGCAGCCAGTTCTGCGCATGTTCATGCAACCCACCAACAGATCAGCGCACTCGACCACAGGCAAAAGACCCTCGCCTCAGCTAGCTCGACGACGCACGTACCTCGCAGGCGTGGAGGTTCTCGAAGGCGTCCGGGACCACCAGCGCCGGCGTGCTGTGGTAGACGCAGTCGCCGCGGACGGCGTCGGGAGGGAACTGCGAGTAGGGCACGAAGTGGACGCCGGCCTGGGCTGCCCTCTGCTCCTCGCCCGTCAGCTTGTCGCCGACGAGCCATACCTTGCTGCGGCTCCCGTCAGAAAGAAGAAGGAGATGCTTGTGCGTCTCTGGGCGCAGCTCCTGACTCAGATACTCGTACAGGTCCTTGTCGACCATCTGAACCTGCATGCGTCATTTACACCAAAGGGTTCTTCTCGTTCATAAGCAAATCTAACAACACGATAATCTGTACATAAATTAAACTGGAGTGATGGCAACAACAGCAGGGTACCTGAATCTCGCGTTGGCACAGCGCCGAAGCCAGCACGGACGACATCTTGGTGGCGTCTCCCCGGAGGAGCACGTCGGTGGTGCCCCGAGGGATCACGTGGAGCACGGCGGCGGCGGCCAGGCTGGTCCCGTCGACGATCTTGGTCCTCAGGTTAGGTTTCCTGATGATATACAGCTCGCCGTTCTTGTTCAGCTCGTTTGCCTGCACAAGTGCACAAGCCCACAGGGCGCAAGCTGGCGCTGTAGCCATTCACTAATCTTTTATTTTTAAGTAAAATTCACCGCCGGTTCTTAAACTTGGCTAGGGGTATCATTCCAGTCCCAAAACTTCCAATGTGATATATGTGAGTCCCTAAATTTGGCTAACGGTGCATGTCATTTTAGTCCATGAACTTCTAAGCTAAGGTGATCACCGCCGTTTCCTAACTTTTGGTCCGGTGATGTCATTCTAGTTTGTGAATTTGGTTTTGAGTCTCGTTTAGGTACAAATGGGACCTAACCATTCTATATGCTAACGAAGCATGTGTTTCTGTGGACCCTACATGCGAAATAATATATTTATATTTTCATTTTTGGAGGAGTAAAATTCACCGCTAGCTCCTAAACTTGGTGGCATTGTCATCACGGTCTCCAAACTGACATATAGATCCCACGTGTCAAAGATGAAGAATAGAGAAAAGTATAAAATTCACCGTTGGCTCTTAAACTTGGAGGCATTATCAGCATATAGAGCGTGTTAGCCTAATTTAGACCCAGATGAGCTCAAAACTAAGTTTAGAGTTCGGAATGGCACCGCTAGCCAAGTTTTGATATTGAGAGTCTTCGAAGTTCATAAAATAGAATAACACCGTTGGATAGGTTTATGGATACACAAATATTATTTTGAAAATTCCGGAAACGGAATGACATCATCGGTCAAGTGTAAAGATCTGTATTCTATGGATTTTTACACTTGTTGTCTTTGATTATTACAGCAGTGAGGAGGCCGGGTGCTGGGGACCGGAGTGAAGTTGGTCAACTAGCAAGAAACAAAATTGAAGTGTCTAGCAGCTGGACGATAGAGTGAAGAGAGAGGTCAGAGGCGGGCGGACCTGGTTCAGTAGACCCAGCGTGAGTACTCTCGCGCCACTTGCCTCTGCATCCTCCACCGCCTTCTCCACTAGACGCCCCACCGCATGCAGACCTTCCTTGGACAGATACTGCATCCAAATAAACGTTGCACGTGATTATAGCTGTGTGCTGTGCAACTCAGGGTGTGAAGAAACAATGTTTCATCTTTTCTTTGGGTGTCCTTTCAGCCGTGATTGCTTGCTGACCATACCAATAATTTGGAATATGAACCTCAGCCCCCTTGACATGATCCTACAAGCCAGAGCTGATTTTGATAATGTCATTTTTAGAGAAATTTTTATTACAGCTTGTTGGATTATCTGGTGCACACGAAACGGTATTATCTTTGACAATGGAAGAGCTGATATCAGGGATTGGAAAAGACACTTCAAGAGTGAACTTGGTTTGGTTTGTACCAAGGACAAGGCAGCTAGACAAACATCCATTAGTTCTTGAAGAGAATAACTATATGTAATTTGAGAGTTCTTTTTTTCTTTTGCGCCTGGCTGCCCTGTAACCTTTCCATTTTCCTTTTTGTACTAAGTCTTGTAAATACCATTCTTTCATTTAATTGAAAATGAAAAAAATAGGTAGGGGATTCCCCTGCTGATTCGGTCAAAAAAATTCAAGAAGAACACTAGTGTTTTATATTTGTATTTTGAAAAACATACACTGGTACTGCTAAGAGCATCTCTAAGAGCTTGATATAGTTTTACTTGCTAAATTAATAGATATAGCAAGTTAAGAGATGAATAGCAACATTAAAGTTTGCTTTTCTCCAACAGTCTTCTATAATAACTTTTCTAGACGATTTTGCATTGGAAACCCTGAAATATTTCTAACTAACCAAACATGTTTATTAATTTCTTTATTTCTTACCGCTTTCTCATCTAAAACCTTTATTTTTTTAATTACTCTCATGCATCCAATTTATTTTGATCTTACGAGAAAAACATTGGACGGACAGCGATACCGAATTCCCTCAACTACGAAAAATTACGAGTTGGAGAGAATATTTAATAACTTTTTATTTTTGATAAAGAGTGTTTTTACGAAACGGTTAAAGGACACCTTTTTTATAAAAAACAAAATAGGGAGTTAGTTTTACGCAACTTCGTGGAGATGCTCTGATAATACCTGAGAGGTGTATCTTGGAACGACCCACGTCTCCAGGTTGAGCTTGTGGAGCCTGTTGGCCTCGGACCTGAAGGCTGTCCGGCCGAGCAGCGCGGCAACGACCGCGGTCACCGGGCGCGCCGCCGCCGCCAGGATGCTGCTGCAGTAGCGGGACGCGAGCGGCGCCGGCGCGGCGGCGAGGGACGCGAAGCCGAGGCGGAGGCGGAGGAGGGACGCCGGAGTGGTGAGGTGCGTGAGGTGGACGACGTCGGGCGCCTCCTCCCTCCCCTGCAGTGTGCGCTCGTACAGGTCGTCGCTCAACTTGTCCGCCGTCCCGTACAGGTGATCGTAGAGCGGCATGAACAGCGAGTAGTTGCTGCGGAAATGCGTGTGGTGCAGCGAGTGGAACCTGCCAATTATATATATTGCCGGTGCACGCCGCAAGAATATCGAATTGGTCAGGATGAGCACACAGGACAGCATGCAAGCAATGTTCTTCACAAATCACAACCAGCTGCAATCTGATGCAATGGGACGAAATACTACTCCAACTTACGATGGCGTGTACGTCAGGTACTTGAGGGGAGGGAAGACGTCGAAGAGCAGCTTGGGGACGAGCTCGAAGTTGCAGTGGCCAAGGTAGTTCATGAAGTCGATGTAGACGAGGTAGCCGTTGGCCACCACCACGGAGGCGGTGCCGGTGCCTATCATGGTGAACACCGGGATGCCCAGCAGGACGAAGTAGACCAGCTCCTCCGCGAACGGATGGATCACCGCTGCAATATGCATGCACAAATCATCATTCATGCATGGATGCAGTGCATCATCAGTTAGAACAACTAGGCCCTAATTAGTTTCCAAAATATTTTGCAAAATATTTCAGATTCCCGTCACATCGAATCTTTAGACACATGCATGAAGTATTAAATATAGATAAAAAATAAAACTAATTACACAGTCTAGTTGTAAATCACGAGACGAATCTTTTAAGCCTAATTAGTCCAGGATCGGACAATAATTAGCAAATAACAACGAAAGTGCTACAGTAGCGCTACAGTTACATTTTACAAAATATTTTGAGAACTAAACATGGACTAAAATAGAGAAGATTAAGCATGCATACATACAGGTGATGGGCTCGGTGACTATGGAGGCGTGGTGGTGCGAGTGGTAGCGGGAGTAGAGGTAGTGATGATGCAGGGCGCGGTGGAACCAGTAGTAGAGGAACTCCACGGGGCCGGCGTGGAGGAGGGCGGCCAACACCAGCCCCTTGGAGTTCCACCACGGCGCCGCCTGCGCCGTCGGCACCGCCGCGTTTATCATGTAGAAAAGCAGCGCCGTCAGGAGGATCTGGTCGTCCCTGCGTGCGTGCATGCAGGTCGACATCATCGCAGAGACAGAAGTACACTTTTACTATATATATTCAATTGAAGTGAAATAAAGAAGAATAATAGTAATATAGTAGCGTACCAGTTCCTCTCCCTGTCGACCTGGTCGAAGTCGAGGCTCTTGTCGACGATCCTGTGCTTGCTCCTGGCCGTCTGGTAGCGGGACACGCTGATCCAGATCTGGCTGTAGAGGAGCCGGAGGAGGAGCACCGGCAGCACGGCGAAGCCTAACAGGTCCCGCTCCCCGCTCCCGCTTCTCACGAACCTGTACGTGCTGCGCACCGCCCATGGTGCCACCAGCGCGTACTGCTCACAGTTCATCGTCAGGCACGCAGAGCAGGCAGCAGGCAACAAATAAGCATCGTCAGCTATTCGAATTCGTTACATGCAACAACAAGATTATGCTTCTTCATTCATCCATTGCGTTTGCTTGCATACAAGCATGCGTGATGACAGTTTAATTTGGCGTGTGTACCTTGTAGTTTCCAAGATCTTGCCATGGCCAGCGAGTGAGCGGGCCAGGCTTTGAGGCCATACTTGTGCTCGTTTCTCTTCCTGGCTAGCTAGCTACAAGTACAAGGAATTGCCCCGCCTTGCTCTTTCACAAAGCTGGCCGTGAGATGTGTAGGATTTGTGTGGGTTAGTTTACCTCTTGCAGTTGCAGGGGCATGTCTGCCATCTTTATATAGAGGGGAGTATGAGGACTAGAGGTGCCAAACGGAATAGTTTCAAAAAATAATGGAGACCTTTATTTTTTGGGAGTGTCTAATTATCTATCAATATATTTTATGTGGTCAAATTTGTTAGATTTTTTATAAGTGCAACCTAGTAGAGAGATCCTAAAGTATAATCAAGTGTTTAGAAATCTGACAGATTTAGTAAAAAAAAATCTGTCAACAGATAAATAGAAAAAAATCTTATTTTATTGCTCTGGTCCAAAGCTCGTTATCCTTATAGCAACTCCAATAGTAGCCCTCAAAATAGGGCCTCCTAATTTTTATTTGAGGATTTTTCCATTTTTGAGAGCCCTTCTAAGATGCACATGAGCCTTCAAAACAAAGTCCTCAAATTCATCCTGACAAAGAATGACACATATAACCCACTTATCATCCTCTTTCCTATCTTCTTCACCGTTAACGAACACGACCATGCTAGCAGCGCCCAAGAAGGGGCTCCACTATGGCTAGGAGGAGCCTATCTTCATGCTAGCATCGGCAGGGGAGGGGCTTTGGCGGGGCGGTTAAGGGTGGCCGGGGAGGGGCTTCGGCGGAAGAGGTGGGGAGTGACGGCCGAGAGGAGAAGGGGTTGGGGTTGTGGATCTCGCCGTGTGTGCTGTCGAAGGAAGATGAACCGCATGCGGGTAGCAACGGGGAGACACCTTTGAGGGCTTTGGCCGTAGGAGAAAGAATGTGTGTTGCTCACATGGCTAGGAGCCTCGTTGAGAAGCCAGCTTCAAGCCGAGTGGACTTGCGGGGGAGGGTGATTCGCTCTAGGAGGGAGGTATGTCTGGGAGACTGAGGGGCCTCACAGAGCTGAAGATGCGAGGCGAGGGAGACCAATCGAGGGAAAGCGAGCTGCATCGACAATGGTGAAGGAGGTGGCGTGACATTGGATGTGAATACCATTCCATGTGTAGGCGGAGAGGGGAATGACCCCAACTGTCATTTTAGGCTTGGACCAGAGCCTCCAGGAATGAAGATCGGATGGGGGATTGGAGGGCTCCATCAAATTTGAGGGCTCTAGTAAGGGCCTTGCTGGGGCTCGTTTTTTAGTCCAATCCTCAAATTTGGTTATGAGGGTACAAGTAGGGACTAAATTGTTGTTAGCTAGTAGCAGGGACTCAATAAATTTGTCGGAAAACTTCCCTGCACTGCTCAACTTGTGTTGTTTGGATTCCATGACAGGTAAATTTGGTGGTAGATTGTTCAATGTGTTGATATTCATTGATGAACATTATTCAATTTTGTTTTTAATAGACTACACTTTTTAATTGTGACCATTGACATTTAGAAACTATAAACATTGGAATAATCTTTTGGAAGCGGTGGGAGTGAAAAATTAAGGCTCCATTTTTTTGCAAGACCCATTTACAGACACAGATGCTCACATACACGAGCGCACACTTACGCCCTATGAACGTACGCTCGCACACCCTACCCCTATGAGCACCTTTGAAGAACTAAGTTGGACCGGCAAATCTTAAGGACGAAGTCACCACAAGCGTCTCACTGTCGACGGGCACGTCGCCTACCAATGAAAGAATGGTGTCGTTAAATCCTGAAATAAATCCAGGAAAATGCGACCACCCGTGTCAAGTCGGGGACTTAAACCCGGATGGACAGTTTTCACCACAAGGAACCCAACCAGCTAAGCTACACTCAGTTCACAAATTAAGGCTCCATTTGGGAGAGTCACATTCTCCCAGAAAACGCAATGGCTACGGTTTCTAGGGAACATTCTGCACTATAGGAAGGAGATATTTTTCTTGGTCTTCTAGAAATGAGCTTCTGATGAAGCCAGTATTTTTGGCTTCACGAGCTGTAGCTTCTCTGGAAGATCAGAGCCAAAGGAAGCCCTGCCAAGTAAGATCTAAAAGTTACCATTATATTATCCGGGGCCAGTATAATGACAACCGCCTTTCTTCTTCTTTGACTCTTTCTAGACAATTAATCTACCCTGGAATACTTGACACCTTAGCTCTCTTAGCTCTCCCTCATCCATTTGTAATCCATATTGCAAACTTTGAGCTTGTGGTGCTTAAGAACAACACAATTGAACACCCCGACTGGTCCTAGGGCACGATCGCCTAAACCAGTATAACCCTTGAGTCTCCGTGGAAAGCCCTCCAAGTCAACAAACGATTACAAATTTACTAGTTGATAATACGAACTGTTAAAAGGTCATGTCAATGTTTGAAGTCGTTTGAAAATCCAAAATTTTGAATTTCAAAACTAAGAATATAAAACAAATATTTAGGACTATAAATGACTTCAGATATAATTTATCAATTGCAAAGTTATACAACAACTTTTGTATAGATCATGTCAACATCTAAGGTCATCTAAACATTCTAAATTTCAAATTTCAAATCTATGTCTTTTTTACAAAATTGTTACTCTAAATAATCTTAAATAAAAACACTTCTCAACTATAAAGTTGTAGACCTTGTTGCACTCTACAATCTTCGTATAAAGTTCATCTTCATCCGACTTCAAATGAAAAGTTATGTTTCTTTTAGATAACTATTATTGGTTGTTGGCATAATGGCCACTTTTAATTTCTCACTCCCATCCACTCCTAGAAAATATTATATTAATAACTATTGTGTGCAAGAGCCAATTATCATAATTAAAGAGCATCATTTAGCAAAGACAATATTTATATGTTCATCAATAAATATCAATATTGAACGATGCCATATGACAAATTTACCCCCTCCACAGAAGGGTCAATTGCAAGACACTCCTACTTCCATCCTGCCGTTTAGTTAAAAAATTACTCCTACTTCCTTCTGTTTCTTGTCGTCAATAATCATTCACCGTAGCAATTTTGGCCATTTGTTCATTCTTCAACAAATTTTTAACTTTTACCTTTTTTGTTTTTTTTCTTTAACACTATCTTTTGCATACTTCAAAATATATTATCAACTACATAGCACTCTAAAATTTTTTAAATAAAACAACTGTTGAGTATATATATACACCCTTCGGTCCAAAACCTAATTAGACAGGCCGGTGAGACATACAGGTGTATATACCCTGTCGTATGTCGACACATAGTATGACACCGCTGAATGCACTTGTTAATGTAAAAATTATTATCCAAGATTTAAACATTAATCAGTAGACGAGGATGTTGTATCCTGCACCTCCAACATCCCAAAAAAACACGTTTCTCGCCAATAAACGTGAACAACCATGATCCAAGCCTCGCCTTCCTTAAGCTTGTTCTTTGATTAGATTAGAAAAACTACTACCCCTAGCTATGAAATCAAATATGGACTGCCTTGTGGCGTTGTGGTTCTTCTTTCTTCACAACAATTCCATCATGTTCTTGCTGGTTCGCACCTAATTAACATATGAAGTGAACACTCAGGTTGCATGGTTCATATAAACCACATCTTTTTCATCCTGCCGCGCACATGCCACTGCATGTACGTTTATCTTTTATTACTGCAACCGTACTAAATCAAATCAATTTCTGGAGTCACACTCAAGTCAAACTATTTTAAATTTGGCTAATTTTATAGAAAAGTGTAACAATGTCTATGACCCTAAATAATTACATTTTAAAAATATATTTTATAATGTATCTATTTAGTCATAATAATTTGATGTTATAAATATTAATGTTTTTTTAAAAAAGTTTGGACAAACTTAAAATAATTTGGCTATGGATAATTCTAAATTTAGTTTGGGACGCGTTAGAATCTAATACCCCTAGTTATGTATAGTAGCCCTCAGATTTTTTAAAGGATATTGCGAGTATAACAACCTTGCACTGTATCAAGAAGGACGTAAACGAATCTCATAGAAAACCATAGATGATGTTGAAACAACCATGACAAGATTTTAGGATTTTGGCAAAAGCGATGTAAATCTATCAGCACAATTTCAAAAGTATAAGGGTTTGTCACTCTCAAAACCCAACTTGATCCTCTCAGACCCTCTTGCCCTATACAAGAACCTAGTATAATGGAACTGTCTAGCCTAATCCGCTTAAGTGCTCTTAATTGCTCC